>CAJGYO010000017.1:23027190-23768840 GCA_904845875.1 Miscanthus lutarioriparius
GAAAAGGTCAAGATGCAACCTGGGGCGCATAAGAAGTACTACGGACTCCACCAGAGAAGACGCTATCATGAACGAGGATGCAGCCTGCCGACACCGCCGCCTCCTCCGCAAACGGGCAAAGCAGGGTGGTGGCAGAAGCCAAGGTAACCGTGTCCATCAGCTACCGCCTCCGCTGGACCCCTCGCACCTCCTCGACCTTCTTCATGGAGATAATGGGGTCGCCCCCACCGTCACCCGCTCCACCTCCGCCGTCAACCCATCGGGCCGACGCAGACGCCCGACACCCGCGCCTGGTGTGTCGGCTCGCCCCGGACGGGTCGCCATCGCCCCGGACACCTCTCCTCCTCCTAGGGGCGCCAGTTTTTGCCGGGCGCTTCGAATCATGTCCCTCGATGTCGGGAGGTGTCCCAGTGCAGGCGGCCCCACCTCGCGCCACCATTGCCGTCAAGAATCCGACACCGACGACGAGGGAGACGGTTCCAACGGGAGACTGCCGAGCTTCGACGCCGGGCGACGGGCGCCCAGCTTTTTCAAGGCGAGAGCTTTTTCGCGCGCCGCCTCCTTGGCGCTTTTTCTTTTTCTTTCTCCTCGCTGCTTTTCAGGTTTCGCCGCCGCGCCCTCGAACGGGCGGCGGGAGTTTCAGACGCCTCGGCCCCGTGAGAACGCATTTAAGTAAGACAACGGACCAAAAGGCGAAAGCCTCGACAACATCCACCTTACCAGCCGAGACATACCTTCGCTGACGGGCGATCGGAACGGCATCAAATCGCCGATCTTCGGCTTCCCGTCCACCGCTTCTTTCACCCGACGCAGGTCTCGCCGCGTCGATGAAATGGCGACATCTTGACACCGACGATCGAATCGCCGGGTCATCTCGAATCAGCCGCCGCCGCCGCCATCAGCTGCAACACCTCCGGCGGTGAAAAGCCGCCACGACCACGGGCCGCCGAAAGGCCGGGTCACGCAGCTCCCCAAGGCCCTCAAGAGCGGTTCCACTGGGCTGATCGGCCGCGATGACGCCGTACCCCATTTCTCTGGTTGACTCTCTACAACCCGCCCGGTATAAGGGGGAAGTCCTCCGCCGTCGTTGCGGAGATAGAACCAGCCGTCATACCAACGACGGTTGGACGTTGACAGCTGGGCCGGGATGTAGAGGGACTGCCGGTCTTGGCGCACGTGAAAGGGTACAGCCGCCGCCCTCTTCTTCTTCCGAGCCCCCCTCGTTCCCCGGCTTGGTGGTGAACGTCGCTTTCGAACAAGTGGAGCCACAACTCCCGGTGGGGAGCGATCCCAGATACCCCTCACAGACGGCAACGAAGATGGCCGCTGGGCGATAGAGTTAGGCTGAAATTGTGCAGCTCCACGCCATAGTAGTACGGGGCGCCCGCATGAAGTTATCCACCGCGACCAAACCTCGCTCGTGGAAGACGACGAAGCTCACCACGTAGCCGTCCGCTGGCCTCGCTCCGACTCGTTCCCGGAGCAATCCACTCGGCTCGCCGGGTCGGTGATCGGCCGAAGACCGGCCTCCACGAAGCGATCGCAGCTTCTCCTCGGTGACGTCGGACCACCCCTGAGGATCCGCCGGGAGGATGACGGGACCACCAGCCATTGCGCGGCGGAGGACGCCGCTAGGGCGGTAATCTCTCCCTCTCTCTTTGGGTCTCTCCGCCTCGCCCCTCTCTTCCCGGCGCTCTATGCTCTCAAAGAACGGCGCGGAGGCAAAGAAAAGCGAATGCGAGAGGTAAGAAGGGAAGGGCGGGGCCCTTTAACGTGTTATCACGGTGACAAGGCGAAACCGCCATGCGACGAAATCGGGAAGTTTCCCCCAAAAATCCGCGCGGTTATCCGGATCCGTCTTACCGCCCACGCACACTCTCCTCCTCATTAATCGCGTGTGCGAGTACGTCCGTCGGCTTCCCTCCTCGTTAATCGCGGCGTGCAGACGCGTCCGTGGTCGGGCGCGCCACGTCGCGTCAACCAAGCAGCAGCCAGCAGCGGAGCCGTTCGCCTCCCGAAAAAGCCGCCTCAAAAGACGCGCCTGCCATTAATTAACCGTAGGGAGAGAAATAACCCCCCCGATTCCTTCCAGTCAAAGGAACTGGGCACCGAGCCCGTTACGGTCCAGGGGTTCGAAGGCTGGGCCCTTAGGGGTTTCAACAAACTGCCCTGAACCAACAGAGCCGGGGGCACCTTCGGGCGAGCCTACACAAGCCGAGGCCCAAGCAAGCGAAACGCTTGGGAACGCCTGTGTTGTGTCCGAGACCGGCAGGGAGGTCTCCGAATGGGATCCCACCGTAGGGAGGCACCGAGCCACCGAGGCCCAGCGAACGGCCTCGGCACCCACTAGAGAAACCCTCCGGTACTCTTGGAGCGCGTCTCCGGACCGCTAGCCGACCCCCAGCGAACGGGGTACGGGCCTCCACTCGGACTTACCCGATAATGTGACTCACCGGAAGTGCCATCGCTCGCGCCCACCGAGGGTAGCGTGGCACATTCCACCCCTCCTTCCGGCGAAAAGGAAGCGAGGGTCGAATAAAAAGTCGAGGAGAATCCCGACGGCCCTCTTGCTCCGCGTCTGAGGCTAAGGGACTCTTCCCGCAAAACGTTGCAAGGCCCAGCCCGACTTGAGTTCGCATGCGAGGGTCTCGGCAAAACCAACCCTCCTTCCGAGCGAAAAGAAAGCGAGGGTCGTTCAAAAGCCGGAAGAACTCCCGGCGGCCCTCTTGCTCTCGCAAGTCAGAGGCTAGGGAGCTCCTTCGCAAAAAGACGCCGAGACCTCATGACCTAGGCTCGCACCCGAGGGGGGGCACTCGGCGGTGACCCTCACGCTGAGGGGCGAACCAAAAGCCGGGGGACCTCGACCGCTCTCTCGCTCGTCACGCGAGAGACTCTGGGCTCTCCTCCTGCAACTTTGCCGAGACCAGTGGCTCAGAGCTCAGCTGCACACGTGGGCTCGGCAAACAGCCCCCGTCCGAAGCGAAAAGGGATCAGGCGGGGGACAGGCAAAAAGTCGGAGGACCCCTGACCGCCCTCTCGCCTGTCACGGAGGCTCGGGGCTCTTCCTGCACCCAAAGGTAAAAACAAGCGACCCGATCCCTGCTGGGTCCAGGGTTCAAGGTTGGGCCCTTAGGGGTTTCGACAGCCGCCCAGAGACCAACAGAGCTGGGGGCAACTACGGCCGAGCCTACACATGGCCGAGGCCCAAGCAAGCGCAACGCTTGGGACGCCTGTGTTGTGTCCGAGACCGCGGGAGGTCTCCGAATGGGATCCCACCGTAGGGAGGCACCGAGCCACCGAGGCCCAAATGAACGGCCTCGGCACCCACTAGAGAAACCCTCCAAGTACTCTTGGAGCTGCGTCTCGGACCGCTAGCCGACCCCAAATGAACGGGTGCGGGCCTCCACTCGGACTTACCCGATAACACTCACCGAAGTGCCATCGCTCGCGCCCACCGAGGGTAGCGTGGCACATTCCACCCCTCCTTCCGAGCGAAAAGGAAGCGCGAGGGTCGAACAAAAAGTCAGGAGAATCCCTGACGGCCCTCTTGCTCCGTGCAGAGGCTAAGGGACTCTTCCTGCAAAACGTTGCCGAGGCCCAGCGACTTGAGTTCGCACACGAGGGGTCTCGGCAAAAACCAACCCTCCTTCCGAGCGAAAAGAAAGCGCGAGGGTCGTTCAAAAAGCCGGAAGAACTCCTGACGGCCCTCTTGCTCCGTGCAGAGGCTAGGGAGCTCCTTCTGCAAAAGACGCCGAGACCCCGCGACCTAGGCTCGCACCCGAGGGGGGCTCGGCAGTCAAACCCTCACGCGCGAGGGGCGAACCAAAAGCCAGGGGACCTCTGACCGCTCTCTCGCTCCGTGCGAGAGACTCGGGGGCTCCTCCTGCAACTTTGCCGAGACCCAGCGGTCTTTCCACAACATCGTCAAGGCCCCGCGATCCGAACTCGCACCTACGGACCCGGCAATCACGATCAAAACACCTCACTCAAAAGAGAAAAAAGCCCCTGAAGAAGTGAAATCACTCCTCCGGTGGCCTCGGGGCCTCTTGTCGGATCTGGTGAGAAGGGTACCCCAAGCAAAATCCAAAAACGATCGCTTAGATTTCAGAAGACCAAACCAGCTAAACGCCACTGGCCTCGGCCGATTCTCCGACTCGCCCGAGGCCCCATCACCGCTGGCCTCGGCCGATTCTCCGACTTCGCCCGAGGCCTGCGTCACCATGAGGCCTCGGCCGATTCTCCGACTTCGCCCAGAGGCCTCATCACCTGCAAGGACCTCAGCCGATTCTCCGATTCGCCTGAGGCCCCCTCACCGCGGGCCTCGGTCGATTCCCCGCCAGAGGCCTCGGCCGAGGCCACCGACCCTCCGTCTCGCGCAAAGGCGGGCTCGGCGCGACGCCGCTACCTCTTCCTTCTCCCCGTCTTCCGGCAAAACGTCGTGGTCATTAACTCAGCTTCGATAGCTGCTTCTCGACAACAGCCGCATGCCCGCGATGCAGATGAGAATGGCCGATGGGGACAGAGAGACAGGGACTGCACGGGTTACCCGTCACTATGCTATCCACCGTACACATAGTTGACACCCATGCCTCATCAGTCTTTGCCAACTCCTGCTCCAAGGACAACGCAGCATGGGGAGCCACGTCTGGGCTCTCGTGGCCTCGGAATCGTACCTGTGGCCAATAACTCCCCAAGGCCTCGACAGGTTTGCTTCACGGGCTCGGCGGCTGAGGGTCCATGACCACCGAGCCCCCCCACGATGGCTCGGCCTCGGCATCTGCAGAGCCGCTGCTCCCCCTCTGACGTCATTACACGGCGACCGCAGACGTCGCCGCCATGTCCTCCATCGACCGGGAGCCCCACGACGCGCAAGACCGAGTCCGACTCACATGTCACTTCCGCCACGACAAGGACGGGGCCACTCCATCGACCATACCACAACAATGGCGACTACGTGGGCTCGGACACGCCACCCCATTTCTGAAGCGCTATGTAGCACCACATGCACGATCCCGGTCCTCCTTAGAGTATAAAAGGGAGGGATCGGGGCCATTTCTAGGGAGAAAACGAAACAGGCCGATAGCACACGCTCATATGCTTTGCTTGGGAACAACGCCTCAAGCAGCCCGCACCACATCGGCCGAGACACAGGGCTAGTTCCTCTCTCACCTAGCTTGTAACCCCCTACTACGAGCACTCTCCGTGCAAGGAATACAAGATCGATCTCTCGACCGGGCGTGGGGCCTCGATTGCCTGAACCAGTATAAACCTTGTGTCTCTTTGCGCCACCATCCGGGATTAGGGGCACGCAGCACAAATTCACTCGTTGGTTGAGGGACCCCCGGTTCCAAAACACCGACACTACCCCAAGCTTAACCTTTGCTCATCCCTGAACAATGCTAAACTCAGCAATGGATCAGGAGTTTCTTCAATGTTTTCGCTCCTCAAAAGTACACATGCATTCAAACAAGAATTCTCCTCCAGATTAGAATAAACTGTTCTGACTTTCAAACTTACCCATATTACCTTCAACCTTGGGGCTTTTTAGCCTTCACTTGGATCTTGAGCAATTGCAAGATAGAATGATCAAGTCAAGTACTATGTCTTAAGTTCTTTGCTCAACCATTATTCTAGAGTTTTTATAGGTTTTCAAAATAAAACTCAGAGCTTCCATTGTATGATACTCTCAAGTCTATCAATATATGTGTTATTTGTGGATCCTCATCAAGGCAATAATGATGTTGTCTTTTTTCTCCTACAACTAAGGCTTATGTGGAGCTCATAGGAGTGGAAATAGCATGAAAGAGCATCCTTGCAATACATATATTGTAAAATCAAACATCGGATCCAAAGAGAGTTGTCATACAATCAAATCAAGATGTGCATGTGTGTGGATATATATGTTGGCTAACCTAATTCTAATATGCTCCATGAAAACATATATCTCTTTTGAAGCTTGGAAATATTTTTGCAAGAGAACATGGGCTATCTTATTCATTTCTCTCTTTTTTTTCAGGCGGGCATCTAAGTACCCATTGTTTTAGATATCTTTTTTCTCATCTTTTCTCTCTCTTTTTTTATGAATAATTTTTGCATAGCTCATGTCTCTTCTCTGCAACAAAACTTTTGAGAGATAGCAGCAATAATTTAGAGCATTTATTTGGGGGAAAATCCTATCAAGCATATTTTTGGTGTTTACTCCCAGTGTAGGAGTAATTTTTTTGGGTGAATCTAGATGGAATGGCATGTTTTTGTGCCTATCCCCAGTGTAGGAGTAGTGCATATGCGGGTGGTGTGTACGTGATCTTGAATTTAAGAGCATGTCAAACCTCTGATAAGGGTCAATAAAGCTTGACTAAATTCAATGCAAAACCAGCAAAATATATAAGTGGCAGTTTTCCTAGTCTAAATATCCTGTTTGGCTCTAGTAGGAATTCAAGTTTGGTCATACAGGAATTCATCATGTAGCATTTTTGTATTTTTTTAAAGATAAATCTCTAAAACTTTAGTATCACTTGGAACAAGGTAAACAACAGCTCAGACCTTCTCATATCATATCCGTCAATTATCTAGACTTAGATCAAGCATATGCTACCCACGAGTTTCAAGCTCAGAGTAAATTCTTATATCAAAATAGTCTTATCCAAAACTAGGGAGAATTCAAGGCTAAAAACTAGGTACTTATACAGAGCAACTATTCATCATTTCCATTCAAGAGATTATCCTTCAGAGTCTATTTTATTTATTCAGCTCTTAAAAACAGAAAACTAGATACACACTTTTTATTTGGTTTTTATTTTTAGATCACACATTTTTACTAATATATATATATATATATATCTAAAGGATAAATTTTTATTTTGTTTTTTGGTTATGCATGTTTTTTAACTAATATATATAGCAAACTTATAAATAGTAAAACAAAAGGGAAAGATACTTATCTAGACGGATGGGGGATGCCCTTCCTCAAAGCTAGTTGTTGTTACAGTTTTTCTCAGAGCGATTTCGCCAGTGGATGTCCTTCTCGTCCATCAGGAGGTCGGACTCCTTTGTGCAATAGGTGTAGCAGCTGTTTGGAAAAATATACTTCGGGTGAAACGAGATGAAGATGACTGGATGAACTTGCTCTTGATCATATCGTCCTGCAAAATACCAACAATAACACCAATACTTGTGGAACGGATTAGGATAAAAAGGTTAGCGGTCTGCCATTCGGTGATTAGTTGTTCTTGGGATTGGAAATATTTTTGAAGTGGCAAAATTCTAACAGGATGTCTATCTCATATTTTTGGATTTTCTGTATGCATAGTATTTTTATTTTTACTCCGCCATAGTAAATATTTTTTAGGGTTTTTACACACCGTAGAATTATTCACATGGGGCTTAGGATTTTATAATGCACCAATAAATTTCTTTATTTTTATTTTCTAAATGAAAAGCAAATGCAGAAAAGTATATATGCTAAAGCAAAAATAATTCATGCAGTGCTAAAGAGTAGATATGGATAACTACCAATTGTACCTCCCAGCGAGGGTTTGGATTTTTAAGTCCTCCGGACATGACTTTTCTCCAGTCTTGTTCATTCTTTGGGTGCATCTGTCGGTCCTGGAGATGGAGACCTTGATGGTTGCAACTCTTGTGATGGTGACTCTGATGATGCCACCTTTTCCTTCCACACTTGCTTGGTTTGTGGACTTGATTTTGGCGGAGTAGATTCATCCTTCACAACTTCTACTTCTTCTTCCTCATTCTTGGGGAGTTGATTCCTCTAGCATTGGGACATTCGGCGTCTTCTCTTGGAGTGGGTCTTCTTTGGCTGTTCATAAGTGGTACAACTATTGAAATAGCAATGTACCTTTTGTCTAGGGAATTGGAAGTGGACTTGTCCAGATCCGACGTAGATGATCGCGTTGGTAGTGTTGAGGAACGGTCTTCTAAGGATGACAGGTACGCATTCTTCTTCTTCTCCCATGTTAAGAACCATGAAGTCAGCAGGGACATAGTGATCTTGTATTCTTACCAAGATATCTTTCGCTATTTCCTCCGAAAATCGGATTGATTGGTCTGCCATCTGTAATTGCATATATGTGGGGAGCAAAGGTTCATCGCCAAACAAATAGTCATACATTACCTTGGACATTATGTTGACACCTGACCCAATGTCGCACAAGATGTTGTGGAAGATTCTTTGTCCAATGGTACACTTGATCGTCGGTACTCCAGGGTCTTCCTTCTTGGTATGGAACGGTGAAGCGAGTATGTGGTCATACTCCGATCGGAGTGTGTTTATCATCTTGACTGATTCTTCCCGTGGCTACCTAGCCTTGTTCTTCCTTCTTTGGTTGTTTCTCTTCTTACTTACTGTTGTTTCTTCGGGCAGAAATGCCATTTGTGGATGACTAGGAGAGTGGTGTATACGATTCTTGAAAGTGAACTTCTCCTTTCTACCATTGACTGTGAAGCAGATCTTGGCACTATCCGCGTAGATGATGGCCCAAGATAATGGATGCCATTACATCACCACCTGTTTCTACCACCATGAAGTCTATGGGTACATACGACTGTCCCACATGTACACAAATATCTTCAAGAATTCCCTTGGGGTAGCAGAGTGACTGATCTACAAGCTACAAACGCATGTTTGTGTACAACAGAGTATCTCCATTAATTTTATCATAAATTACCTTTGGTATAATGTTAACACTTGCTCCGAAGTCACAGACAGCTTCATGGAAAATATGAGGTCCAATGGCTATGGGGATGACAGGTCTTCCTGGATCTCCTTTCTTGATGGACAGAGACTCATCTTTCCAAGCCCCTATCGATGGCTCTATGTAGTAGTATCTTGCATTGTGGACATCGATAAGATTTGCAGTTTCAAGATCTTCTGGTTGCCCTAGAATCTTACCTTTATTAGTCGAAGGAACAATAGCCGCCAGCTGAGCTATTTGTGATTCTATTATTTTATTAAAGCTATGCTGGATTTTAATAGCAAAGGAGAAGCTATCCATTCTATTATTTATGTTTTCTAAGATTTTATCATTGGAAGCTAGTTTTCTAGACAAGACCTCTATAATTTTAGCTTGGCCAGAAATTAACTCTCTCAGGGGTGGTTGATTATTGAAATTATTGTAATTATTATCATGATAGTTACCTTGGTAGTTCGGCCTTTTTGCTGATTCCATCCTTGAGTCTGTTGAGGACGATAGTTGTTGTTGAAGTTCACATCCTCTTGGGTTTTAGAATAGTTGTTCCCTGAATGCCTGGTGTTTCCACACTCTTCACACGTCATGCAGGAATCATGAATGTGCATGACTTCTTGCTTCTCATTGGCTTGGTCTTCAAGCCTCTTCATGAGAAGATCCATCTTGGCAGACAACATATCTACCTCTTTGAGTTGATGCATACCTCCACCTCTCTTACGGGTTTGAAAGCGTTCTTCATTCCATCCTTGGTTGGAGGCCATCTTCTCTATGAGAACTGTTGCAACTAGGATTGTGAGTGACAGGAAAGCACCTCTAGTAGCTACATCCATATTCTCATGAGTACTGTTCGTCAACCCGTGGTAGAAAGTCTGCATGAGTAGCCAATTCTCCATCCCATGATGAGGACATTCTAAAATGTAATCTTGGAAGCGTTCCCATGCCTTAGGGATAGATTTGTCATGTTGCTGTTGGAAGCTTGAGATTCTCCCACGTAGAGCATTAGTCTTGCCTGTGGGAAAGAACTTTGCTAGGAAGACAGTGGAGCAGTTCTCCCATGTAGTGTTTCTATCTTTGCTAGCGTAGAACCACTGCTTCACCTTCCCCAAAGTGAGAATGGGAAGAGGCGAAGTAGAATGGCATCTCTATAAACTCCTTTGATGGTGAAAGTGCTGCAGATCTCTAGGAAGTATTTGAGATGAGCACTCGCATCTTCATTTGCCTTTCCATAAACCTGGTTAGCTTGCACCATGTTGATGAGAGCTGGCTTGAGCTCAAATCCATTGTCTTCGACATTGATCGCCGGTCCAGTACGAATGTTGGTCGTAGTTGGAGCAGAGAATTCATGGAGGGTCTTTGTCGATAGCAAAAGGTGACAGGAAGCCGCTGACACATGAGCAAGCTGAGAGAAACCACGCGGAGCAGATCCTGAGCTCTCTCCAGACTTTAAAAGGTGAGCCGCTGGATCGGATGGTCGCGATCGAGGGCGTGCCAGTCAATTTGACCCTGCAATTGACAAGGAGAGAAAGTGATCATTAATTTAAGGTGGAACATGCTGGTGTTTGGCTAGACAGTTCCAAATATACGACCAAGTGGCCAGCACAATAAGGCTATCGACTAGAGAGTCGATATCCAGCATATTCATGATGTAATGTAAACAAAATAGGCATATCGACAATTATTATTTACTTAGTTACATGGATCTAACTTAGCCGATGATCATGAAAACATGCGAAAGATGTAAGGGTAAATGCGTAAGCATGCATGGGAAAGACATACTAGCTTTAAACCAGGACAAAAACAAGTAAAAGCATATAAACAGCCAATACATCCTCAACAAAGCAGGCTATCGGCTAAAATGACCAATTCCAGTGATCGTGTCGTACGCCATACAATCACTCATCCATTGGATACAAGTAAACCTACAAACGACTAGACTCAATCTATTGTACCGCCAATAGGTCAAGTCGTTTGATGTAGCATTGACAGTAGGACCCTAGATCAGAGGGTAGCAATCGATAGATCTACTTATGTCGCAACAAAATCATGAAAGCATATTGTACGCGTTAGAGCTCAGGCCATCGGCTAATTAGCCGATGGAGACATAGCGGGTGATTGATGCCATGCTCTTCTTAATAGATAGATCTACTAACCACCAATGTCTGATCTGACACGCTATCAATAGATTGAGTTGTCTGATGCAGCATTGATAGCGGAGTCATACCGGATACTGGAGATCAATGGATCTATCTCCTAATGGAACATGACTTCAAACACCTGCCATGTATGATCATGACCGAGATAGATTGGTCATTGAAATAGGATCTAACATCAGGAATGGAATTCAATCGTGATAGTAATCAGCAGACGATAGATCAAAATAGATAGGACCAACGAATCTCAATCTAGATCGTGCAATTGGTGATATTGTATTAAACAGCGAACTATCTAACACAATATCGATAACTTTGATTAAGACCAACGTTTACAAGAGATCAGTCATCTGTTGCAGCCTTGTAAAAGTTGATACGAATCAATAACTAATCTATACCTTGATTTGTAAGAGATCAGTCGTCTATTGCAGCCTTACAAATAATAATATAGATTGATAACTAACTTATACCATGACTCGCAAGAGATTAGTCATCTGTTGCAGCCTTGCAAGTAACAATATAAGTCATGACGGATACTCACAAACAAGCCGAAGGTCAGGCCGTCCGATGCAACCCTGCTTGTTCGAGGAACTCGCCGAAATCTACTCTACTCCTACTCCTAAGGGGTGGCCGGACCTGAAAAGTAAAGGTACTGGATTTGTTTGATCGATGTGAGATGTCCATTACAATGGCCGGGGTTCAATATTTATACCCAAGGCCTGACTACGAGTCCTGGTTGAACAAGACCAATTACAAAAACATGGAAAAGAAAACAAAACTTCCTAACTTAAGATAACTTGGACTCCAATCTTTCCTTTCTATGGAGCCCGACACGTCTTCTTGCTCATATCTTGTTGATCCTGCCGATAGAGCTCATTCCCTTGATGACGTCATCTTGCTAGCTGATCTAGCAACCTAGTTAGCCGATTTGATTGAAGGTCTCAGGTTTCTTTTGACTAATCTCGACCTTGGGGTCTTTTCTTCTCGAACCAAATTTTGGTGTCAACAGTCTTGTCAGCCATGGCTTCAAAAACTAGTGTTAAGCTGCGTCTTGTCTGGTTGTCTTCCGATTCTAAAGCTGAAACTTTCTTGAGTTTAGCCTTAGTTCTCCTGAGTAGTACTTTTGGATTTTCAACGTAGTTCGTTAGAGGTGTCTAAACCGGTCATACATTACCCTACATAAGATACAAAAGTAGACAGAACAAGGGTAAGCCTGTTTGAGCTAGGGTAAATGGTTTCCTTGATCACATCAATAAGTACAAGTTTATCAATATTCCATGATTGCCTAGCTGCCTTCTCTGGCAACGGTGCCAGAAATGCTTGTTGGTATTTATTAACTTGTCACTTGTTTACACAACCACCTAATGTTTGTTGACATTTCTTAACATCACCTTTGCTAAGCTGTCATCCCTAGCTATGATGCCAGAAATGCTTGTTGGTACCATCTAGTGTTATTTCTAGAATGATAATAAGAAGTACTTTAGTATTTTATGTGACTAGAAGAATGCAAATATGTATATGAAGAGATCTGCAAGTGCACAGATAATTTACCATTGTAGCATTTCACCTGGGAGTATTCCAGGTATCGTTATTTATATTTTTGCCATAGGGAAGGACGGGCAGTTGGAATATGTTGATAACTTATACATATGATGGAGAGATAAACCATAACCAAGCTTCTACTCATAACAGGGGTAAGTCATAGGATATATGATAAATATATGATAAATGGTAAGCGATAATTGATCATTGATCACTCAGAGTACTCCTTTCAATGGCATTAGCATTGCTACGTAGAAATTAGAGGAATAATTCCTAAGTCATTCTTAATTACAAGTCAAAGCATATGTTGATTAGTGCAATTACACTTAGTAGTCATGACTAAGATCAACTTCATATCTACACATAAGGGATATTATTAAGAAAGATCAAGAACAGAGCATGTCTTCCTTCATAACTAGATCCTACTTGTCCTATATTTGGAGAGTGGATTACAAAGGACTCAACGGGAGTGTCACATCCATGATCTACCAAATGGCCGGGAATATAGGGTGCATCCGCAGGTAAACAACGTATAAGCACCACGCTTACACAATGTCGACCACACACCCTATGTACATTAGAGTGAGCGCTATACAAACTTATGCTTGAATATAATAATAATGTAGCTATACTAAGCATATAATCAAAGTAAACGATGAACATGATAACTAGGAACATAAATAATATTAAGAACAATATCAAATCAATTATAGCAAACATATGAATAATGAAAGATACAATATAGGATACAAGGGGCTATGCCAAGCCATGCTTCTTGACAAGATTAGGAATCCAAGCGAAGCTTGCCTTCCTCTAGATCTAGCCTAGCTAGCTATGCCCTAGAATATGGTGGAGCTCTGAGGATTAGGGTTTCTGACTTCTCGAATGACTTGAATGATCAGGGTTATGCTAGGGGGTGGCAGGGGCTGGTATATATAGGGCAGAGCATCAATCCTAGGCCCTCGGATCAAACCGACTTGAAAGAACGATGTAGATGCAAACCCTAAGGCGGTGGAGAACCAACGTTGCAACGGGGAGATGACATGTGGGCCCAAGGGCCGGCCGGCCTACAGGTGGGGTCGCCAGCCCCACCTGTCATCCACCTCCTCTCTCCTTCAGTGAAATGCCTTCTGGTGCCTTCTAGAGTCTTCTGGAGTTGTTTTCATCGTGGATAAGCGTGATTAATTCTGACAATTAGGTCCACCTTGACGGTTTTCTAGATAAACCATGCTGAAAACACAGATTCACAAAAACTTATGGAATTTATTAGTTTAAACCCCTAAACCTATGTTAGTGATTCCTTTCATGCCCTTATACGAGCTATATTGACAGTTCATGATGTTTGATAACTACCATCAACAACTTTCTTAGGGGCTACAATGATAACTATACATGCCGCCCACTCATACTTTATTCTCGATCGATCAATGTCTCATAGGCCTTGAAATGGTATAAGTGACTTAACAAGACCTTGCATGGACTCGATCAAAGTATTTCATTTTGGTCGAATAATCCCTAGGTAGTTAGTCTAAAGTGTAACCAGCATCAAATACTAAAGTCAATGAAAGATGGAGTACATAAAGTCAGGTGTAGCACATTACAAGATGGTCTCAAGCGTAGCCTAAATCCTATGATGAGTCAGGCATACAGCCCTGCATTGTCACGGAGAGAACCACATCACAAATTATGGCCTCAGAAGGCTCTATAGCCTATTGCTAAATTTGACTATACAACAAGGGATAAGTGTCAATGAGGTTTCCTCTAATAGAGCCAATGTTCAGATCAGTGTAGATTGTCCCGATGGTCACCAAAGCCATGTGCACCCCAGTGGACAAACCATTCTGGGCAATCTCCTCCACGTGCCTTGGGATCCCCCTTAGCTAGGAAGCCACCTCCGTCAAAGAGGTAGGCCCTCCTGGCTGAGCATACGCTGCCTGGCAGGCAGCGCGGCCAGCCGTGAGTACACTCCTGAGCTCGTCCTCAAGGGATGACACCTGCAACATGTACTTCACCTCCATGGCTGAAAGGGTCCCTGCGTGTAGATGTTTCATCTCAGCAGCTACAGCCTCTAGGTTCGCATAATCAGACTTACACTCAGCAAGCTCGTTATTAAGGCGTCTCGCCTTAGCCTGCTCCGCTGCCAATAGAAACATGTTAGTCCAAAACCCGCATATAATCATAACACAATTCATTGACCAAAAGAAAACGTACCTTGGATCTGCTTCCGAAGCTTCTCTGTCTCCTGAGCCAGCGTTCATTTCTGCCTCTCCCTCTAGTATGCAGAGCCAGAAGCGCGAAGAGCGGCCTTCTCTCGAGATAGCCTAACAATGGCTTCGGCAGCAGCTGAAAAGGCAAGAAAGGTTTTACAAACCTTGCCAAACACAAAGGAGGAAGGCTCGGGTGAAGATCTTACCTTGAGCTTCATCTTGATGACTGTTGACGGTAGTTAACAACCATTATAAACCATCAAAGAAACATGAATAAAGGCATAAATATGATCATCAACAAAGGTTTAGGGGTTTAAACTAATAAATTCAATGAGTTTTGGTGAATCTGTATTTTCTGTAGGGTTTATCCAGAAAACCATCAAGGTGGACCTATATGTCACATTTAATTGCGCTTATCCACCGTGAAACGGACACTAGAAGGTTCTAGTGGACACCAGAGGACACCATGACGAGGCAGAGGCTGCTAGGTGGGGCTAGCCAACACCACCTATAGGCCGCTCGGCCTCTAGGCCCACCTGTCGGTCTCCGTGCTACAATGTCGGTTCTCTATTGCCTCCTAGGTTGCATCTATGTCGTTCCTTAAGTCAGTTTGATCCAAGGGCTCATGTTTGATGCTCTAGGCTATATATACCATCCCCTGCTACCTCCTTGAGGCATTAAGTCATTTGAGAAGATAGAAACCCTAATCATCCTCAGAGCTCCATCACTTCTAGGGCATAGCTAGTTAGGTTAGGTCTAGAGGGAGGCAAGCAGGCTTCGCTTGGATTCTCGATCGTGTCAAGAGCGTGGTTTGGTATAATCCTTGTACCCCCTATCTTTTGTATCTCCATTATTTTTATATGCTTGCTACAATTGTTATGACAATATTAGTATTCATCCTGTTCATGTTCTTTGTTATAATGTTCATCATCTACTTTGATTATATACTTAGTATAGCTTGTTTATCATTATGTTTACCTATAGATACACCCTATATTCCAGGCTATGTGGTAGATCACGGCTATGACACTCCCATTGAGTCCTTTGTAGTCCACTTCCCGAATATAGGTATACAAGTAGGATCTAGTTACGAAGGAAGATAAGCTCTGCTCTTAATCTTCCTTAGTAATATCCCTTATGTGTAGATATGAAGTTGATCTTAGCCATGATTACTAGGTGTAATTACACTAATCAATGTATGCTTTAACTTGTAATTAAGAATGACTTAGGAATTATTCCTCTAATATTCTACTTAACCATGCTAATGCCATAGAAAGGAGTACTCTGAGCGATTAATTATCATTGATCATTACTTATCATACCCATTTATCTCTTGACTTACCCCTGTTATGAGTAGAATATTGGTTATGGTTTACTTCTCCATCAATAGCATAAGTTATCAATACATGTCCTTGCCAGACCTTCCCTGTGGTAAAAAATATAAATAACGATACCTGAAATACTCTCGAGTAAAGTGCTATAATGGTATATTTTCTGTGCGCTTGCAGATTCCTTTCATTTATATATATTCTTTCTAGTCACATGAAATATTAAAGTACTTCTTAGTGTCATTCTAGAAGTGGCACTAGGTAGTACCAACAAGCATTTCTAGCATCAACACTAGGGATGACAACTTAGTAAAAGATGCTAAGGAATGTCAACAACATAGGGTGACTACTTAAAACAAGTGACACGTTAATAAATACCAACAATGATGCTTTAGGGTCACCACCTCCCTCTCTAGTTTGGCTATCCACGCTTTCCCTTCATCACCCGACCGAGAGAACCTCTCTCGGATGAACACGGACTTGGTTGAAGAATTCTTCTGAAGATACTACAAGAACAAGATAGCATAAGTCTTAGCTTCATTTAGAATGAATCAACCAAAGACTCTCGGGCTAGACCCATCGGGTCCACTGCGTGGCCCCAAGTACAAACCAAGGGCGACGTCCACCTGGTGTGACCACCAGACCGATGCTCGGTGGTTAGGACAGCCGACGTGAATCATACCTCTAAGGCAGTGCTAAGGGAATCCCCAACCGAGATGCTCTTGGTCTTCATGGCGTTGGCCAGGGCACGTAGCATGGAAGACAAACTGTCCACCTGCTTCGTCATCCCATCTAGCTCTTCGTAACTAGAGACAAGATGGCGCCGCTCCTCGACATCATCAAACAAGCCTTTGCCTTCGGCGTCAAAAGCTTGCAACGATGGACCTCCCCCTACTCAATCGGTTTGAGATCCGAGAGGGACCAAGCGGATGTCGTCCACTTGTGGAGGAGAGTCAACCCGCAATAATACTCTCTCGAGGTCATCCCCTAGGAGAATCCCCAAAGATGACCCTGATGGGTCAAGCCCGTGAACTGGCTCAATGACATGTTCTTTTCCTCAGGCACTCATACTTGGAACCCAAATAAGTTCACCCTGCATAGGCCCCACATAGATCACCGGAGAAACATCCTCCCAAGCATCCTCCAAAAGCGGCGCACCTATGTCAATACCAGCCATGATGTCATTAAGGGTATCAGAGACCCAAATCATCTGTGAAATGCTCAAATCCTCACTCATGTTTGGGTGAACATCTAGAGTTGTGATTTCGTTAGCACTGGCTAACTCGATCGCCTCAGGCAAACCCTTGGTTGACGAGATCTTCGATTGGGAGATGCATCTAAAAACAAGCATCAGGAGCTCATCGCTCGATCAAAACAATAAGGTGAAGGAATTGAACTTACACGTTCTCATCACTGGGAACATCTAGTAGTGTAGGCTTCTTCACTCGCCTACGTGAGGTTCCAGAACTTTGCTCGAAGGGGACGTACTACACCTTCGGGCTGAAGTTGTCGACGATCGAGACCGTCCCGACTGATGGCTTGTCATCGGCCGGCCTGGGCGACCCCAGAGCCCTCGGCATTGCGAACAACTCACGGTAAGCCAAATCGACATACACCGAGGCCACAACTGGCCAAAGATAACTAACATACCTAGCACCACTGATGCCTATGCTCGATGTTGCCTCTTCTTCCTCTCGGGGGCTCCATCCCCCTTATGGGTGCTTGCAGACTCTGCTGTAGCTCTACGCCTCCTCGTCTGCACACCGAAACTGACGCACTACGACCGGCACGGCTCGGGCGAGGAGCAACACAATAAGGCTATCGACTAGAGAGTCGATATCCAGCATGTTCATGATGTAATGTAAACAAAATAGGCAATAGACATATCGGCAATTATTATTTACTTAGTTACATGGATCTAACTTAGCCGATGATCATGAAAGATGTAAGGATAAACGTGTAAGCATGCATGTGAAAGACATACTAGCTTTTAACTAGGAAAAAACAAGTAAAAGCATATAAATAGCTAGCACATCCTCAACAAAGTGGGCTATCGGCTAAAATAACCAATTCCAGTGATCGTGTCGTACGCATACGATCACTCATCCATTGGATACAAGTAAACCTACAAATGACTAAACTCAATTTATTGTACCGCCAGTAGGTCAAGTCATCTGATGCAGCATTGATGGTAGGACCCTAGATCAGAGGCTAGCAATCGATAGATCTACTTATGTCGCAACAAAATCATGAAAGCATGTTGTACACGTTAGAGCTCAGGCCATCGGCTAATTAGCCGATGGAGACATAGCGGTGATTGACATCATGCCCTTCTTAACAGATAGATCTACTAACCGCTAATGTCCAATCTAACATGCTATCAAAAATTGAGTCATCTGATGCAGCATTGATAGCGGAGTCATACCAGATACTGGCGATCAATGGATCTATCTCCTAATGGAACACGACTTCAAACACCCACAATGTATGATCAGGACCAAGATAGATTGGTCATTGAAACAGGATCTAACATCAGGAATTGAATTCAACCGTTATAGTAATCAGTAGACGATAGATCAAAACAGATAGGACTAACGAATCTCAATCTAGATTGTGCCATTAGTGATATTGTATTAAACAGCAAACTATCTAACACAATATCAATAACTTTGATTAATACCAACATTTACAAGAAATCAGTCGTCTGTTGCAGCCTTGTAAAAGTTGTTACGAATCGATAACTAATCTATACCATGATTTGTAAGAGATTAGTCGTCTGTTGCAGCCTTACAAATAACAATGCAGATCGATGACTAACTTATACCGCGACTCGCAAGAGATCAGTCGTCTATTGCAGCCTTGCAAGTAACAATATAAGTCATGACAGATACTCACAAACAAGCTGAAGGTCAGGTCATCTGATGCAATCCTACTTTCCTGAAGAAGTAAAGGTACTAGATTTGTTTGATCGATGTGAGATGTTCATTACAATGGCTAGGGTTCAATATTTATACCCAAGGCCTGACTATGAGTCCTGGGCGAACAAGACTGGTTATGACAACTTGGAAAAACGAACAAAACTTCCTAATCTAAGATAACTTGGACTCCAATCTTTCCCTTCTACAGAGTCCGACGTGTCTTTTCGCTCTATACCTTGTTGATCCTACCGATAGGGCTCATTTCCTGATGTCGCCACTTGGTCTAGAAATTTATTTAGCCGATTTGATTAGAGACCTCAGCTTTTCTCGATAATTTCTTGTATGTAGGGACTTCCTATCTCAGACAAAATTTCTGTGTCAACACATGCCCCCAATTTTGGGACAAAAGTGATTTTATTCTGAAACTATTCTCTGCGTGATCTTGAGGCCGTCGATGTGTCTTCAATAGGGGCCAAGTACTTTACCCTGGGGCTCTTTGGTTCTATTTCTTTCCATGCTCTTGGTTGTTTGCATGCTTCATGCGTATGCCACTTCTTTGTTGGCATCCTACGTTCCAAAGTTCCACGGGTGTACTATTGCTTCATGGGCATTTGGATTCATCTCCTCTAATCGACTATAAATGTTCACCTGATCTTGATGAGAACAACTCAACATTCCAACCCTATTCTTGCTTCCGCTCCTCCGAGTGCTCTCGGCTTTGTTAGATCCCCCTTGGACCAATGCTTCACTATGAAAACCCATGGTGGCTAGAAGAATTATTGTGTTTAGGGAGACTATGTCACCCATTTTAGTGACTTCTCAAGCAAGGAAATCAATTGCCGTAGCTAGAAGAATTCTTGTGATATTACCTGAGTCTTCTCACCATCGGTATGAGGCTGTTCCAGTGTTTGCAAGGGCTTGAATGTGTGGACACCTTCCCCTTATTTGCTCTGCCTATGCCAAGAAACGTGCGAAGTTGACCAGTACATTCTTGATGGATAGGTCTATCTTCTTTCCCCCCTGATACTGCTTCCATCTCTTAGCCGATGCGACCCACTTTTTGGCCTTATGGTGTTCTGACTCACTTCAATCCAACAAAGTCTTCTTTGGCTGGTTAGTCGGTTTCGGGCGTAATCCTTTTTGTAACAATCCTCTAGGATCTGAGGTATCATAGTTATGGAAAGCAATAAATTTTGAATCTGTCGCGTCTCCTAATTCTTCACAAACTGTCCCCTTGATCTCTGGAGCGATGATTCTTTTCCATAACCAATTCCAATTGTGCAGCCTCGAGGAGATCTATTGTCGTGTCTTTTGGGCTATAAATAAGGGCCATGGTCGTGGATGAGAAACCAATTTGCCACATCTCGATTTTCCAGTTTCCCGAGTGTGAACTGCTCCTTTCATCTTCCGATCCAAAATCATCATCTTTTCCGTAGAGATGGAGAACAGCAAGTGACCCACTGATGAGATTCTTGATGAGTTCGTGCCACCACACCAGCGTTCTCATCTCTAAGAGTAAGGACGAACACGATTTTGTGATCCTTGAGCGGTTTAGTCTAATCTTTCATATCTGCAGGGCCGATTCAAGTGGCGGTTCCCTTCCTCGCACAATCGTTGGTCCCAGCGGCGTGTAGGTGGTGGCTCCGGTAAACCCCTTCATGGGATCCTCCAATTCCCATGGCAGCATCATCCGCTGACTTCTTCAGGAGAGAGATGAGGCCCGAGCGTGGTATTCCAATGTGGCTCGCAATCTTGGGCACATGGACTTCCATCTGAACGCTCTGTAGGATGCGCTCACCATCTCAGAGAATAGGGCCAACTCTGCTTAAGTGAGGTTGGTCAAAGCTAAGGGTAGAATCACGGGTGAGATTTCTTGCTGTGACTTCTCTTTTCACAATCTGGATTTTGTAGATCTCTGACTGTTTCTCCTTTGAATTCATCAGCCTTGTCAGCGCAGCTTGAAAATCTTCAACTGGTTGTGGATTATGCGACAGGATTCATTAATGCTAGGGGTGCTGTATTGGTAACCCATCTGCACAACGTCTTGAATCATGTTAGGGAGATTGCCCTTCATGGCGTTCGTCATGGTGCTGTTGTTGCCCTAGCCGTGGCGCAAGTTAGCTCTGGATGCGAGCTTCGACTTCTTCCCCATGGGTTTTTAGAGACCGATCATCCTAAAGATCATGAGAGCCTAATTGAGGATTTCTCTAACGCCGCCGACACCATAGCTTTCTCTTCACTGGCCAGAGACATTGTGAACAAAGTGTTTCTTGGCCCTTAGATTGTAACAGAGAAACTGGTGAATACATCTTTTTTGTTTGGGGCGACTTTCCCTATGCAAGGTGGATTCCCCCCTCTTTTTTATTTCTGCACTATAGGCGATGCATACCGCACCAGTTTTTGCCTCTTGGTCTGAGTTCATGATTCCTTATTTTTGTCCTAAAGGCGATACTTTGCTAGTACCGGCTGTAAAAGCTCGATTGGAAATTCAATCGACTAATTCAAGCATCGACCCAAATACTGGGATAATACTTCTTGAAATGCTTTTCATTGAGTGCTCTATTGAACTCCTCTCCTTCTAGCGTTTCATAGAAGTAAGCATTGCCAGGTATGCATCGAGTAATTCAATAAGGCCCTTCCCAGTTAGGCGACCATTTGCCATATGCGCTGTCTTTGGTCCCGATTGGCAAGATTAGTTTCCAGACTAATTCGCCTTCGTGGAACTGCTTGGTTTTGACCTTCTTATCATAATACTTGGGATCCTTAGTTTGTTAGCTTCGATGTTCTCCAAAGCACGAAGTCGATGACAATTTAGATCTTCTAGATCGTCCATCATCAGAACTTTATAATCATCTGCCGTTAGGTTTTCTTGAGACTCAATACATCGCAATCCAGTCCTAATCTCCCAAGGAAGAACGACTGCATGTCCATAAACTAATTCATAAGAAGAGCACTTAGTTGATCTGTGGCATGCCATCTGATAGGCCCATAATAATTCATTCAATGTTAAGTGCCACTTCCTTGGCCGGTCGATTATCTTCTTCTTGATTAATTTAATCAATGTCTGATTCGACGCCTCTGCTTGTCCATTGGCTTGGGCGTAGTTAGGAGAGGAATGTAATAACTTAAATCCTATACCAGCAGCAAAACTCTCGAACTCCTCAGAAATGAACATCGCCTCTTGATCAGTAGTAATAGTCTAAGGGATCCCAAACCGATAAATAATATGCTCCTAGACAAAGTTAATCATGTTTTGGGACGTCACCGTCTTCAGTGGGACTGCTTCAACCCACTTGGTGAAATAATCCATGGCCACCACTACAAACTTATGGCCTTTGCTAGATGGCGGATAAATTTGGCCGATTATGTCAATTCCCCAACCTCTGAACGACCATGGTTTGATTATAGGATCCATGACTGATGCTGGTGATCTCTGGATGTTACCAAATCTTTGGCAGTCCTGACATCCTTTATAATACTCAAAACAATCTTCTAGCATCGTTGGCCAGAAATACCCTGATCTTTGGATAATCCATTTTATTTTATAAGCCGAATGATGAGCTCCACAAACTCCTTCGTGGATCTCACCCATGAGGACCTTAGCATCCTCTTGATTCAGGCATCTGAGTAACACCCCATCGATCATCTTATAGTATAGCTGCTCATCCAATAGCACGTATTTGATTGACTTATACCGGAGCTTTCTAGAGACCTTCTATGATGGATTCCTAAGATAGTTCATTATTTCTTCCCTTCAGTCATTGGCAATGACTTCATTGTTGAGGATCTCTTGATTATGTCAATAACCAGAAGCACTTTGAGCTAGTCGATTAGTCTCTTGATTTTGAGCTCTTGGGACATGCCTAATGGTGACCATGGGGAACTCGTTGATCAAGCTCCAACATTTCTCATAGTAACTCCTCAAGATGTCATCTTTACATCCGTATAGGCTGATCAACTAATTAACCACCAACTGAGAATCTCCAAAGATTTCAATTGCATCGGCCTTTACTTCTTGAAGGAGTTGAAGCCCCTTAATGATGGACTCATATTCAGCTTGATTATTGGTAGTCATTGGTTTGATAGTATATGCGAATTCAAAACTTAACCCTCGGGGCAAAATGATAATGATGTGAATACCACCACCCTGCTTACATGACGAGCCATTGAAGAACAAAGTCCAAGGCATCGGCTCTACATAACCAATACTAGGTCCATGATGATGAGTCACGAAGTCGGCCATTATTTGTCCCTTAACTGCTCTAGCTGATTCATATTTTAGATCAAATTCAGACCATGACAGAATCCATTTTCCGACCCTCCCATTTAGAATTGGCATTGACAACATATGCTTGACAACGACGGCTTTAGATACCACAGTACACTCGGCCGATAGCAAATAATGTCGTAATTTGGTGCATGAGAAATATAGGCACAAGCATAACTTTTCCACAGGAGAATACCTCATCTCTAGGTCCAAAAGCTTTCTACTTAGATAGAAAATGACCCATTCCTTTCCCTCAAACTCTTGCATCAGGGCCAACCCAATTGTATGGTTATCAACTGACACGTACAATTTAAAGGGCTTGCCAAGCTGTGGAGGGACCAGCATCGGTGGAGCTTTCATGTATTCCTTAATCTCATCAAATGCTTTCTGTTGTATGTCGCCTCATTTAAATTCTTGATAAGCTTTTAGCTTCAATAGGGGTGAGAACGACAACATCTTTCTTGATAGATTTGAGATAAATCTTCTGATGAAATTAATCTTGTCGATCAAAGATTGCAGCTGGGTCTTATTTGTTGGTGGAACTGCTTCATTGATAGCCTTCATACTTTTCTGCCAACTTCAATCCCCCTTTCGTGCACCATGAAACCCAAGAATTCTCCGGCTGATACTCCAAAAGCACATTTGTTTGGGTTCATCTTCAAGCCATCTTTCCTTGTGAACTCCAGAGTTTCTCGTAGATCAGCTAGGTGCTCTTTATAACCTTTGGATTTCACAACGACATTGTCGATGTATATCTCAACTATTCTGCCGATCAACTTATGGAAAATGTAATTCATAGCTCGCAGATAAGTTGCACCAGCATTCTTCAAACCGAAAGTCATGACTACCCACTCATATAATCTAATGGCACGAGGACATCTAAAAGCAGTTTTAGGAATATCATCTTTGGCCATAAAAATCTAATTATAGCCTGCATTGCCGTCCATGAAGCTGATAACTTTGTGTCCTGATGCTGCATTTACTAATAGATCAGCTATCGGCATTGAATAACCATCCATAGGTGTAGTTATGTTTACGTCTCTAAAATCAATGCAAACCCTCAGTTTGCCATTTTTTTAAGCACAGGAACTATATTTGAAATCCACTCAGCATATCAACATTGCCGAATGAAATTGGCTTCGTATAGCCTTGTGATTTCTTTTTTAATGTCTTCAAGCAAGTCGGGTTTAAACCTTCTTGGGGTTTGTTTAAATGGTCGGTACCCATCTTTGATAGGTAGCCGATGTTCTATGATCGATCGGCTAAGACCGAGCATCTCGTAATACTCTCAAGCAAAACAATCTCGATACTCCTTCAAAAGATTTATTAATTCTTGCTTATACTCAGGATCTAATTTAGCACTTACATACATCGGCCTGGGCCTATCACCAGGTCCAATATCAACTTCTTCTAGTAAATTTGTCGACGTAAATGCCTGTCCTAACTTTCCTTCAGTATCGTCGATTGAGGAATCCATTAAGACACATTTTTAAAGCCGACTACTTGGATCGGCTATTGATGTTCATTGTCAATTCTAATGATGTCTTCCTTCACTACCTCGTTACGCAGAAGCTTGCGTTTCCCTTGTTCATATTCTGAAGATGCTTCAAGCTCTGCTAGTTGAGAGGATACCAAATTAATATTAGCTTATGGTATACCCTTATCGGCTATTTGCTTGACGCGCCATGTCTGAGGTCTGTTATTCTTTTGAGCATCCAATTCTCTGTTCCTTAGATGCTAAACTCTTATTTTCTAGCTCCTCGTCAGACCTCTTGGACATCATTGGCCCTTTTGCCAAACATACTCCTCTTCATCACGATCATCCCAATTTTGATCATGGGCACGCTTGCCTAACCGATCATGAAATCCTTTATTTTTATGCGCTGATCCATGCTGTTAGATTGATAACTCAAACGCTCATGGATGGACCACAGTTGGATTGAGATTGCCTGAATTTTGCATACTGATTACTGCACTCTGGGCAGTTACGTGTTATGGGCAGTTTCAATTCTTCATTCCAACAGTGCCTGATGAAAGGACAATTCCAATGTAACTCTGCTTGTTCCATTTTGTACCTTTCTTCTTCACATCGACGCTCATATTCTTCTTCTTCAAGCCGGTGCTAATAGTCCCTCTCCTTCTGGCATTGCCACTAGTTCAACAAGATCCTGGAAGTGACCCGTGGACATAAAGCACCAGCTTGGGATGTCTCACCCTGTTCATATCAACTCTTTGCTGATCACATTGCTTCTTAGCTTCTTCATACTCATTAGCCGATATTTGCACTTCGAGGTCAACTGACCCATCTTCTTTGGCCTTGGCCAACATCAAGACCTTCATCTTTCCTTTAGCCAACTAGAACTCCACCATGTACACCCCTAGGAAAGGATGCTTGTCTATGTCCATCATTGGTTTCTTAGCTTGCTAAAACTTGATCCTCCCTTGCTCGATGGTCTTATGAATGTGGAAGCAGAAGATCCTGCACTCATTGGTACTGTGGTTGGTAACATTGTGGAACTTGCAATATTTCTTCCATTTAAGTTCTTCAGCCAAACGGATCACATGGTTTGTAGGTAATATCAACTGCTTCTTCTCTAGAAGTAAGTCAAAGATCCTGTCGGCTTTCTTGACATTGAAGTCATAGGTGTTCTCTGACTCCTTTACCCATGGACAAGATACAGGAGACTTGCCCCATGTCCATTCAGCGATTGCGACTTCTAAATCATCCCCATCAGAGTCTGCATCATAGGGATCAGTTATAGCAGCAGTACTCTATAAATACTTATCTTTGCGTAGGGTCCGGTGCTGACTCTCGAAGGCAGACACTCTCTGAACTAAATGCGCTAAGCTTTCAAACTCCTAGCCATCAAATTTCTCTCTAATCAATAGAGACATCCCTTGAAGGACCAATTCTGCCAATTGGCCATCAGACAGGTTCAATGAATAGCAATGGCTCCTCACTTCTCTAAATCGTCGGACGAACTTAGAGCATGACTCATTGTTCTTTTGCCTCATGCTTGTCAAATCTGTAATCCTCTTCTCACCTATCCCACTGTAGAAATATGCATGGAACTTGTTTTTCAGATTGGCCCACCCAGTAATTGAGTTTGGTTCTAGTGATGAAAACCAACTGAAGGCCGGTCCAGACAGGGACAAGGGGAAGAATCTAACTTTGTGTGCCTCCTCAACAGATGCTTATCCAAGCTGAATGAGATAATGGCTGATATGCTCCATGGTTGTCATCTCATCTACCCTGGTGAATTTGGGGAAATCTGAGACTCTGTAGCGTGGTGGGAGTCGCACAAGGTCATACCACATAGGGTATGGGTGCTGGTAAGAGCCAACTTGTCCTTTAGGCTTCAGACCAAACTGGCTTTGCATCATAGCAGTTATCCGGTTGACAAACTCTTCAGCATCCATGCCAGCGAATTCTTGTCTTGGCTGCCCTTGAGCCTAAGCCTAAGATCCTTGTACTTGGACTTCTTAATTCTGATCTAGAGACTACTAGACTTGCTGCCCATTATAATTGCAAGGGTTCTGATACCCAGGATGTGGCATAAGCTCATATGTACTAGCATCAGAAACCAAGTGGTATCCCTCTAGATAGTTGATCTGGGCATTGTGAGTTGTATCCCTGCAATCGACTATTGAAGTAACTAGGATCGACGTTCCTTATGATCCTTTGCACTGAGGAAGCAATTCTTTGGGCCAACTGAGGTGTTTGATAGGAAGTATTGAATCTTTCCTAAGCTAGCCGCTACACAACCTACTGAGTAGTTGGAGCGGTTGGCTCCTAGACTATCTGTGTGATAGGGGCACTCGGTGATTGCTGTGCTAGTGGCTACCCCCCTATCATCTGAGCTTGCCCCCTGTCGTTGGTAAGGCTTGACCTTGCCCCCTGCTATTTGCAGGGTCTGATCTTGAGCCTGTCCACCTGTAAGCCACTACACTGGTGGCTGCTGGAATTACCCACCATTCGGCTACTGTCTAGTACCAGTTATGTTGCTTTCTATAGTCGATGGATTCAAGCCATTAGAGTATGCTGGCCCAACTTGATCAACTGGCGCTCCAAAGAAAACCACTTTCATAACGTTGCCAATCGTGTTAGCCAACACCTTATTATGGTTTTTGAAGGCTTCATGGACAGTCTTGTGGACCAACTGAGCAGTGGTCCTTGCTTCAACATCTTTGCTTTGACCATGTAGGGGAATGCTTGGCAGGGGAGTCTTCTGAACAATTGAGTCACGCATCCTACTATAAGATAGCAGACACTTTTGTCTGAATTCCTCTGTTCCTTGCTCAATGAGCACCTTCTGGTTGTCAAGCAAGTCTTCAAGGTTGACCTTAAGGATCGTCTGATTATCCATGTTGACAATTGTGGTTGACTTCCTGATCAAACGATTGTGGTCCCACTAGGCGTGCTAATCTGTGTTGACGGCAAAAGGTGATGGGGAGCCGCTGACACATGAGCAAGCCAAGAGAAATCACGCGGAGTAGATCCCGAGCTCTCTCTGAACTTTAAAAGGTGAGGCGCTGGACCAGATGGTCGTGACCAAGGGCGTGCCAGTCAATTTGACCCTACATTTGACAAGCAGAGAAAGTGATCAGTAATTTAAGGTGGAATATGTCGGTGTTTGTCCAAACAGTTCCAAATATATGACCAAGTGGCCAGCATAATAAGGCTATCGACTAGAGAGTCAATATCCAGCATGTTCATGATGTAATGTAAACAAAATAGGCATATTGACAATTATTATTTACTTAGTTACATGGATCTAACTTAGCCGATGATCATGAAAGATGTAAGGGTAAATGTGTAAGCATGCATGTGAAAGACATACTAGCTTTTAACCTAGACAAAAACAAGTAAAAGCATATAAACAGCCAGTACATCCTCAACAAAGCGGGCTATCGGCTAAAATAACCGATTCCATTGATCGTGTCGTACGGCATATGATCACTCATCCGTTGGATACAAGGAAACCTACAAACAACTAGAATCAATCTATTGTACCGCCAATAGGTCAAGTCGTCTGATGCAGCATTGACGGTAAGACCCTAGATCACAGGCTAGCAATCGATAGATCTACTTATGTCGCAACGAAATCATGAAAGCATGTCGTACGTGTTAGAGCTCAGGCCATCGGCTAATTAGCCGATGCAGACGGTGATTGACGCCATGCTCTTCTTAACAGATAGATCTACTAACCGCCAATGTCTGACCTGACACGCTATCAACAGATCGAGTCGTCTGATGTAGCATTGATAGCGGAGTCATACCAGATACTAGCGATCAATGGATCTATCTCCTAATGGAACACGACTTCAAACACCCGCCATGTATGATCAGGACCGAGATAGATTGGTCATTGAAATAGGATCTAACATTAGGAATTGAATTCAACCATGATAGTAATCAGCAGACGATAGATCAAAATAGATAGGACTAATGAATCTCAATTTAGATCGTGCAATTGGTGATATTGTATTAAACAGTGAACTATCTAACAGAATATCGATAACTTTAATTAATACCAACATTTACAAGAGATCGGTCGTCTGTTGCAGCCTTTTAAAAGTTGATACGAATCTATAACTAATCTATACCATGATTTGTAAGAGATCAGTCGTCTGTTGCAGCCTTACAAATGATAATACAGATCGATAACTAACTTATACCGCGACTCGCAAGAGATCAATCGTATGTTGCAGCCTTGCAAGTAACAATATAAGTCATGATGGATACTCACAAACAAGCCGAAGGTCAGGTCGTCCGATGCAGCCCTACTTTCCCAAAGAACTCGCCGAAATCTACTCTACTCCTACTCCTAAGGGGTGGCTGGAGCCGAAAAAGTAAAGGTACTGGATTTGTTTGATCGATGTGAGATGTCCATTACAATGGCTGGGGTTCAATGTTTATACCCAAGGCCTGACTACGAGTCCTGGTCGAACAAGACCGGTTATGATAGCTTGGAAAAACAAACAAAACTACCAAATCTAAGATAACTTGGACTCCAATCTTTCCCTTCTATGGAGTCCGACGTGTCTTCTCACTCTATGCCTTGCTGATCCTACTGATAGGGCTCATTTCCTGATGTTGCCACTTCACTAGCTGGTCTGGCAATTTATTTTGCCGATTTGATTGGAGACCTCAGCTTTTCTCAATAATTTCTTGTCTGTAGGGACTTCCTATCTTGGAACAAATGTCTGTGTCAACAGGCACGTCCTAGCCAAGGGCACACCGGTAACCCGAAAGCTCCCTTAGCGCTAGGAATCCCCCAACCACCAGATTCTTGATGTCCTTGTCTGTCGTCGTCGACACCTCCCATGGAGAATTGGGGACGGGACTCCGTCCCCCCTTTCCCATCGGGCTCATATCTTCTTCACCTACTGAACTAATGGTTTTGGTTTTCTTGGCTAGGGTCTTTCTCGGCGCCATCACTATGACTGCCGGGAGCGGGATCTAGATGTGACGATGTCTGCTAGGTCAAGGTAAGTAGAGGAGTGAGAACTATCGCTTTTGTCAGCGGCGGTAAAGGGATGGACCGTCTCCACCCTCAGCTACTTAAAAGGGCGGCCAATACTAGTGTAAACCCTTATGAACCCTGGGCCTAAGGCCAAAAATTTTGGTAAAACCAGGTGGACCAACATTTGGGCTCCACCAAAGCCTAGCGTAGCCCTGTGGGAAACTAGAAAACTAGTCAGTCCATGGCTGCAACCAAAGTACGAGCTCCTAGAATCTGAGAAAAGAGTTTCATGACGTGCCCCAGTTGGTCAGGCTTTATCCTGCCGCTTCAGGATAGCGGATCACCTGCATAACATGTAGTTATACTAACTACCCATCGGGTTGGGAAGGGGGGCCTGTAAAAATGCAAGGACGGTTCGACTGAATGAAATTCCTCAAATCACCCGATTAAATTGGGACCCAGGTAGCAGTATTCAAAATCAATAAAAATCATCCTTTTTTATTAAACTCTGCTGCATTTTACATTAACAGGCTTACAGTAACCAAAACCTATCAGAAACTGCTATAGTTATGATAGCCTTATGAGTGCAGGATCTACTATCGGCACTCAAGCGATGGACACCTCGTGAAGCAGAGAAGTTGGACGAAGACGCACGATGACCTTGACCTCACCTCCAAGCCTTCACGAGTACGCACGACGCCAGGAAGATGCCTCGGGGAGTTCCGCCTCACGGAGCTTCCTATAGCATCCAAGAGGAGGAGCCCTGAGAGGAGGACGGCTCGCACCATCTTCTGTGGCGTCAGGGAGGAGTGAACGGCACCGATTCGATGGCCTCAAGCCTTTGAATCAATACACGAGAGCACCCAGGTCAAGATCTATGGGGCAAAAGGTTTCCCGGTAACAGCAGGATGCCTTTTACCCTCCAGAATTTCCTACATATATTCTAATTTGGAGACCTCCCGCGTGTCGACCATCGGTGAGCTCGGTCGCCGTGTCCTCGATGACCTGGGCCACCAATGGTATTGTTCCTCCCCATCTTCATGGAACTTCCTCTAACATCCAAGGAGAACAGCCACCGCCAGGCCACCATGGAACCCAATCTTGAAAGCCTTCTCCTAGCGATGGTGCGACCGCCGAAGAACGCCATGGACCATGGCGCACGGGGCTGAATCGCCACTCTCACACTCCCTACCTCATGCTTAAATAAGTGACCCGAGGATGGCTAGGGGATTTAGGGAAGAAAGGAGGGGTGAGACTCACTGGCCTCCCTACCTCATGCTTAAATAAGCGCCCCAAGGATGGCAGTGGTAGAGTTGGGGGTTGGCATTAAAGGTAGACTGAATCATTGAGAGGGTTCCACACGGCAAAAGCATGGGAAACGGAATGGTTTGAGTTCCTAGGCACCACTATCCTTATCTTTACAAGATTCAATGACGCGCAAGCAATGCGTTCAAACGGGTGGGAAACTTCCACCTAGAAGAATCCTGAAACTCGAGAAGGCATTACTGCCAGCTAGCGTGAATGCTCATAGTCATCCCGATGCTTGGGACCCTCTGATCGTATTTAAACATCTCGGCACTTGAGAAGTGTTCATCGAGACCTATAGCACCCGAACGTTATAGGGACCCGTGGCACCCAAAGGATAGAATAGCTCCATGAGCCCGTCATTAAATCCCGTGGGGGCTACTCTCAGAGATATGGGCCCGAGGTACCCTCACCGACCATATATCTAGCCCATCGACGACCAAGGATGAAGCCCGTAAGGACTCAATGTGACCATCAACTTGGCGATCATGATGTATCAAGGATATCTGCTGCCATTGTAGCCATGGTAGGATAGAATTGATCTATTGAAACAAACTAAGAATCCAATCTATAGCGCCAATCGCCCTCATTGTAACCCTACCCCTCTGCCTATATAAAGAGGGGTAAGGACTACGCGATCGTCATGTCCACCATGACATCATCCGCCATTCCAATCTATCTCGTAGCTAGGAGCAATAGCCCCTGTAACCTAGCATACGAATACAACAATAGCCGCACTACTGGAGTAGGGTTTAGCGTGCTACCGTGCCCCGAACCATTATAAACCCTTATGTCCCGTGTGCTACCATCTGGATCTATCTATGCGATCACATTGCTTGGCATTGCTAGAGCTAAACAATCCGACACCTGGAGCCCTTGAAGATGGACGTCGAGCTCCAGAACCCGCCAGACATGGAGATGGCCATGTCTTTGGCTAGGGTGTATGAACAACATCTCGTGGTGATCATCGACTCCAACAAGGCGCCAATCACCAAGCCGGTGCCGAGGGTGCTTCCCTTGAAGGCGCCACCTTCGACACCGACCCCGACAACTACGACAACAACTTCTTCGGTAGCTCCCCTACGCCCGTTCAAGCATCTCACCGCTAAGGAGATGGCGGAACGTCGACGTTCCGGGCTCTGCTTCAACTATGATGAACCCTTCATGCATGGCCACAAGTGCAAGCATCTATTCAACATCACGACCATGAACGACTACAACAACAACGATGATGAAGCTGACATCGACAACAGCCTCCTCATGATGATTGGGACCGACCAATCTCTAGTCCTGGGTCGTCCCCCAATGTACCTGATGGGGGTGGTGTCTAGGACAGACGTCCACATCCTCGTCGACACGGGCGCCACGCACAACATCATCGACATCAACGTCGCTCGCCTCATTGGCCTCCAGGAGCAGCGGATCAACACCGCCATACTTGTCGGTAGTGGCACCAAGGTTCCCTGCCATGTCGCAGCCTTCAGTGTACCACTTCACATCGACGCCGATATCTTCTACATTGATGCCTACCTTCTCAACATAGGCAACGACGTCGACATCATCCTCGGCACACCTTGGTTGGCTGGCCTTGGCCGCCTCACTTGGGACTTTTCAACCATGGAGCTCTAGTACATCCGCAACGGCCACCCCATCACCTTCACCACCATGCAGCCCTGATGCGCCCTGGCCACCGTCCGCACCCTACCAGCACCACCACCCATCCGCCGGGCCTGAGAGGAGGCCACCTCGCAACATTTTGACCAGGGCAAGTCGAGCTCTCCATCCCAATGTCCTTGACTACATCGACATGACCAACATCATCTTCGAGCACCTGAGCTAATCTACAGTTCGACAACGCGAGCTCTGCACCATCGCCATGGCCATAGCTGATGGCATGGCCGCCCAGGCTTGGTCACTTGACCAAGGCCTCCTCTTCTTTGATAGTCGACTATACCTTCCGGCGGCATTGTCGCTTCTGCCTGACCTTTTGCAGGTTCTACGCCAAGGCGGTTCCACCAACATGGAGCTCTTGGCCCTCAGCGCCCACCCACCACCGACGAGGGGTCAACACAATGGAGTCCCCATGAGCATCCAACTTGGTCGCCCATGGTTACAGGGGCGCCCCATAACATCGGCAATGGTCATCTTCCTCGACAACCTAAGCCGTCAACTCGTTCGCGTCGACAGCGTCCACATCGCCCTTCGACCTGGCTCTAACGAACTCCATCTTTCGCTAGGAGAATTCAACTGGGCTCCTTCATGTTCGGCACCATGCTCAACTTGACAACATCGCCATCAACCCACTCAAGCACCATGGTTTGGTGTCGCATCCCTGCCTACCTCACCCCCGACACCGAGAACCACATCCACAACTTTGTTGCACCACCAAGAGAGATGTTGCACTTCACCTTTGGAGCAGCAATCACATGACCCCTACTTGTAGCAGCTCGCCAAGCATCACGAGCTAGCATGGACAGCGACGCGCACCTCTACTTCTTCTATGGCTACATCGGGAACCTCATCTACTGCTTCGAGTTTTTGCTGACACGCACATGGGAGAACACCATCATCACTGACACCATCTATGGCCGCATGTTTGGCCACATCGAGGCCATCCTCCCCGGGCAAGCTTTTCCGCCTGATGGCGTCAACGACTGGACCCTACTTTGGCACGAGGATGCGTCGAGTGGAGAAGGGGGGGTGGTGTCACACGTCTAATGGAGGCCCCCGAACCTAGAGCAAACGGGGCAGGGGAGGCCCAAGGAGGGGTGTCAGGCACCTCCAGCGCCCTAGGGGCAGCGCGCGCCGCAGGGGGAGGGCGCCGCCGCTCCCGCTGTCGTCATCTCAAGTTACCATATCAAGTTGGTTAGAGTTTGGTTAGTTATGGAATTAGAGTTCGGTTAGTTTGGAAGGGAGAATCCAATCTATAAGGATCTCCCATAGGTTGCTTGGAGTTTAAGTCCAATAGGGACTCTAAATACTAGGGAATGTAATCAAATCAAACTAAGCAATAGACGAGCGATTGCTCCTTCCTATCTCTCGCTCCTTCTCTCTCCTACGCCACCGCCTCTCCCTCCCTACGCCAATATGCCCCTCCTCCACGCCACCCAGCCCTAGCCGCCGCTCATCCACCAGGCCACAGCCCCTCCCCCATCACGCCTCTTACGCAAAGATTATAGCAAAAAAATCACGAATTATCCCTTCTTTTTCATCCCTCCAATCCCTAAACAATCCACCCATAAAGTTCACAGTCCAGTTGCATGCATATAGATGTGAAACATTTGTTGCTAACGTTGAGATACAATACCAAATTGGCCCGCACATGAAAAAAAGAGATAAATGCACCGTAGGTCCATCAACTTTTTATGATGTGTCATTTAGGTCCATTAACTCTGAAAGTGCAGGTTTGAGTACATAAACTTTTTAAGTTGTGCCATTTAGGTCCATGGTCCTACATGGCAATGCATGTTAGCAGCCACCGTGTCCATAGGTCATGTGAGCAGCACGTGAGGGCCGTTTGCCAATCATTTTTTTGCCGATAGCCCCGTATGCTTTCCATTCCCTCACTCTTCACCGGGCGCTGGGTGGGACGACGGAGGCGGCGGGTGGTACCAACGACGACGTAGCTGGTGGAGGCAGTGAAGATTGTGCAGGGTGGTGGTGCCGAGCGCTGACTGCCGCGCCGATCGTGGCCGGTCGGCACGATGGTGGCCTCTTTGCGAGCACTGGGGGCACGGACGCCACAGTATGGTGAGTTCTTCTATGTCATGAACTCTGAAATCGGTTGGTGTAGGAGGTATTTCTTGCATCGATTAGCTCACTTGTTGTAGAAAATATCTTCTTTTGTCGGCTAGGGTTTCATGTATTGGTCATTTATGCTGTAGATTTTGGGGTTTTCTTCTGTAGGCACTAATGACAAAGAATTCTCAGTGGAAATGCATCATGGGGGAGCTTTGTTTCTCAAGGGTTAAACAAAGCCTATCCGGGTGGAAGAGTTAGTTGGTTTGACCATGTAGAAGTTGCTAAATGGTCTCCTCTTTTCATAGAGCAACTTGTTTTTAAGTTACACTACCCAAAGAATCCAAACATGAAGGTGTTCTAGCTGCTACCTGGGAAGAATCTTTCAAATGGGTTGAGATTAATTTGGTCTGACACAGACACAATGGTAATGTCCTCATTAGTTCACAAATTTAAGAATTTTGTGCTGTATTTGGACCATGATGACAACCTTTCTGGTTTACAATGGGATGATAATGTTTCAAACCCATTGAACTCACCTCCCAATGGCTTGCTGACAAGTATCTGAAAACATTTAGGGCAGATCAGAAGATGAGCCTCACAAATTTTGCTAGGTCAGTATAGAGGGACTGGAACATAACTCCAGCAAGGTCCAAGCTTGCTAGTGCTAAAAGATTAGCTATGAAGAAAGTTATGGGAGATGAGGTGGAGCAATACAAGTTACTTTGGGACTATGGTCATGAACTTAGAAGAAGTAACCCAGGCAACAGCTTCTTTCTGAACCTGGATGGCAATGTATTTAGCACATTGTACATGTCATTGGATGCATGTAAAAGAGGTTTCTTGACTGTATGTAGGTCTATCATATGCTTGGATGGATGCCACATTAAGACTAAGTATGGTGGACAAATACTGACAGCTGTGGGCATTGATCCGAATGGATGTATCTTCCCAATTGCCATTGGAATAGTGAAAGTGGAATCACTAGTGACATGGAAGTGGTTTTTGGAGACACTGAAAAATGACCTTGGCGTAGATAACACATATCCTTGGACCATCATGACAGATAAACAAAAGGTGAAAACAACACTATATCCTTTGTTGTAGTTGTTTGCTAGGTGAAAACACCATTTTCATATGTTTGTACTTTTGTTTTCAGGGTCTTATTCCAGCAGTTCAATAGGTCTTCCCTGACTCTGAACATAGGTTATGTGTCAGACACGTATATTCCAACTTCCAACACCACTTCAAAGGTGAAAATCTCAAGAACCAACTTTGGTGTTGTGCAAGGTCAAGTTCAATACCTCAGTTCAATTGGAACATGGAGAAAATGAAGACCCTGAATCATAAGGCCTATGAGTGGTTGCAGAAGATGCCTTTCAACACCTGGGTCAGAGCTTACTTCAGCACTTTTCCAAAGTGTGACCTGTTACTGAACAACAGTTGTGAAGTGTTCAACAGTTATATCTTGGAGGCAAAGGAGATGCCAATTCTTAGTATGCTAGAGCAGATCAAGGGACAGCTAATGTCCAGGTTCTACAAAAAACAGAGGGAGGTGGGAGAAGAGTGGCAGGGACCCATCTATCCTAAGATAAAGAAGATAATTAATAGGAACACAGAATAGGCCAATACATGTTATGCAATGCCTGCTGGATAGGGCATATTCCAGGTACAAGATAGGGACTATAGTTTCATAGTGGACATCAAAATGAAGAGTTGTGATTGTAGAAGTTGGGACCTCACTGAAATCCCTTGCTCTCATGCAATTTCATGTTTGAGGCATGAAAGGATCACACCAGAGTCAGTTGTAAAAGCTATCTCAGTGCTTATGGCCACAATGTGTGGCCATGTAAAGACAAGAGCACATGGTAGAAAGTTGGAGGCAATGTAATTCTACCACCAGTATATGTGAAGAAAATTGGAAGGCCTCCTAAATCAAGGAAGAAGCGGCCATATGAGGCACAAGGTAGTCATAGACCAAGGTTGACAAAACATGGAATTCAAATGATATGTAGATACTGTGGAGACAAAGAACATAACAGGGCTACATGTAGCATGAGAAAGGCTGGACTTCCACCCAAGATACATGCACAGAGGAGCCAAACTTCTATGCTAGTTGAAACTGAAGAGGTTTTTGAGGAAGCTGCAACTGAAGATTATAGTGACAAGCCAATGATGCCAGTTCAAACTGCAATGTCAGTGATTAGTCATGTAACTGCTCATGTTTAGCATATTGTACTAGTATGTCTTATCTAAGTTGTCAATTATATGTTACAGGTTTCCATGTTTGAAGAAATTGACATGCCAATGATGTCCCAGTTATCAAGTACCATGATGTCCCAGATGCAAGTAGAGGTTAGTGTCACTGTCATTTAATTCCTCCAGATCACCCAGCATCTCATTCAAACTAATTATCTCCATTCTCAGTCATCACAGAGTAGATTACTGGAAAAAGAACCACTTCCATTTTCAAGCTTCATATTGTCTAACCAACCAGCAGCTAGGCCAGTTCCACCCACTACTGCAACACAGGCTGGGAGATTAAGGTCCGCTGCTGTGAAGAAAACAACTGCTACAAAGAAGACTGCAGTTGGCAAGAAGAAAACATCCCACAAGAAGGTTTCTGCTGCAATGAACAATACTGATGGTGCTATTGGTTGAAGAGGACAAATAATGATATGTGTCAAATTGTAAATCATACAAAAAAAAACTCTAAGTGCATGTTCTCCTTTCATCATCATCCAAAGAAGTCGCGAATCCACGATCCTGTGCTTTCTTTGCGGACAGGGCAGATCGTGGTCTCTCACCCGTCAGCAAAGCCGAACGTGCAGCCGGGCCCGTGCAGGCCGCGGATCCTCGTGATCTCGTCGTCATCCATGCGGGGAATCTCAAGAGCGGCGCCGGCGGGAGCGTCAAGGAGCGAGCGAATCCATTGCACGGAGCACTGTTGGTTTGGCTGCGGCCCCGCGGGCGTGGAGGTCGGCGCCACCCGAATCAGGAATCGGTCCATCCGGAAGCCCGGCGCCTGCTCCAGCTCGGTCCGCACCGTGACAAAGCGTCTTTCCGGGCGTCCTTGCCTCGCTTTTCCACATCCACTGGCTGCCGAGGCTGCGAATCATTGGCACACGGTGACACGGCTGTGGACAAGCAGCCTTTCTTCGCCGACATGGCAGCCTACTACTACTAGTACGCCCTAGAGAAAACTTGTGGTCGGCTGCAGCATCTATTCTATGCCAAAGCTAGCCGCAGGCGCTGTGGCAGTATCCCAAAACGTACTGAAATTCGAGGGAGCAGCCGGCCGATGGACGCCTTTCCTGGAATAGGAGAACCATATCTCGGCTAGCACTTGCAGAAATGGTTCAGCGTCTGGCCGTCTGTCTATACGTACTACTACATTAGTTAGTCAGTTAACTTATTTAACTTTCTAGTAAATCATAGTTTAAAAAGCCATGTACGTATATATTAGTCATTTTAGACAAGATGACGTTTAAAAGACATGCATAGACGGGATTTAAAAGGCACTAGATACATATGCATAGGATTGAGTAATCAAGAATAACTTTTGATTCCAGATAAATTTTAAATTTTTGGTATTTATATTTTCGATAATGATATGTTACGGGCGTCCGTCCCGTGACTCCCGTCCGAACGCGGCTCATCCTCATCAACGCATCCGCCCCGCCCGCTCGCTCAGTGTTGCGCGCCCCCACTCACGCAGACGGACTCCGCTTGCCCATGCAGCCCCCGCCACCGCTCGTGGCTCGCGGGACGGACCCCGCTGGCGCCGCCCACCTGCGTCGCGTGCCTCCCCCCACCTGGACTCGCACCTCCCGTCACGGCCGCACTCCATCCGCCTGCCGCGGCCACTGACGAGGTCCGTGCCGTTGACTACCTCCGCGTACTCTGTGGCATCGAGCTCCGCGCCGGCGTTGAGCTCCACAACGACGAGCTCCATTCGTCCAAGCAGTAAGGTGACATTGCGCTGAAAGCGCATGTTGCAAGCGTATATTTCAAGTGTTTGTTTCAGAGGTATGTTGCAATGGTTTCATATGTATATTACAAAAGTAGATCAGGATGTTGCATATGTTGCAATGGTTGTACACTTATGTTGCAAATGTCTGTTCCTAATGTTTCATCAGTTTTTTTATAAGTATGTTGCAAGTGTGTTTATCTAAATGTTGCATATGTTTCACACATATGTTGTAAGTGTTTATCTGGATGCGTATGTGTTGCAATGGTCTTTTAAGTGTTTCATGTGTTTTTTGTAAGTGTTTCAGATGCATGTTTCAAACATTTTATCTGTCTTCAGACGTATATTGTAATTGTTGTATCTAGATATTTTAAAAGTAGATTGGGTGTTACATCCGCCTCCTCGCCTTCTGCTGCCTCGTCTTAGTGTCTCCTCCTCGACTTATGCTGTCTTATATCCTTCTCAGACTGGGGAGGGGGAGCGCCGGGGGCCAGCGGAGGGGGCCCGCCGAGGGATGGCAGCGCGGACGCGAGCGCACGCTCTCCCCTATCATTACCGGGCAAGTAGCACTTCGGTTTACTTTTTTTTACTACGCGGGGATGCTTAAATGGGATGCTCCCATTGGTGGGCCTGGGACTAGAGCTGGTCCACTTTTCGGTTGGCTGGGACCGGGAGCTGCGTCCGGACGCGTTGCTAGCGCCGGACGTCCGGGCACCAGTGCCTCCGTTATATTTTAGATGGAGGAGTTTGCTAAGTCCTCACGATCTTTCCATCTAGGACTATCCAGTTACATATATGTCCTGTTGACGTAATGTTTAATTGATAATCTTAGCCGCTGCTGCTGCTTTTCAATCAAGAACACCTTAATGCTTCTACGTAGTAGAAATAATTTATTAAACGTTATCGATCGAGGGACGCATTCCTCCATTCTCTGAATGCATTCGTAGTTTGTGAATCGCCGATGCAGGTGACGCCACGCCCCGGTCTCTCCCTGTTCTCTTTCCGGCTGCCGATCTTTGGAATCTCGGGTTGTGGCTGTAAGCGCTCGTTTAGCATGATACATGGCAATATGCCACCATTATCCACAGCTAGGCCGGCACTATGCAAGCAGACTACTAGATCATATTCTGTTTTGAAAGCTAACAAAGTTTACGTTATCCCGGTCCTGTCCCCTGGACCCCGGCTTGATCTTACAACAGCGAATTCACGTCCTCCACGAAAGCGACAAGGTGACTCCTATGTCCTATGCTGCACTACACGTCTACACTAGCTTGCTCATCAAATCTGGATAAACATAAGCACAGCGAGCGAGACCCGTGCCAGTGGCATCGATCTCCCACTCTGCTGGGAGGAGGGGCTCGCGGGCCCACCAGGTGGAACCCAAAAACCATTTTGTGCGACCTCGGCTAAGGATCTGGACAGTAGAGAGCACAAAAACGACTGTCAGCAGGTGGATAGGATAGCGCTTTCGTGGTGTAAAAGCATCCGAAGAGCGGCTCTCAGTTAGCCAGGTCCTGGATCCATCCAGAGCATGTTCGAAAGTTAACTGACTGGAACGGTGCGCGCATCAAATCTTTGCTTAAATCCATGTCATATCTACTGACTGCCGTTCTAGGGAATGTGCGGCTTTGTTGTACTCCTACAAAAGACTGGCCTGCAATTCGGATGTAGAATATCTCAAATAGATATTGATATGAACCGAGTGGCCGGACGCACCAATCCCCCTCCTCCCCCTCACGCACTCGCTCTCCCCTTGCTCCCCCGCACGGACTCGCTCCCGCTCCGCCTGCCCGCTCTCCGAGCCGCCCCTGGGACGGGACGCCCCCCGTGCTTCCTCCCTCCCTCCGTCCCTCCCCCTCCGCGACCTCCATGCGACCCCACGCTCCCCAGCGACCTGGCTCCCACTCCCCCCACTACAGACGAGGACGGCGGCGGCGGCTCCGACGAGATAGGTCCGTCCTTCTCTGGATCCGAACCCTACTCCTCCTCCTCCTCCTCTGGATCTGAGCCCTCGTCGTCCTCCTCCTCTGGATCTGAGGGACGCGGCGGTGGCTAGGGTTCCGGCGAGCTCTGGGGTCCTATTCCCTCCTCCCCTCCGGCGAGCTCGAAGGTGATGGGCCAGGGCTAGAGCAGCCTGCACCTCGAACCCATCCCCTTGTTGTTTGTACGTCCTTGCTATTTCTCCGTGTTGCAATGGGTTTTTTTGATGTTGCAACAGATGATTTTCGAATGTTGCACTTGGTTTTCTGGATTGTTGCAATAGATGTTTTTCGAATGTTTCTATTTTCCATGTTTCATGGTTGATTTTGCGATGTTGCAGTACTACTGTTTGAGATGTTGTAGTACATAATTTTCGATGTTGCAGTACATAATTTTCGTTGTTGCAGCACATATTTTTCTGATGTTGCAGTACATGTTTTTCGATGTTGCACTATATATTTATGCGATGTTGCAGTATTTACATTCCAATGTTGCACTACATAGTTTTTCCATATGTTTGCTACGTTGCACTTGAACTGTTTTGTGCTCTTTGAGATAGGGGCGCGGTGGGGGAACGGGGTTCGTTGGGGAGCGCGGTTAGGGGTGCGGTGGGGAACGGAGGACAGGGCGCAGTCGACACAATTCCATTCCATTCTGTTCCGATCCGATTCTGCGGGGGGGGTGAGAAGGGAACGGCGTCTGGATGCAGCGCTCGCGCCGGACGTCCGGGCGCTAGGACGCCCGATCTCAAATTTGTACAAAATTCATCATCACCAAAAATGTCACACAGTTACGGTTAAAAATAGCAATGCATATAATTAGAAACTTTGAAACGGTTTTTGTTGACAGTAGTAATTTTTTCTACCGGCGGTTCACAGAGAATATGCACCATTAAAAATAGAATTGTGAGCCCATGGCTAATCAGATGATGAATTTCCTAATGTAGCCGTCAGTACACATCCCATATTTACACTAGTGGCAGGCCTTAGACAACGCCTAGTGCAGATTAGATTTACACTAGCAGTTGTGTCTTAAGTCTACCGTCAGTGTAAATATATGATTTGTACTAGTGGCAACATTAAGAAATCATTTATACTAGCAGTTTTCTTAAGCTGCTACCAATACAAATAATTTGAAATCATTTTTGAACTTTTTATATAACCTCGGATGGAAAAATGACATTAACGAAAGTTTTAGTATATAAAAGATCTACAACTTTGTAGTTGAGTACTTTTTCATTTAAAATCATTTAGGGTCTAAAAATTCGGTTATAAGATTAATGATTTTGAAATTAAGTTTTTTAGATGAACCAAAGCATATCTCTCAGGATTAATCCACGGCCAAACAACAGTACAAAACAACAAAACAGGAATACCAAATCCTCTCTACCGATCCTCGACGATCGCGTCGTAGCACAACCTACAATAGAGTACATCGAATAAACAAAACAATGGTAATGGTTTCGTCTTCCTCCTATCTACCGCTACTCCAACGAACCTGCACAACTACACTCACGATGACCGCCCGGTGAAGGACTTTGTCGGTCTGAACGACCGGAGCCCGCGTCATGGCCCCAGCGAGCCGGAGGCGGGGGCGGGGGTTGAGGGCAATCGTCGGGGACTTTTTCAGCGCCTCCGCTACCTCCGGCTGGAGCGCCTACGACTGGTGGAGCACGTTGACCATGGACGACGTATGGTAGTTGTGGACGAGGCTCGTGAGCTCGACTTAGCGCGAAGGAGAAGAAGGCACGGCTGCCGTGAGCAGATCCGCGCGGTCTCAGGTAACCTGAACCTTAACCTACCTAATACAAACCTAGTAGCATAGAGTATGTACACCAACCATCAAAATTGAGGTTTCCCCTCCTGTGCCAGCCACTGGGGCAAGGAGAACCGTTGAGATCAATGTCGAAAAGCGAGTCATGTTCACCCTGATTTATTGTAGCAAGGGGAAAACGAGTCGAAGCCCCATGATGCTGGAGATATTTTTTCTTTTAGGATATATAAAGTGTTTGGCACACTATAAGCCATTTGTCACAAATAAATGTGTAGCACATATATAGTAGTACGTGGATAATGTAGGCCCGAACGGTGCACGCATGTTATTAATTAGCAAAACACTTGAATTTTTCGGTCATGAACTCGCGATTCCTATGCTATATCTATTTCTTCCTAGACAACTCTCTAGTCTCACCAACCGCGAAGTAAATGTATCACCCACATATGTAACTGTTGTGAAATCGGTGCTCCGTATAGGCGCAACTTTTTCAGAAATAACACCAAATTCATGTGGTATCACTTGTTATATGAACTCTACACCTATATCTCACATGGCATTACTACGAAAAGAGAAAGTAACAACTTCAAACCAATCCAAATAGCATATCAGGTGTACATCTTTTATTTCAACAATGACGTGGAACAATGATTGCTCGTAAAGTCAGAGGTTGGTACATGATCACAGCAAAGTGACGTGCCACTCTCTACACTTGCTATATATGGCTCCGAGTAATGCCCCGGCCCCTGATCCCCTACCGGGAGTTCATCCGTTAGGGGATCAAAAAGGGGTAAATTCCATCCCCGCAGGGAGCTTAATGGGCCAAAAGGCCGCCCCGTCGGGTGAAGCGGGGGTCAGAGCGTTCTCCACCTCCACATCCCCGATATCCGTCAGGGCCCCGACATCCGCTGCCTTCGCCTTCTCTCTCGCCCTCACAACGTCAACCTTCCCTCATTTGTAGCTTTCTCGCAGACACATAGACGCGGAGTCGCGCTCTTGCTGCGCAGTCCCATCGGCTCCGCCGACCCTGCGATGCTCCGCTTAACACTACGGCTCTCTTCGCCAGTCCGCCCGAAGCGAAGCCCCGCTACTGCATATCCTCGTACTTCTTCCCCATGCTGATGTGATTCTTCCCCATGCCCGATGCCAACGTTCTCGCGATGCTGCCTATACCGATCCAATCTCCATGCTTTCGGGTGTGTTCCACCCGTCGGGGCCTGTTGACCTCATTCGAGGACATGGACTGCAGAAAATAATCCCCAAGAGACGGGAACGGGATGGGTAGCGGGGAAAAGTTAGGCGATCAGGGATGGGAGCTAGGATTTTTCTGTCACGAACTCACGATGCGTGTCGCACTACCCAAAACTAGAGTTTGAGGATCTTGTGTTTGGGTAGCCACTAGTACTCCTATAGTATCAAAATGCACTAATAATCGTGACCCCTTCTACAATGACGATGTATTTGGAAATGTTTAAGAAATCGTTTATACTAGCAGTTTTCTTAAGCTGCTACCAATACAAATAATTTGAAATCATTTTTGAACTTTTTATATAACCTCGGATGAAGAAATGACATAAACGAATGTTTTAGTACTAAAAAAGATCTACAACTTTGTATTTTAGTACTTTTTCATTTAAAATCATTAGGGTCTAGAAATTCTGTTATAAGATTAATGATTTTGAAATTAAGTTTTTATGAATTTTTGAGACGACACCGATGGAGAAATGACCTAATCAAAGTTATAGTACTCAAAAAGATTGATAAATTTGTAGTTGAATAATTGTTCATTTGAAAAAAATTATGGCCAAGAAATTCTGGTTTGGTATTAATGAATTTGACATTAATATTTTTATGAATTTTTTAAACTGACCTCGGATGGAGAAATGACCTAAACCAAAATTGCAGTACTTGAAGAAATCTAAAACTTTTAGTTCAATCTTTTTTTTCATTTGAATTTATTTAGAGTTTCAAATATGTATTACAATATTTACTAGAGTAAATATAAAAGAAATGTATCAGCCACTTGGTCACAAGTGACTCCGAGAGTATTGTGACAAATAAAAAAGGCAGAAAAAGAATTTTTTTTCTCTTTAATAAGTATATATAGATCAGGTCGTGTGGTATATATGGGAGGGGGATGATGTGCGTGACATGATCCAAGGAGAGCATCCATTCTTGTTAAAGGAGCTGTTTCGTTGCTATGGGGAGATCAATTTCAAAAAAAATTGGCCATGTATCCAAATTTATTTTGTGTGCAAATCATCAATGCCCCATCCATCTATTCGTGAGAAACGTGTAGCACATACGTAAATAAATAATGTCTGCCATACAGACTACTTGTGCAGGATGTACTCATGTAGTCATGCGCGTACAGGCTAGGATATTTTAAGTGTTTTCTTTTTTGCTAAAGGAGAATTATATTAAGAAACTACATTTCCAATTATATCAAGGGGAGACACCCAAGACAATAAAAAGGGGAAATGTAGCAATGAGAATATTAGTCTGGTACTTGTACATGTGATCCCTAATTAGACATAAGTGCGTTGGCCTAGAATTGGACTTTGTTCATATGGACTATGAAGGACATGATGAGCAATAACTGAAACCGTTTTCCCAATTCTGTTTCTCCTATTTTTCCTCTATGCTTCTTCCATCCTTATCTCTATCTTTTATCTCTATCTATCTCTATCTCTCTCTTCTAAGTTCTTCCCCAAATATTTAGATATATCCCCGTTGCATCCTTGGATCGAGAGGGACATGAGAATTGGTATCAGATCCAGGTTCTTCGTGGAAGCGATTCCTTCGTTACTCTCTCATCCTTGAGTGGCGATCGTTGTTAGTTGGTGTTGTCGGGGCCAGGCAGCACGACGACACAATTGGCGGGGACTGGTTTAGCGCCTCCGCTACCTCTGGCTGGAGCCCCTGTGACTGGTGGAGCATGTCGACCATGGACGGCGTCTGGTAGGTGTGGACGAGGCTCGTGAGCTCGACTTGGCACCAAGGAGAAGAAGGCGTGGCTGCAGTGAGCAGATCCTCGCAGTCTCAGGTAACCTGAATGCTAACCTACCTAATACAAACTTAGTAGCATAGAGTATGTACACTGACCATCGAAATCGAAGTTTCCCCTCTTGTGCCAAGCCACCGGGGGCAAGGAGAACCGTCAAGATCGATGTCGGAAAGCGAGTCACCCTCAGTTCGCCCTGATTTACTATAGCAAGGGGAAACGAGACAAGGCCCAATGATGCAGGGGATATTTTTTCTTTTAGGATATTTAAATTGTTGGGCACACTATAAGCCATTTGTCACAAATAAATCTGTAGCACATATATAGTAGTACGTGCATAATGTATGCCCGAATAGTGCTAGGATGTTATTAATTAGGAAAACGCTAGGATTTTTCAGTCACGAACTCACGATTCCTATGCTATATTTAGCAATGAATATGTGTCTCCAACAATTTCGAAAAAGTAGCCCTTAAAATATAAAAAAATTAGACCCACGAAAAAACTTCTAGCGACGTGTGGGTTTTTTTTCGCGGCGGATTGCGCCGGCGGTGTATCCTCATCGAGGCCGCCCCCTGCGCGCCACGGCCACAGGTCTTCATGGGAAAGTGATAACGACAACTTCATAGCCGTCGATGATGACGACATAAGTTGAAGAAACCTTGGTTAGTGTTCCACATCTAGCTTTACCAAATCTTAAAGATTTCTCAGCATTGAATAAGCGCTATATGGTTACGAAGTCCTACAGATTTCTTGGTATTAGATAAACATTATACGGTTATAGAGTTCTAAAGATTTCTAAGTGTTAAATAAACCTTATACAGTTACGAAGTCCTAAAGATTTATAGACATTAAATAAACATCATACGGTTATGGAGTCCTAAAGATTTCTGGGCATTAGATAAATGTCATGGTTATGGAGTCTTAAAAATTTCTAGATATTAGATTAGCGCCATACGATAAAGTTTTAAAGATTTATAAGCATTAAACAAATAGTCTCTTCGTTCACTCCTAGTAACTTCTCTCAAACAAAAAAAAAAAAGAAAAAGAAAAAATCCCCTGCGTCATCTCCCCGAGGTGACTCGGGGGCGATACCCGCCGCCACTGAACTCGGCCATCGCCGGCCAGCTCCCCCGGCCGCTGTTGCTGCTCGCCAATGAGTGGCGGTGGCGGCGCTCAACAAGGCCGCATCCGCAGCACCTCCCTTCCCCACCATCCCTCATCTTCCTCAAGTTCTTTTCTGCCCCATGGCAGTCAGGATTACCGACAACGATCCGAATCCGCACACTCCGGGGGTAGATCCGGTGCCCACACTCATGGACGAGGCCCGCGAGCTCGACTTGGCACGAAGGAGAAGAAGGCGTCGCTGCCGCGAGCAGATCCGTGTGGCCAAGTTTGGAGGACTGGTATGTCATGTCACGTGGCTAGACACTACATAGGAGTGAGCCAGCGCTATCAAGAAGAAAAAAGGAGAAATGTAGCAATGGGAATATTAGTCTGGTACTTGTACACGTGATCCCGAACGAGACATGGGTACGTTGGCCTAGAATAGGACTTTATTCATATTGGGGGCATGATGAGTAATAATTGAAACCGCTTTTCCCAATTCTGTTTAAGCACACCCTACCCAGCCCAAGTTGTTGTGGTTTGTATGCGGCACGCACACTCTGCAAAAAGAAGAAAAAGGGGAAATGTAGCAATCACAATATTAGTCTGGTACTTGCACATGTGATCCCGAATAAGACGTCAGTGCGTTGGCCTAGAATTGGACTTTGTTCATATGGGGGGCTTGATGAGTAATAACTGAAACCACTTTCCCAATTCTGTTTCTCCTATTTTTCCTCTCTACTTCTTCCATCTTTATCTCTATCTTTCTCTTCTAAGTTTTTCCCCAAATATATAGATATATCCCCGTTGCATCATTGGATCGAGAGGAACATGAGAATTGGTATCAGTTCCACGTTCTTCGTGCAAGTGATTCCTTCGTTACCCTCTCATCCTTGAGTGGAGATCGTTGTTAGTTGGTGTTGTCGGGGCCAGACTGCACGATGACATAATTGTCAGGGACCGGTTCGTCAGTGCCTCCGCTACCTCCAGCTAGAGCCCCTGAGATCGGTGGAGGATGTCGACCATGGACAGCGTCTAGTAGGTGTGGACGAGGCTTTTGAGCTCGACTTGGCACGAAGGAGAAGAAGGCGCGGCTGCCGTGAGAAGATCCACGTGGTCTCAGGTAACTGAACGCTAATGAACCTACCTAATACAAACCTAGTAACATACATCGACCATCGAAATCGAGGTTTCACCTCCGGTGCCAGGCCACCAGGGGCAAGGAGAACTATCGAGATCGATGTCGGAAAGCGAGTCACCCTCGGTTCGCCCTAATTTATTGTAGCAAGGAGAAACGGGACGAGGCCCCATGATGTAGGAAATATTTTTTCTTTTAGGATATTTAAAGTGTTTGGCACACTATAAGCTATTTGTCACAAATAAATGTGTACCACATATATGGTAGTACGTGGATAATGTATGCCCGAATAGTGCTTAGAGGTTATTAATTAGCAAAATGCTAGGATTTTTCAGTCAGGAACTCGCGATGCGTGTCGCACTACCCAAAACTAGAGTTTGAGGATCTTGAGTTTGGGTACCACTAGTACTCCTATAGTATCAAAATGCACTAATAATCGTGACCCCTTCTACAATGACGATGTATTTACAAATGCTTACATACTTGTGTATGCAAATATGGTCACTAACCATTACAAAGAATGTGACAACGACAACTTCATAGCCGTCGATGATGACGGCATAAGTTGAAGAAACCTTGGTTAGTGTTCCACATCTAGCTTTAGGAAATCTTGAAGATTTCTCGGCATTAAATAAACGCTATATGGTTACTAAGTCCTAAAGATTTCTTGGTATTAGATAAATGTCATACAGTTATAGAGTTCTAAAGATTTCTAAGTATTAAATAAACCTTATACGGTTACGAAGTCCTAAAGATTTCTAGACATTAAATAAATATCATACGGTTATGGAGTCCTAAAGATTTCTGGGCATTAGATAAATGTCACGGTTATGGAGTCTTAAAGATTTCTAGATATTAGATTAGCACCACACGACAAAGTTTTGAAGATTTATAAGCATTAAACTAATAATCTCTTCATTCCCTCTCGGTAACTTCTCTCCCAAACAGAAAAAGAAAAAATCCCGCCACGTCATCTCCCTGAGGAGGCTAGGGGGCAATACCCACCACCGCCAAACTCGTTCACCGCCGGCCAGCTCCCCCGGCCGCCATTGCTGCTCGCCGATGAGTGGCGGCAGCGGCGCTCAACAAGGCAGCCTCCGCAGCACCTCCCTTCCCCACCATCCCTTATCTTCCTCAAGTTCTTCTCTGCTCCCATGGCAGTCAGGATGACCGACAACGAGCCGAATCCGCACGCTCTGGGGGTAGATCTGGTGCCCACACTCATGGATCTACTGGCCCTCGTCCGCGGGAGGGCAGCGAGCTGGCGGGCTTCTGGCAGGACCTCACCAGCCGGCGGTGAGCAAGGTGGACGGCGAGGAGCCAGATCCGTGACTCCTGGGTCCAGATCCGGCGATCCTAGGCTTGGATCTGGTTGCTTTTCGACCCGGCGAGCGGCAGGCGATTTTGGCTTTTCTAGATACATTATTTTTACTATGTTTCTAAATATAGTATATATCTAAATGCATTTCAAAAGTTATGTATTTAAAAAAACAAAATATCTTATAATTTAGAATGGAGGGGGTAATATAGGAAGAAATCACTTCAAACATGTGATGTTTCTTACGAGCCTTTTGGAAATTCACTCGGTAGACGTGCAATTATAGGTTCTGTGGACTGTGGGTATCAATGAAAGGGGATGGTTGATCTATTTCTCCTAGATAACTCTCTAGTCTCACCAACCGAGAAGTAAATGTATCACACACACATGCAGCTGTTGTGAAATAACACCAAACTTATGTGATATCACTTGTTATTGGACTCTACCCCTATATCTCACATGCTAGGATTACGAAAAGAGAAAGTAATAACTGAAAATCAATCCAAATAGCTTATTGGGTGTACATTCTTTTCTTTCAACAATGACTCCTAAAGTCAGAGGTTGGTACATGATCACAGCAAAAGTGACGTGCCTTTCTCTACACTTGCTATATATGGCTCCGAGTAGAGATGGAAACGGGCTCCAATCCCCAACCGGGAATTCATCCATTAGGGATCGAATCATGGTAAATTTCATCCCTGCAGGAAGCTTAACGGGCCAAAAGGCCGCCCAGTTGGGTGAAGCGGGGGTCGGAGCATTCTCCACCTCCCAGTCCCTAATATCCATCAGGGCCCCGATATCTGTTGCCTTCGCCTTCTCTATCGCCCTCAACATTCCCTCCTCTGTAGCTTTTTCATGGACACGTCGACGCGGAGTCACCGTCCCGTCGGCTCGGCCGACCTTGCGATGCTTGGCTTAACGCTACGGCTCTCTTCGTCAGTCCGCTCGAAGTGAAGCCATGCTACTTTGTCTCCTCGTGCTTCTTCCCTATGCCGATGTGATTCTTCCCCATGCCTGATGCCAGCCTTCTCGCGATGTTGTCGATACTGATCCAATCTCCATGCTCTCATGTGTGTTCCACCCATCGAGGCCCGTGACCTCAATTGGGACGGGGACAGGGACGAGAGAAAATAATCCCCGAGACGGAGAACGGGGACGGGTAGCGGGGAAAAGTTAGACGATCAGGGACGGGGATAGGGTACTGATCCACGGCAGGAATGTCCCTGTTGCCATCCCTAGCTCCGAGATCTTTGTATCCTCACTTTATTAAGAAACAGTCAATTAACATCTCTAACGTCACCTCCCGCTTACTTGTCTCTCTCACCCAACTTTTCAACTTTATTTCTCCATGGCTAGAAAATCATACCATCTCTCTTCCTCTTGCTCACATGATCACTGTGGCATTCCTCTCCCACGCACATATCCCATACGCCTTTCGTGTTCAACCTCCAGTCCACAGTGCGTGTACCCAAAGAGGAAAACCATCAACCCAACAACCACTGACACAAGCTCCAACCAGATTCATCCCTCCTAGCTTGCTGCCTGCTTTAGCTTCACACACTGCCATTCCGTCAAGGAATCAGCGAGACAGTGACTCATTTGTTGCCTCCTTAAACCATCACTAGTCCACTAGCAAGGCATGAATGGTTCCTCTCCCCTGCACCTCTATTCTAATCCACGGGTTAATGAGTGCACTTAACCACCACTACTCTAGCTACGGTGGCAGGGGGTACCTGCGGCCACGCGTACGCTTATCCGGTGCCACTGCCACGCCGCAGCCCTCTCACTCCCAAAACGTGCGCGCGCGCGCAGAATGGCATCGCCCTCCTCCACTCGGCCGGCCCTGCTCCAAATCTATAAAAGGCGGCCATCGGCCACCATTTCTGTGCCAAGATCCAGCGTCCAGAGTTCTCGATCAAAAGCGCAAGCGCAAGCGTAAGCGTAAGCAGCCGACTGCCTTGCCAAGGACGGTGACCTGTCGCGTCCGCGCTCGCTCACTCGAGCGATCCGATCCCCAGCTCCGGCCTGCTCCAGCCAGCCGTCAGGGAACGCGCGCGCGCAGCAATGGCCTTTTACTACGGTGTGAGCGGAGGACAGCCGTCGTCGGGGGCGGCATGGGGGGCGCCGGCGGGCACCAGGCCGTGGACCAAGGCGGAGGACAAGGTGTTCGAGGGCGCGCTGGTGATGTTCCCGGAGCACTTGCCGAACCGGTGGGCGCTGGTGGCGTCGCGGCTGCATGACCGCACGCCGCAGGAGGCCTGGGATCACTACCAGGCGCTGGTCACCGACGTCGACCTCATCGAGCGCGGCATGGTCGAGGCCCCAGACTCCTGGGACGACGACGCGGCCGCCGGAGAGGGCCGCGCCGGCCGCGGCCGCGGGGGTGGCAGCGGAGAGGAGCGCCGCCGCGGGGTGCCGTGGACCGAGGACGAGCACAGGTACGCCGTAGGCGCCACGCGCGCCGCAATCCCTCCGTCAAACTCTGTCGCGCCGCAATCCTATTTTTGTCCTTTTCCCCACCCTGTCATTCGACGTGCGTTCTACGAGGTCCTGGATACTTCCAAGGATCTTTCTTTCCACGCCGGATTCCACTCCTGGCCCACCAGACCTTTCTCTCTTCACTTGCTAGTATCACCGACACGCGGGCCCTGCTAAACTAATTTCGTGTTCTATCACGCAGGCTGTTTCTGGAGGGGCTGGAGAAGTACGGGCGCGGCGACTGGCGGAACATCTCGCGGTGGTCGGTGAAGACGCGGACGCCGACGCAGGTGGCCAGCCACGCGCAGAAGTACTTCATCCGCCAGGCCAGCGCCGCCAGCCGCGGCGACAGCAAGCGCAAGAGCATCCACGACATCACCGCCCCGTGATGGCTCGTGGTCGTGGAGGACAAGACAAGCGGCGAGATCTGCAGTGCTGCCTGCATTTATCCTGTTAGCTTCTACCTTTGCGAGACGGAAAAAACAGCCGTCCCTGTGGTTGTATGTAGAAATGTAGGCAAAATTAAGCTGCCTTGGCTGGAATCTAGCGTCGCCGGAACTTGTATTAAGCGGTATTAGTATGATGATGGAATAAACTTTGCCTGTGTGTGTCTGGATTTTCATAGTCCAGCGCTTGGTTATTATCCCGATTTTGACATTACATTACATGATCCAATAAACAGAGGATGGAAGAATTTGACCAGGCCAGCTAGCCAGAGACGTTAGCCACGACTACTCATGGTGATGGTAAGCATGAATTTCCACCAAAATCTTATCGGGCGCGCGTGCGCCGCTAACTGAAGCAGCGCACACATCGCCAGAACTAAGGAAGAAAGGGGCGGCGGTGGGGACAGGGGAAGGGGCAGGAACGGCCAACGAGCAGGTTGCCGTGGCTAGGGCGGTGGTCAAGGCAGAGGCAGCGGCGGCGGTTAGGGTTTTAGTATTTGCGACCATCCATGGTTGGCGCCCTTAGAAGGAAGGGTCCGGGGGGCGACCGGCTAGGCGGTGGTGGCGGGTTGAGGGGCGGTGAGCGAGGCGGCGGCGGCGACGCTGAGCGGGAGGAGGAAGACAACCGGTTGCACAGTGGGGGCTAGGAGTCACCAGTGAACTTTTGGATTGGGATTAGGGCAGGACAGGTTCATACGGCGGGGGTGGTAGGTGGGGGGCAGCCTAGGCGACAGTCGAGGTAGCAGGCGGGAGGAGGAAGATAGGTACGGAGGGAGGGAGAGAGAGAGAGAGAGAGAGAGAGAGAGAGAGAGAGAGAAAAAAACGTGCGTCGCTATCCCTACTGGCGTGCGCACGTCAAGGATGAGGGTTGGAATTTCCTTGTGGCATGCTCACCCTCACCGGTTTGATGGACTGTAACTGGTTCTTTTGTTGTTCAATGGGGTCTATGCGACAATATCAATTTTAGCTTCCATGAACTACTTACCCATCATGTACTTTAGTTAGTTATGTGGTCCTACGTGTGTACCCCAGAAATACATGCCATATGACAATCATATATTAGGAATAGCTGGAATGTCGTGGCTAAACATATGACTATATACACACAACATGGTTTAGAATATGCCGAGCGATAGCTTGCAATGTATGGTTAACTTCGAAGACCAGCTACACAATTTTGGCAAGTTGTTGCTAGCATCGGGATCAGCTTTGTGACATATACTAACAAGGAAGTGACACAACTTGATGTGGTTACTCTTTTCACATGACTAGTGGTGAAAACAAATCTTTTGACCAACAAGTGTAGTTCAAATTTAGAATTTGTGAGCTTGTTTGTAGAAAGTTTGTCATGGTTGGGGGTGCTTTGTGCTTCCATTCCATTACATGGAGGAACTAACTTTTTACTGGGATTTGATACACTTGTTACTAATTTGACTAACATGCAAACCACAGATACACTCCTTTAGTTGGCATCACTGGTATGCGCTACAATCCCAGGTCATATTACATGGCAATGTTTGTTAGAAATAGCCCGACAACATGGTGCATCATTGAATCACTATCATGTCTAAATTTGCAGGATTAGTAGACTTCTATGTGCACGTAAATGACATGTGGTTAGAATTTGACAAGGCATGCCACATCAAAAGTAACACTTAGACCAACCTCCTTCCTTAGCGCACTCTTTCTAGCAGCAAAAGTTTCTTTAGCGTGCACGTTGTCTCTAATAACCAGAAAACATCACAAGCCACCTCACATAGTTATTTTGTTTTGGCACGTACCATGCCAAAAACAAGTCATGTCCATTTGGTCAATGCAGTTTAGACCCTTTAGATCGATCTACATCTTCTTATTAAATCCGTCATGTAACCTACGTGGCTGGCAATGTGGCACGTCATAATAAGGTTATAGTCATGGATAAACTTATGGGAGTATGTTGTGCATGTCTTTTTCTAGGGCTCATGATTTACCAAGCTATCACTCATTAGATTACCACCGTACCATATATGAGCCAGCGAATTTGGTGCACTTGTCAGTGTTCAAAGTAAGCATAATCTTGATAAAAATAATATGAAATGACAAAGTGAATTTGGCATGTCTATTTTGATGGACAAGTGGCTTGTAACATTGGATCAGTTAGAAGCTTATTCTGAACTTCTTATCTAGGTACTCTTTAGACCTCTGTGCTCATATTTTGGATGTGTCAATGCCAACCAACACCAAGTCTGAACTAACGTTGTCATTGGTTCTTCTATTGTTAAAATTGGCTCTACTGTGATGGCATCAATTTTAGGTTTCATAAACTGCTCTTCATATACTTACACTGCGGTCCTATGTGTCTGCACCAGATATGTATATATATGGCATGCCTAAACTTGTGGTAGTAAACTATACATATATGCCAAGCGAAAACTTATCAGGTTAACTTTGGATATCGGCTATTTATTCGCCACACTCTCTCCTACAACCAAAATTAGACCGGCTTTCTTATATAGGAGTAACAAGGATGTGGTTACTCCTTTTGGCACATCAAACATTTTGCAACTGATAAGTGCAGCTTAAATTAAGAATAAAAAAACTTCTGTATAGCAAGTTTGTCATGTAAATGTGCTTTGCACTTCTATTATGCTATCTTTTGCAAGTAAAACATATAATGTAGTGGGAGCTGATAATTGTAGCTTAAAAGGGATTATATATTCATGATTGAGGACCTTACATTTTATTGAGATATAACACACTTGTTCTAGATTTGACACACTTGACAAACCATGGCTACACTCCTAAAGTTGGCATCATCTACAGGCGCTACAATCCCATGTCTTATGCAATCAAAAGATATGTTAGAATATTATGAAATGATGCATTATTAGATCACAATCATTTCTAAACTTGTCGGGATAGTGGACTACTATGCACAATTGATTGGCATATGGTTAGAATCATCCCAAGGCGTGGCACATAAAAAATAACACTAATAACTACCTTCTTTGGTACACTCCTTTTTAGCACTTAAAGTTTGCTTAGCTTGCACATAGTGTCTAACTGGGAAATGACACAAGCAAGCTCACACAATGATTGTGTTTTGGCATGCCCCGTGGCAGATGTAGTTGGCCATATGTTATATGTAGCTTGGACCTTTGGATGGATCCACATATTGTTGGTAATCTTGTCATGCGATCTATGTGGCCAGTATAGGATCATAGTTATGGACAAACTTGTGGGAGTATGTTGTGCATGCCTTGTCACAGAACTCAGAACCTGCCAAGTGATTACTCATCAAATTACTGCCATACATTAGCCACCTAATTTGGCACACACTACTAGTGTTTAAAGCCACGTAATCATACTAAAAATAATAGGTCGTGCAAATTTTGGCATGTTTAGTGTTGTGAATAAGATGTGACAGACAAGTGTAGCTTGTAACATTGGATATGTTTGATGCTTATGTTGAACCATCAAATATCTGAAGTCTCTAAATATCGATGTTGTTGTCGCCATACAATCTTATCCAAAGCAAATATGAGTATTACTAAAAAGACAATCATTACTATGAACCTTATTTGAAACATTGTCTAGGTGCAAGAAATTTAGCAAAAATATATTTTTATTCAATGTGTATTCTTTATATGGATGCCACAAAATTGTTCTTTATTTTGTAGACTTGAACACTACTATGTTTAGATTCATGGGTTTGACATCATGATATGGTGACAGATGTGAATATGAAACTCCATATCACACGTAGGATCCACGTGTTTCTGTAGCCCCTGGACATTGTTCACGTATGACACCACTCGCTTGCTGCCACATGGCGGTGTCATTCTGGGTGATGGTGGCTACGTTGATGGGCTCCAGGGATGTCATCTTCGTTGTGCCAGGCGGGCGCATTTTCCGTGTCCGTTTTGTCGTTTCTCTCTTTTCTCATCTTCCTTTCCCTCCCCTTTTCCTCGACCCCTCTGCTGGTTGCCTTCACATCTCTGTTGAGCGTCGCCTCCTTGGACGGCGACACCGCCATCAACCCACCACCCATGAGGGCGTTGTTGTAGTTGCGCGTCATGTTGGAGCAGGCCGAGACTCAGGTGCTCACCGTCCTCTCCCCTTTCCCATGCTTCATAATCCCCGCCCTTCCCTTCTCCACCCCCACGTTGGTCGCCCTCTAGCGAAGATCTCAGACCTGGTTCTACCTCCGTCATGTCCTCCTTTGCCTCGCAACCAAACTACACTCCCGACTTTGCTGCTACCAAAATGAGTCCATCAAGATTCAAACAATTTTAGATTGCCTGCATAATATAGAGCATGACTTTAGAAAAAAAAATTGAAACTAGTTTCATAATTTTCCGAGGTAAAACAATTTTTCTATGATTTTCTTAAAATTAAATCAGATTTAGGATTTTAAATTACAATATTTTTTTCATGTAAAAATATTTGGATTTTTTTTATTTTTTTATTTTTATGAGTTTATGATATTTTTTGAAAAATATTTTTACTCCGATTTACCTCCCTTCAGCTTAGTCTAATTTATTCTCTCTGATGTGGTGGCACGTCAGCAAAAACAAAAATCAAAACCATCCAAAGTGCAAAATAAACGGTTTTAAAAGTTAAGAAGAGATAAACTAGATTTTTTGGGCCACGATCCCACGGCCCGGCCCATAGAGTTCGCGAGCTTGTGCTGAGAGAGGGGGGCTCGTTCACACGCTGTGTCAGTTGTGGGCTCTAAACGTCTCGTGCCTCGCGGCCTCGAAGGCTCGAACGCACTACTAGTCCACCACCTCGGCCTTGCTTTGCAGCCCAAGTCGGGCGCGGCCACTACGTACGAGAAGAAATCCCTCTCTCCGTATCTCTGAATCTGAAAACTTGATTTGCGTACTCTCCTGCTTGGGTTGTTCGTCCTACGGCTTGCACAGCAGAACGCCGCCACCTTTCTTTGGCCGCATGCAGTTCCCTCCTTTCCTTGGGCGGCGCACCGCGCACGGCTGCAAGTGCCGACGGCAGCGGCCTTGGCCGAGGGTCTCGCTGAACGCTGACCGTATCGATCGCGAGAGCCGAGAGCCGGAAATTAATCTGCTATCTCCTCTCGGGCAGCCCGCAGCCGGCCGGCCATGCTCGTCCAAGGCATCAGCCATCAAGTCGATCGTCTCCTTTGGAATTAAGGTTCTGGCGGGGGGCATAAAGAGCGGCACATGGCGCTGCTTGCGCGGCGGCAATGCAAATGCAAATGCAAATGCAAATGCAAACGCAGCAGATGACTTAAGGCCAGTGTCACGCTTCCGTCCATTTACTGGCTTGGCTCCCCTGCTCTGCTTGCATTGTGTGTGACAGCAAATGCAAGTCAATGCCATTTATGCGGTTGCATGCGCGACCAGACAGATTTATTTGCGGCATATTCTCGGCAGGTGGGCGAGCGCGGAGTTGCGAGGGAGCGCCCGGTTATCCCGTGGTAATCTGTAGACATCATCCGGGCGACCTGACAGACAGACCTTGCTGCAAGCCGGGCAGGCAGCGATGAGCCCCGCCGTACTACGTGATTGCTAGTTGCAATGCAGGGATCCAATTCCAAGCGTGGCGTGCCGCGCGGTCCCGTGTTCGGCAACAAAGGGCACGTACGATACCGCAGGAAAGAAGGGGCCGGCGGCAGGCGGTCCTTGATCCTGTCGCCCTACGACGCCCTTCACCGGCAGTGGTCGACGCCTGGTACTGGGACTGCCTGGGTGTGCTTGCATCTGAGACTCGCTCTGCCTGCAGAGGTGTTTTATCGTGCCAAATTTTCAAGGACCCCGGGCCGGCCGAGCAACTCCAGCTGGCCCGTATATGCCTTCATTAAGTAACACTAAAGTCCATTTACTGAAAGGCTGTACCCAATTTAAGTGCCATTCACTACACAACCAGTTGCTACATGCATTTCTGCTTCATTTCTTTCCTCCCACCCCCCACCCCGCCCCCCCTTTTATTTCTTCGGATGGTATTGAGTGACTGGTTATATATGCATTGGTACGGAAAACAGGATACTCCTACCTTTTTCCCAGGAAAAGGCAGAAAATATGTTACTTGCACAAAATAAAACGGCGCCTATAGATGCCGTTATGCAGCATTGCATTAGCATAAAAATTAGTTCTTAAGAGTTACTGGTGCACGTATAAAGCTACTTTGGTCACACGTAAACTTCATGACAAAACTATGAAAATACCTATAGCTAAGAAAATTTTACAAATCTGACGAAATTAAAATTAGAAAAACAAAAAAAAGGAATAAAGAAAAGAGAAATACTGCAATTTACAAAAGCCTTTATTTTTTTTTTTATTTTGGACTTTTTTTTTTGGCAATCGTGCTTGCACGTATTTCATTAAGGAGAGAGGAGTTTTCTTACAAAGGCGGGGCTACGGTAATCAAGGTTACCGAAGTCCGAACCGGCAGACTAGCTACCGTATGGTATGTAGCGTACCAACTACGCACGACAGTTGTGTGCTGAGTTGTGATTGCACCCACACTGCTTAACTTCTGTATGATGAATAAGCCCTCCATCAGGTTCTGTGTTACCCAATATAACTTCTTCGCTGACGTGGAACCAATGCAAGTGTTACGAAGAAAATTAAAGTTCACTCAACGAAGGGTAAAACAAACGGGGAAAAAAAAGGAAACTCGGCGGACACTGAGGCTAAGATGGCTAGCTATGGCTAGAATGGGACAATGCTATGGCCCATGGGTATATATGGCCATCGGGCTGGCCCGGCACGCCTCGGCCCGGGCACGAGCCAGGCACGGCCCGCAACTTCTCGGGCGGGCACGGCACGTCGTGCCTGCGGGCCGTGCCAGCACGGGCTTCGTGCCTGGCCATTCGGCCAAGCACGGGCCTGCGGGCTGATTTTCGGGCCGTGACAGCCCGACCAGCCCGGCAAAAATATCGGGTCGTGCCAGCCCACAGCCCGCAATTCTATAAACGCACCAGCAAATTTAGCTCTAACTTTAGTTTTCAAATTTGGAATCAAATTTCACAGAAAACATAAAGGATAAGAGATCACAGATTCACAATCACAACTCACAATCATAAGTTCACAACTAGACCGGATTCAAAGATAACAATTAACAACTAGACCATTGACTAGTGACCAGTCACAACTCACAAGTATGAAGTATCTTAACAGATTCACAACTCACAATCACAAAATAACAATGCACAAACAAGACTTAAAAAGATAATTGAGCTGTGTGCAATGCTGCCTCATTAAAAACCTTTCTAGATAAAACTCATCCTTGTGAGAAACCCTAGAAAAAAAAGAGTGCAGCACAGCTCTTATAATGATAAGTTCAAAGTTCAGATACAAATGCCACTCTCAGTTTCATCTCAACTCTTATCTCTCCTCTCAATCTCAAGTTCTCAACTCACTCTCATCTCTCATCTCTCATCTCTTAACTCTCTCAGAACAGAGAACGCTAAGTACCAGCAGATAAGTAGATGCAGAAGCCACTGATGTACCAGCCGAAGGAGACCCAGATGCACTCTGAATTTCTTCATCAAGATATTGATGCTTGAAGTAGCTTGCCAACTCTTGTTTGCTTGTTGAATGCTGCAGTCTTTGTTCTCCCAACTCCCAATCCTTGATGCAAGCAAGCATCTCCACATGTTCTGGCAACAAGCGTCGGCGCCGCTCTTCAAGTATCCTTCCTGTCAAGCTGAAGCATGATTCTAAAGACACAGTAGATACTGGAACAGATATTATATCTTTTGCCATTATAGATAAAACAGAAAATGTTAGTTTGTGGTCACGCCACCAGAGAAGCAAATCAAAGTCATTTTCATATGCAGTGACATTGTCACTATCCAGGTAAGTTGTGAGCTCACAACCAACAGATGCAGCAGATGAAGTTGGGGTAGGGGATGGACCAATAACACCAGAGGCTCTAGGGCCTCCAAATATTCTTCTCCAAGCCTGTTTTCTCTTACCAGTTTGGCCTACAGGATGTGCAACCCTTCTATTCTTAGCTGCACCAAACTTGTTGTCATACTTGACAAACAACTTATAAAGTTCAGTTTTAACAGAAGCATAATATGAACTATAATCAACACGAAGGTTTTCTTTTAGAATTACCAGGACATTAAACAGACCTCTCATCTTAGCTCTTGGATCAAGAATGAAAGCAAATGAATACAACAGAGGTATATTTTTCTAGTATTTAAGAAATTTTAGTTTCATCGGATACACAACAGCTATCAGATTTTGATCCTTTTCACTTTCATGCAAATGAGTAGAAATCTCAAGCAGATGATGCAAAACAAGAGGGCTAGTTGGATAGTACACACCAGAAAGAACAACAATTTATTCATAAAATACTTCCAAGAATTCCAATACCTTTGCAGCTATATGCCAATGCCTTGGAGTTAACAATTCAGCCCCAAAATTAGCATTAATGAACACAGAAAAAACTTTCTTATATGGCAGCAGGTGTTTAAGCATAAGGTATGTAGCATTCCATCTAACATCCATATCCAAACCAAACTTCCTAGGTCTTAAATCTTGAGCATTGCAGTAGTTCTTAAACATGGCAATTCTATGATTAGAAGAATTCAAGAAGTTAATAGCAGTTCTAAAATCTTCTGTGTAAGGTTTGAACCTCTTTAAACCAGATTTAACAATCAAATTTATGATATGATAAGCACAACGTTGATGAACAAGGTGATAAGTTCTTTTATTAGGATCAGAAGGTGTAGGGGCTGGATCATAACCCAAGTATCCTGCAAACAAAGGTGTCAAAGTTTCCATTGCTTTTACATTAGAAGAAGCATTATCTAGAGTAACAGAAAAGATCTTGTCAATCAAACCAAATTCCTCAATCACAGAACCAATTTTTTCAAAGAATGTTCACGACCAAAGATGCTTCACCTCAATCAATCTCAACCCAATTACCTTTTTCTGTAGCTCCCAATCAGCACTCACAAAATGAGCAACTACACTGATGTAGTCCTCCTTAGCATTACCAGACCAAATGTCAGATGTCAAACCAACAGATGAAGCACCATGCAAAATATGATTCTTAAGCATATTACGACGTTCAGTGAATAACTTACTTAGGTCTCTAGTGGTGGCCTGCCGGGAGACCCTAGTAAAAATAGGGTTATGAGCACGTTGAATGTACTCCTCCCATGCATCAGTGTCACCAATACCTAAGGGAAGATCAAGCCTAGCAATCAAGCGACACAGCTCCTGTCTAGCTACATCAGGTTTATAGTCCCAGTTGCGCAAACCATCAGGATTAAGCGCAAGCCTAGACTGAACAGCAGCACGTCGATTAGTTTTTCCATACATGATTTCTGGTGCCTCTTCAAGTGCCCAGTTCCAAAAACAGATCGAGCAAACAAAGTAGCCTTACACATTTTGCAAACAGCTTTAGTGCAAATTCTACTGTCGTTCACATCCTCATAGATCTCATCAAAGTCAGCCCAGACAGGAGATTTGCGCTTACCAACTCTAGTTGCATTACCAGAAATAGATGGGGCAGAGCTGTTGGTGTTGGAGACAGTCCCAGCCGTCGTCGCCCCTTCACCACTGCCGCTGTCCAGATCGATCGGAGCATGGCTGGCTCCGAGATCGACACCGAACAAGGCAGCTGCATCCTCTCGGAGGTCGTCGTCGTCCTCGCCCTCGGGGGCCATGCCCGGTAGGATGGCATCGTCATCCGCCATGGTAGTGACCGCTCCGGCTCCGTTCCTCGACGATGTGGGTGGCCACCGAGCTCACTCTACGCCGCAGCTAGAGGAGGAAGCATCGGCTACCGACCTACAGATCAAGAAACACATTAGATGACAAAATCAGATCAAGAAAGAAGATGCTAGGGTTAGGGTTTACCTGCGCAACCGGAGCCCAATGCCGGAGAAGACGATGACCCCCGTAGAGAAGACGACAGACCGTTAGCAAGGACGGCGAGCGGTGGAGGAGGGATGACACTGACAGGAACACGAACTCACATATCACCAAGAGGGGAAGGGAGAGGGGAGAGGAAGGAGATCAGGGAGGAGAAGGGAAAGGCTAGCCAACGGCGGAAGGCAGATCAAGGTCACCGGAGTCGATGAGGTCAGACGCCGAGGAGACGACGGTGCGGCGAAGGCGAGGCGAAGACGAGAGCGGTGTGGGCGCTGCGCGGCGGGTGGAGTTGAATGGATTAGCCGATTAGGGTTGGGTGAGGAGAGAGGGCGGCCGACGGCCGCGGCGTGTCCCTTATATATGAAGGGAGGGGCCGAGTGTGGGCTGATGATGGGCTAAAATGGCCGTTGGGCTGGCGGTGGCGGGTAGCCGTTGGGGGGGGGGCTGGCTGCCTCGGGCCGCTGTCGGGCCTCCCTCCATTTCTCGTGCTGGGCCGTGCTGGCCCACGGGCTTGGGGGTCAGCCCAAGCACGGCCTGAGCAGCGGGCCGGGCCAGCCCAGGCCCGAGTTTCATCGGGCCGTGCCGGGTTCGTGTCGGGCTTTTTTTTCGTGGTTCGTGTCGTGCCGTCGTGCCTCGTGCTACATGGCCAAGTATACCCATGGGTCAGTGACTCAGTGATGGATACCCCCATGTAATGCCAAAGACCGAATGCTTTTTTTAGCACATCTACTGTGACAACGGGGAAAGGTAAAAGGCCAAATTATAGCATAGAAGTTACTCCATTCGTCCCAAACAAAAGAGTGTCATTCTAAGTTAGGATTAGGTCAAACTTTCTTAAATTTAACTAGGTTTATAAAAATATTATCAAAATTTCAATATCCAAATTGATTTATTATGAAAATATATTCCATGATTTATCTCATGGTACTTATTATGCATAGTACTTTTGTATATATTTGGTTAAACTTAAGTTCCATTATCTCCTTCTTTTGTGAAGGATGGAGTAGTTGCGTGCAAGGAGTCACACCAAGAGCACTGGCTTCAAATATCTACAACTTATAGTCAAGCATAAGAATTGATCAGTCGGCCAAGTGCTACACAAAAATGCATGGATTAGAGCGTTGCAGGGGAAAAAAAGAAAAAAATCGACACAACTTGAGGAATTTATCTCCTTATGGATTCGACTCCAGGATGTTCAACTACGTACAACTGGATGTGGTGGAGTTCATTGTCTGTAGGTGGACTTCGAATGGAGAGTACGCCGCCAAACTTAGTGTACCAGATTCAGTTAGCTAGGTCTTCTGAACTGTTTTGCCATGATTTGATTTGGAAAGCAGAGACATAATAAATACAAATTCTTCACTTGGACTCTAATTGAAGACAAAATCTTAACGATGGATAATCTAGCGAGGAGGGGATGGACACATCAAAATTCTTGTGCACTCTGCCATGGACAACAGGAGATGGGGCTCCATTTATGCCTATTATGCCCCATTACACTATTGATGCTTGGAGGGGGGAGTTAGCATAGGAGCATTGTTCTTACCTTGACAATTATAAGCTGCCAATCACAACTCCATTGTAGATTGGTAAGAAACAATAATAGTACAAATGGTGCCAGAAATGTTCCTTGGATTAAGCATTTATGTCATGTGGAATTTGTGGAAGGAAAGAAACCGGTGATTTTCCAAAATGAAAGCTCCATAACTTCGATGGTGGCATTATGTACAAAACAAGATATATATTGTGCAGCATGCTTTTAGAAACATGTAGACTTTTGTGTTGCTTGGGTGGCTAAACTGTTTCTTTCCTTCCTTTAGTGCAATCTTTTGCTGCTGCCACTTCTCCTTTAATTACGAACATACTTCAGTTAGTATAACACTTGTAGAAGCCATAGAGACGCCACATGCGTGCATTGTTTAATGGGTGTATTACATGTACAACATTCACATCAAACGCTTATACCTAGGGCCCTCTCGCATACGTTTTGATTTGTACGGGCGGACGCACGGGCCAGCAGGGGAACGACGAACAGCTCGGCCAGAGCTGTAACCCATGGCCATTTGGCGATTCGACGACTTTCATTTTCATGCATATGTATGCATGGCCAGACACTGGTAGCCATGTTTAATTCTTCCGTCTAGGCACTATATGGCCATTAATCAATTGCGACGAGTTTACGAGCTGATCTTTTAGCTAGGAGTATGGCCCCGTTTAGTTGCAAAAATTTTTGGCTTTTGGCTACTGTAGCACTTTCGTTTTTATTTGGTAAAAATTGTCCAATTATGGACTAATTAGGCTTAAAAGATTCGTCTCACGATTTCTCAGCTAACTGTACAATTAGTTTTTTTTTTCGTCTACATTTAGTACTCCATGCATGTGCCGCAAGATTTGATGTGACGGTTACTATGCAAAAAATTTTGGTTTTTGGCTTCAACTAAACGGGGCCATATATGTATGTATATATGATGATGATGATGACGACGATGATGATGATTTAAAGGGCAAGTGGTTGGTCGAACTTGATTGCACTGCGCCCTTGCCCTTGTGCTGCACCCCAGCTTGACAGGGATGGTTTATTGGATGCCATGCCACTCTCCCCCATCCTTCCATTGTTGCGGCGTACTACTGCACAGCTGCAAGCATGAATGCATGCATGCATGCTTGGACATCAACTCGATGTGTGTCATGTTGAACTTGATGACACACACCGTCGTCGTGTACCATCACTTGGATGTTGAATGAAGCAAAGCTAGGACACAGCATCTCTGCCTAAAAGTAGGTTGCTATAGCTTGACAGATACTCCTGTAGCTGCATGGAAAGTCACTTGAGCTCTCGCGAGCCCCAGCATCAGTGTCCTGTCTGGATGACCACTGGCCTGCTGCCGGGACTGGTCTTTATATCACACTAGAGCTGTATGTAGAGCCCATGCCTTCGTGTGATTAAGCTACTAATCCATTATTATGCTGCTTGGTCTAAGGCAAGACCTGCGTACGTTTTTATGCCCATCCTTGTGTTGGTTCCTTCCTTTTTTATTCGATCAATCGATGTCCGATCCATATATAATAATTCTAAACAAAGCAGCATCCTTTTTTGCTGCGTGCTGTCGCACTGTTGCTTGTACTGATCGTCGTGAGCTGCAGTGCACGCAGAGATCGGTACGGTACGGTGGAGCAGCAGCAGGCATGGAGCGAGGTTACTACAGTGGAATGCCTCCTGCTCCTAGCAATAGCGCAGTAGCAGCATGGCACGCAACCTGTCTATGTGCTATGCTTCAATTCGCCGCATTTACGTGGCTGGCTGGCTGGCTCGGAGCAGCAACAGTGCTAGGTGCGCTTCAATTCGATTCGATTCGATCGGGGCCGGTGATCCTTTTGCAACAAACAACGCATTGAAGCGACAGGGTTGGCATGAACTGTGCTGTGTGTGTGGTTTCATGGCGCTCACTGATCGCTGCTCGCTCTGACACGCACGCAGGAAATGAAAGAAAGGAATCCCCCGCCCGCCCCGCCCCGCCCCGTTGATCGATCTTATTGCCCTCCGCTGTCTCCAATTACTCGGGCATTTATTCTGGGTTTCAAGGCGAGTTAATCGGCAATAGTCTCCCTGGCCGGGCCTGAATGAGCCCTGATGAGCTAACCACCGATCTGGCTTTGCTGCTGCATGCATCTTCCTAGCAGCCGCCGCAGCCCGCAGCCTCTCTTTCAGTCCCTCTCCGCTGTCCGCTTGCATTGCATGCATGCATATGCAATGCAAATGCATCATCACCGCGCCTCACCACGCGGCGTGTGTGTGTGCTCACTGCTCTCTCATCTCATCCCCCGGTGGCGGCCCCAAGATCTGCAAGGAAACCCTAAACAGTAGCTGCGTGCCATTGCCACCTGCACCCCCAATGCCTGTTACCTGGCTGGCATTGGCCGGATCCTGGATATGCCACGCTCATCACTCTCGATCAGTACGTACGAACCATGTGCCAAGCGGTATCCCTATAGGCAGGCACGCACAAATCTTGCATTGCAAGTTCCCATGGAGGCTCCATTGAACTTTGAGACCACAGCGGCGTCCTGCACACAAGCTAAGCACAAGTGTTAGCATTTGCTTTGCATCTTTACACATGTGCATGTATATAGTTTTCCAAACGGGCCAAGCCCGCTGGGCCGACACGGGCACGGTACTATTTGGCCCGGTACGAAAACGGCCCGGCCCGGCAACTACCGTGCCCGTGCCTGGGCCGCGATGCCAGCACGATGGCACTGCACGGGCACGGCCCGCTTCAGCGTCCGGCACGGGGGCGGCACGGCCTCAGCCGTTGGATGGAGCCCCCCGCCTGCTGACCGTTGGATCTAGGGGTCGGGTGGGACGGCTATATAAGCCAACCGCCGCGGCGCCGCTCCTAGCTCTCCGCCTCCTAGCTTTCCAAACCCTATCTCATTCGTCATTCTGTCCCCTGTCCCCATTCCAGCCGCATCGAGCTCTCCGCCTCTCCCATCGACTGAAACCCTAGCCGCTCTCCTCTCTTCTTCCCGCCGTCCGGTGGCTGGTTAAGGCGGCGGTTGCTGGCACGGGCACACGACACTTCTACACCACTCTTCCTTCTCCTTGACCGTCGATGTAGCTTTCTCGTCGAGATCCACCACCGTTCGTCTTCGTCTCTGTCTGGTCGCTCTCATCGACCTCGCCGAAGTCCGGCATCATTGGGGCTCTGCTCTTATGCGTTGAGGTACCAGGGTGTCGGGTCGGCGTGACGTCGTCATTGCCGTTGTCTCTGGTGCTCCGTCAAGAGAGGTGAGTCGTAACCCTAGATCTGTTCGTTTTTGTTCTTCTTCTTGATTTCTTCATGATCTTCTATTAACCCTAGGTGTTCTTATTGTTCTTGGTTTTGGTAGGCGTTGGCGTTGAGGGACCGGAGGCCGGCACGGGCACACGGCACGGCCTTCTACACCACTCTTCCTTCTCCCTGACTGTCGATGTAGCTTTCTCGTCGAGATCCACCACCGTTCGTCTTCGTCTCTGTTTCGTCGCTCTCATCGACCTCGCCGGAGTCCGGCATCATTGGGGCTCCGCTCTGATGCGTTGAGGTACTAGGGTGTCGGGTCTCCGTGACATCGTCATCGCCGTTGTCTCTGGTGCTCCGTCAAGAGAGGTGAGCCGTAACCCTAGATCTGTTCGTTTTTGTTCTTCTTCTTGATTTCTTCATGATCTTCTATTAACCCTAGGTGTTCTTGTTGTTTTTGGTTTTGTTAGGCGTTGGCGTTGAGGGACCGGAGGCCGGCGACGACGAGATGTCGGACGAGCAGGAGGACATCGGTCTCTCCATGACCACCAACGATGAGCTGCGCCTCTATGGGATGACCGGAGACAACGAGGACGATGTCGCTGGGGATGCCGAGGAGCTCTTTGGCCGTCGTGCAGCCGAGGAACTCTACGGCCGTACTGCTGCTGACCCACTTCCCGTCGACGACATTGATGCCCCCAACACCGGTGGCGCTGTCCAGGACGACGCCGTTGCTGATGACGGCTCCAGCAGCAGGCCTAACCGCCCTTCTACCTCAGTATGCTGGGAAGATTTCGAGAAGCTCACCAAGAAGGTAAATGGTAAGGTTGTTAGGTATGGTGCTCGGTGTCTTCACTGCCATAAGGAGTATTCGGCGTACTCTAGATTTGGGACTGGCCACCTTCTCCGTCATCAAGACTATTGCCCTAAGAAGCGTGAGAAATGTTGCATGGCTCAGTCCCACATTACTTTCAATAAGGACGGTACTATGCGTAATTGGGAGTATTCGGCTGAGGTTGCTTGTGTTCAGCTTGTTCGTTTGCTTGCTAGGTTAGATCTTCCCCTCCGTCTTGGGGAAACTAAGGCCTGGGAAGATTACATAAAAAGCTAGTCATAACCCTAGGTACACAACTGTTTCTAAGCAAACTACAGCTAGAGATCTTTTTAAGTACTTCAATGAAAATCGTGATCGTTTGATGGATGATTTAAAGAGTAATGCCATTTCATCTGTTGCTATTACCTCTGATATCTGGTCTAGAAATGCAAAAGAAGATTATTTGAGTGTTGTTTGTCATTACATTAATGCTGATTGGCAACTTGAAAAAAGGGTGCTTGGCTTAAGGCTTATTGATGCATCACATAATGCTGATAACATTGCTAAACGTGTTAGTAATGTGCTTAATGATTATGGTATATTGAAGAAGGTTTTTTCTGTTACTTTGGACAATGCCTCTGCTAATACTAAAGCTATGGATAAACTAAAACCTGTACTTAGAGAGTATTTGGGTGTTGATCTGTTTTTGTATCAATGCTGTGCTTGTCATATCATAAACCTGATTGTTAAAGAGGATCTAGTTGCTGTTAGTCCTATGCTTGATGCTTTCAGAACTGTTATATCATTCATTAACTCTTCTAACCAGAGAGTTGCTGCATATAAGAGCTATTGCATGGCATCTGGTATTAGACCTAGGAAGTTTGGATTGGACATGGAGGTTAGGTGGAACTCTACCTACCTGATGCTTAGGCATTTGCTACCACACAAGGAAACTTTTCATACTTTTATTGAGTCTAATTATCCTAGAAAAAGAGCTGACCCCTTTCTTTTGACTCATGAGCATTGGGCTATGGCAACTAAAATACTGGAATTCCTTGAACTGTTTTATAACTCAACAGTTGCTTTGTCTGGTGTGTACTATCCTACTGTCCCACTTATGGTTCATCATATTGTTAAGATTGTTATACACCTGCATAGGTATCAAAATGATGAGCATATTAGAACTGTTGTCCAACCTATGATTCATAAGTATAATAAATATTGGAGAATCATACCTGAACTTTACTGCATTGCATTTATCTTGGATCAAGAACTAAAATTAAAGGTTTTAACAAAGTTCTTAGGAAGTTAAATTTGCTTACTGATGCTGATTATTCTAATAAGATGGTGAAAACTAGAACTCTTCTTTTCAAACTGTATCATAAGTATAATGATTTGTATGGCTCTGTTAGGGCGAAAAGGCCTGACCCTCCAAGCCTATCTGGTAAGAAAAGAACAACTTGGGCTGAGATATATAATGATGATGATGGTGGTGGTTTGCTTGGAGCTGGCTATTCTTCTCTTCCTCCTAATCTTGATATGTCCAGGACTATTCCTGCTACTACTTTGTTACATGCAGCAAGTTCATCTAACACCGGTTCTGAACTTTCAGCTTATCTGGACTGTGACACAGTTAGCCAGATGGATGATGACTTCAACATTTTGAACTGGTGGCATTAGCATAAACTAACATATCCAGTTCTTTCTACCCTTGCTAGAGATGTTTTCAGTGTGTCTTGTTCTACCATTTCTTCTGAAGCTACTTTTAATACCACTAGCAGGATCATTGAAGACCGGCGGCGGAGGCTGAACCCTGAAACTGTGGAGGCACTCACATACATCAAGGATTGGGAAGCTGCAGAGACAAGGCTATATCATATGGTGGAGGATAAAGAGCTCGAGGAGGCCTTTGAACAACTTTATCTTGATTAGTCATTTATGTAATGGTTCTGTAATCTTAAGACTTGGATGCTTTGGACCTTTGGTTGTGAATGCAATGAACAATTGAACTTATGGAGCTGGTTGCACTCTTTTTCCCTGTCTAGGGTTTCTCACAAAGGTGAGTTTTATCTAGACAGGTTTTTAATGAGGCAGCCATTGCACAGCTCCTTTAATTTGGTATTTTATTATCTCTGTCTTGTGTTTTCTTCTTTGTGATTTCAGATTTATCAGATTTCAAGTTTGTTTTTAACTGTTCTTTTGATTTTGATCTGTTGAAGTGGTGATGTGGTTTTAGTGCCAAAGCACGACACTAGTCCGCTGGGCTACCGTGCCCTGTGGCATGGCACGGCACTATCTGAGGGCTTTAGTGCCATGCCTGGGTCAGAGTCTAGGCACGGTGGCACTACACGGCAGTGATACCGTGCCCGATAGTGCCGTGCTTGATAGTGCCGTGCCATTTAGTGCTAGTGCTGTGTAGTGCCAGTGCCGCCCATTTGGAAAACTATACGCATGTACCAATCGAGAATGCCCACTTAGACGAGCCGTGCAACGACGCACATATATAAATTCATCAGAATACTTCACGTACGTACGTTCGTCCGTATAGTACGTGTATTCATACTGCGCACGCTATAGATATTTCTTTTTCTTTGTTTTTGAAATTACTGGCAGGACTTCTGCCAGGCAAATCACAACCAGAATTTACAGCTTCTCCGATACAAGTGAGTGGGGTCCGTCTAATATTTAGCATTCAATATTAGTATGAGAATTTTTTTCCTATCAAATGCCTTTTAGAGAGGCTTCTTATGTGTTACGATATTGGTAGTCATATATAAAGGAGAGAGCCATAGATTTCTCTTTTTTTTTTTAAAGATAGCTATAGATACTTTCACATATGTACTGACGATAAATAGTTAATCGATCGATTGAGCTCGCATAGCCGTCTCTTGTGTGTGTGTTGTATAAATGGCGATGAGATAATGCATCTGCAGTTCTGCTGCACCCACCGCTTGCTGGTTGCTGCTGTGTATTTACGCCACGCCAAGACGAGTGCATGCATTACGCTCCATAAATCTCCGAGACAAAATCTTAATCCTTACCAGTGTCTTGTTTAGATTGCAAGTTTTTTTTTTTTTCTCTCCATCACATCAAATTTTTGGACACATGCAGAGTATTAAATGTAGATAAAAAAATAACTAATTACACAGTTTGATTGTAAATTACGAGACGAATCTTTTGAGTCTAGTTAGGCCATGATTAAACAATAATTGTCAAATACAAATGAAAGTGCTACAATACAAAATACTGATTTCTAACCCCAGTAACCAGACCCAATACTGCCCCGTACAGACCACAACACACACATGACACGCACCGACGCACGTCTTCTGCACTCACTCTGCAGACATCACACACATACACAGAGACAAAGGTAGAGACCGAGGGACGACGCGGCCGGAATTATTACCTAGACCCGTTCCATTGGCACCCCGATGTCCAACATACACTTCAGCTAGCTAGCTTCACTTCTCATCCTATAGCTGGCCCATGGAAGAACGGGTCTACGCAATAATTCCTTTCTGATCAACTCGAACACACACACGGACACACAAGGAACACGTACGTACCCACGTACGCAAAGGACACAACTGACGGCATGCAGTTGCGCTGGCCATGGAGATTACCATGGCTCGCGCGCCCGGCTAGCTCTTGGCCGGCCGGTGAAAGGACGGCGACGCTAGCCGTCAGGCGTCAGCCTCGCTTGCCGCCCTTGCCCTTGGCGCCGGCGTGGCGCGGGTCGTTGGGGGCGTCGTTGAAGTCGAGGAGCACGGTGCTGTGGCACTTGGGGCACCGGGGGTCCTCCCGCGACAGCATCACGTACATCATGCACCGGGGGCACCCCGCCAGGATCATCGGCGCGCCGGCGCCTGCTCCCGCCTCGGGGCTCCCCTCCGACGACACGCACGAGCTCGGGGGAGAAGCGGTCGAGGAGGACGACGACGACAGCCTCCTCGGCGAGCCCCCGCCGACGCCGTGGTGGTGGGTCGTCGCCCCCGACGAGCCCCCGGCCGCGCCCCCGCGCGACGACCGCGACAGGCTCAGCCGCAGCTCCTGCAGCTTCGACCCGACCTTGCCGTTGTTCCTGCTCATCTTCCAACACTGCCGCACGCAACTGATCAGTACTAGCTTAGTTAGCTAGCTATCTCGTGTGTGTATGCACTGTGGAGTAGTGGGAGCTGGAGCTACGGGGAGGACGGAGGCCGCGCAGCCACTCGCCGGCGTATGTACTGGTGGTGGTTCCTGGTGCTGCTGGAATGGAAGTGGAACCAGGATACCTCGACCGTGTGCCTGCCTGGGTATTTGTGGTGCGGTGGTGCAACTCCCGTTTGCGTTATATAGATGATGATGCTCGTTGAGGGCGAAGGAGGTGATGGTTTTCTTTATTGCCATGAACAGCAGCATTTAAATCCCTGTAGCTTCCCATGGCCAAACGGGCCGCCCGGGCACGACACGGCACGGCACGACACGGGCACAGCGAGGCACGGCAAGGTGGGGCACGGCACGATGGGGCACGGCAGCGCTGCTGTGCCGTGCTGCGTAGTGCCGTCGCGCCGGCATCCAGGCCCAGGCATGGCCCTATGGCAACTCAGCCGTGCCGATGGGCACGACGGCCCGTCGCCATGGCCGCAGTCGAGACGCACTCGCGTCGGACGCGCCACCGTCGCCACCGTCACAGACGTGTCTCCACCGCGCGAGCTCGCCCCCGCTTCCGTGCCGCTACGCCCTGGCTGAGTGCCGGCGCCGCGAAGACGCACCCCTGGCCGTGCCACCGCACAGAGGTCGCAGCGCCGTTGAGCAGACGGGAAGGACGGGAGCATGAACAGAGGAGCCGCCATGGGGAGCCGCAGTGGGGAGCTCGGGAGGACCGGAGGAGGAGCTGGGCGGGACTGTAGGGACGGGAGAGGTCGGACATGGGAGGAAGGCGCGACTGCGCGTGGAGGATGAGAGAGATCGAGAGATGACGACTACTTGGAGGAATCCTTGGAGGAGTTAGGTTTGGTGCTATATACTCTTATCCAACGGCTATGGAATCCTCTGAAAGCATCCGATGGCTAGAATTGATCGGGCCGCGTCGTGCTGGCCCATTATGCGTGCCGTGCCTGGGCAGGCACTACGGGCCGACATGGCGGCCCAGGCATGGCACTACGACCGGGCCGTGCTAGGCACGGGCACGATGGGAGCCGGGCCGGGCCGTGCCTGGGCCGTACTTCTTAGTGTCGTGCTTGGGCCGGCCCATCGTGCCTGGGCCATATGGCCAAGTATTTGCTTCCCTAGCTCCACCCTGCTGCCACACGCTCTCGTCTGAATTCTGATGCCGGCTAGCTAAGCTCTCTTTCTCTCTCTCATGTGATTGGGGATTTAATGTATTACTAATTGGATTGAAAAATTGGATGGTGCGAGAGTTAAGGGTTTTCCAGAGATGAACATTACATTGTGGGTGAATTGAAGGGGAGTAGTGGAGGGATATATAGTGCCAGTATTTCCCTTTGAAATAGTAACAACTGAGAGTGAGGCCATGGAGGCCCGGCATAGGTACGGAGGATGCGTTAATGTGATGGGGGTACGTATCTTAATACTGGTGTCTGTCTGCAGTAAATAGTACTCAATACATGTCTGCGGGTATGGGTACTATTTTTTCCATTTTATTATTATTACTAAATGAATCCACTCCTTTAAAAACCGTCATGTTAATCGCATGGCTCCCAGATGAAGCTTAGAAATTCTCATAAAATGAGCCAGAAACATCTAGACATCGATTCGGTAGACTGATACTAGATAGAGGTCAGACCTTTGTGTTTTACTCATCCTAGTCTGTTTGAATTATGTATGGTGAGAAAGGGAACACTGTACAGAAATTTGGGGGAGCAAAGAGGTATTCTAATTAGGGATGAAAATGGTCAAGGAAAAGGGCCTAACTGTTTTCAAACTCATTCTTACACATAAACGGAAACTGAAATGGGAGCCGGTCGAAAAATGATATCGGGAAAAAATAGGATATCGAAAACAGAACAAACTAATCGAGAACTCATCGATAATGGTCAACAGATAGTAACTCCAAGTGAGAGCACCGACTAACATGGCCACTTCAAATGGTCAGTACCAGCAACAGATACAAATATAATGTCACAAACCAAAGAAAAAGGTGGATCTAGTTCTTCCACCATGCCAAGATATCAAACTGACCACTAAATCTCATAGGTGGATCTGCCATATATTTATCCAACTCATTTAATTCATCCTCATTTGTCTGTGATGACTGATATAAGTAACTTTCTAGTTCATCATCATTATTATCCACTAACAGATATGATGTTTCAATTTCAGAGACAGAAGGTTCATTTTGATCTACCCTTAGCCCTTGAGAAGAAGGTCTAGATGTAACATAAAACTGATATAATTCCTTAATTACATCTACTATTTCATCTACATGAGCCTAGTATGAAATACCATGTAACTTCTTCATATAGAATTCATAAGCCTTTTCTTGTCAAGCAAAAGTACTGAGTTCAATTTCAAATCATATTAGAACAGATAACTATTGTCGACTAAATCTCAGTACCACAATTTGCCCAGGTGACCACACAACAACCTATACATTATGTTGCAATGCAGAGCATGTTTGCTAGTGAATTTTTAAAATCGTTTGTTTTTCACTATAGATAGTTTAAAAGATGGTTTGATCGACATGGCACATGTTAGCTGTTCACCGTTCTACATGGTTTCACATTAGCCACAAGAGGGTACATAAGACTAATTCATACTTAGCTTCTAGAGTAAATGAGACTACTAATATTTTTTTTAAATAGTATCAAATATATTTGGGACTCTTGCATTTGTACCCTTATTTTGTATCGAAATTGTGATTTTGCCCCTATTTTTTTGACTTTGTGAATTTACCCCTATTGTGCCATTCACGAAGCATCAGTTTGCCCCTGCTCCGTCATCCACCCCTAACGGTGTTAAACTTTGTACAAAAGACATGAATGCCCATGTGATTTTGCCCCTTGTTTTTATGCCTAATTGTGATTTTGCCCCTGTCTGGCCGAGGCTCGGTTGCGCGTGGCGCGGGGTCGACCGTCCGGCCATGGCGCGGCCACGGGAGATGCGGTGCTGGGGCCTAGCCGCTGGGGCGTAGGGTCAGGCTGTGGCCGCTGGGGGTACGGGGACGTTGCGCGTGGGGAGCGGGGCCGGGCCGCCTGTGCGCCGTGCCGAGGACGCGAACGCCGCTGGGGAGGCGCGTGGATAGCGCACGGGCAGCTCTCAATCTCGTGCTCCGGTCCACGAAAGCGCGAGCAGGGCGGCTCTACAGCACCAGGGCGACGTCGCGAACTCGGTTGGCCGGTTCTTGGCGGCGGGAAGTTGGCAACGGCTCGATGTCCTCCGTCCAGCAGTAGAACTCGGAGAGGTCGAGCGCCTGAGCGCCAAAGCAGCGATCGAGGAGCGGCTCGAGATCCGTCTTGAGTCGAGGGCGGGCGGCGCCAAAAGCCGGTCTACGAAGCTTGACATCTGCGGGCGGCGGACCTCCAAAGGCGGTGTGTGAGGTGGCGAGCGTGGTAGGTCACGGCAGAGATGACGAACAGCGAGGATACGGCGAGAGAAGCGATGGCGAGGCGCGCCGCGATAAAGCGCGTTCGCGCGACCTCCTCCACCGTCCGACGAACGGCGCGGCACGGCGTCGGCGAGACGGCCCATGAGGAGAGAGGAACGGGTGGCCCCACGGCGACACCAGCGAGAGGTCGAGCCGCCCAGCGCCACGGGAAGCAAAGATCGACGGCTGATGAGGTAGAGGAACGCGTCCGATCATGGGTCCCCGCAGCAGCCGAGCAGCCAGCAGCGTGGCTTCGCTCCCGCCATGAGGAGTCGGTGTACGCACGCCAAATAAAGTATGCAACGGCGCGATCATGACATGCGCAGCGTCGAGAAAGCCAGGATGTGGAGCAGCGGCGGCTCCGGCAAGTCCAGGAGCGGATAGCAGCGAAGAGAACGAGCGGATAAGAATGAAGAGGAAGGGGCATTTCAGTCATTTCACATTTGATTTTATGTGTTTTATTTTTTTAAATCGTTTAATCAGCCCCTAAATAATGGACATCCAAACCAGGGGCAAACGGCTCCTTCGTTTCAAAATAACATGGGTAAAATCACAAAGTTAAAAAAAATAAGGGTAAAATCACAATTGAGCTTCCGGACAGGGGCAAAAACACCGTTATTTCCCCTAGAAAATTAAAACCCAAGAATCTTGTTCAATCTTAGAAAATTTGTTTTAGCTGAGCTCAGAAGATTTTGAAACCAGTTTCATAATTTTGCTAAAATCATGCTATCTTATGGTGCCTAACTTGGAACTATTTAAGTCTTCTACTAACTCGTTTGGAAGTTTATTCGTTGGTAGATAGGTTATCTTTTATATTTAGCCTACGACTCTACGTTGAAGACCCAAACTACATAGTACGTAGAGACCATGATTTTTCTATGATTGAATTGAATTTTCTATGTTTTTTCTAATATTAAATTACATTCTAGGATTTTTATTACATATTTTTTTTTAATATTTAGATATTTTTAAAAATATTTATAGCCTGATTTACCTTGAAATATTTGCCGCCTCTTAACATGATGCCAGAATAAAACTACCTTATAAAACCACTTAGATGCAAAAATAAATGATTTTAAAAATTGAAAGTGGAAATCGGATTTATAAATTAGAGGAAAGTTAAGACTTAAGAGGGTCAAAAGGATTTCTTTTCCAAGTCCAATATGAACGTGGGCTTGTTGGATTATTTCATCATTTCATGATGGCCTAGGTAGCGGATATGGTCCTAAAGGGTAAAGGATGGGCCTAACCGGACGAGCTGAGACCAGAAGTCCTGGATAAGAAGGATGAGCTAGGCCTTAGGCCTGGTGCAGCTGGATCACCAGCCCATTTCGCACCTTTCATTCAGCTAGAATCGCACCTTTCCATCTAGAAGTGCAGTCACCAAAAAAATTTCAGTCCAAACCCGAAAAAGCGGAGCTGCCACAGGTTACGCTCGCACTTGGGCTCAGTTTCTAAAAAAACAAACCCTGACTTGGGCTCAATTCAAACCTGCTGGTAGTTTGAAGTTTTAAACCTAAGCCAATTCTGTGATGTATGGGCTGTGAGCCTTTGTTGGGTGAAGAACTTGTAATGACTACACACGGAAGGGGCTCTTCTATGTGAAAAAACGGAAACGCTCAACCACGAGCGTCCGTCGGCGTCTGGTCGGACGCAGCTCCCAGTCTAGCCTTCCACCTGCGGTATGAGCGGACCAGCCTCTAAAAAAATTCCTCACTCAGGATATGGTGTCCTCCTCAGCTGCTCCAAGCTCTTCACCGCAAGCACACCTCCAGCCGACCCCGCCACCGAAGGTCCCGCAACAGGGCGCTCTCTCTTCCTCGCTCCCTCCCCAGCATGTACCGCCTGTTCCAGCGTCTCTCCCACGTGGCTAGCCCTTCCCACGCTCCTCCTTCCCCGTGAGGCACCCGGTCCCTTCCCTCGCTGCTCTTCGCGCCCGCTCCGCACCACCATCCAGCGCCTCGCCCCCATCCACCTCGTCCGTCGCGGAAGGGGAGTACCTGCGCCTGGAAAGGCATGTGCCCTCATCCACATCGCGTCGTCGGCAGGAAAGGGAGGCCTGCGCCACCGCAGTTCCCCACCAGGTAGGCCGTGGCCGCCGGCAATGCGGTGTTTTTCAAGTGTTTTCAGACATGTTGCAAGCCTATATTTCAAGTGTTTCAGTTGTTTCAAATGTATGTTCCAAAAGTTACGTACGGATGTTACAAAGTAGATCCTGCACATGTTGTAATGGCTATACACGTATGTTTCAAGTGTATGTTCTAAATGTTTCATCTGTTTCAGACGAATATTGTAAATATTTTATCTGGACGTTGCAAAAATAGATCTGGATGTTGCATATACATGCATGTTGCAAGCATATATTTTTTTTCTTGATCACGCAAAAGGTTTGCACGTCTTTGTATTAAGGTAGAGAAAAAATTTAATACAACATGCCTTAGCTGCGACCTAGATGGTTAGAAAAGTTGTACATGGACGCTGTCTTGAAATATATAGTGTTTCAAACCCAAATGTTTTCGTGTTTTCAGTGTTTCAAGTGTCTCATTTGGATGTTGCATATATAATGATTTTAAATGCGTTTCAAGCGCCGCATGTGTTTCAAATATTTTTCAAGTGCTTCATCTCTTTTTATATGTTGCATGTTTTCAAGTGTCTCATTTGGATGTTGCATATGTTTGCAATGATTTTTAAATGTTTTTCAAGCGTTTTCGCATGTGTTTCATACGCTTATTTCAAGTGCTTCATCTGTCTTCTTTGTATGTTCCCCATGAAAAAAGGGAAATCCTGGATGTTTAAAAATCATATCGAGGTGTTGCAGGTCAATGCACGGGGGAGCGGGCAAGTCAAGATGGCAGCGGTATGTACGCTTTGGGTAGTGGCGCCCACAGGCCCATCGCGATCAAAATCTTACTTCGGGTTACTCAGACCCAGCGTCCGGATCGGCGCTTCCATACAGGTCCCCATGAAAAAACGGGAAATCCTGATAATATAACCGAGTTCACACAAGATCAATACTTTCGGGACGTCCTCAGGTCAAAAAAAAAAAATATAGGGGGCAGGGGGGCAGGATTAGGGTTTGAGGAGTTCACGATACTCAACAATATGATCATGCGCTCTCATTATCTCATAGGAATAACTGCCTAGCTAAAGCTAAACAAGCATTTTTCTTCTTCTCGTATTTCAGACTCCGCGGACACAGAACCTCCGTACTGGCGGGCACGCTTTGCAGAGGAACAGCGCTGCAAGCCACTCATATACTCCGTAATCTTGAGGCTACAAGCACCAGCTTGCTGCTTCAAAAGCATCATGCGCTCTCATTATTTTGGAATAACTGCCTAGCTAAAGCTAAACAAGCATTTTTCTTCTTCTCGTGTATTTCAATAAAAAACGGACACAGAACCTCCGAAATGGCGGGCACGCTTTTAAACCTAACAGCGCATAATTAGCACTAATTACCAAATACTCCGTAATGTATGTGCTAGCCAAAATCCAAAATTTTTTGGAACTGCTTCTGAATCTTTTGGATTGCATCCCAGGCCTGTGGATGCATCAGCCGCCTGCATCTGTATGGACAGCAAGGTCAGCACGTAGCTCTTGTCTTGACCTTGGGACTGAATGCTAAATGTTCAGCCCTGTTCGTTTGTTGGATTCTAGGCTGATAAGCCCGGCTGTTATTGGTTTGTTGTGAGAGAAAAATATTGGTTGAAACCAACCAGCGAACAACTGGTTTTCTCTGAGAACTAATAATATGCAATGTGCAATGTTGAAAAGGGAAATGAACAGGTACTCCAGATAATACGCTAACATTGACTTGAGTGCTACTACTGTATCATTGTTCTGTTGGTCTGTTTGAGATTTCCTGGCCTTTGGTAGGGCAAGGAAGTTATAATGAGGGGGCCAAGGCGCACTGAAAGAGCCATGGAAATATTGGAAAGAAATCATATATGATGTAGTATCTGCCTTGAATTGCCATGGCATGGAGACAACAGTGGCACTGATGAAAGCCTGACAGGTTGCTATTCCTCTGGAGACGATCCACGGCGCGAAGACAAGGCTGGACTCCACGTGAACTGTGATGATTTTTTTTTTGGGTGGATACGATTGCCGAAACTTTTTACCTAGCATAGGATATCGCCAAAGTTTCTGCAGCTGTCTGTCATGATTGTTCTGTGCTCCTCTTTGCAAGCACACCAGTACACCACAGACCACACACAAGAAAAACAGGATAAAGTTCTGTTGGCTTTGCTGAAAAGACAAAGGAAAAAGTACTGTTCATTGATTTGTTTTTTGAAAAACTAAGGTAAATTTTCTTAGTTACGAAATTCTCAGAATCCAGAAAAGCAACAGAAAGCCCAAACCTGCAACTTTTCAACCGCATGCGTCGTCTCCAGGAAAAGCTTCAGAGCCTTTTACAATGCTCTACCACCAGGACCAGGCACTCGTCCATGCAGGTCAGGACCTCAGGCGATCGATCAAAGATGCATGCCCAGTTACTTTCTCGCAAGTAACCGAGGCTGAGGCATGCACGCAGATCCAGATGCAGCTCACACAGTGAGGGTGCAGGGCGATGCAACACAGGACGCGTATATGTGCATACAACTGTTTTGGTCATCATGGTAAATAGTCCCTGTCTGAGCAACGTCCCAAGCATGGCAGCTTACGCCCCACACAGTTTTGAGAGTACACAGTACACATGATCTGATCGCTGTCGGTCTCTTTTCAGTTCAGGGGGTGCAGCCAGACACGGTTACTCATTTGTGGTTGTGGTAGACACATGTACAGATCGATACGGATTTCAAATCATCAAATGCATGTATATCCAAGCTTACATTATTTGATTATGATCACTGCACTACTTTACTATCTTCTCTAATAGGAGCATCCATGTGTAATTTTCAGATGATGTTTTTTTTTACAAAAGACGCGCGATCTAGACACTTTATAACTAAAGAAAGCAAGAACCAAATAATAGCATGTTAGAAAAGAAATTTATAATCAAATTTGACAAAGTTTCTATTTGATTGGCATGCCATCCCACTTCTGTCGCCTCTGTCAATGCTTTTCGGATTTGAAATCTTTCCCGCCATTTTATTTGAATTTTGTTTTCACAATTAATTGTAAACTTCTTACACAAATATTGGATAAAAAACTAGGTTTGGTTGAGCTTCTTCTTACACATTTCTTATATACATATGAGATACTCAGAACCACCAATGCCGGTCCAAACTATATGCATGCAATATGTAGAATACATGTCTCGTTATCGTAGCACGAAGATTTTACAATCTAAACTAATTATAAACAAAGACATATATAGGATTCATGTGTCTTCGTACAATCTTTACATGATTAGACTCTAGCTATCTCTAAAACAAATTTGGCATCTTGTAATCCTTGATCATGCCAACGGATGCTAGACCGACTGGTCAAGCACTCCGGGTGGCACCCTTGCGCCATGGGTTCGATCCCCCAGGGGACAAATTGCAGTGCCTGAGGTAAAAAAACACCCCTCGTCTGCCCGCGTTACCCAAAGCACAGGTTTGTAGCATCGGTCTACTCATAGGGTAACGGACCCCTGTGTGCGGACGAGGTACGAGGTTCGGGGGGTTTTCTCGAACTGGGTGAGGAGTCCTCTACCTTAATGCGAATGCTCGAGGATCCTTGTGGCAGAACCACTTAAATTATGCTGGCCCATGTGTACCTGTTATTGTCCTAAAGACCTCTGACTATTGTACACGAAAGTCAGATAATCCGGTAGTCTGTCGGGTGTCCTCGGGGAACCCCGAATCATCCACATTTTACAACTCATATAGGATCAACAATGGAGTTACTACAACATTACAACAATTAATATAAAATAACTTACACCAGAGTGCGAAAGACTTATAATGTTAATTTACAAAACATATTGAAGTAAAAATTTAACTTAAGTTTCAAAAGGTGGGTAGTACTACAGAAGCAACTTAGGCGATGCACCTAGGGTAGAAGAGGCATCCAGATCATGTCGAGCCCACCGACATGACCTCGATTAGCAGCACAAGTCAGAACCTGCAACAGGGATTAACAAACCCTGAGTACTTGAGGGTACTCAACAAGTCTTACTCGACTAAAAGAAAAGACTCCAAGGACATGAAAGCTTAAGGAAAGGTTGAAGCAAGAAGTAACTTTTGCAGAAAAGCTTACTACCAGTAGATCCTTACTTTTAATGTTTTAGCTTTTGTATTAGGTTTATTATTAGTATCCAATTTGCACCTAATCTAAATCAATCACTTCATTAAACATCTCATCTCATCTTATATCCATAGTAACATAAGTAACCATGTTCCACTGTTTAACTACGATGTAGATCGGGGGATCGAGTCTTCTTCTTCGAGAAGCACGGCGATTCAAATCGATTTGGCCCAGCTGGGGTTTCCTTACCACACGACATATGCAGGTCCGAGACCTACATATATCAACCTTCACTCGGATCCTCCAAAACATGAACCGGTCTGCGCTACCCGAGAATACAGTACTCCACCGTCCTACGTTATCCGTGATGTTTCCGTAAGGTGGGTACACGCTACTCTCGCCATCTCCCACTCTCAGTGCTCAGTTAGCTTTTCACATAATGAAATAGCCGAGGTCTTAGGCTTACCGGAGTATGTGGCTAGTACTGCAAGGTCTCGAACATGACAGGTCTACAACGAACGGTCCTCAATCGACACAGGCGGAGCACTACACCGAATCATTTCATGATGCAAGCTGCCCGCCCAGTCTCAATTTAAACATTAACATTATCATGGTATTCTCACGATCCATTGGCAGAGCCAAGAAGAGCAAGGTAAACCTATTTCTCTCGAACGATGAAATCATCATTTGACTTCTAACAAAGTCTAAGCATTACTAAGCATAAGAGATACCGACTTATTCATACAAGCAGGGTATAACTAAGGATACCTGATTATCAAGATAATCATGCAGTAACGGTATTCGACCAACTCCTAATTACTTAATGCACATCTCACAAGACTTAAGGTGTAATAAAGGTTTGTAAATACTAAAAGAGAGTTTATGCACGGGGCTTGCTTGCGTTGCAGAGAAGGTTAGTTCCATACAGGATCTCAGGGGTTAGACTTGGCACCAACACCACCGGCAGATAGACCTTCTTCGAAACTTGATCGTCACAAACCTTCTCACTCTCGTAAGCTCTACACGTAATAAATGATGCTTTGCTTAACATGATGGACTATATGCCATGATGCATGATGAAAGACATTCAATTGCATAAAAGAAGATAAACAAAGTTAAGAAAGTTGAGTATAACTTTCCTTCACCAAAGAACTAGGATTTGTTATTATAAAAGGCATTTAGTTATTTACCCAACAAGTTAATTAGTTGTCTATCATGAAAAGAGTTAAACTTAACATGGGCTAGCAGGTGATTAACATGAAAAACATCTACCTAGCATAACCACTTGCTCAACTATTTCATACAAGGAGCAATCAAGGATTATAAATATGTATCTACTAATTAAGCATTTAATTAAACCATTTATTTATTATATAACAAATTGATGATAAGCATATCATGGAAAGGAATTAAGTTGCCAAGGAACAACAGGGGTTTGATGTTCCCAGGTCTACAATCAACTCCAAAATACACCAAAATTATTTTATGATTTATCCTAATTCATTTTAAAATTTATTAACCAAGGAAAATACATTTGCAAACACTTAAATTAATTAAATAAGTTAGAATTAACAAAATAGTACCAACTTTTTTGTGAAGTCAGGTATTAGCATGTAAAGCATACAAAAAAAGTTTCATGATAAAAGGATTAATATTTTTATCTATAAAAATCATGCAAGGTTCATTTATTAATTAAAAGAGGTAATTTTTAAGCATAACAAAACTACTGATTATGACTAACTAATATTTTTCCTTGATTAAGCATATGATAACAAGCTTACACAAAAATTTTCATAATTTTATCAGCTCTAATTATTTTGTTATGAATTAAACAAGAAACTGCACATTTTATCTTTTTCTGAAAATAAAAAATGTTGAAAAGCTTTTCTTACTCACCCCTCATCTACCTACTGCCACTGACGCACAGGGCCGGTGTCAAACCTGACCCTGCCCGACCTTGACCGCGGGTTTGCCGGTGGGTAAGCCGTGTAGCTCACCGCCGGTGAGGTCGTCGGCGATAAGACTGGTACCGAAGATCTCAGGATGACCTCGCGCACACATCTACGCTATTGGTTGAACGCGTTAGGGCACGACTCATGCACAGCTGCAGCCATGGCGGCTCGGCGGAGCACGGCACGACGACATGACGACGGCAAGTCCAACCGCTACCAGACCTGTCTAGCTCGATTAAAACTCTACGGACGACCAAGGAGCTCACCACGACTTGCATGACCCAAAGGTTGAAGTGAAGGCGACGCGGATAGGCTTGTCGGTGGCGATGGTGGCTCGGACCGGCTGTGAGACCGTGTTCCGGCGACTTCGGTGCGCTATTGACAAAAAAACGAGGCCGATGAGCATCAAGGAGTTAAGGCGAAGCTAAAACGATAAAATAGAGGGCGTGAGAGCAGCCGGAGATGGTTGGCCACGGCAAGCGTCCCATGGCGGTGCTCGGTGGACGGAGGCGACGACGATCGACGCTGAGAGCAACTCCGGTGGCTACAAGTGACGTGAGCAGGACAGGGGGATGCACAAGGAGATGGAGAACTTGGGTTGCGAGGTGAATTGGGCAGGGCTGCTACGACAGCGACGAATTTCACTGGTGGCAGGACGAACGGTAATGGAGTAGAGAGAGGAAAAGAGAGAGACGGCCACCAGCACTCAGTTTTTAAAGGCGAGGTCACGAACTACGGCTTCGCCAGCGTCTTCTCAAGCATGGCCACGCGGACGACAGCGTGTTTAGGCGCTAGAAGTGCCGAGGAGGCGGCCAAACGGCTCACGGCGACGGCGAGGGACAGGCAGGCAGCTGCTGCCGGCGCCGCACTGTAGCAGCATGACAGCCCAACTTCTTCCCCCATTATCTCTCGATTATAAATAGTAACTTGATTAACTCCTTTAAACTAAGTTGTTCCATGAACTGTGATCTCCATCTTCTATTAAGCGACCAACATCGAGAAATCATTATTAGTTTGAAAGATATTGAATTTTGAAAACATGTAAGCCAATCTAAAACCCTAGGTTCAGTTCAGAAACTGAAAACAGTTTTTGATTAAGCATGTTTAGATAGTTAATTAATGATTAAGCACAAACTAAACTCTTCAACCAATAGCACAGTTTCAAAGTACAAACTTTATGCTTTGAAATGGTACCAAAGTTGTACAACTTTTATCTTTGAAAATTGATTTAACAATTCTCCAAAGATTAATCTTATTAACTGGATTTCAAAGACAGGCAAAAATTGCTAAGTGAGGAAGACAATATTAAATTCAGTTTTTGAAACTCAACTTCAATATGTTGGACTTAGAAACATCATCAAACTTTCATTCCACATGAAAGCACACACTTTATACTACAAAGTTTGTTTTAGCAAAAATTTATTTGTTTAAACAAATTCACATATATAAATTCCCAAAGAATCTTAATTGAGATTATTGTTAACATTGGTAACATTTCATATAACGTATAAAACACTACATAGGCAACATATATATGCTATAAATGAAACATGGAATGCATGTATGCCACAATGCTTATGCATGATGATCATGATCAAGGTTTTAATTGCTTTTTAACATCTAGGATGTTACAGTCCTCATGCGTACAGGTGTATATGTGTGCTACAATCCTTATATGTGTGCTTTGTCAAAAGGGTCCTCATGCGTACATGTGTATTCTTTATCTCTTGGGTTTTCTCGATCTGGGTGAGGAGTCCTCTACCTTAATGCGAATGCTCGGGGGTCCTTATACGTACAAGTGTATATGTGTGCTACAATCCTTATATGTGTGCTTTGTCAAAAGGGTCCTCATGCGTACATGTGTATTCTTTATCTCTTGGATGCTCTTGTTGGATATCTAGACTCTCTGAGGAACTCGCAATCATAGAATCCACATAGAGATGGACAAAATATCAACAATTGATAGCTTCAAAAAATCATGCCCATGCATACAGTGAGGACACGTGTAATGAGGATAATCATGATCTGATAATTAAAAAATTGTTTGCTAAAATAATTTTAAGTAAAAGTATCCAAATATTGTAATAGAAAAGCTAGCTACCCATGCTATTTGCAAGGACCACCTTGCTAGTTAGTAATATTAAAATGTAGTGTAGTCGTTGTGCATGCTTAGGTCAAAGTTTGAGATAATCATAACAAAAAAATATAGTTTACTAAATTAAAAAATCCAAATTATAATAATAAACATATACAAATACAACTGTTCTTAAGAGAGCCGGAACAAAAAATATTTTACATCATGTCTTCAACCAAATAATTCCCTCTATTTTGTTTAGAAAACAAGTTTCCCTATCTTTATTGAATATAAAGCGTTTGAACAACATTAAGTTTCAGGCATAAAGGCACGTCAACCACAATTTAGAGCGAGGCCTAAAGGCTGGTAGAATCAACTAACATTAGCTCAGTTGTTTGCTGATCCACAGCAATGGAGACCAAGCGTGAAGGGTGAAACACTGATATATGCGACCTTGATTAACTCCAGCCGGTTCCAGGTGGTTGATTCGCCTCCAACTCCAATCTTTGTATAATCAGGTCCATCTTCCCTTCCATCTGGCAACTGAACATTGGTTTCCATCTCCTCGAGGTCTTGGCAATCCAATCTACCTCCTTCACACCTATCCAAATAGTGCCCGGAAAATAGATTTTGTTACTCATTTTCCATAAACAACATATAAACTAGCAGCATTCACCACATTAGTTAAAGCATGTTTTTATTAGCAATCCAGAGTGAAAGTACAAACTCGTAATTCCGGACACCATTTAAGTTCAAAATTTTAGCCAAAGCCAACCAAATACTCTTAACCACAAAGCAATCAAAGAAAAGATGATGGAGAATAGAACACACAGACACCTCTGTCCTTCTTGCCAAGTTATCCCTAGTCAAGAATTAGTTTTTTACAACCACCACAAAAATATTTGAACCCTAGGGGGCATTTTCAGCTTCCAAACAGCCTGCGCATGAACTAGTGTAACTCCACGAAGGTTAATGACATCATATAAAGATTGCACTGCAAATTTACCATTTGAACACAAACTCCAAATGATCTGATCTGCTTCATCTACCAGGTTAACATCCTCCAAAATACTCAAAATCTCATACCACAATTCCATAAGTTTTCTAGAGGAGCTACCACACCAAAGATGCAAGGCCCACTCATCACTAGGGGGGGTCGGCTGACCCTGACCTTGGTCGCCTAACCCTCCTGGGAAGCTCCACCGCCTCAGCTTTGGTACAATGCAAACTAACACATGTTCCATCAATCCTAGACGTGCTTCATGAGGCGGTTTGATCTAAGGATGGAGAGGTGATGCCACATTGATTCATGGGTCCACCAAAAGAGAATATTTCCTAGGATCAAGGAAGCATCTCCACTCCTCCAAGGTACCTCCTACATTATAAATACCCCCCTCACTCCCTCTCATTCAACACACACCACAAGAAGCAATCCTCTCCATTCTCCCAAGATGTAGTATTAGTGTTAGTATAATTAGGAGTTCCAGTGAGTTGGCTTAGTCTCGGGGTTCCTGATCTAGTCTTCAAGGCACTCCCAAATATTTGATAGGGAACTCTCCTTTCTTACAACAAAACACCTTAGCATACTCACTAATTCTCTCTTTCTCAATGCCAATGGTTAGAAGATCACTTTTATCATAGTTAATCTCCATACCAATCATCTGTTCATAACAAAGTAGAAGTCATTTTAAATTGTTGGTTTTCTCCAAATTATCTTCTAGAAAAAGCAGGGTATCATCAGCATATTGTAGACTAAGTTGTTTCTAGCTGTTTTTAAAAGCATCCTAGTAAAGATATCAGTCACTAAATTGAACAATAAAGGGGACAAAGGGTATCCTTATCTAAGGACTTTGCCAGATTTAAAGTAAACACTATTTTCATCATTGACTCTAACACAAATCGAACCTCTTTGAATAACCTTCGTAATCTAGTTTCTCCATCTAGCACCAAAACCTTTAGAAATCAACATATCCTCAACAAAAGCTCAACTAACTCTATCATACGCTTTCTCATAATCAAGTTTTAGAATGTGTAACTCTTCCACTTCTAGTAAAAATTCTAGTGTCCTTGCCCGATAATAAGCACTAGCATGTTGCTGAAGCATAATGCTAATGTGAGAGAATGCTATATGTGTAGGATCTCTGGTTGGCCTAGAGGGGGTGAATAGGCCTGTCAAAATAAACACTCAAACTTTTATCAAATTCACCCTGCGGCACTGCCGCTCTGGAGGGCGGCACTGCCGGACTGTGGCACTACCAGACCAGAACAGCGACACTGCCACACCTGCAGATAACTTTGAGTCACAATTCAAAATAAGTGAACGGAAACTTAGATCGGAGAAATTTCTCAGCTTACTGCAGGTATGATAGTCACAGATCGAGAGCTAGAAGTAGTAGGAACACCACACACAAGTAGATCAACTAGAAACCCTAGAAATCACCTCAATAACAATATGACATGTAAGTAATGTAAATCAAGCACAAGAGACACAATGATTTATCCCATGGTTTGGCTCGCCACCAAGGCTTGCTTACGTCCATGTTGTTGAGGTTAGCCACTAAGGCTTAGGGCTTTCCAACCCTTCCTCATTCTTAAGTCAAGAGACTTAACTCTTGAGATGAGGGGTGAGTTTACTAGCTTCAAGAGATGGTTACAAACCTCCCGAGGCTGCCACACAAGTTGGCAAGCTCCACGGGCGACGCTCTAGCCGGCTAGGAGCCAAGCTCCAAGAGTAACAAACACAACCGCTGGCCAAAACGTGAACCAAGTGCTCTTTTGAGTTGACAAATTAATGGAGCTGCTCTCTAATCAAGTTTTGGACCCTTTTCTCTCAATGATTGATGGGAAAATCAATGGATTTGCGTGAGGGCTCAAGGTCACTAATGGAGGAAGAGAGAGAGAGAGAGAGCTCCTTTTCTATTTTGAACTTGCTGGAATAAACAGAAGGAAGAAGATTACCGTTGGGGAGGAAGAGGATGGATATAAATACCCCCTCAGCCCCAACGGTCACTTAAGTCACGGTAGTGCCATGGCTTAAGTCTCGGTAGTGTCGCACTGTGGCAGTGCCGCACAAGTCAAGACAGCAAGGGTAAGAGTGAAGTTTAGGCAATCTTGGCTGTGAATCTGAGGATGCATGTGTATATTTTGAGCACTTGGTAGCACATATTAGCTTAAGCATTATGTCCCCCTTTATAGTATGGCTTTTCCTATACTTAAATTCAATATATAAAAGAATTTAAATCCTCCTTTGAGTTTGAAGCCATCAATATTTGTAATTGGGGGCTCATCCGTTACATGTAACATCCTCGAATATAATTTCCCTGCTTGTCATCTCGATAAATCTCATTAGTTCTCTAATTGCGTGGTCATTATCACCAAAACCCACAATTAGGGCTTGATTGCACTTTTAATCTCCCCTTTTGGTGATTGATGACAACCCAATTAGAGCTTACAAAAGATATGAAATAAATACTGAGATTTTTTGAGCCATGGGTGTAGAGCCTCTCCCTAAATGTGTGAATAGAGAATTGAATTCTCAAATTAGCATAAGAAGCCAAGATTTATATTTTAGTGAAAGTGATGGAGCTCCCCCTATATCCATGCTCCTATGGGGTGGTGCATATTGTGGTAGGTATGTAAAACGTGATGCGAATGACAGTTTATGCACAACATGTTTTGTTGTTATAGCTAGGTGCGGCACTGCCGCTCTTGCTATAAAAGCACAGATCAGAACAGACACTACACAACATGTGATACAGATAAAGATATATATTCTAGCACAATTGTATCACAAGCGACAGCATAGATTAATATATGTCCATATCCTACACATATATAAAGTATTTAAGTAGCATTATTACATAAAATAGAGTTTCTAATGGACTCTCAAACTCTCACCTAACGAAGACTACTATAAACGGATACAAACATGACTCTAGCTGCAGCAGCCTCCTCTCCATGGCGTCAAAAAAGTTCCTGACCCCTCTAATTTTCTTCCCCTTTAGCATAAAGCACCAAAAAGAGAAGAAAAGAAGAAAGACCAACACTCACTCCTCATCCTCTTGGATGGTGTCCCAATCGATATCATCCCCACCAGTAGCTCCACTAGCACCTGCATCGTCCTCCTCTACACCATCATCGTTGTCGGAGGAGGAGGAGGAGGAGGAAGAAGAAGACACCACCGCCCTCCCTTGGTGATGAGTGGTTGAAGTGTGGCGCTCATGCCTGGTGCTCCTCCTCATGGACTGTATGGTGGACCTCAAACTCATGTGAGGATCAAGCTCTGGCTGCTCCTGCTCCTCCTCCTCCTCCTCATCCTCTGAATCTATCTTAGAAAGGCTAGGGAGATCATCAAACCTTGGCGGTGACTAAACTAGAGAAAGAGATGGCAGCCCTGCATGCTCTCTAGCCTCCCGGTTGGCTTTACGGTTCTCCAACCGGTCCTGATATGCGATCCTCGCTATATAGGTGCATATGGTGAAAATAGCCTTGATCCACTTCCCAAACTTCTCCATCTTGTTTTCCTTGAGAGGCCTAGAGTGGGATGACTCAGGCATGTCCACAACTGATGGAGAGTGTCTCATTGCCCTACTAGCACCTACTCCTTGGGTCTTCTCAATCTTGTAGATGGTGTGAAGATCATCTTTCTCAAATCTATAGCCAGTGACCCTCTCAATCATAAACATGAGATAGGGGGCATAGGGTATCCCCTTTCTCCCATCCTCCATGGCGTTTCTTAGCTCATGCCACATGAAGCGAGGGACATTAAACCTGTCACTTCTAGGAGCAAATCTAGCAAGCACATTCCTCACATATCCATTAAGATCAGAAGCTATTCGATCCTTAGGATTGATAGTGTGCCTGATCAAATTGTTTAGAATATAATAATAGCTCTTTAGGCCACTGACCTTCTCATCTGCACTTCTCCTGTCAATCCACATATAGGCAATATCATGGATCTCAGCTCTAGCATCATCATGAATGTAAGTGAAACCCCGCTCCTCCTCTCCAAAACCAAGGATCTGGCTGAAAGTCAGAAAATCAACTCTATAATGCCATCCCTCAGTCATCCAATGAATCTCATCAGTGTAGATGCTATAGAAGAAAGTGGCATGGAACTGGGCTAGCACTTCTTCATTTCAATTATATCTGAAGCTCATGATATCAGTGAGGCCAAACAACTCACAAACCTTGATCACCTTATTGAACTCAGGCTCATTCTTTTCCTTCATCTCATCCCAATCAACATACTGCATCTTGATAACCTTGAATTTCTTGGAGTTGAAGTTCACAGATGCATAGAAGTTGGAATAAAACTCATTCTAAAACTTGTAGTCAATCTCCAAATTCTTTGGCTGCTCATAGGGATTGTTTTCCCATGTTTCTTCCACCATCTTTAGCTTTCCCGCATAATTAAGCACGAGATGAGGACGTGTCTCAATAGGATGTCTCATAACTACATCCTCAGAATACTCTCTGATGTAGCTCCTATCAAACTCCTTAAGATGAGGTGGAGTATCTAGGCAAGCACCTGGAGGAATGGTGCGGCCAGCCCTCTCCAAGTTCTCCTCATTCTAGATCATCTGATCTCTCCTCCCCTGTCTCTGGCAACATCTCTGCCTGCTGCACTGCTGCTGCCCCCTATGGTCCTGCCACGACCATGACGAGGCATCTTCTTATCCCAAGGCTCGGTCATCTTCCTCTTCCCGCTCCGGTCATCATCACCTCTAGAGGCCATCTATGCAAACAAATATAGGTTCAAATGAGAACTGTACATAATAGGTATAAAAGAACACTTGTAAAACACTCTGGATAGATGAGATGATTTAAATCTTAGGTTAGGAAAGCACCATGAACCAATCTAGTCAGAGGGTATGGCACTGCCGCACCCTAGGAGCGGCACTGCCGCACCTAGTGCTTCACCTCTCCCACAATTCATTTCTTCTCAACTATTCAGACTATTTCTCAGCCATTCTTCTAAACCACTAGACAGTCTCAGAATGAGTAGATCGAAACAAATACATGGAGTTGTCTACAATGTAGGTAAAGTAGCTACATGTTTAAGATAGAAATACATCTGGTGCACAAATCCAACCAAACAGAGAGTCACCGATGGAACAACATCTGTATTTACATATTTATTCTGTTGAGTGCGGCACTGCCGCACCCAACATGCGGCACTACCACAGGTACAGATGAGGCTCAACCAATGAATCTTTGTTTTGATTCAATTCATTCATCAAACTAGTTTCTACCCTAATCATGCAGTCACTAGAAACCATCATTCAACAAAGATAGAGCTCTATGGCATAGATCGAGACTAGGTTAGGGCTTCACCTTGATTCATGGATTGAGGAGGAAAGGAAGAGAATGGCTCCGTCTACGAACTTCGACAGCTAGTGGCGACGACGGAGAGTGCCAGCAACCGGCGTGGCACCACCGAAGTGTGGCCCAGAGGGACGGCGACGGCGCAGCGACGTGAGGGCGACGCTGACGCGTGAGACAGGGAGAGAGGAGGCATCGGCGTCAGGTGAAAAATAAGGAGAGGGTTACCCTGGGGCCTGAAGAAAAGAGTAGCATAAATGGGCCCCCACGGTAACTGCTGTCACGGGCTGAATTTCGATTGAAATTCAAAGTGCGGCACCGCCGCATGCCACCCGCGGCACTGCCGCAAGGCAGGCGCGACACAGCCGCACTCCCCAGACTAGCAAGATTTAGCTACTAACTAAATAACTCTATATATAGGATATGGACACATATCTCAATCACACTATGATCAGCAGCAAATAATCAATACAAACAACGATCATAATGCACTTGTTTCTTATGATAAAATATTTTGAAGCACAATATTTAAACTTTTACAATTCATTTCTCCTATCCATACTAGTTCATCAATCAAGGTGTGCTATAGTTCAAACCATGTTACGAGAATCAAGTATATTTAGCTCACTACGAGAAGCACAAAACCTTGACTCATCAAGAGGCTTAGTGAAGATATCGGCTAGTTGCTTTTCGGTGCTCACATGGCAAATTTTGATATCTCCTTTGGCTTTGTGGTCTCTCAAGAAATGATGTCGGATGTCTATGTGCTTTGTTCTTGGGTGGCTTACGGGATTGTTGGCCAACTTTATGGCACTTTCATTGTCACACAAGAGTGGGATTTTAGTGAAGTGACATCCTAAATCTTGAAGGGTTTGCATCATCCAAAATAGTTGAGCACAACATGCACCGGCTACAACATACTCGGCCTTGGTGGTGGAAAGGGCTACATAATTTTGATTTTTAGAACTCCAAGATACTAGGGACCGTCCAAGGAATTGACATGTCCCCGAAGTGCTTTTTCGATCTACTTTGCAACCGGTGTAATCGGAATCCGAATACCCAAGTAGATCAAAACCTAGAGCCCTTAGGATACCACAAGCCAAGGTTAGGAGTGTGTACTAAATATCTCAAGATTCTCTTAATGGCCACTAATTGACACTCTTTTGGGTTAGCTTGAAATCTAGCACACATGCACACACTAAGCATAATATCGGGCCTAGATGCGCATAAATAAAGTAGAGAGCCGATCATGTAACGATATACCTTAGTATCCACGGCTTTCCCTTCATTATTGAGATCTAGATGTCCATTGGTTGGCATGAGAGTTTTAATAGGCTTGGCATTCACCATGTCAAACTTCTTGAGCATATCATGGGTGTACTTTGTTTGGCTAATAAAAGTTTCATCCTTCACTTGCTTGATTTAAAATCCAAGGAAGAACTTCAATTCACCCATCATGGATATCTCAAATCTCTTGGTCATGATCCTACTAAATTTCTCACAAAAAAGAATGATTAGTACTACTAAATATTATGTTATCGACATATATTTGGCACACAAATATATCTTTGCCAACTTTGTGAGTGAAAAGGGTAGGATCGGCTTTGCCTATTTTAAAGCCTTGTTTAAGCAAGAATTCCTTAAGGCATTCATACCATGCTCTTGGTGCTTGCTTAAGCCCATAGAACGCCTTTTGGAGTTTGTAGACATGGTTGGAAAACTTATGATCTTCAAAGCCCGGTGGTTGCTCAACATAGACAAGTTCTTGATAGGGCCATTGAGAAATGCACCCTTCACATCCATTTGATATAGCTTGAAGTCATGATGAGTGGCATAGGCTAGAAGTATTCGAATTGCTTCAAGTCTTGCCACCGTTGCATATATTTCTTCAAAGTTCAAGCCCTCTACTTGAGTGAAACCCTGAGCAACCAACTTTGCCTTGTTCATTGCTACCACTCCATTCTCATCTTGCTTATTGCGGAAGATCCACTTGGTGCCAATGATATTGGTATTGGGTCCACACTTGGTTTCTTTCAAAGTTATTGAGCTCTTCTTGCATGGCCATCACCCAATCGGGGTCTCCAAGTGCTTATTCTACCTTAAGAGGCTCCAAAGAGGAAACAAACGAGTAATATTGATAAAAATTTGCTAAATGTGAATGAGTCGTTGCCCTCTTTCGAAGACTCCCAAGGATGTTATCAACGGGATGATCCCGTGTCGACACAGAATTTCGTCCCATGTCGAGGACACACGTAGCAAGCCAGAAGGGTCCGCTCGATGGAGCAGATCCGCCAAGCTTCAGCGCAAGGGTGGTCGATCCTGCGCAATCCTCCTAAGACGTGCCAGTCAATTTGACCCTGCAATTGACAAGGAGAGAAAGTTTATCAGTAATTAAGGGCGGAACATGCCGGTGTTGCCAGATAGTCCCGAATGTGCGGCTCTGAGAGCCGATATGAGAGGAGATCGACTAAATAGTCGATTCCGGCATATTTATAAGAATAAATCGGTTAAAGCTCATGGGGTTCTGTAAGAAGAATCGGTTATCATCCAAGATAGATATGATTCGAGCAATAATTTAATCAATGACAATAAGATATTAATGATGATTGGTTTAATACTGAGCCAGTGATTACAAGTAACCGAACCCCTTTTTATATAAAGAAACAATTCAACACCACTTAACTATTTAATAAAGATAAATCTAATGAACATGTTAGATCTCATATATCGCCATGACCAGTGGGGCATGAGGCAGAATCATGTAGGCCGTAGAAACAATAATAGACTCGACGACCCTAACTCATTACTAATATCAGTGGGGCATGAGGCAGAATCATGCAGGCCATAATACAATAACAAGATCATGGGGCTAACATATCTTTCAACTTATCTCTACTTCAATGGTCTCGTGATGTGAACTGCTCGTGAAAGCACTCGATATTGGCTAAATAGTCGATTCAGGCATAGCGCACAGTTAAGGTCATGCCTTCTCCAGAATGGATCTACCAACTAACGATCCCTGTTTCACGGTGCTAACAGTGGGGTGAGAGGCACAATCCCATAGGCCATGATAACGGGCTATGAAATGGTTCTCGCTAACCGATAGATCTACTCAAGATCAAACATGCCTTAACCGCACGCTATGCACGATTAAGATCGATGCAAAACAGTCGATAAAAACATAACTCATCGCTTAAGATGTAGATTAGATCAATTTTAGATTAGCAAACGATGAGTTAAACAAGATGTAAGGCCGATCTAGATCAATCTCAATCGGGCAGGGTGATATTGCTGTAATTAGATAAATAATGAAAGCAATAAGCAATATCGGTAACTTAATGAATCTACCAAAGACTACCATACTAAGGTAGAGCCGATAACTTGACCTTGATCTAATTCAAGCAGTGGGGTGTGAGGCAGAATCACACAGGCCATACTTGAATTAGGCAAGAGTCGATAACTAGCTTATACCAGAGCCACAGTGGAGGTCGACCGGATCGATGCAGCCATACGCACAGAGCTATAAACCATGACGGTACTTACAACAAGCAGTGGAGGTCGACCGGATCGATGCAGCCATATTTGCTGAAAAACTCGCCGAGATCTACTCTACTCCTACTCCTAAGGGGTGGCCGGAGCCAAAAAAGTAATTGACTTGTATTTGATTGATTGGTTGCCTTTTTTACAATAGCCGGGGTTTGATATTTATACCCGGAGTCTAGACATGAATCCTACTCGAGCATGATTTGTTACAATCTTTGGCATAAAAAATGAAAACATTCCTAATTTAAGATAACTTGGACTCTAATCTTTCTCTTTTTGTAGAGTCCAGCATGCCTCGTCCCAGCGTCGATCATAGCTTCTGTCGTTATCCACTGGCGCTATCTGAAGAAAGCTGATTCTATTGCTGTGTCCAAATCAGCTGTTTTCGATCTACATGCAATTGATTCCTCGCTGACATGGTTTTTAGGAGTTTTCGAGCCTCTAAAATCCTTCTTCCAAATTCTGGTGTAAACATCCCATTGTATTGTTTGCCTTAGCCTTGGATGCTCAATGGCCTCTTGTTCATCTTCTGAATCTTTATCATCATCTTGCTCAAATATGGGTTGTAGGTTTTGTCCATGAGCTAGAGTCAAATCAGCTGGTGTTGACTATGTAGGTGCGGCACTACCGCCCTCAAGTGCGACACTACCGCATGTAGTAGTTGCAGCAGGTGTTTGCTGCAGTGTAGCATCAGGTACGTCAGCGGAAATAGGTGCAGCAACAACTTGAGGAACCACCACTTTAGTGACTTCATCTTCTTGTGGTCTAATATCACCAATAGTCAATTGCTTGATTGCTTCACATGGTGGATCCTCTTTTCCTACAACACTTGAATCAACTTGCTCTACTTGAGAGCCATTAGATTCATCAAATGTCACATCTACCGCAATCTCAACTCTCCCGAAGGTTTTGTTGAAGACACGGTAGGCATGTTTATTTGATCCATAACTAAGAAGAAAACCTTCAACTTTAGGTGCAAACTTAGAGGTTTTGGGTTTCTTGTTAAGTATGAAACACTTGCACCCAAACATTCTAAAGTAAGACACCTTAGGTTTGTTACCGGTTAGAAGCTCATATAAAGTTTTCTTCAACTTCTTGTGTAGGTAGAGGCGGTTGATGGCATGGCAAGCGGTGTTGACGGCATCACACCAAAAGATGTTAAGCATCTTGTACTCATCTAGCATTGTCCTTGCCGTGTCAATGAGTGTACGATTCTTCCTCTCTACTACACTATTTTGTTAAGGGGTGTATGGAGTTGAAAACTCATGCTTGATGCCCTCTTCATCAAGAAACTCCTCAACTAGAGTTTTCTTGAATTCGGTCCCATTGTCACTTCTCACTTTCTTGATGGGAAGATCGAACTCCTTTTGAGCTCTTCTAACAAATATCTTCATCTTCTCTTGAACTTGGCACTTGTCATGCAAGAAAAATACCCAAGTGAAAAGAAATAGTCATCAACAATAACAAGACCATATTTGTTACCTCCGATACTTAGGTAGATGACCAGTCTAAAGAGATCCATATGTATTAGCTCCAATGGTTGCTTGGTGGTCATGATGCTCTTTGGTGGGTGAGGTACGCCAACTTGCTTTCCAGCTTGACAAGCGCTATAAATCTTATCTTTCTCTAAGTGATTCCTTAGGCTAGTCGGCGATGCCAAAGCCAACCCATGCTAGATTTTACCTCTAAACAAGTTTCAAGCTTAGCTTTACTTTTATTGAAATCAACTAAGTAAAGCTTATTCTTTAATTGACCCGTAAAGACAATAGAGGAATCCTCCCTTCTAAAGACTTCCACGCCCTTATACGTAAAGAGACAATTGTAGCACATCTCACACAATTGAGAAACATACAATAAATTGTAACTCAATGAATCAACATGTAATACATTTGTAATTGAATGCTCAAGAGTTATAGCAACTTTATCAAGACCAATCACATCTCCCTTTGAATTGACTCTAAAGACAATATTTTTATTTGAGTGCGTCATCGGTGAATATGATGAGAACATACTTCTTTATCCGGTCATACGATTTGTACGTCCACTATCAAGCACCCAACTTGATCCACCGGAGGAGTATGCCAACAAAACAAGTTTAGTTGCTAAATTTAGGTCCCCAATTTGACTTGGGGCTTGCATGTTAGTCACAAGAAACTTAGGAACCCAAATAGAAGTATTCCTATATATGTTGGTTTCCTTTCCAACATATTTGCAACCACTTTTCCACTACTGTTGCTCTTCAAAATAAAGCATGATGTCAAGCTTTGACGAGGTGCATAGATCTTTGGTTGATAGGCATACTTGTTCTTGTTGCCCCACATTGATTCCTTAGCCTTCTGGAAAACCTATTTCTGCTAGAACACTTTCTTCTTGGGCTTAGTTTGATCAGGAGCAGAATTAGTAGCCTTCCTATTTTTATGAGGTGCAGCACTGCCGCTCTAGGACGCTGCACTGCCGCGGTCTGTGTAGGCTGATCTATACCAATTTTGCCCTTTCTCTCAAACTGCACACACTCAAAGCCATTCACTATTCTTCTTCCATTTGTCTTGGCTCCTTTTGTGTGGTTGAGCCCATGCTTGATTGAGGGATGCCTTTCTTGTTTGAATTGTGGCCCTTTTGATTCATCAACCTTCTTGTCATTTGATTGGGTCTCACCCATCCATCCTTTTCCAATGATTTCATTGAGCCTAGCAATCTCCTTTTCCCATAGCCTCCATGTTTCTAAGGTTAGTGGAATATGTATTTAAATCAAGATTAAAACATTTTCCACAACCTTGACCTGTGGAGGGAGTAGATGTTTCCTTTGCCTTAGGGAGACGTGAGTTGCTATCCCAAAGAATGCTATATTGTATCTCAAGTTCTTTGTGCTTTTCATTCAAGTCACAATACTTTTTCTTAAGAGCTTTATTTGTTTTCTTTGCAATAGCATGGTCCTCTTGCTCTTTGGCCAAAGCCTTGTGCAAGGATTTTACCTCACTTCTCTCTAATGCAAGAGCTTCTTTGATAGCAATGTAGAGATCCTCTTATTGGATAAGAGTCTCTTCTCTAGATTCTAGCTCGGCTTGGACACTCTCTAAATCCTCCATTAGCTTAGAGATGAATAATTTAGTCTTTCCATCCAAATTTTTAGTTATCATATTTATTTCTTCATTACTAGATTTATCATCACTAGAGCTATCACTAATATCACTACTAGAGATATCACTAGGAGGTGGAGGAGATTTGGCCTTTGATTTAGATTTTACCTTCTCACGCTTTGCCATAAGACAAATGTGTGGGGAGTAGTAGTCATCATTGGACATGTCGTTGAAAAGCCTTGGTGTAGGGGATGACTTGTGAATAGCAATAGTTGCAACCTTCTCATCCTCTTTACTTGTGCTCTCTTTAGTTGAGTCTCATTCATGCCCAATGTGATCCTCTCACATGTTCTTGCTTTTCCTACGTTCAACCTTGCCCTTTCCATTCTTCTCCTTCTTGTTCCCCTTCGACACTTGGTATGAGTCATCCTCATCTCCATCTTCGGAACTACTTGATATGCTTGAAGATGTACTTGTTGCCTTCTCTTCTTCTTCCTTCTTTTTCCTAGCTTCTTTTCTTTTTCTTCTTGCTTCTCGCTTGAGCCTTCTTTCTTCTTTTCTTTGCTTCTTGTCCTCTAACCTCTGTTCCTCCTCCTTCTTCTCTCTTGCTTCTCTTTTTAGCTTTCTTGCCTCCTTTCTTCTTCTTCTTTCATTCTCCTTGAGAGCTCTTTCGGCATCGGTAGCCTCAAGATGTGGTAGCGTGGTGTTGCTTGCTATCGACGCGCTCAGCTCGCTGATGTCCGTGTCGACATCCACCCGCTTCACGCCACTAGTTCCTCTTTTGGGCTCCATACCTCACGCGGTGAAGCATATATGAGCTAACCCGCTCTGATACCACTTGTAGGATCTTTGGTTGGCCTAGAGGGGGTGAACATGCTTGTTAAAACAAACACTCAAACTTTTATTAATTTCACCCTGCGGCACTATCGCTCTGGAGCGTGGCACTGTCGGACCAGAACAGCGGCACTGCCATACCTACAGACAACTTTGAGTCACAATTTCAAAATCAATGAATGGAAACTTAGATCGGAGAAATTTCTCAGCTTACTGCAGGTATGATAGTCACAGATCGAGAGCTAGAAGTAGTAGGAACACCACACACAAGTAGATCGACTAGAAACCCTAGAAATCACGTCAACAACAATATGACATGCAACTAATGTAAATTAAGCACAAGAGACATAATGATTTATCCCGCGGTTTGGCTCGCCACCAAGGCTTGTCTACGTCCACGTTGTTGAGGTTAGCCACTAAGGCTTAGGGCTTTCCAACCCTTCCCCATTCTCAAGTCAAGAGACTTAACTCTTGAGATGAGGGGTGAGTTTACTAGCTTCAAGAGATGGTTACAAACCTCCCGGGGCTACCACACAAGTTGGCAAGCTCCATGGGCGATGCTCTAGCCGGCTAGGAGCCAAACTCCGTAACAAACACAACCATCGGCCAAAACGTAAACCAAGTGCTCTTTTGAGTTGAGGAATCAATAGAGCTTCTCTCTAATCGAGTTTTGGACCCTTTTCTCACAAGGATTGATGGGAAAATCAATAGATTTACTTGAGGGCTCAAGGTCACTAATGGAGGAAGAGAGAGAGAGCTCCTTTTCTGTTTTGGACAAGCTAGAATGAGCAGAAGGAACAAGTTTACCGTCGGGGAGGAAGAGGATGGGTATAAATACCCCCTCAGCCCCAACGGTCACTTAAGTCATGGCAGTGCCACAGCTTAAGTGCGACAGTACCGCACTACGGCAGTGTCTCTCTTCAAGTGCGGCAGTGTCGCACCAGTCAAGACAGCAATGGTAAGAGTGAAGTTTAGGCTGTCTTAGCTGTGAATCTGTGGATGCATGTTTATGTTTGAGCACTTGATAGCACATGTTAGCTTAAGCATTACGTCCCTATTTATAGTACGGTTTTTCCTATACTCAAATTCAATATATAAAAGAATTTAAACCTCCTTTAAGTTTGAAGCCATCAACATTTGTAATTTGGGGCTCCTCCGTTTCATGTATCATCTTTGAATATAAATTCCCTGCTTGTCATCTTGATAAATCTCATTAGTTCTCTAATTGCGTGGTCATTATCACCAAAACCCACAATTAGGGCTTGACTGCACTTTCAATCTCTCCATTTTTGGTGATTGATGACAACTCAATTAGAGCTTACAAAAGATATGAAATAAATACTGAGATTTTTCGAGCCATGGATGTAGAGCCTCCCCCTAAATGTATGAATAGAAAATTGAATTCTCAAATTGGCATAAGAAGCCAAGATTCATATTTTAGTGAAAGTGATGGGGCTCCCCCTACATCCATGCTCCTATGGGGTGCTGCATACCGTGTTAGGTATGTAAAACGTGATGCGAATGACACTTTATGCACAACATGTTTTGTTGTTCCAGCTGGGTGCGGCACTGCCGCACTTGCTGTAATAGCACAGATCAGAACAGACACCACACAACATGTGATACATATAAAGATATACATTCTAGCACAATTATATCACAAGCGACAGCATAGATTAATATATATCCATATCCTACATATATATAAAGTATTTAAGTAGCATTATTACATGAATAGAGTTTCAAATGGACTCTCAAACTCTCACCTAACGAAGACTACTCTAAACGGATACGAACATAACTCTAGCTGCAGCAACCTCCTCTCCATGGCGTCGAAAAAGTTGTTGACCCCTCTAATTTTCTTCCCCTTTGGCATAAAGCACCAAAAAGAGAAGAAAAGAAGAAAGACCAACACTCGCTCTTTATCCTCTTGGATGGTGTCCCAATCGACATCATCCCCACTAGCACCTGCAACGTCCTTCTCTCCACCATCATCGTCGGAGGAGGAGGAGGAGGAAGAAGAAGACACCACCACCCTCCCTTGGCGATGAGTGGTGGAAGTGTGGCGCTCACGCCTGGCTTGATTGCACTTTCAATATGCTCGGTAGGTTCTCCTCCAAGCACAATGAAGGAGGTTATGGATAATGCTCTTTATTTTTATGAATATTATGAATAATTTTATGAGCTGCAACTATAATTTCAAGGATAAACTTGTCTTTTATGAAGGTTATCTAATTAATAGAAATGTACCAGCCACCTTAAGAAGCCTATTTTTGAAGGCCTTAGCAAAGATCTTAAAGCTACAGTTAATTACACTAATAGGTCTAAAATTCTTAAGATATTTAGCCTCGAGTATATTAGGAATCAAAGTAATCATAGCGTAATTCATCCTATCTAAGTTCAACCTCCTAGCTTCAAACTCTCTTACTAAGTTCATAAAATCTTTTTTAATAACTTTCCAAAACATTTGATAAAACATGAAGGAAAAAAACTTTTGAGCCAAGGCACCATCAACATAAGAATAAAAAACAACCAATTTAATCTTATCTTCAGAAAAGGAGCTTCCAAAACACATTTTCATGCACAGTTATTTTGTCACCTTTTTTACACCCAAATTTTTCTGTAGACCAAACAATTTTTTATAGAAATCCACAACATGATCTAGAATAGACTTATTATCCTCCAACAAACCGTCATCACTTTTTTAAAAAGCAATTCTCTTCTTTCTAGCTCTTTGATTGGCTATGGCCTGAAAATAGGTTGTGTTTTTATTCCTTTCTTTAACATTTCTATCTCTAGACCTCTATCTTGCTTTTATCTCTTCTAAATTCAAAATATTTTCTAAATCACTAATAATTGAAGCCATTCTTGCTTTTTCTCCAGGCAACAGGAGCTCAGATTCATATTTAATATCTAGAACTTCATACTTCTTAAGAAGTTCACCCTTTTGCCTTCAGATACCATCATTAACATTTAAAGCCCAATTTAAACTTTTTCCTAAGCAATCTTATTTTAAATTGCTAAATATCCATAGGATGTACAAAAGCATAGTCAGTTTTCCAAATACTATCGACCAACTCTTTAAAGTTTGGTTGCTCAAGCCACCACTTTTCAAATCTAAATAGCGCAGTTTTTTCCTCTTCAATACCGAAGTTTATTATGAGAGGGACACGATCACGATTTTGTTGTCACAAAAGCTAGTGGCACTTTTGTTCAAAAATAGTGTTACAGAAAAGTTTATCAATACCAGTCATAATAGGTTGCTCTTGATTATTGGTCCAAGTAAAAGACTTAGAAGATTTTTTTTAACTCTATTAGCCCAAAACTACAGATCCACTCCTTGAACAAATCAACTCATTTTTTATTAATAGTTCCTTTACTTTCCCTTTCAAATTAGCCACAAGATTAAAATACCCCCAATAAGAGTGGGCTCATCCCAATTTTCTAATTGAGTATGTAGGCCTTAGATAAAATCCAGTTTACTTTCCTCATAACGGGAGCCATACACACTAATAAACCTCTATATAGATTTTTCTAAATGGTTTTTTGATCATACCAAGCACACAAAAGTAGTATTTTTCCAGGCTAAAGCCTCAGACCTTTTTATTGTTCAGGCCAACCAACATATCCCCTTCATTACCATTTGCAGGAAAGTGATTCCAAACAAAGTCCTTATTGATATAACTCAAAAAGGAAACTTCAAAAGTTTATTTTTTAGTCTATTAGAAACTAACAAAATCTAGCTTATTCTCAAAGATAAAATTAGTAATACACTTAATCTACCTCTTTTATTGAGGCCCCTAACATTCCATACATCACCTTTCATCAGGAACATTTATATTATTTGAGGCCGACCTTTATTCACTATCTTAACCCAAGAGCTATCCCCTTCCTTGTAATCCTCCTTCAATGGAGAATGTACATTATTCACATCCTCAGAATTAAAAATTGGAAATTCTTCATAGGTTAACCCAATATTCAGATCAGCAGGGAGATTAATCTCTTATCTACAAAATCATTTCTACGAATCAGTTCCTTCCTCTTCATAATATAAATATTATGGTTTATCATTACATTATCGGTTTCCAAGGAAATATTCACACAGTTAGCTTTAGCAGTAAGAGAATCATTGCTTTCAAAATCAAAATAGGTGCTAGGCTTAGTACCTTGTGATAAACTAATGTAGTTTTTATACTCTTGAGCCCTCTGCATAATTGTTTTACCATCCTCAGGGTATCTCCTATGTCTTGGAACTCTTTGAGTAGGTCCCCATTAAGACTTCCTCTTTTGTATCTCCCTACCTCGTGCTCCAGCACCATTGCCGCTGCCCACCGCCATCCCTCATGCCATGGCCGCTCCTCTCCCCTCCCAACCCCACGCCCACTCTGATGCAGCTTCTCGACACCTGTGCTTGCGCCACCATAGCTCCTCGACATGCCATCGCCGCTCCCTGCTGCCGTCGCGGCTCGCCGCCACCACCGTTGCACCGTAGCTGGTCCTCGACGGCTCACGTTCCTAGAAGACACCGCACATGCCCCCTCCATGCCCACTGCCATGTCTTGCTGTTTGGGACAAATTTTGTTTAAATTTACTCAAATTTCATTCAAATTTGATTTGTTTGACCAGTCAACTCGAGTGAATACCGGTCCAAAATTTTCAAATTTCGTCTATTACGGTGGCCTCCGAAATTTTTGCATAAATGGATCCTAGAACCCTGGTGACGACTCACAGCGCAGTTCCGCCATAATAAATCCCTCTATTTGAAAACTAGTCATCCGCCCCAAAGCCCCCAGCAGACCTCTTTCTCCCCCAGCTTGCTCCTACTCGCGCCAGCGCCACTGCTGCACACGTCGCTGTTGACATCAGAGCTGACGCCAATGGTGAGGGGGCTACCCTTCAGCTCCCTCTTCTACACCACTAACTCAGCCCAGGACACCCCGCCACCGTCACCGCAGGCAGCTGCTCCACCGGCATGGATGTGGCCCTCTTGCAAGAACCCAAGGACGACGACCCAGTACTTTCGGACCCCATCCGCCACCGCCAAGACCATCGCATCCCTCTTCCTGGACTCCGGGGAGTCGTCCTTCGCCAACTCCTCCGCGCGGACGACGCACCACGCCGACGACTGCGCGTCCGAGAGCCAGTCCACCGAGTCGGAGGCTTCTGCGGCGGCCGACGACATCGCGGATGCCATCGTCCGGGGACTCCGCTCCGACGACCGCCTCCTCTTCGAGCCTCACGGGCCCTCCAGCTCCATCCTCGAGAGGAAGCCTCCGGCGCGTCCTGCCCTGCGTTCGCGAGCCGCCGCCTCCGCCAAGGCCGAGGCGGCCGCGGCGGCGACGTCCTCGTCCTTCGGCGACAGCGTGGCGGTGGCGTTCGACTCCACCGACCCGTACCACGACTTCCGGGCTTCCATGGAGGAGATGGTGGCCGCGCACGGCATGGGCGACTGGGAGTGGCTCGAGAGGATGCTGGCATGGTACCTCGGCGCCAATGGCAGGCACACCCACCCCGCCATCGTCACCGCGTTTGTCGACCTCGTCGTCACCATGGCCGCGGCCTCCGCCTCCGCCTGCGCCTGCGCCTGCAGCTCCTCCGGCGTCTCTTCTTTCACGTTCGCCAGCAGTAGCGAGCCGGCCGAGAGCAGCAGCGCCGGCGGCCATTTCTCCTTCGGTCTAAGGTAAATCAAACCAGCCGGCCGGACGCCTGTGGCTTGCATTGTCTCAGTAGCTTCGGCATGTGTATCATGCATGTACTCGTGTACCAGCAACCGTCTGTGTGAGCGAGTGTTCGTTTTTTTTTTCCTTTGTGTGTGTGTTTGGTGAACTTTAGTAGTACCTGATCCAGGTTGATTATTTTAGAGTCTGTCTATGCAACGACCCAGTGCTGGGCACTCGATTTTTCTCTCCTTCACTGTTCATCTTCCTCCTCGTCTCGCCGGACTTGCAGAAAAAGAGGGGGAGGCTAGATTTGTTGTAGAAATCGAATCCAGTGCTGTGCGCCGGAGAAACAACCGAGTATTGTTTAGCCTTTGTCTTATCTGGGAAAACAACCGAGTATTGTTTAGCCTTTGTCTTATTCTAAGGTGTCGTAATAGTCCATGATTAAGTCATGGATCATGCCTAAACAGGCTTGGTCCAAGGTTCGTCGTGGCTTGTTCCGTTGTCCTTGGTAGATTGATCGATCAGCAGCCAGTTACTAGTACATTTGTGCAGCGAGAAACGTACCTGCAGCTGAGGTAACTATCGGTACGTACGTATACAACTTGCCGACCCAACACCTAACAGGCTAACAATGACAACGATGAGGTCGACGTGACGCCGGTACCTTCACAGAGATGCGCCACGGGAGAAGAATGTACACGTCTTATCGCGCGCATTTTTGAGCCTGCACTGCATCGACCAGGCGCGGCGGACGTACCCGGGCTGGCGGGCGGGCGGCGAATGAACAGCTCCGCGTACACAGAAGGGGACGGGGGTGCGCGCGCCGAGTCCGTGATCTGTACTGTGTGGGATCGGAGAACAGGGACGCCGGCCGGCCTTATCGGCGGGACGCCGCGGGATCTAGCGATTTTGGCCGCGGGGCGCCGGTTGGACACTGGCTGCCTGCCTGGGAGGCCATGGCCATGCATGGTTGGTCCCCGGGCGTGCACGTGCCGCCGAGATCGATCGGCAATTCGGCATCGGCGGAACAGGAGAACGTACAAGTCGAGCGTTCGCGGCAGGGCCGCGGTCGACGTTGATGCGACAGTTGGAGTCCGCCGGCGCGTAGCTCGCTCGCGACGCTAGCTGTGCGCACTGCTGAGCCGGCCGCAGTACGGTGCTCTTTATGGGTTTGTGTTGGTTACTATTCCTACAGTCTGTTTGGTTCGCCGGACGGAGTAATCCGGATCAGACTGACTCCGGACGAGGTGGCCCGTCGGTTTCGTGACGGACGAGTTCATTCCGAGATTTAAGCTACGATGGTAACTGCTCGATGCCGGACGAGTTCATCCTGTGCCGCAATCCAAACGACTCCGTAGGTTCGGATGGCTCCAGAATGGGTCCGTGATGCAATCCAAACACTCCGCTGGTTCCTAGGCTCGTGACGGCGGGGAATCAAGCACACACGTAGTTCTCGCGCTAGCTAATCTCTTGAGATTGGATGAATCTACTACGGCTCGATTGGCTTATATGTGCTGCCACGCCGAGGACCACAGCAGGCGATCCAGACGAAGACGACGAACCAGTAGTGGGTAACCGTTGCAAACCGCCTGGTACGTCGCCCTAGCGGCCTAGACTGCTGAGTTTTCATGTCAAGTGATCGCGTTTAACGGCCGGTAGTTCTTGTCTTGAGGATGCATACATAGGGCGGCTGCTAATATCTGCATGACTGCATGGCGTAGAGACGGGTTCCCACCGTGTGGCAGCTGGCCGGTCTTGTCCCGGCGCCCTTAAATAGTTTGAGAGCTCGATTGTTTGGAAATGGCGGCACCACATCCACAGTGCAACCCGATCTTTGGCGCACCCGTGGACGGTGGACCATGTGTTTTGATGATAATATAGCACTCCGTAGGCCCACTTGTTCGTTTCCAGGCAGTGCCACTTCACTGACAGTGTAGGGAGCATGGTATAGGGACATTGCAACTGAAAAGTTTGCATTGCATGCTGCACGCGACTAGACAGGCATGTTTTTTTGAGAATTTTGAGAATTACTAGACAGCAGGCATGTTGTGTGCAAGTATACGAATAATATACCTCCACTCCTACGAATCGTGGAATGTATTAAGCCGCGTTTGATTCCAATACAAATCCAATTATGACCTAAACATTATTCCATCCGTTCCAAAATAATTGTTATTCTCGTTTCCGAGAAGTCAAATATTTTTAATTTTGACCAAATATATATAAGAAAATATTAATATTTATGGTGCATAATTAGATGAACCGTTTTGAATACATTTTTACAATAAACTTATTTGAAGATATAAATGCTGCTAATAATTTTTATAAACATAGTCAAGGTTGAGAAAGTTTGACCAATATACATCTCATAACGACACTTACTTTAGGACGGAGAGAGTATAGCTTAATCCACGAGCTGTTGTCTCCCTCCAGGTCTTTATAGCTTTGTGTCCATTAAAAGCTCTAACCTATCCACAATAGACTAAAAATCCTTACAGTGTCTGTTTGGTACAACTCAACTTCATTAGTGAATCAACTTTTGTTAACTTTGGCTCCAAAAGCAGCTTCACTTGTAGAGCTGAATCTGTTTTCTTAAACGTTTGGTAAAATAGCTTCTCAGGGAAGATAGACAGAGAGAACTGGTAGAAGCTAGTATTTTTATCTTCATCCAACTTCACCTGGGAACTGTGCCTGTGAGAGGAGCTAAAAAACAGCTTTTAGAGAGAAGTTGTCTCATCAGAGTCTGTTTGGTACGAAAATAGCTTTGTGAAGCTGGGACAGAAGTCCTACCAATATGCCCTTATAGTAACTAAATATTCCTTTTGAAGCCCTACGTTGATTCCATGAGATATGCTAGAAAAAAAAATTCATAGGATATTAGCAAATAAAATAGGTAGACTCTAATTATCATTGATAACGCTAAATTATTAACCACCGTAAAAGAGCTCGAGAAATATATAGATCTATTATATCTTAAAAAATATTATTAACCACCAACGCCAATATGAATAATATAAATTAAGTAACCTCTAGATCTGTATCTCAATCGCCGACCTATGCCGTTATAATAAAAAAATAACTTAACCTCCTAAATCTTCATGATAATTATGCACCTATGTCATTATGAAAAACGACATTGTACAAAGAAACTACATAAATCTGCATCTACATTTCTTACCTTTGCTATTGTTAAAAATTAGCTCAAGTAACCTCTTAACCTGCATCTAAATACATAAATGCGTCATTACAAAAATCCTAAAATACCCTTACATTTGATTCCTATAATTATCATTGCTTTCATTAATGATTAAAAATAATAATTGAAGGTATATATATCAGATTTTTAGAAAGTATAGCTCACGTTAAGATTTCAACTTAATATATGTCAAACATCCATCAATAAATCACTTAATACTTGCCCCTACATGGGTGGAGTTTATACAAAGTACATAGGTTTCTACTAGGAATGGACCTGGACAACAACAACTCAATGAATTATTTCACTTTTTCCGTAGTTTGGGAGGCAGGAGAGAGGCTCGAGCGGATCGGACGAGCCCTACATACCCCCATCCGCCGCAATGTTGGATCTGTCATTCTGTCCATGGATCTCAAAGCAGACGAAGTTGAAAACTAATTGTTGCTTATTAAAACAATCGATTTACATGTTAAATAGAGCGGCCTTCTCTCTTTTGCTTATTTATAAAGGCAATTCGTTGGGTGGTGATCTATTGATCAGGCAGCGTACGTTCAGTTCCAAAACAGCCACAGCTTGGACCGTCAAAAGAAGTACAGACCGGCCGGCACACGTACAATAACCGTGCAGTACGTACGGGCCCGGCACGGCAAGTCGTGTCGTGTGATCGTCGTGTCCCTGTACGGGCCCGGCCCGGTACAAATAAAGCGTGGGTCGGCGACCGGGATATGGGGACAGATCGTGCACTGAGCCGGTGGCGCCCGTGGCCAAAGCGCTGCTTGCCTGCTTGCTACCGTAGTTATGGTATAGTATTTTTCTCTTACAACGAATCAATACTAGCTGAGCTTATTAATTCAGAAATCAAACAGCGAACAGGCTGGGTGTTGTCAGCAGCGGTCTGGGCGGAGCGAAAGCAAATCAGAGCAGATGCGCCTCTTGAGTAACTGAGTATAAGGTTTTGTGAAATGGGGTATAAATACAGTGAAAATTTAGCTTTTATCACCGTTTTTTTTTCTGTGGGTGCGGGTATCGTTTTCCTCTTTTGAGGTGTTGGCACGATTGCCTCATGTATTTGTAGCTCGACCTTCGGATGTAACACGCATGTACTCGTCCGTTCTTCCGGTGTTGTTTGCTGTGCGCCGGAGACGGCTCAGACGGGGTTGAAGCTCGGTAGTTCCCCTCGTCTGCTGGTTCAAACGGCGAAATATTCTTCTAGCTTAACATGGGTACCTGTCTAGTTGCATATGATTGACTAGCTAGTATGCTTCAATCGAACGCATTGAAAGTTGGTTAGGCCAGACCGAAAATATTCCTGTTCCGCGCGTGAGGCGTCCGAGGTTCCTGTTCTGGGAATGAGTCGTCCAAAATTCAGATCCGATTCAGCAGCGAGTCCTCACGCGCTGGCACGCACTTCTTTCGTCCCCCGTTCCATGTGCGTGGGCTCACCATTTGTCGCTCTCCAGGCCCCATGTCGAATTTTAGACCCTAGCGAGGAACACAAAATGTGACCTACTTTTTCAGAAAATACAAATAACTAAAGTGTATTTATATGTCATATTGTAGAATATATGAATGCTTTTTAATATTAAGAAGGGGGAAATATGTGGTGGCACTGCTACAGAATAGACAACCAATATAGGACTATCACCGCAGGTTATGTTGTAGCTGATAGTAATTACCGTTCACTGTCGAGTCATAAGCCTAGAATCCACACAACGATTGGGGATCCTTTCAAACCGACAGTGAAGATAGATATTATTGCTAGTTTAAGCTACAAACTAGTAGTGAAATGTCAGTGCTGGTTAGAGCCACTAATCAATAGTGGTAGGCCGGATATCACTATCGCTAGATTAACCACCAGGGGAGTATTACATTGACAACTCGAAAATCATCACCAGGATGGAAGACCCCGACCCGCCTCCCGACCCGCTCCTCCCCTTCCTCGTCCTCCCCTCGTCGGAACCATCCCAGCCTAGATCCGCCCCATCTGCTGCCTCCCTCAGCCATCAAACACCAGATCCACTCACCCCAGTGCTCGATCTTCGCATTGATGGGGCGCAGTCCATGCCGCATTCAAGTTCTGGCGGCCTCGAAGCAGCTGCAGCCAAACAACAGTCGCTGGCGTCCTCGCCCAGAGGGGCACCGCAGGGTCCCAGTCTCCTTCCGGCAAGCCCAACGGTGATCGACAGCGAGCTTCAGGTGCAGAGTTGGGCATTGCTGCCGGATTTGGAAGAAGATTTGAACAAGATCAGGATTCAGCGACCAAGCTCCGATGCAGATGGAGGCAGACCCGCCATAAATCCTCTAGCCACCTCTGCCGACGAGAAGCCAGAAGACGCAACCGCTGAAGATAAAGAGAAGCGCTCCCTAGAAGATGTGGAGATTGAAGGCCACCTCCTATCGGGGGCCGCCGCCGCCGCCCCGGCTGCGGGCGAGGGGCCCAGATCGGGTGCGCCCCAGCCTCCCCCGCCGCTAGGGCCGGACTCTGCTACCGCCGTGGCCAAAGAGCGCCCCACCTCCTCCGACGGTCTTGGTGACCCTGGGACGGCCCCCGCAGGATTCGGTTCTGTAGCTTCCTAGTTGTCGTCACCGTCGGCAACGGTTGGCGTCCAGGCCCCGGTGGCCCTCACCCCCTACGACGATGACACCGGCTGCCACTGCGCTGGCAAGGGAGGATCTGCCTCCACGGGGTCTGGATCTGGGGCTCCCTGTCCGCTGCGGGCTCCCTCAATGCCAGAAACACCGCCGTCGCCGGGTGCCACCCCCTCTAGGCCCAAACCCGTCGCCGTGCCTGCCATGGTTGGAGGGTTGGTGGACGAGACGCTGGTCGTCGTCGAGGACGTCCTAGATGATGAGGACGATGAGGAGGATGCGGCACACTCGGGCAGGCCCTCACCGTCCTCCCTCTCTGCATATGCCCCCCTTCTTCCCCGCCCGTCTGGTACCTGGTAGGAGTAAGTTCAGGCTTTGGGAGGAAGACCCCGGTGCTGGTAGCTCCGACGATGAACTCGCTTCCTCTGCCACACGCTCGTCATACCTGGACGTTGCTCGCATGGTTCTCCGTGCCACGCCTTCACCGCCGGCAGGGGCTCTAGTCGCGACGCAGAGCACAGTGGAGGGAACCCATCCGGTGCCTGCACGGGGGAAGCGGCGTCATCGGCGCAGGACAGCTGCCCCCAACGGCCGTGGGACGCGAGTGCCCACGCAACGTCGCCTTGTGTGTCAGAACCACCCGAAATAACACACCTTCGGAGGCGCTTGTCTTCCACTAGACACTAAACACCCCGAAAGCAAGCTACATCGGATGGTTCCGTCGAGCAACCCCAAGGGAGAACTCAAATAATCCACGTTTCCCCCTAAGATCCAATAATGAGAACGAGTTTATAATACTTAGTCCATTTCATACATCAAGAGTTCTCAGAAATACATTATTACAATACCAAGTTTAGAGTACGGAATTTAAACAGCGGAATTGAAATAAACTTCTAACGATAAGATATAAGGATCCGTCTGTGCCCACCAGAAGAATCTTCCACTCAACAGCTACTCCTCAAGCTGCACCTACAACAGAGGTAAATAAACCTTGAGTACGTAATGTACTCACAAGACTTACCCGACTAGTGGGAATAACTTCTCGACTCCCAAGGATATGATAAGCTTTAGGGTTTGCTGGATTTCTTTTTTGTGAAAAGCCTTACTAGTAGTGAATCCTTGTGGATGTTCTTATTAGCAGTCATAATTAGTTCATTTATCTAGCCATTCTATATAAACACATGTTCTACTTTCAAGCTAGAGTTGAGCAATCAGATCTATTTTACCATCTTTCATCTTCCAGTTCTTACTATGGTGCTAGATCGTAGACAAGTCGTACCGTATTACACGACGATTCACAAATCAATGTAGCCCAGCTGGGTACCCCAAAACACACACCCCACTTGTACCCCAGGCACAAGCAGGACCAACCCACCACTCTCCTATCAAGGGATCCAAGTCCCCGTCCAAACTTGGACTTCAAGCCCCCACTCCTGAGTCCCAGAATTAGTGTGGTGCTTAGACCTCCACTATCCCCGCCTCCAATCAGTCGATCCGGAAAAAGCCAGAACCCACGACAAGAGAGCAATGAGCCTTTCCTGCTCCCATAAACAAGTATGTGCACATGATAATAAGTCTGTGACCTGACTAGAATCCAATGCAACGGCCGGTCCTTAACTGACATAGACAGGGAAAACAGTGTAACCAAGCTATATCTCGTTGGCCGCGGGACACAACCTCTTACACCCATCAATACCCGTACCATATCTCTGCCCGGTCTCCATTTCCTTTCACCATTTTATCATGAGAGTGATAATAATAATCACCTATTGTGAGTAACGACAGGTTACTCACGCTACCGATAGCCTAAGCATAGCAGCTACTCGACCTATGCTAGTAGGACTCCTGGGTAGGTATATCTATGCATGTAGTTTCAATATAAATCCTGTAACGTAAATGCACATCACACACACATATATATATATATATATCCAGTGATAATTCAAAATAAGGGTTATGCACCGGGGCTTATCTTGGACAGACGCGGTGTCAGCTCAGTCAATCAGTGGCGGCTCCAGGACCTCCTCCTGCATGAGGATCTCCTCCTCATACTCCTCAATCACCTCCTCAAACTCATGGTCTCCGATGGTCACGATCTCCGCCAACTCATTCTCTACATGCATGCGATGATGATGAAACACTTAGTATTTTAGCAACAGCGGCTCCTAAATTAAGAATACACATGGTAAACTACTAAGCTAGCTCTAATGACTAAGATACTAAGCTAACTATCATCTCCATCAAGTAAAGTGTTGGGTTCAACTAACAAACACCTAGCTTTACAAATGAAGGATATATCTTTATTTCTACTAATGATTTAATGTATATTTGAAACAAAGAGCATTTAACTACCCTTATGTTAAGTCTATTCTAAAGCTACAAAAATTACAGTGAGCACATAATAATACCATGAAGCCACTGTAAAATTTTTAAAGCTACAACTATCACCATATTACCGTAAAAAAATTTACAATACTTAACCTAATAATATTAAGCACTCTTAAATGATTTAATAGTTCCTGGTATCAACAAATATATATATGAACTAAATACACCAACAGATATAGCATAATTTTAGGAACTAACAAAATTAGTTTCATAATTTTTGGATACCTACATGATTTTATATGATTTACCAAAGTTCAGCTCAGAATTAAAATAAAAAGTTATTTCTATTCTCCATGAAAAAGATAAACTCAATTCGGCCCAACGTGGCCCACGCGACGCAACGAGCGCGTGCGCGAGCGCGCGGTGGCCCACAGGCGAGGCGCGGCCCACATGCGGAGGCGGCCCGCGGCGAGGAAGCCCGCACGTGCCGGCACCCTTGCAAAAATGCCCCTGGACTATGAGCAAAACAACCCGCTGTCCACATTACTATTTCTATAGACAGCGACTTTGCAACGGAACCCTTAGATCTTTCTCCTCATTTCAATGGCAAGGTCCTCCTGCGAGCTCCGGCACGGCGAGCGGTGGCACTGGCGTTTACGCCGGCCACATGAGACCCCCACTGACCTATCTACGAGGCCAACGCTCACCTAGGGTTCGACGTGAGATGATGGGCGGGCACCGTGCGACAATGGCGATGGCGTTCAGTTGAGCTATAGCAGCAACAAGGCGGTAGGGGTAGCAGGTGAGCAATGACCACTCACTAGTGACCTTACCGAGAAGCCAACTCGGCCGGAGATGACCCGAGCGAGGTTGGACACATGCGCGCTGTGAGGTTTACGGTGGACCGTAAAGGCACGGCCGTGTCAGCGGCGAGGTAGCGGCACTAGAGCTGTGACTAGCGTGCACACGATGAAGAGGGAGCCAAGGCTAGCTAGTAGTGTAGAGGAATTGGTGCGGGATGAAGTGGTGGAGACTGGCCACGACACGGGCGGCGATGGGCTTTAACAGCACGGCGATGGGCAAAGCTCCAAAATTGGAGCTCGGCGTGACACGAGTCAAGGTAGGGTGGGGTCAGCTAGAGATGGGGGCGTGAAGGCAGAGACGCAAACACGAGGAATTTGTGAGAGGTGCTCGCTCTCTGGCTTCACCATGACACGACGCGACGACAGTGAAAAACAAAGGGAGAAAGAGGGAAAGAGAGAGACGGCGCGACAGGTGGGCTCGGCTCATCCATGCCTTGGTGGGACGCGAGCGGCGGGCTCAGGAGGCCCATGTGTTGGCGCTACGGACCACATGTGTGCGTGTTCGACCGACGTGGCCCGCGTGCCGTAGTGCCATAAATGGCATGGCGATGGCGGCTCGCCCACGTGCGCACGGCAGAGACAACACGCACAGGGGCGGCAACAGCGTAGAGGTGCAGCGGATAGGCACGGACGCGATGATGATGTGACGGAAGTGGCAGCGTCGTGACACAAGGAGCATCGATAGTGCGAACACGACGGCAGTGCAGCGTGGCCGCGGTGGCACCCAAGACGACAGAGCAGCAGGGCGCGGGGCCAGCATCTCGCTATGGCTGGCCTCGGCCAAGCCTAGGCGGCTCGACCGACCAAGCGCGGCGGCACGGTTGACCGCGTGGGACGCGGCCATGTGCGTGGCATGAGAAGGCCACGCGGTGACCAGGCACCAGGCACCAGGCACCAGGCACCAACCAACCCAAGACAGTGACACGCATGAATTTTAAAGCGTTCAACATGACCAAACGGTTGTTTTAGGACCTAAACCATCTTCACCATGCTCAAGATGGCACATGAGACTACCAAATCGAGCTATAACACTATACCACTCTTTAACCCAATCTCTCACAATAAATTGCTAATCATAGTAGTGTCTAACTGTTGGCAGATTTGAAAATTTCTAAGTTTTTGAACTGAATTTGATTTCCATTTGCGATTTCTAAGATAATGGAAATATTAGCTAGTAATATCATTTTTCGACCGCAAGTATTTCATTGTCATCTACAAGGTTTGTACTTCAAACTTTATTTAAGTATCACATATATGTTCTATAGCATTTTTGCTTAATAAAAATTGATTTTAAACCCTAAGTGATATAACATGACTATCAAATCAACTTTCGTTTCGTATTTTAGTTGATCATTTTGAGTTACAGAAATTGATCTACAAACTTTATCACATGCATTAACACATAAACTTGATGCTCATGACATGTTTTAGTAAATGATTTACGATGTAACACCGAGGGTGTTACAAATCTACCCCCCTTAAACAAAATCTCATCCCGAGATTTCATGTGCCTAGTGTGGGAAAAGAGATAAAAAATAAATTCTGATTTAAATAATTACCTCGGTGAACTAAAAAGAAGATGGGGATAATGCTTCAAGATATAGCTTTTTTGCTCCCACGTTGCTTCGTCCTTTGAGTGATTTCATCACTGAACTTTGTAAAACTTCACCACATTATTTCTAGTCACTCTTTCTTTTTCATCTAAGATCTTAACAGGATGCTCAATATAAGACAAGTCGAGCTGGAGAGTAAGTCCTTCAATTTCCACCACTTCATCGGAGACCCGCAAACATTTCTTTAACTGGGAAATATGGAAGATATTATGCACTGCTGACAAAATATCCGGGAGCTGCATACGGTAGGCAGCAGAACCACACCGGGCCAAAATCTTGTAAGGTCCAACATAGCGAGGGGCTAGCTTCCCACGGACACTAAATAGATGCACCCCTCTCATGGGTGACACTTTGAGATACACATGATCACGAACTTCAAATTGTAAGGGCCTTCTTCGCTTGTCCGCATAAGTTTTCTGATGGCTTTGAGCTGCGTTCAAATGGTTGTTAATAATACTGACTTGCTCTCAAGCTTCTTTGATAAAATCAGACCCAAAATATCCACGATCACCCACCTCAACCCAGTTAAGAGGTGTTCTACATTTCTTGCCATACAGGGCCTCAAAAGGTGTCATACGAATGCTTTCTTGATAGGTATTGTTATAAGAAAACTTAGCTAGAGTCAAGCATTCGTCCCACTTTTCAGGAAAAGAAATGGCACAAGCTCTCAACATATCCTCAAGTACCTAGTTTACCCTTTCTGTTTGGCCGTCAGTTTGTGGATGATAAGATGAACTTCTGAGGAGACTAGTACCAAGACATTCCTAGAGTTGCTCCAAAAAATGAGAGACAAAGACTGACCCTCTATCAGAGACGATAGTAAGAGGAACTCCATGTAGGATCACAATCTGGTCAAAATACAACTTGGCATACTTCTTGGCTGAATATCTGGTATCTACCGGGATAAAATGAGCGGACTTAGTAAGGTGATCCATAGTGACCCAAATAGAGTCATACCTCTTTGTCATGCAGGGCAAACCCACAACAAAGTCCATGGAAATATCCTCCTATTTCTAAACAGGGATAGGCAAGGGCTGCAAAAATCCCGGTGTACGCATATGGACTGCCATAACTCTTCCACAAATCGCATTACGCGATGTACTTGGTGATATCCTGCAACATTTTTGACCACCAATACAAGTGGCGTAAATCATGGTACATCTTGTTACTTCCTGGATAGAAGGACAACTTGGAATGATGAGCTTCATCCAAAATCTTTCTTCTAAGCTCATCAATTGATGGAACAACCAATCTATTCTTGAACCTCACTACACCTTGATCATCAATACTAAAATGTGGGCCATGCCCTTCGGCAATTAACTCCTTGATATGCAGGATTTCTGAAACATCTTGTCTTTGCTCTATAATAATTTGCTCAAGTAAATCCAAGACTAGAGCAATATGGGCTAGCACCTCAGCATGGTTGAGAGACAAAGGTGCTTCTTCAACTTGATACGACTTCCGGCTCAAAGCATCAGCTACCACATTAGCTTTTCCAGGATGGTAATGAACCTCCAAATTATAATCCTTGATTAGCTCCAACCATCTCTGTTGCCTCATGTTCAGCTCGAACTGAGTGAAAATATATTTGAGACTCTTGTGATCCGTATAAATATGTACTTTATTTTCCAACAAATAATGCCTCCAATTTTTTAGAGCGTGCACCACAACAGCCAACTCTAAATCATGGGTGGGATAATTCATCTCGTGCTTTTTTAGTTGGCGTGAAGCATAAGCTATCACACGCCCATCCTGCATAAGCACGCACCCCAATTCAATCCTTGAGGCATCACAATACACATTAAATGGCTTGTCAATATCTGGTTGAGCAAGAACGGGAGCAGAGATAAGAAATTCCTTCAGGGCTTGGAAAGCTCCTTTACAAGCCAGACTCCATACAAACTTGATATCTTTCTAGAGCAACTTGGTCATTCGTTGAGCTATTTTGGAGAAGTCAGGAATGAAGCACCGATAATAAGCAGCAAGACTAAGGAACTGATGGATCTGATGCACTGACTTTGGAGACTTTCAATTTAACACATCTTGCACCTTGCTTGGGTCTACAGAGATACCTTCAAGTGTCAGAACATGTCTCAAAAGCTGCACTCGATCCAACCAAAACTCACACTTGCTGAATTTAGCATATAACTTGTGTTCCCTTAATCGAGTCAGTACTATCCGAAGATGCTGTGCATGCTCTTCATTGTTCTTGTAGTATATCAAAATATCATCAATGAACACCACTATAAACTTATCCAACTCCAGCATAAAGACTGAATTCATGAGATACATGAAGAATGCAGGAGCATTAGTGAGACCAAAAGACATGACTAGGTATTCATACAGTTCATACCTAGTAGAGAAAGTTGTCTTTGGTATATCTTGTGGCCGGATCATAATTTGACGATACCCAAAACAAAGATCAATCTTTAAAAACACCTTGGCACCAGCCAACTGATCGAACAAAGTATCAATATGAGGCAAATGATACTTGTTTTTAATGATTACCGCATTGAGAGGGCGGTAATCCACACACATCCACAGAGTATCGTCCTTCTTCTTCACAAAAATAGCTGGACAACCCCATGGTGAAGAACTAGCACGGATAAAGCCCTTCTCCAATAATTTCTCTAACTACTTCATTTCAGCTAGTTCTTTAAGAGCCATGCGATAGGGACACCGTGAAATAGGAGCAGTACTAGGTTCTAACTCAATAGAAAACTCCACATCTCTATCCGGTGGCAACCCAGATAGATCTTTAAGAAAGACATTCAGAAATTGATAGACCACAGGAATAGAGGCAAGATCAGGAGAAGCTTCAATATGAGCAACAACTAGTAAGGCTGGATCTGAGGGCATGAGAAGAGATATCCTATCCTTAGAAGAAGAAAGTCGTAACTCAACAACTCTCTACATAAGGTGCAAGACTACCCCCATAAACTCACAACCAGTTCATGCCTAGAATTACATCTATGCCTTGCCTAGGCAGCACCATGAACTGGAGGCGGTGAAAGGTCCTTGTTTGGTTTTGGTAATTGAGTGACAACCTAGGTGGATTAATTGTGTTTACGTGAGATACACAGGTGATTAGTCCACAGGTATATGTGTGTGAGCAACATATGCCATGAAGGTGACAATGGCTTGGAGATGTTGCAAAACTCACATATGTGATGATGAAGGAGCTTATTGCAAATGAGACATGACATTGAGTCATGTGATCAAGGTGGAGAAGATCAAGACAAGACTTGGCTTGATGGACCGGTTGCAAGCATGAAGGGCAAGTCGGAGGCTTTGGAGTGATGGACCGTGTGGCGGTGAAGCTTGAGCAAGACTTGGTGCCGATGGACGATGGCAACGGTGAAGAGCAAGTGAAGTCAAGATCGATGAACCAATATGATCACGTGATGATATGAAGTGGATCATATCATTGTTGATCGTGTTGGTGCATGTGTTGCATCGACGATGGAGGAGATGGAATGGAATGCGCAAGGCAAAGGTATAACCTAGGGCATTTCATTTCACCGGTCATAGGTGTGTAGAGAAGTTATGACCGGATTTAGGATAGATGGCCGTACTATCAAGAGGAGCAAACTTGTTTGTATATCGGTCATCTAGTGCCACTCGAGTGATCTAACTTTGCGTCGTTGCTAGGATCGAGCGGCGTGGCAAGTTGAGTGGCTAATCCTTTGGAAAATGATTGTGAAAATGCTAACACACATACACATGGTGGTGTACACTTGGTGAGGTTGACACATTTACAAAGGAGATGAAGTTGGAGTTGATGTGGATCAACTCGGTGAAGAAATGGAGCCGAAAGGAGAAACTCCACCGGCGGAGTGTTCGCCCGTAGAGTTCGGATAGTCCGCCGGTGCCACCGGCGCCCTAGACAGAAAAGACAGGGTCCCACAGAGTGGACCGGACGCTGGTCACATAGTGACCGGACGCTAGGGTCCTGTGTCTGGTCAGAGCTGATGTATGGTGACGCAGGCAGAGCAGAAGCTGGAGAGTGACCGGACGCTGGTGCTGCGTCCGATCGCGATCGACCGGATGCGTCCGGTCGTGAAATGTCGTTTCTAGAACCTTACTGGAAACAACCAGACGCTGGGGTTGCTGCATCCGGTCAGTTCATGCTGGAGCGTCCGGTCGACAGATAACCATTGAGATCCAGTGAACAACGTTTGAAGGAGGGGACACGTGGCGTGCATCGCACGACCGGACACTGAGGTCCAGCGTCCGGTCGATCAGACCAGAGCGTCCGGTCGTCCCGACATTTGCCCAGTGATGGGGTAACGGCTAGTTTATCCCTTGGGGCTATAAATAGAAGTGGCCCTCGGCCATGGCTGGTGTTGAGCACCTAAGGGGACTTAGTGTCCATGCTTGTGAGTGCTTGGGAGCCCTCCATCACACATATACTTGATAGTGATTATTCGATTGTGTGAGTGAGCGATTCTAGTATGATTGCATCGTGAGGTTGCATCGAGTGGCACTAGGTGATCGAGTTGCAAGCCGGTGGTGCTTGTTACTCTTGGAGGTTGCCACCTCCTAGATGGCTTGGTGGTGGTCTCCGTCGAAGCCCGCAAGAAGCTTGTGCGGCGCTCCGGAGAAGTGCTTTGTGAGGGGCATTGTGCTCGCCCCGCGGGAGCCGTGAAGAGCAACTTTAGTAAAGCGTGTCATTGAGCTACCCTCACTTCTGGGGTAGGTTCTTGCGGCGCCCGACGTGCAGGCTTGGCGGGTGATGCCAATTAGCCGCCGAACCACTAAGTGAGCGGTCGACACAATGGGGACTAGCGTGTTGGCAAACACGTGAACCTCAGGAGAAAAATCATCGTGTCAACCTTATTCTTCCTGTTGGTTTGCATCCCTGTTACACAAGCTTGCAACTACTTTCATATACATTGAGCTTGTGTTGTTGCCTTCATAATTAGTTAGCTTGTGTAGCTTACTAGTTATCTTCTTGCTTGTGTAGCATAGAAGTAGCTCCCTTGCGTGGCTAATTTGGTTTGAGTAAGCTTGTTAGTCACATTGCTTAGTTTATGTAGCTAAGTATTTGCACTCTCTAATTTGGCATTGGTTGCCTTGTTATCGAGCATTGCTAGTGAGCTTAAGTGGCTTTGTGCTTTTGCTTACTAGCATGTGTAGGATCTCCCTTGTCGCTTAAAGTACTAGTGGCATAGGTTTGTGTGACCTTGCTCCTAGAATTGCTTAGGTGAGCTCTAGCTAGCCCGGCACCTTAATTGCATAATTAGTATATTTGAAAGGTGCTAAAGAACATAGATAGAGGGGTGTAGTCTTGGCTAGACCGATAGTTTTAATTCTACACTTGTTTTGGTTAGCCGACGCGATTAAGTTTTAAAAAGACTATTCACCCCCCCTTTAGTCGCCATCTCGACCCTTTCAAGTGGTATCAGAGCCCGGTCTCTCATTTGTGGTCTTCACCGACCTGAGAGGATGGCGCCTAATGGGCTAGATGGTTGTGAGAATCACATTTTCGATGGCACAAATTTTGCACTTTGGAAAAATCACATGCTTGATCATTTTCGTGCAAAGGGACCTAAATTTTGGTGGGTTGTCACTAGTGGTCTCACCCATGTCTTTGATCATAGAACTCTAACCAAAGCTCAAAGAGTCCTCTATGAATTTGATGCACATGCTTGTTGTTTTCTATTGGATGCCTTACATTTTGATTTGATGAAGCAAGTAAACTACAAGGGGACCGCTCGTGAGATATGTGACTCCATCAAGGACACCTTCGGTGATTCCTCCACATGGGATGATGGTAAATTCAAGGAGGATGAGCCCAAGAAGGAGGCACATGAGTGTGTTGAACATAACCACAATTTGGTGATTGTGGAAGATTGCTCCACCTCATGGTCAAGTGATGATGATGATAGATCAACTACAAGTTCACTTGACAAGGTTGATGATGATGCCACAAGTGTTGCAAGTGATGATGCTACCCCATGCACACTTGATGGTGATGATGGTTCATGCTCAAGCCATGATGATGCTACTATAAGCCCATCCACTACACCACATTGCTTCATGTCACAAGGTGACACTAAGGTATCAAATGATAGTGTGGTTGATCATGTTGATTCTTATGATGAGCTTGTTAGTAGACTTGCTAGCATGACCATGTCTTTAGAAAATGAGAAAGCTAAAACATTGACATTAGAAAATGAAAACTCATTTCTAAAGAACTCTTGTGAAGAACATAAGAAATTACTTGATACTTATAAATCTTCACTTGATGAGCTTAAATTGAATCATGAGACACTACTTGCATCTCATGATGAATTAATAGAACAACATGCTTCTCTCATTAAAGTGTTTACAAAGAAACTTAAAAAGAATGAGAGCTCATCACAAGGATCAAACGCTCAATTGCAAAATGTTGCTAACCCTTGTGATGTAGAGAAGAAGCATGTATCCACCTCTTGTGATGATTTGTTAGATATGCCATGCTCTTCACACATAGATGCTTGTTCTACTTCTATGTCTTGTGAGACTGACATTTTGAAGGAGAACATTGAGCTAAAAAATGAAGTGAAGAAATTGAGCAATAAGTTAGAGAGGTGCTACAACTCTCAAGTCACCTTTGAGCATATGTTGAAGACTCAAAGAAACTTTGGTGACAAGAGTGGAGTCGGCTTCAAGACTAGCAAAGTCAATCATCAAGAAAGCCGCAATGACACAAGTGGCATTGGCTTCAACAAGAGCAAGATCAAGGGCAAAAGATGGGGCAAGAGAAGATATGAAAGAGAGATAAAGAAGCAAGAACGAGAGAAGCTCTCTCATTTCATGTGCTTCAAGTGCCATAAAGTGGGACACCTTGCAAATGGTTGCCCTAACATTGAGAAGCTCAAGAAGATAAAAGAAGAAGAAAGGCTAAAGCATGTCAAGTGCTTCAAGTGCCGCACTTGGGGTCATCTTACCTCAATGTGCCCAACCAAGCAATTGGTGAAGCAACTAGAAGAGCCTCAACCAAAGCCACAAGTTGAGCAAGAAAAGACACCCCAAGTTCAAATCAAGATCAACCATGAAGATGGTGGTGACTTGATGAAGAAGAAGAAAATAAGAAGGGGTGGAAAGGCAAGGCATCCAATGCAAACTCAAGATGCCAAGATGATGAGCAAGAATGAAGATGAGAAGAAAGATCATGCTCACATCAAGTGCTTCAAGTGTGGAAGTATGGGACACTTTACCTCTAAGTGTCCTACCAAGCTTGAGAAGAAGGCTCAAGCAATCCATGAGAGGTAAGGCAATGAGAAGCACCATATGAGCAAAGAAGAGAAGGCTCAATCAAAGAGAAAGTGCTACTCATGCCGGGAAAGGGGACACATGGCACATTCATGTCCCCTAGGTAAAATTTCTAAGCCCATTTCAATTGATGATCATGATGTGCTTAGAAAGGATGGTAATGGTATCTCTATGGTTGCTATTGCACAACATCTCGCTACTTATACTAAGGCATTGCCTAAGTATGTTGCTCCTAATTTGAGAGGACCCAAAATTGTTTGGGTACCATCAAAAAGCGTATAAATGTGTGTAGGTACCATGGCATTGAAGGGTTGATTCAATTGTTTTCATATTGATCATCATATGTTGAATCAAGCATTGAAGCTTAGTGCATATCCAAACCCAATGACAAGTGAAAATTGAGTTAAGTCCAAGTGCTATCAACTTACAAGTGTAAAATTCAAGTTGTGTGGTGATTTATTGGATTATTTGATGGCTTACAAAATTATTTGAGTTAAAGCTTGCCAATTGAATGATCATGAGCTAACCAAGGTATATCTCTTGTTGATCATTTCATTTGGGTGCATATGAGTTGATTGAATTGAATAAATATGCAATATTGCTTGCTATGAGATGTTTGAATGGATAAATTGATTAGTAATCAAGTTTGGATTGATTTGTGTTGGATAAGTTCATATGATGACATTTAGTAAGTGATTTAAATGTATATATGTCTTGTGGAAGTACTCAACCAAGTTAGATTCAAGTTTGATTCACATTTGATGAAGTATAGCTCAAGTGATTGAAATCTGTCCTTTATTACAAAATCTAAGCTAGCTGTGATCTTAGCCATGTTTAATTGATCAAAACTTATTGGATTGGCATGAAAATTAGTGTACATGCTCTAGACTTATGGTATAAGATGCTGTAGAAATTTCATGATAATTGGATAAGAGATGCTTCGATTTTGGAGTAGATCTTGTCAGCTATAGTATAGCTATTTTCAGCATGTAGCAGTGGTGGAAGAATTGAAATCTGGTAGCAATCTAGAGGTCAAATTAAGGTCAAATTTTTATAGCTGCTGGATAACTTATTTATGCAGATCTCCACCAAATTTAGTGGCATTTGAATTTGTACTTTGGGAGATATGCTTGTTTCTTTGAAGGGTACAAAATCTAACAGAAAAGTGACAAATATTGGATTGATCTAGAGTCACTTTGATTGAAAGGTCCTCAAGTTGGAAACATATCTATAAGTGTTTGAGGTACCTAAGTTTGGTTTTGAGATGATCTAGAAGCATGACAAGTAGAGAGTACAAGGCCATTTGATTGTGGAGTGTGCTTTGCACACTTTTGGTACTCAAATTGGAAGATCAAGATCAAACTCAAGATGAAGTTGAAGTTTAAGTTCTTATGACTATTGGAAATAGTTTGATAGAAAGAAAAGGACTTAAACAAGTAGAAAGAAAATGACTCAAAGAAGGAATCAAGATTACTCATCAAGTTAAGTCCATCACTTGGATCAATCAATCAAGTCATTTCAAGTGAGTATCAAGAATGGTTCTTTGGAAAAATGTCACTTCTCCCTAGTGTAGGGGCTTGCCGCCTATGTGTAGGTGAACCAAGTGTGGTACTTGGAAGGCTAACATGGAAGTGGCGATCTGAGGAACAGTTGAGATGCTTAATTGAAGCAATCAAAATGGTTGATCAAGAAAAGCAAGCAACACCCAAAAAAGAGATAGTCATGATAATTCAAGTGGTATTCCAAATGGTTCTCTCATGCAAGCATTGATCAAAAGATAAAGCAAGCCAACCACAACAAGAAAGTGCACTTGATCATAAGTGGTATTCATTTCATATGGGTGAAGAATGAAATTCCACATGGTATCTATTGGTCTTCACCAAGCTTATAATTGGACTTCACATGGCTATTGGAGTAATGAATTGAAATCTATGTGACTATTCTCTACTTCAACATAGCAAAGGTATCATTATAATGTGCATGATCATTTCATCCCTTACTAGTATGCGGTTAGTGCATATAGTACATGCTTCATAGGATCATGCATAACAAATGAAATGTTTAAATTCATAACCTACCACTATTGCTTGAATTATTACTTGATCTAGTGGTTAGTATATGAATTTATTCATGAGCTAGTAAACCTAAGTACTTGATTTAATTTGGATTGCTAAACAAATAACAAGTACAACATTGGCAAGATAACCCTTGCAAGAGGTGTGAAGAAGCTTGTTATTGGTTCAAACCGAACTTGAAAGCTTAGGCAAATCAATTTAGTTCAAGTCATTCATAAGAAACTCATGATAGTGATAAGAGTACAAGCACAAGACAACAATGCAAATGGATATCTAGTTTGTTTATTTCAAGTGGTATCTAGACTCAAGTATTTCTTCAAAAATTCACAAGTGATGTTTAGATCAACCCACAAGTGATATCCTATAAGTGGTACTCATGGAGATAGTAAATGTTCAAGAAATGGTTTTTATCAAAAAATACAACAAGTGGTTCCAAACTAGAAGATTCTTTCAAGTGGTATTCACTTCATACAAGTGGTATCACATCTATATATGGTGTCAATCATGCAAGACGATGGTTCCACAAGTGATCCTCAACTTTAAGTGATCATAAAATGAAGAATGCATCCCTCACCTACAAGAGCTCAAGAGTATCAAATGGATGACCCATGCTATCACATAGGGGGAGGTGTCACACAAATTGATATCAAGATCAAAGATTCTATGTGTGGTATCTCAAGAAGCCCTACACAAGATACAAGTAGTACAAGTTACAAGTGGTATCTACAAGTAGTGTCATTCCAACAATCAAGTGATGTCCATCAAAAATAAAAGATTCAAGCCTCAACCATCTACCCCGAATACATACCTTTGCATCAATGAGAAGCACACTTTTTATGAAAATTGATGACAAAGGGGGAGAGATTGTACAAAGATAGGAAAGCCTTTATAAGGGGGAGAGATAAAGTGTGAAAGGGGAGAGATAAGATATGAAAGCTTAAGAGGTTGGACATGAATATGGACAAAGAGGGAGCAACATTGGAGAAATAAGATGGATCAAAATTCTTAGACAAGAGAAGCACACAAGTAGGGGGAGCAAGCTCATGAACTTTGATTGATTGCATTTGATATATGCATATTCATATGCTTGCTTGCATTGCATAAGTTCTTAAATTTCAACATGCATGCTTGTGTGGTGTATGCTAGTTGTAGAACTTGAATGATGATTTGATAACTAGCATGCATAGGATGATAGCTAGACACTTGGTATGTTTTTCAAAGTAATGATAGTACCTTGCTTCTAATGTTGATCTCATGAGGTATCTAGTGCTTTTATATCCAAGTGATATCTAGCTAACCATGGTACTAAGGATGAACTTAAAGGTGCAACTCTGATTGGTATCACGCTTCAAAGGTTTATTCTATACACCTTAGCATCATTCGGTAGTAATTACTCTCCTACATTTTCAATCTATGCATATGTGTGAGCTTAGAATCAAATACTCTAGCACATATGTAGGGGGAGCTAATACTACCATTTCGGGTTTGTGGTACTTGTCCAAAATCATTTTCACATGGTAAAATTGCTTGGGCAAGCAACATAAATCCAAAAGAGCTTAATTTACATATCTTTGTAGAGTTGTCATCAATTACCAAAAAGGGAGAGATTGAAAGGTCCTTGTTTGGTTTTGATAATTGAGTGACAATCTAGGTGGACTAATTGTGTTTATGTGAGATACACAGGTGATTAGTCTATAGGTACATGTATGTGAGCAACATATGCCATGAAGGTGATAATGGCTTGGAGATGTTGCAAAACTCACACATGTGATGATGAAGGAGCTTATTACAAATGAGACATGACATTGAGTCATGTGATCAAGGTGGAGAAGATCAAGACAAGACTTGGCTTGATGAACCGGTTGCAAGCGTGAAGGGCAAGTCGGAGGCTTTGGAGTGATGGACCACGTGGCGGTGAAGCTTGAGCAAGACTTGGCACCGATGGACGATGGCAACGGTGAAGAGCAAGTGAAGTCAAGATCGATGAACCAATATGATCACGTGATGATATGAAGTGGATCATATCATTGTTGATCATGTTGGTGCATGTGTTGCATCGACGATGGAGGAGATGGAATGGAATGCGCAAGGCAAAGGTATAACCTAGGGCATTTTATTTCACCGGTCATAGGTGTGTAGAGAAGTTATGACCGGATTTAGGATAGATGACCGTACTATCAAGAGGAGCAAACTTGTTTGCATATCGGTCATCTAGTGCCACTCGAGTGATCTAACTTTGCATTGTTGCTAGGATCGAGTGGCGTGGCAAGTTGAGTGGCTAATCCTTTGGAAAATGATTGTAAAAATGCTAACACACATACACATTGTGGTGTACACTTGGTGAGGTTGGCACATTTACAAAGGAGATGAAGTTGGAGTTGATGTGGATCAACTCGGTGAAGAAATGGAGGCAAAAGGAGAAACTCCACCGAAGGAGTGTTCGCCCGTAGAGTGCGGACAGTCCGACGGTGCCACCGACACCCTTGACAGAAAAGACAGGGTCTCACAGAGTGGACCGGACGCTGGTCACGTAGTGACCGGACGCTGGGGTCCTGCGTCCGGTTAGAGCTGACGTATGGTGACGCAGGCAGAGTAGAAGCTGGATAGTGACTGGACGCTGGTGCTGCGTCCGATCGCGATCGACCGGACGCGTCCGGTCGTGAAATGTTGTTTCTGGAACCTTACTGGAAACGACCGGACGCTGGGGTTGCTGCGTCCGGTCAGTTCATGCTGGAGCGTCTGGTCGACAGATGACCATTGAGATCCAGTGAATAGCATTTGAAGAAGGGGACACATGGTGTGCATCGCACGACCGGAGCATCCGGTTGTCCCGACATTTGCCCAGTGAAGGGGTAACGGCTAGTTTAGCCCTTGGGGCTGTAAATAGAAGTGGCCCTCGGCCATGGCTGGTGTTGAGCATCTAAGGGGACTTAGTGTCCATGCTTGTGAGTGCTTGGGAGCCCTCCATCACACATATACTTGATAGTGATCATTCGATTGTGTGAGTGAGCGATTCTAGTACGATTGCATCGTGAGATTGCATCGAGTGGCACTAGGTGATCGAGTTGCAAGCCGGTGGTGCTTATTACTCTTGGAGGTTGCCACCTCCTAGACGGCTTGGTGGTGGTCTCCATCGAAGCCCCCAAGAAGCTTGTGCGGCGCTCCGGAGAAGTGCTTTGTGAGGGGCATTGTGCTCGCCCCGCGGGAGCCGTGAAGAGCAACTTTAGTAAAGCGTGTCATTGAGCTACCCTCACTTCTGGGGTAGGTTCTTGCGGCGCCCGACGTGCAGGCTTGGCGGGTGATGCCAATTAGCCGCCAAACCACCAAGTGAGCGGTCGACACAACGGGGACTAGCGTGTTGTCAAACACGTGAACCTCGGGAGAAAAATCATCGTGTCAACCTTATTCTTCCCATTGGTTTGCATCCCCGTTACACAAGCTTGCAATTACTTTCATATACATTGAGCTTGTGTTGTTGCCTTCATAATTAGTTAGCTTGTGTAGCTTACTAGTTATCTTCTTGCTTGTGTAGCATAGAAGTAGCTCCCTTACGTGGCTAATTTAGTTTGAGTAACCTTGTTAGTCACATTGCTTAGTTTGTGTAGCTAAGTATTTGCACTCTCTAATTTGGCATTGGTTGCCTTGTTATCGAGTATTGCTAGTGAGCTTAAGTGGCTTTGTGCTTTTGCTTACTAGCATGTGTAGGATCTCCCTTGTCGCTTAAAGTACTAGTGGCATAGGTTTGTGTGACCTTGCTCCTAGAATTGCTTAGGTGAGCTCTAGCTAGCCCGGCACCTTAATTGCATAATTAGTATATTTGAAAGGTGCTAAAGAACATAGATAGAGGGGTGTAGTCTTGGCTAGACCGATAGTTTTAATTCCGCACTTGTTTCGGTTAGCCGACGCGATTAAGTTTTAAAAAGGACTATTCACCCCCCTCTAGTCGCCATCTCGACCCTTTCAGGCGGTAAGTGTGAGTGGCTAGTACTAATATGACTGTGTCCATCCAAGTATTAACGCACAACTACGCACCTAGGGTACTAATGCTATAGGTAATAGGAATAGCCATAAGAGATATATTGTGCCTCTGTACAAACCCCATGCTCATGAATTAATGTGATGCACCAGAATCAAATAACACATATGCTAGGTGAGAATCAATTGTAAACATACCAGTCATCACAGGTTCATTCTGCAAGATCTCCTCAGCCTTAGTGAAGTTGACTTGTCCAAAGCGGCTTACAAGCACCTTCTTGATAATCATCCTCTTGACTAGACGAAAGTTGGCTGAAGGCTCGGAAGACTACGAAGGATGGTTCTGTGGATAGTCCCGAGCATAGTGGACCTCCTTGCCACATTTGAAATAAGCACTCAGCTTGTTCCCCTGCCCTAGACGAGGCAGAACCTGCTGTCCCTAAGGCTATGGTTGCACCTGCTGAGTAGGTGCACGGTACTAAGTGAGAGGTCCCTGGTAGGTCTGCTGAGGCTGACGGAACGACTGCCCACCCGAAGACTGATGGGGCACCCACCTAACAACCTGTACCTTCTGAGCCTAGGAGTGACTAGAAGATCCAGTGATCACCCGCTTGCGCTTTCACTCAGCCTGAGAGTCACACTGAAGTCCCTCAATGGCAATAGCAGCATTCATCATAGCACCAAAAGTCTGGTAGTTTCCTGTGTATACCTCCTTCTATAGACTACAAGAGAGACCATGATAGAAACAGTCCCTCTTCTTCTCATCAGTATCGACATGGGTCCTAGTATACTGTGCCAGATAGTTGAACTTGTTCACATAATCCATCACAGACATGCTCCCCTGTTTTAGGTCTAGGAACTCCGTCAACTTCCTGTTTAGCACACCAGCAGGAATGTAGTACTCTCTAAAAGCAGCGATAAACTCCTACCAAGTCACACGGTGGTCCACTGGCTACATGGCATTGAACGTGTCCCACCATGCACTGGCAGAACCCAACAACTACTGCGCTATAAAGCGTACCTTCTGTTCTTCAGTCACACTGAGCAGCTAAAACTTCTGCTCTAGAATACAAAGTTAATGCTCCGCATCCAGAGGCTTAGCAGTCGGCGTGAACGTGGGTGGGTGCATCTTCAAGAAATCCTAGTAAGAATAGGGCCCCTCGAGACCACGGGCACCACCCCCGTTCTCGCCATTGCCTCCGTGGCCCCCATGGGCGAAGCCACCAATCGCCTGGGCTAGCATCTCCAAGGCACGGGTTGACTTACGCCAAGCAGCCATCATCTCCGCATGGGTCATTGGAGGTGGTGGTGGCAGAGGAGGAGGAGCTTGAAGTGGGGGCTCGTGGCTCTCCTCGTTGCCGTTCTCATTGCCACGACCACTTTCACCTTGGCCTTCACCAAGACTATCGAACCAACTTTTGTTTCGTATTTTAGTTGATCGTTTCGAGTTATAAAAATTGATCTACACACTTTATCACATGCATTAACACATAAACATGATGCTCATGACATGTTTTAGTAAATGATTTATGGTGTAACACTGAGGGTGTTACACCTTGGTTCACATCCAACGGTGAGAGTTCTGGTGCACCAGCGACTCGTTTCGCGGCGTAGGGCGCCCGTGCCGGACACGTTTCGGCAACCCCATAGAGGGCCCAACGTCGACGCCGATGGATTCTATATTGTTGAGTCGTCATCACCGACGCTGTCTGAGGAGTACGACAACCAAATGCCACCGCCCCGTCTCGTTGGAGCTTATGGGTCTCTGTTTCAACTGCCTCGCGCATGACAACATCATCGCTCAGTGTCGCTCCCCGTCCCGCTGCCTACGCTGCTAGGATAACGGCCATCGGGCCAGTGCATGCAAGTGTGGTCATTCACCGTAGTGGAAATGAGGCCCTTTGCCGACATGAAAGCCTTCATCCTCGGTGGCGCGTCGCCCTAGCCAGAGTGCCTTTGGGGAACGTCACCCTGCTGGTCCGAGGCAACCTAGCTTGTTGCCGAAATGTCACGTTGTGCCGGGTTAGACGCTGACAGCGTCGTCGCTTTGTCGTTTGCAGCAATTGACGCACGCCATCATTGTCGTCGCAACAGCACCACAACCGCAGCCTGTCGGTATCACCACCTCTGAGTGGCATTGATAACCGTCCCTAGGTTGAGGTCGAGGTCTTCATCGTCCAGAGGAATGTGGAACTCGTCACGTCTAGAGCGGACCTCCCCTTTGTTCTCGTCGCACTCGTTGGTGGAGACCAGCCAGCCGTCACGCCAGAGAAGCTCCAGGCACACCTTTCCTCGAGGTTCCATGTGTCTGTGGGAGCGGCCAAGGTCTGTGCTTGGCTCGAGGGGCCCTTTGCAAGCGATTGTCAGCTGGACGGCCATTCTAGCATCGCTATGTGGGGAGGCAAAATACAGATGCAAGCGGTGCTCCCTCAGCCTGAGCTCGCAGTGGACCATTGTTCGAAGGTTCAGCGTTGGGACTTCAATCCCATGTCGGTTGAGGTGGAGGCATGTCTGACCAAAAGGCCACCTCAGGCGGGTCTCACGAGCCAGGCCTTGTCGGAGGTGGCCCAGGCGGTTGACCTGTGCCTTTTAGGCCCAGACGAGTGCAGCTCGGGCCAAACCTCACCAAGACCCTCACTCTTGGAGCCGGAGCAGGCTAGGGGTTCCCCACCCCCGGTCCAGGTCGACTTCCCCGCTAACCAGGAAAGTGCAGACGGAGGAGGCCCAGCCACATCGGCGGTTGATGGCAGTACGTCTGACGCGACAGGCGCTGTAAGGACCGTGACACTTAAGAGGGGAGTGAATTATGCAACTTAAAATTCTACTTCTAACTATGGCCTCTAATTCCACCTTGTCAAAACCTATGCAATAAAGTAATCTATCTAAATGTGCAACTACGATTTTGCTAGGTGTATTGCTATCTCTACCGCAAAAGAGTTATGCAACCTAGGTTCTAATTCTATCAACTAGCCTATCGACCAAGCTAGAAAAGTAAAACACACAACCTAGGTACGGAGAATAAATACGAAAGGTAAAGAGTAAGGTAGAGATGCAAACTTCTATTGACGACTCCGGTATTCTTACCGAGGCATGGAGAAGCACTTAAGCTCCCCCCTAGTCCTCGTTGGAGCCCCTCGTAAGGGCCAAACTCTCGGTCGGGTAACTCCGTGGATAGCCCCGGGTCATCCCCACGCGCAAGTGGGTCTCCGGTGTGCCTTTCGGCAAGCCTCTCCTGGACCACTCCCAGCCGTCTTCACTGTCAAGCTTCTGGCCGAACCGCCACGAGCCTTATTCCATTCGTGCACGGTGGCAGCCACACCACAATCGTGTTTGGTGTGATCTGGCAAGAATGCAAGCCCTGCCGAGTACAATAATGGTGCGTGCAAGCACCGGATGATAAGGGATGTTCAAACCTCACTAAACGCTAGGGCTAAATCTAGACCAAGCGTAAAGAGGTGGTCTAACTAACCTAAGCACTTCACAAAGCACCTACGCTAATCATTAAATATTTTCAAAAAACACTATGTATGTGGAGATCACTAAAATAAAGTATCACCTCACTTTGTATTTTTCCCGGCCTCACCACACCTCATTTAGCCGGTTGCAACTTATATTTATAGCTCCCATTGCGAATACAGCCGTTGGAAGCTTGGAAGCCATTTTCTGCGTACAGTCGGACCAATTGCACTGTAGTAGTCCAAGCTACTGTAGCAGTACGAAGTTAGCCACGTGACAATAGCCATTGCTGCCGACCGTTGCGTCGCCGCAGCGACTGCCATGTGGGCCAGACCGTCGGACTGGGCCGACTTTGCCCTGTCGGACGGGGTCCCACGCCCAAATCCCTCTCGGGATTCATTCTGGAACCCGTCGGACTGTGCCTGTTGTGGTCCGACGCTCCTGTAGCGGCAGGGTCCGACGTTCTGCTCGGTCTCCTTTCTTGCGCGCGAACAGTAACTGTGTCCGGTCCAACGCCGCCTGCTGCCATGGTCCGACGCTGCTCTCTGGTGCTGCTTCTGCTTCGGTCGGACTGGGCCCAAGATGGTCCGACTCCTTGCCTTGGGGTCCGACGCCTGACTGCCTGGATACCGCGTGCTCTCTGCCTGATGCGCTGCTTGCTGGATGCTGCATCGAACCGGTCCAATTGGTCTGACGCAATACAAGCCTAACTAAACAAGTACGTACAAGTCCTTTGCATGAGCGTGCATGTTCTCTTGCCTGATTTAGAGTCCGACCCATTTTCTTTTCCTCCCTTTTTTTATTATTTATTGCATCCGAGTTGGTTCCATTATTCGTGGCTAGGACTTGCATATCTCGTAGGTCTTCTACTTAGCTTCAATTGTATTTCTTGAGGCATTGGTTATCAAATCATCACTTTGCCTTTGTCTAAGTCATGTTTGCATCTTATTGGACTATAAATAATCACTTACAAATACGTTAGTCCAATTTAGTCTTATTAATCATCAAATACCAAAATCCAAACTAAATGGGTCAATGATCCATTTTTCTTATAGACGTAACGTCGACCGAGGACTTCATCGTTGCATTCAAGAAGCCGCTCATGATGCCTGTCTTGTCGTCGCCCCCACGACTGCGGCTAACCCGGGCGGCCAGAACACGGCGAAGGAGCTGGATGACTCGGAGCTCGTCCCTAAGAGGAGCGCTAGGCTCGCCGCCAAGAGCAGGCAAAAGGAACAGAAGCTTGAGGCTCAGGCGCGGAAGGTGATGATGAAATGTCTGGGGGCTCGAGGTGAAGACGGAGCTACTTGACGAGGCCTCCTTTGAGGAATTCCAGGCCGCCTTCACCATCCCCTGTCGACGTCGACGCAGGAAGCCATGCAGGTTCTCTTTCTGGGTAGGAACCAGCGAGCCTAGACGCTCGCTTTTGTCATGCCGATTTAGTCGCAAAACACCTTTCCTATGTAATTTCTCTAAGTGAATCTAGTAGCTAGGTGGTATGGTGTGCTTTGTGTCACGAATGCTCCTCGCTTACATGATCGCGCACGGATGTACTGTTAACTTTTTTTCTCTTAATGAAAAACGGGTGAATAGCCCGATCGCGGAAAAAATAACCACCAGACAGTGATATATCATTAACAGGTCATAGCTTGATTTGGAAGTGATATTAAGACATCACTATCGGGTTTGAATGTTTGAATACGTAAGTAGTTACTCCGATCCATTCCAAAATGTAAGTATTTTATTTTTTTTAGATACGTAGCTTTTACTATGCATCTAGACATTTTATATATATATATATATATATATATATATATATATATATATATATATATATATATACACACACGTACTGTTCTGTAGGTGGCTACAAAATAATTTATTCTGTAGCCACTTTGAGTTACGATAATTACTATGTTAATTTATGAGATTATAGTAGCTCCTTACTAAGTGGTTTACTATAACGTTATGGTAAATATCCCCATATATTATAGTAATCCAACTATGGAAATATGTATTAACATTATCGTAAATTAGTATATAAAATTATCGTAAATTGAGGTGGCTACAGAATAACTTATTTTGTAGTTGGCTACTGAATATACTCTCCATATATATATAACTACTGTTCTGTAATTGGCCATAGAATAACTTATTCTGTAGCCACTTTGAGTTACGATAGTTACTATGCTAATTTATGATACTACAATAACTCCTTACTAAGTGATTTACTATAACATTATGGTAAATATCACCGTGAGTTGTAGTAACACGAGTATCGTAAATGCATATCCACGTTATCGTAAATTGGTACGAACATTATCATAAATCAAGGTGGTCATAGAATAAGTTATTCTATGGCCAGCTGCAGAATAGCCTTACCCCATATATATATATAAGTTGTCACTATATAAAATATATTTTTGAAACATATGAATCATGAGTCTAGTTTTGTATTGTTAAAAAATAGGCTAGTTTTGTAGATATCTTGTAACGGGTACGATAGTGCAAACTAAATTGAAAAAAAAGACAGATCTGAGTACACATCTCCTGGAAGATTTTTTGCTTATTGTCTTCCACTTTTTCAGCCAATCAAAACTTGCCAACTAACATGTCACACATCACAAACAAAACAACAAAAAATATGCCTCATATACGTGCCAGGACAGCTTCTGGAAGAGTTCGATGTTTGTTATCTTCCACTTTCAGATAAGGAAAATGCAACACATAGATACGGCAAAGCTACAGCATACAAATACGGCACAGTGACAGCACGACAATAAAAAAAACAAAGATACAACACATAGATACGGCACAGCTACAGGCTACAGCATACAAATATGGCACAGCGACAGCACAGATACAGTGTGTGTATGCAGGAAAAAGAATGAGGTGCAGCTGATGCATCAATCGGTCCATCGATATGCAGCACCCTGGCCAAAGCGCACACTGGAACCAACGCACCATGGCGATGCCATTAATGGACCTGCCGCTGCCGCTTATGCTGCAAGACGGGCACCGGACACCGGCCACCGGCCACCGGCGAGGCTCGTGCGCCGATCCGTCCGTGTAGCTGCAGGCAGAGAGGAGCAAGCAACCCAGCGGAGACGACAAGCGGAAGCAACGCGCGCAAAAAACGAAACGGCGCGATGGACGCGCCCGCCCGCCCGCCTGTGGACATGCACATCCATCCGTGTTAATCTTGAGCACGAATCCTAACAAGCATATGGACCATACAAAAGTGGAAGAAAACAGAAACAAGAATCTGCTGGCAGATATTTAGAAATCCCGTAAAAATTATCATATTTAAAAGAAGTGAAACACGGTCCACGTCACAACAAACAAGGGATGGTGCAGCCCATGTGAGCGTTATGCAGGCTAGGCCGTCACCCCACTCACGCGCAGGTCGCATGCTAGCCGCAGCGCATTAGAGATTGCGGTCAAGGAACGACAATACATTGGGCCCAACGGCATTGTCGAAGGCCATGGACTCGCTGAGGCCCATCACCGCAGTACACCACGATCTAGCTGGCCAGATCCCAAGCGGATTGCTAGTGGAGTAAGGATGGCAACGGGCCTGTTTCCCGCTTCCCCGTGGGGAATTACCCTATGGCCTGTTCGTTTGATTTAGGATTGGAGAGGAAAAAAGGGGGATTAAGAGGGATTTTGGCTTGTAGACGATCAAATTCCTCTCAATCCCCTCCAAGCCACTTAGGGTTGCTGGGGCAATTATGATGGGACAGACAAACAGGTGTCGGCAGGTAGCTAGGGCTGCTTTCCCGACGAGAATCGCACACAAAAAAGAGAGTAAAGTTCATTTAGAGCCCCTCAAACTTATTCAGTTGTGTGATCTCTAAACTTGCAAATTGTTGGCCATTTAGGTCATCAAACTTGTTTGATTGTGTTATTTCGGTTCCTAAACTAGTAAATCGTCGTTTATGTTCTCAAACTTGTTTATCTATACCATCTTAGTCCCTAAACTCCCTAATCATTCATTTAGGTTCTCAATCTTTGTTTGAATCTCACCACCAGTCCAAATGGGTGTAGACCCGTGCTTGTATGATGTGTGGCAAGCTAACATCTAGAGCCCACATGTCAGCGCCATTTCTCTAATCTCTCTACTGAGCTCCCTCTCTCCTACCATCCTCTCTCTTCCCATGGCAGGCGTGCCGCCTTAGACCCTCATGGCTAAAACACCTCCCCAAGCCACGCCAACCACGTCTGTTCGCCATCAACCTTGGTTGTGCCTCCCAAAGCCACGCGTGCCCCTGAGTTGTGTGCTCACGAGAGAAGAAAGAGATGATATAGGAGAGAGGGAGCTCATGGGATAGATATGAGGGAGTAGGGAGATGGAGCTAACATGCGGGTGCTCACGAGAGAAGAGAAAGATGATATAGGAGAGAGGGAGCTCATGGGAAAGAGATGAGGGAGGAGGGAGATGGAGCCGGCATATAGGCCCCAAATGTCCGCATATGGGGACATGCCTGATCCATTTGAACAGGTTCTAAGACCGAACATAGATTGAGGATATATAAATCTAAACAGACGATTTGCCATTTCAGGGGTTAGGATGACACAAGTAAATAAGTTTGCGGACCTAAACAAACGATTTGCAAATGTAGGAACCAAAGATGATACATCTGAGCAAGTTTCACTACTACATAAACCTTTTATAGGGGCGGCTCCAGATGATTTGTAGGAACGGTTTGGCCAGCCACCCCTACCAAAGCGTGGTTACAAATCATGCATTTATAGGGACGGTTCCCAGACCGCCCCTATAAATCAATTTATAGAGGCAGCTGGTGTTATCAACCGCCTCTACAAATTGAGTTATAAGGGTCGCCTCTACAAAATCGATTTATAGGGGCGGCTATAGTACAAACCGCCCCTATAATACCTATTTGTAGGGGCAGTTCAGTTTAGAACCGCCCCTACCGTACATTTTTTTGCCAAAAAATTTTAAATTTACTATTCAAATTCGACCAGAACATATATATATATATATGCATATATAATTCAAATCTGACCAAAACATATATAATTCAAATCTAACCACAAGCACAAGAGTATTATATAAACTACAATTACAAGTCCAATTTATAAGAATATATACAATCCATCATTAAATAGACATAATTCACAAGGTAAGACCAATGTCAAATTCCATAGACATTATTATCAACGGCCTAGAGCTAGCCTTTCAGTCTCACGAAGGTGTTGGTACTGAGGATTTCTACCTAAGTCAAAATCTCGGTCATGGTAGATGCCTTTGACGTGTACAATCTGGTCCAATATGAAGTTGCAAAGGTCGCCGACGAGCTCTAAAAGTTGATCATCCTTGTATGGGTCTCTTTTCATTTCTTTCTCTTCTTTCCACTATAAGAGAACAAGTTTTGGTTTAGTATTTCATACCATATGTGAAGTTTTTATACTATAGGTGAAGAGGTTTAAACTTACCTTTAAGGGGTGTCTCCTGTAGGCACCGGTGTTACTTATCATAGAATATACATAGTATCAACAATGTACACTCCCAGGCTTCTGCTTGGGGCACTGCGTGTTTTGCATATGAAAATGTTAAGTAATGCTTTTGACAACCAAGTAATGAAGTACTGAAGAAGTAAGTTACACTTACCACACATAGTGTTTTTATAGCCAGCCTTTCCTTTCTTACTGGATCATGCCTTCCGTGATGTTTAGTGACATATAACCTAAATGCTCTGTTCGAATTATTTTAGCAAATGTAACTTGTTAGTATCCAAAAGTAAACGTTACAATTATGTATACAAACATATAAGCTAATGAGGATTGTCGATATGTATACATCTTGAGAATCGATATGAAGTCTTTGTATGTCACCGGGTCTCTATCTATTGAATCAAAGACCCATGACATGCTCCTCCCGACATCGACGCTTATACAAATCCAGTGGTTGCTGCATGGATTTAATCATAGAACTAGATAAGCTCTTTTGCATCGAATAAAATATATCGAACAAAGCTTTAAGTATAGAGTTGAACTTACTTGAAGTTGTATGGTAGCCATATAGTAGAGTGCTGTTGGAGATTTTCAAAAGTCAGGGCAATGTATGCTGAAACCTTAAGGGACTCTTGCCTTAGTTTCTTCGTACGGATGTTCTCTTTCTCCCGAAGGGTCTTTCTAGCAGCTAGCTCTTTGTCATCCAGTTTCCACTGTCTAGGGTAATTAAAATTTGTTTGTGCTATAGCTTGAGGGTCTATATACCCGACTTTCACACTTGGCATTTGTTTTACAATGTGCACTTGCATTCTACAAATCACGGCGTGGGTTAGTTACAACAAAATTCAAAGATTACATTCATATCATATCGGGAGGACAAGGACTTACAGGCACCACATGCGAATTAGATTCATTTCCATTGCTCCAAGGTGATAGCATGTCTGCATGTTATTGAAGTCAAAGATAATTTTTCTGGCTGGGCTTCTAAATGTGCCGGTGGGGAAGCATGCTTGTACGAGGTCTATGCTCGTTAGGAGAACAAGCAAGTACCAATCATGGAACCTTCTCATTCCAAGTGGTAGGCGCTGGATGTCCCGATTTGGTAGGAAGGGCTTGCCTCTTTCATATGTTTTCGGGCAATCCTTTGACCATTTGATGGCATCAACAATTGGATACTACTTTACTGTTTGGTGGAGTTTGCTAGTGACGGCCTCCTCAGAAGCCCGTGATGAGACTTTTTTAACTTGGTTCTCAGGCTTGAACTGGTCATGGGAATACCACTTATGCACCGATGAGACATCTTTGATCAAAACATAAATTGGTCTTATGGTGATTGAATGCTTCTTTCGAAGTTCCCATTCAGGCATGTCCTCATCTTCTTGTGTATCACCTTCTTCAGGAGGCACTCATTGTTCATGTATCGGTAGTGCTTGTTGAGGAGACTGTGGCATCTCATTATGCACTTGCTCGGTACGAGCTGGAGAAGGTTGTGGCTTATCAGGCACATGCTCGCTAGGAGGCGAGGAAGAATGTGGCATCTCAGGAATGTGGTGGTCATAAGACGGTAAAAATATCTCCCCGTCCTCAACAACTCGCTTCAAATTTGGGAGAGGGGGAGGCGGCGAAGAAGCAGTTAATATAATGTCTCATTTGTGCCAGAGGATGAACTGCCCTATTACCGCTCCGAGTAACACCAGCCCCTCAGGAGTTGCATAGTCTATCCTCCACTGCATGAACTCGGGCTTCACGGTATGCACCTCGACCCTAGTGTAGTCCGGTGGTATGTTATTATTGTGGTGTAAGCCACCGGGAGGATGTGCCACACCCGTTGCCACCTCCATCACAATATTCTATCGGCCGCTGAGAAACACCAAGGTGCAACTAGTTGGTTCCCGTATGTGATCGATGGGGGTTGTGGCTACAGTGGAACCTTGGCTGCTAGGAACTTTCGAAGGGCTGCCAACTAATACCAGTTCTTCCAGCGGCGTCATTAATGTATGTAGCTCCGTAGACAGTCCTTGCTCCTCCAGCGCCTTCGCAACTAGAGCCTTCACTTGGAGCTCAAGATTAGTCTCCTGGTCTATGCCATGTTTCTTGTACATGTGCCTGTCCTCTTCAAATCCGTGCTTCTAGGTCGTCCTTTTCCCTAGGCCCCTGGTGCGGCCTGTGTGCTCCTTGTTTCTCAAGCCAAGGCTAAGCTCGTCCCTCTCTCTGGAAGGATTGAATGAGCCCTTCTCCTTGTCTTCAGCATATTTTAGCATCCTTGATACTGCCTCTTGGGTCTCCGACTTATCAAACTTAAGATAATAGCCGGATGATTCTATACTCCTCGCATATATCCAATTCCTTAAGCATACCTTGAAATTCTTCACATCGATATTCCTAGTAGCTATGGCCTCTTCGTCCATCTTCCTAAACTGCTCTTCCTTGGCATAGTAGACACCGGGGCCTAGATGATGGTGTTGTTTGTTCCTCTTTGCCAGCTCGGTGTTACGGGCACTGAGCTCCAATGCCTCTAGTGAAGTCTTCTGAGCCACGATCTCCTCCCATTGACTAGGAATTATGTTGCCGAACTCGTTGAAGGAAGTTAACCCCTTTTGGATATACTTCTTGTTGAGCTCCGACCTCCAACATCGGAATGACTCTCCCATGATCTTGAAAGTATTTTTTTACCAGCTCGTGCTAACCCTCCGAAAATCTAAAATTGAGCTTCAGCTGCTTATCCCATAGTTTATCCTTTTTCTTCTCAGGTACCTCTTTCTAGTTAGGGATTATTGGGTTCAATTTATCTCTTATTAGGGCCCCGATCGCATTATGGAATCATCCTCTGAATTCCTTCGGCTCAAGGATCTCCCCTGCTAGCCCGACCTCCGTTATCACATAGCATGCCTTATCTGGATATTGATTTGCTTTTCTATCCCCTTGTTTCCTCTTTGGCTTGGTAGTCGTTGTTGTCTCTTGAGGTTGTGGAGCAGAGGCCTCAATGTTCGTCTCTATGGCTACAAATGAGACATTATATTAACTGCTTCTTCGCCGCCTCCCCCTCTCCCAAATTTGAAGCGAGTTGTTGAGGACGGGGAGATATTTTTATCGTCTTGTGACCACCACATTCCTGAGATGCCACAATCTTCCTCGCCTCCTAGCGAGCATGTGCCTAATAAGCCACAACCTTCTTCAGCTCATACCGAGCAAGTGCATAATGAGATGCCACAGTCTTCTCAACAAGCACTGCCGATACATGAACAATGAGTGCCTCCTGAAGAAGGTGATACACAAGAAGATGAGGACATGCCTGAATGGGAACTTCGAAAGAAGCATTCAATCACCATAAGACCAATTTATGTTTTGATCAAAGATCTCTCATCGGTGCATAAGTGGTATTCCCATGACCAGTTCAAGCCTGAGAACCAAGTTAAAAAAGTCTCATCATGGGCTTCTGAGGAGGCCGTCACTAGCAAACTCCACCAAATAGTAAAGTAGTATCCAATTGTTGATGCCATCAAAAGGTCAAAGGATTGCCCGAAAACATATGAAAGAGGCAAGCCCTTCCTACCAAATCGGGACATCCAGCGCCTACCACTTGGAATGAGAAGGTTCCATGATTGGTACTTGCTTGTTCTCTTAACGAGCATAGACTTCATACAAGTATGCTTCCCCACCGGCACATTTAGAAGCCCAGCCAGGAAAATTATCTTTGACTTCAATGACATGCAGACATGCTATCACCTTGGAGCAATGGAAATGAATCTAATTCGCACGTGGTGCCTGTAAGTCCTTGTCCTCCCGATATGATATGAATGTAATCTTTGAATTTTGTTGTAACTAACCCACGCCGTGATTTGTAGAATGCAAGTGCACATTGTAAAACAAATACCAAGTGTGAAAGTCGGGTATATAGACCCTCAAGCTATAGCACAAACAAATTTTAATTACCCTAGACAATGGAAACTAGATGACAAAGAGCTAGCTGCTAGAAAGACCCTTCGGGAGAAAGAGAACATCCGTACGGAGAAACTAAGGCAAGAGTCCCTTAAGGTTTCAGCATACATTGCCCTGGCTTTTGAAAATCTCCAACAGCACTACTATATGGCTACCATACAACTTCGAGTAAGTTCAACTCTATACTTAAAGCTTTGTTCGATATATTTTATTCGATGCAAAAGAGCTTATCTAGTTCTATGATTAAATCCATGCAGCAACCACTGGATTTGTATAAGCGTCGATGTCGGGAGGAGCATGTCATGGGTCTTTGATTTAATAGATAGGGACCCGGTGACATACAAAGACTTCATATCGATTCTCAAGATGTATACATATCGACAATCCTCATTAGCTTATATGTTTGTATATATAATTGTAACGTTTACTTTTGGATACTAACAAGTTGTATTTGCTAAAATAATTCGAACAGAGCATTTATGTTATATGTCACTAAACATCACGGAAGGCATGATCCAGTAAGAAAGGAAAGGCTAGCTATAAAAACACTATGTGTGGTAAGTGTAACTTACTTCTTCAGTACTTCATTACATGGTTGTCAAAAGCATTACTTAATATTTTCATATGCAAAACACGCAGTGCCCCAAGCAGAAGCCTGGGAGTGTACATTGTGGATAATATGTATATTCTATGATCAGTAACATCGGTGCCTACAGGAGACACCCGTTAAAGATAAGTTTAAACCTCTTCACCTATAGTATAAAAACTTCCCATATGGTATGAAATACTAAACCGAAACTTGTTCTCTTATAGTGGAAAGAAGAGAAAGAAATGAAAAGAGACCCATACAAGGATGATCAACTCTTAGAGCTCGTCGGCGACCTTTGCAACTTCATATTGGACCAGATTGTACACGTCAAAGGCACCTACCATGACCGAGATTCTGACTTAGGTAGAAATCCTCAGTACCAACACATTCGTGAGAGTGAAAGGCTAACTCTAGGCCGTTGATAACAATGTCTATAGAATTTGATATTGGTCTTACCTTGTGAATTATGTCTATTTAATGATGGATTGTATATATTCTTATAAATTGGACTTGTAATTGTAGTTTATATAATACTCTTGTGCTTATGGTTAGATTTGAATTATATATGTTTTGGTCAGATTTGAATTATATATATATATATATATATATATATATATATATATATATATATTCTGGTCGAATTTGAATAGTAAAGTTAAAAATTTTTGATGAAATTTTCTTATTGTAGTTTATATAATACTCTAGTGCTCGCTAGTGCTAGTGCTTTGTACTAGGAACGGGCAGGCATGACAGAACGTGGTGGTTGCCCACCTTGTTGGTTTCCACATCCGGAGACTGCACCGGGGAGGACAGCGACCGCTGAACCACCGGAAGCAAGTCTTTTTCCCCGTGTCCTCTACTAGCTCACAAAAAAATGATAGAGACAAAACAAGATCAGAATAAAATGTTGTTCGTGACTTAACTTAGGAGTGGTGTCATTGTGACCAAAGATTTACGTATATAGTATCTATTATTTCATCATAACGAGATTCCGTCGCATTATTATTTATTAACCAGTCAGCTGCTTGTGTGTTTGCGTCTCTCATGGCCACCAGATCCACGCAGATGAGGTGAGACGTCGCCCGTGCAATGATGCGCGCATCCGAGCTACCTTTTCCGTCCCGTGTGCCTGGCTCGATGGGGTTAGTTACTTAGTTATATATGGTTTAACAACTAATCATGCCATCAGCAGATTACGCGCGCGTTGCACGGACCACGCACTTTTGTTTTTGGTTGGTCGTCTGGTATAAGTAATGTGGATTTTGAGGTCGGTCTTTGGGGGCGTTGGCGCGTTGCATTGCTCTTGCGGGGAAGGTTGGCGACTTCGTAGACTACTGCGACGTGCAAACGCCCTGTACGTGTCACGCCACGTTTGTCTTCTTCTACCTTTTCTTTTGTTTGCCTCAGTTTCAGTGGGGGGTGGGGGGATGTGATTATGTAATACTAATAACATGGTAGTTCACTGTTCACGCATCTAAAAAGCTAGTACATGCAGATTTTATTAGCCACTCATACCAAAGCGTGGCTACAAATCATGTATTTATAGGAGCGGTTCCCAGATCGCCCCTATAAATCAATTTACAGAGGTAGTTGGTGTTATCAGCCGCCTCTACAAATCGATTTATAGGGGCCACCTCTATAAAATCGATTTATAGGGGCGGCTATAGTACCAGCCGCCCCTATAATACCTATTTGTAGAGGCGGTTCAGTCTAGAACCGCCCCTACAGTATATTTTTCCGCAAAAAAATTTAAATTTACCATTCAAATTCGACCAGAATATATATATATATGCATATATAATTCAAATCTGACCAAAACATATTGTCGGGGACCTAATATTGGGGTACCCCAGAAGGTGGAACCAATAACTACCGAACGATAAAAACTTCTGGACGGATAAGGGCGCCGTAGCGTTCCTTGCTCGAACGACAGGAGTTTGGTTCCGCCTCGCCCGACGCTTTTGGGGTAGCTCTGCCTCGCCCGAGGGCTCAGGCCTAGTCTCCGTCTCGCCCGACGCCTTTGGGGCGGGCACGGTCTCGCCCGAGGGCTCAGGGCTAGTCTCCAACTCGCCCGACGCCTATGGGGCGGGCTCGGTCTCGCCCGAGGGCTGAAGGATAGACTCCGCCTCGCCCGACTTCGGAGGGGCGGGGTCGGTCTCGCCCAAGAGATAGGGGTTGGTCTCCGTTTCACCCGACGGCCAGGAATGAGCCTCGCCCTGCTCGATATCTAAAGACTGGTTTCATCTTACCTGACAACTCCTCCCATTCCCTCATAATGATGAGTACAGGGCAAGATAAGACGTTCGGGTCAACCATAGCAACAAGAACCATACCTTGCACCCTGGCAGGAAAAGTACTGCCGGGGAACGACGGGACAGGTGCTTTAGAGCCTTCCGGATGCCGCAGAGCCCGAAAAGTGTTACAGGTGCGTGCTCTTCGCCCTGTAGAGTTGTAGGCGCCGCCTTCAACTCTGGGACACGGAACCCGACAAAGATATACGACAATCACTACGCTCCAAAAAAGGATTTGCTATCTCCACGGACGACGGGTATTCCGTCACCACGCTATGGACCCAAGGGAGCGGTGTCCGCTTCCCGACCCCCCAGGTCCACCAAGACAGAAGACCTTGGCCATGGCGCTACTCCTGCACTCCCGACCCCAAGGCCCCTCCGACGAAGACTCATAGGAACCGTATAGGCGTGCGAGCAAGGCAGGGGAGGCTCATAAGTCAAAACCATCAGATCATGCCCATACCTACCTGCAGTAGGTAGCATTCTCAGAACCAACCCGACATTCTACGAGACATCGACAGTATTGTAGGCGCTTATCTTTCTTCGCACTCATCAGAATGAAGAACCAGGCCGGGTAGACGTGAGCCACAAGACTAAGTAGAGTACGCATCCTAAAGCCCTCACCCTTGTAAAAGCCAGCCCCTTCCTCTATAAAAGGGATGCGCTTCCTCCATCAAAGGGGGGACTTCACCCAACAAAGAAGACAGACACACACACACACAAATCAAGTGGCTACCAATTTATTCACCTCCTTTCAACCCTTCCATCGAGACTTGGGACCAGTCCCTCTCTCGATCGTTTGTACCCCTACTACGAACCGCTCACGGTGCTAATAACACGAAAGCAACAAACTGGACGTAGGGACATTCGGCTCGAACCAAAGATAAATCTTGTGTCCTTTAGCGCACCATCCGAGCCTAACGCGCATTACTATAAATTTACTTGTTGGTGCCTATACGAAACACCGACAGTTGGCGCGCCAGGTAGGGGACCTTGCGCGTTCCAAACCAGGCCTCGGATGGCCACCCACGCAATCAGCTGGGCCCTGGGCGCACATGTGCGCTTTGGCGACCTAGATTTCATCGTCACACTAGGAGGAGAACCGATGCTAACCCACACGGCCACACAACCTCTCCCTTCCATCAACCCCAGCCATCTGAGGCTTGAGGGTCCGCGGGGCGACTCCCTTGGACCCTAGTTATCCAGGAGCCCCCCAAGAAGATCATCATCCTGCTTCCGAAGACCCCGCATAAAGCGCCCGACAGCGCGCTTCCATTCGGTCTCTCAGAACGCCACGGCGACCGCCGCCACCTTTTGTCACTACGCATGGTTCAAATTACCCACCGATAGCGAAGTTCGTGGGGTAGTCGAACACGATCCGGAGACACTCTACGGGCTCCTCGCGGAGGAACTAGAATCGCCCTCTAGCTCCGACTCCAAAGCAAGGGGAGCCATCACCTTCCCAGAATGCTTCATGACGCGCCCCCCGAGGGACACGCCCAAAGCGCTCTCTAGAGAAGAAACAACCCCAACAGCAACCCCGACGCCAGATCAAAGCGGAGACGACGGCTCCATCTCACGTAAGGATGGAGCAGCTAAGAGCACGAAAGCTGGAGATCGATGACGTCGGGCAACAGCTTGTCCAGAATACCGAAACATCATGGAGGAGATCAAGCGTCGTGGGGACGGTGGGCACGCACGCACCTCGGCCCGTGATGTGCATTGGAGGATCCTCACCGATGATGGGACTCTCCCTCATTTTGCTCGAGCAAGCCAGAACATCGCCGCAGCAACGGCCTTGCTACACGGCCTTCCGAAGGCCGCGACGTCCGAGGATCACCGCGCCCATCGAGAAATTCGCACGTTGCTCGAATGTGCGGCGGCATAGCAGGCGGAAAGCTCATTGTCTCGATGACGTGAACTCGACACCAGCCAGCGCGCGCCCTCAGTACGTCCCGCCAAGGACGCGTCCGTTCACCAAACGTCGTCGGGCAACAGGTAGCGCTCCGCTATCCTCGGTACATCAACGTCTTGGCCACAGCCGTGACATGCACAGCACCATCGACGCCCGTAGGCGCACTCATGGCGACGAAAGAGAAGAAGCCCATCGCACCTATCATCCACGACGCGGTGGACGCTACGACAGTGGCGAGGACCGGAGCCCGAGTCCTAGCCTACCGGGCCCTCGGGCCTTCGGCCGACACATCCTCAATGCTGCGTTCCCCCTGAGGTACCGACCGCCCACCAATATCCCAAAATATTCTGGAGAATCGAACCCCAGACTCTGGCTAGAAGACTATTGGCTCGCTTGCCAAACCGATGGTGCGAGTGATGACAATTTCATTATTCGCAATCTCCCGCTATTCTTGGCTGATTCGGCACAAGCGTGGTTGGAGCACCTGCCGTCCAACGCCATTCAGAGTTGGGCGGATCTCATGGAGACCTTCGTGGGCAACTTCCAGGGCACGTATAAACGCCCTAGAAACCCATGGGACCTCAAGAACTGCCGCCAGAAGGCCGATGAAACCCTCCGCGGGTACATTCGACGCTTCTCCCAGCAGTGCAACGAGCTCCCTAACATTACCGACGCCGACGTGATAGGAGCCTTCCTATCCGGGACAACCTGCGAATCCCTCGTTCACAAGCTGGGATGCAGGGGCCCACGGACCATCAAGGAACTCCTGGACATCGCCACCAGCCATGCCTCTGGAGAGGAAGCGGTCGGAGCCGTCTTCGACCGCACCGACGGCAAGGCGAGGCGGGACGAGGCCGCCGACGAAGGCACCTCCGACCACCCCGCCAAGAGAAAGAATAAGAAGCAACGGCGCGACAACTCGCTCATGGCCGTCGCCGACCGTAAAGGTGGCCGGAAGCCCGCAGAAGGCACTCCGAACCACTTTGAAAAAATGCTCGAGGGGCCATGCCCAAACCACGCTTTCCCGGCCAAGCATCTATACAAGGAATGTGGCCTCATGCACAAATACTTGTCCGGAGGCCTCAACAAGGGGGAACAGGGGAAGGAACCTGCCCCTAGTACAGACGACGTCGAGGAGAAGGACGACACCTTCCCGACTCCGAACGGCGCCCTGATGATCTTCGGAGGATCAACGGCCTACGACTCCAAACGCCACCAAAAGGTCGCGCGCCGCGAGGTCTATACGGCCGAACCGTCCACACCTGCCTTCCTCCGATGGTCAGAATCCGTCATAACCTTTGACCGGGCCAACCACCCGGGCGCCGTCCCACACCCAGGAAGATACCCGCTCGTCATCGACCCGATCGTCGGCCCAAAGCGGCTCACAAAGGTACTGATGGACGGAGGCAGCGGCCTCAACATCATGTACGCCAAAACGCTTGACGAGATGGGCGTCGACCGAACGAACCTCCATCCCGTCCGAGCACCTTTTCATGGCGTCATACCTGGTAGGCAGGCCATGCTACTAGGGCAGATCGATCTGCCCGTCACTTTTGGGGATCGGTCCAATTACAGGACTGAGACCCTTACCTTCGACGTAGTGGGGTTCCCTCTAGCTTTTCACGCCATCCTAGGACGACCATGTTACGCGAAGTTCATGGCCGTCCCCAACTATACGTACCTTAAGCTGAAGATGCCGGGCCCCCGTGGGGTCATCACCATCGGCACCTCCTTCCAGCGCGCTTACGAGTGCGAAGTCGAATGCTGCAATCACGCCTCTGCGGTCGTCGCCTCCAAAGAGCTCATCACCCTCAGGGAGGAGGTTGCCGAAAAAACGCCCGACGCCAAGACAACAACCAGGTCATTCAAACCAGCCAAGGGCACCAAGGAGGTCCTCGTAGATCCTAGAAGCTCCGAGGCTAAGAGGGTACGCATTGGTACTACGCTCTCCTCCGAATAGGAAAGCGCGCTCGTCGACTTCCTCCGCGATAACAAAGATATCTTTGCGTGGAAACCCTCGGATATGCCAGGCATCCCGAGGGAGGTCGCCGAGCATACCTTAAAAATCCACCTGGGCTCCAAGCCAGTGAAGCAACGCCTGCGCCACTTCGACGAGGAGAAACGCAGGGCCATCGGCGAGGAGATAGCCAAACTATTAGCCGTAGGATTCATTAAGGAAGTGAACCACCCAGAGTGGCTGGCAAATCTCGTTCTCGTACGAAAGAAGAGTGGGAAATGGAGGATGTGTGTCGACTACACAGGCCTCAAGAAGGCGTGCCCAAAGGACCCGTTTCCTTTACCATGCATTGACCAAATAGTTGATTCCACCTCAGGGTGCGAAACCCTCTGCTTCCTTGACGCATACTCCGGCTACCACTAGATCGCGATGAAAGAGTCCGACCAGCTCGCGACGTCTTTCATCACCCCCTTCGGATCATTCTGCTACGTTTCAATGCCGTTCGGTCTAAAGAACACTGGGGCAACTTACCAGCGTTGTATGCTCAACTGCTTCGGGGACCTCATCGGGCGGACCGTTGAGGCCTACGTCGACGACATCGTAGTTAAGTCCAAAAGGACCGACCACCTTGTCGCCGACCTCGAACAAACCTTTGCGAAACTCCGTGCAAACGACATCAAACTCAATCCCAAAAATGTGTTTTTGGGGTCCCGAGGGGCATGCTACTCGACTTTATTGTCTCTGAACGAGGCATAGAAGCCAACCCAGAGAAAATCTCAGCCATCACAAGAATGGGCCCGATCCAGAACATAAAAGGGGTTCAGCGAATCACAGGGTGCCTTGCCGCCCTCAGCCGATTCATTTCACGCCTCGGCGAACGAGGACTTCCCCTTTATCGACTCCTAAAGAAAGCTGACCACTTGAAGTGGACAGCCGAGGCACAGGAGGCGCTCGACATGGTTAAACAATTTCTAACTAAACCGCCGGTCCTAGTCCCTCCGTGCAATGGAGAATCCCTCCTGCTGTATATATCGACCACCACACAAGTGGTCAGCTCCACCTTAGTAGTAGAGCGAGAGGAAGAGGGGCATGCCTTCAAGGTACAACGCCCTGTCTACTTCATCAGCGAGGTGCTATCCGACTCCAAAACCCGTTACCCCCAAATCCAGAAACTCCTCTACACCATCCTCATCACCAAGAGAAAGCTACGCCATTACTTCGAGTCACACCCTGTGACAGTCATGACGTCCTTCCCCCTCGGCGAGGTCGTCCGTAGCCAGGACGCTACAGGAAGAATCACAAAGTGGGCGCTCGAGCTGATGGATCAGGGCATTACTTATGCCCCCCGAACAGCGATCAAGTCCCAGGTACTGGCTGACTTCATCGCAGAGTGGACCGAGGTCCAGATGCCACCAACAATCGTCGATCAAGGGTACTGGACGAAGTACTTCGACGGATCGCTGATGAAGAACGACGTCAGTGCGGGAATAGTCTTCATATCTCCCTTCAGGGTCCGCATGAGGTACATGGTTTGGCTCCACTTTGCCTCATCAAACAATATCGTAGAATACAAAGCGCTCATCAACGGCATACGAATCGCCATCGAGCTGGGCATCCGACGTCTCGACGTCAGAGGTGACTCCTAGCTGGTCATCTACCAGGTCATGGAGGAGTCGAGCTGCCACGACGCCAAGATGGAGGCATACTGTCAAGAAGTCCGATGGTTGGAGGACAGATTCGACGGCCTCGAACTCAACCACATCCCAAGGCGCCTCAACAAAGCAGCCGACGAGCTCGCGAAAGCAGCATCCGGTCGAGAGCCAGTCCCGGCAGGCGTCTTTGCCAGCGATCAACACAAACACTCGGTATGCTACATGGGGTCGGAACAAGCTGATGATGGCCCATCCAGTCTGATCCCAGGGGCCAATCCGCCAATCGCTCCGCCCGACCCCGAGGTTATGGCGCTTGAAGAGGACCCAGCAGCGGAGTCCGACCCTCCCGACGACTGGAGAACTCTTTACCTCGACTACCTCCTCCGCAACATACTACCAACGGACAAGATGGAAGCCCGACGGCTCACATGCCGCGCCAAGTCCTTCGTTCTTGTAGAGGGCGAACTCTACAAATGGGGTCACATCGGGATCCTGTAGCTTTGTATCCCTGGCGAATAGGGAAAACTTCTGCTAGGTGATATCCATGGTGGGGCTTGCGGTCATCATGCCGCACCAAGGACCTTAGTTGGGAATGCATTCCGACAGGGCTTCTACTGGCCTACCGCAGTAGCCGATGCCGAGCAAATTGTACGCACCTATGAAGGATGTCAGTACTACGCTCGGCAAACTCACCTCCTGGCACAGGCGCTCCAGATGATCCCCATCACGTGGCCCTTTATGGTCTGGGGGCTCGACCTGGTTGGGCCACTCAAAAAGGCACCCGGGGGCTTCACCCACCTGCTTGTCACCATTGATAAATTTACAAAATGGATTGAAGCTCGACCGATCTCCACGATCAAATCCGAGCAAGCTGTGCTATTCTTCCTCGACATCATCCATCGCTTTGAAGTACCGAACTCCATCATCACGGACAACGGCACGCAGTTCATCGGTAGGAAATTCATTTGATTCTGCGATGAACAACACATCCAGATCAATTGGGCAGCCATCGCACACCCTCGGATGAACGGGCAGGTCGAACGCGCAAACGGCATGCTCCTTCAAGGCCTTAAGCCCAAAATTTTCAACCAGTTGAACAAGTTCGGCGCGCACTGGCTCACCGAGCTTCCAGCCGTGCTCTGGAGCCTAAGGACAACATTTAGCCGGGCCACCGGCTACACACCTTTCTTCATGGTCTACGGTTCCGAGGCTGTTCTTCCAATGGACCTTGACTATGGAGCTCCAAAAATCAGAGCGTATGATGAACAAGGGACCGAGGCATCCCACCAGGACGCCATGGACCAACTAGATGAAGCCCGCGACATTGCCCTCCTCCATTCAGCTAAGTACCAGCAGGCGTTGTGACGGTACCACAACCGGCGGGTGCAGGGTCGATCCTTCAACGTCGGGGACCTCGTCCTCCGCCTTGTGCAGAGCAACAAGGACCGCCACAAACTCTCACCGCCCTGGGAAGGGCCCTACGTCATCGCGGAAGTACTTCACCCGGGCACCTACAAGCTGAAAACCATCAACGGCGAGGTGTTCACCAACGCTGGAACATCGAACAACTACGTTGCTTCTACCCCTAAATAAACGCATACTTTGTCCTTATCAGTTTTTTGTCTTTACAAATCCCCGAGCTTTAGTGACATCCGACCCCAGCAAAATGCAAGGGGTCAGACCTCGCTCAGGGGCTGGTACAAACGATATAAGTATGTTTACCTCACAAACATCCCATGTGTCAAACTTTCTCTAAGTTCCTCCCAACAACTAGGACTTCGGGAACTGATTCTGAGTACAACTAGTACGACTGCGGGAAACCCACACCCCTGCAGCTATGGCCTCCTTGCTCACCAGCGTGATCAGAATCGTTCCGGCCGTACCCCAAGTTTTTGTGAGCTGAACTATGAGAAGAATCGAAAGGCACCAAAAACCTCCTCTGAAGAAAAGGAAACTAAAAAATGGTTTGCCACAACAAAACACGAAGATTTGTTCATTTTTGCACAAATTCACCGCTTACAAAAGCATCTCATCATGAAAAGGGCTAATGTACTCTTAAATTCAACAGACAAGCCACTCGGGGGCTCCCCCACAAAACTTTTTCGATTACAATCTCTGCCTAGCTCGACTACAACTGCTACCACGGTCGTAGTACCAACCTCTTCAGGCACAAGCACCAGAAGGAGCTCTTCATCGCCGCCGAGGACATGTACACGGGCCAGTTCATCTACTACGGCCACTGCGTCTCGCTCCCCATCGGCGACGCCCTACCGCTCCGCAAGACCTTCAAAGGCGCCACCATCTACAACGTCGAGCACCACGCCGGCGACTGTGGTGCCCCTCCGCCAGGGCATCCGGGGACTACGCCACCATCATCAACCGCAACCCCGACAATGGTGCCTAAACGGAAGGCGCCTCCCGCCGTGGGGAGGTCGCAATGAATGACGACGAGGCTGACGACGCTCGGCACCCTCCAATACTCCTCCTCTTTTGGCGGCATCAAGCTCTTCCCGGCAAAGGCGGCCCGCACCACCTCATCTACGTTGGATGACCTCCAGCTCGACATCACGCTCCGGAATCAGGAGCGGATCAGTGAGTTTCCCTCTCTCTCTTTGGCATTACCCTTCCTCACTCAGGAACCGCCGCAACGCACGGACGCATTTGGCGGAAAGGAAGAAGAGAGGTAGTGGCTCAGAGGTAGAAGAAGAGGTGCGATGAGAACTCTCCTTCCCCTCCCTATTTAAAGAGGAGACACCGCAGCTAAGGAAAGGCGAAAGGTTGGACAAAAACCCTCTCCCTTCCCCTCCTTAAATATAGAATCAATGCTGATAGACACCTGAGGGGACGTGCCGGAACTGACGGGACGTGTCCCGGTCAATGAGGCATCCCCCCTGGTCAAACTAGACACTACCTTGGTATGGCCCACCACTGACCCGCTCCGGACGCGGCAATTAAGGCGCCCACATGGGCAGACGACCCTTCGCCTCCCCATGTAGGACCACGGAACAATCCGATGGTAGGATCTCTGTGAAGGGGAGCAAACGACGAACGAATATCCAAAGAAAGATAAGCATCTCTACCTTCTTACTTTACGCGTTAAAATTCTTTTACCGAGCTTCTGACCCCGTCAAACGGTGGGGACACAAACATCACTCGGGGGCTGCCGAGCGTGTCTACCAGTCTAGATATCCTCCTCACCTGACCCCTCCGTACGCTTGGAACCAGGGGCGCAAAATACGGGCATAAAACTTTGAGTAAGACTTGACGAACTAGCAGACCCTACGCCTTGATAGCTACGGTGTTTTTGTTCACCAGAAAAATCATACTCAACGCCCCCCGCATCTCCAGTTTCAACGTCTGCCTTCTCAAGAAGGGTTCGGAGGGGTCCGCCTATAGAATCTCCCCCAAAGGAGAAGCTGTCAGGTTGCCCAAGTTAATCATACGGCTCGGATCGCCATCGAAATACGAAAACAAAGAATAGCAATTCTTATGCAGGTTACTCCAACCTCGTCACAAACGTCAGGGCCCGAACCCATCTGGTAGGAGCTTTTCCGCCACTCACGCCACCAAGGTAACGTTACCGACCCCGCCTTTATTTCGATTAAATTTTGCATTCAAAACATTACATATGCAAAACGTTGCATCCCAACGCTTCGTGTCGCGTCACAAAATGGCTATCGCCTCACTCGATATAGGTGACAGTAGGCCAAGGTTCAAAGGCCAGCCGGCGAAGGGCTCCAGGTCGGCTCATACCAAGCAGAGCCAGGGAGAAATAACTGAGACGAGCCCTAGCGGCCTTGCTCGACCCCGCTCAGAAATGAACAGGGGTGTCTCTACCTTTTCTCGTTCGATTCTAAACCCCGAGCCAAACCCATAGAATCTCCATCGAGGAGAGGCCATCAGGCCGCCTGAGCCTATCGAACGGCTTGGGCATCTGCCGGGAGGCGGGTTAAGAAGTTGTGGAGTGCCACCAGATGGCTCTGCCGACCCCATCAGCAAATGATGGACCCGGATTCCACATGAATGTACCCGTTAGCGAGCTCATTGAGCGCGATACTCGAGCCGTCGAGGCAAGTGTCGTTTACTCAGCCCCTCTGATTGCGAAAATCGAGGACAGGGTAACACGCAAATTACGGCCGACCCCTATCAGACCCTAACAAGGCCCGAGGGCTCGAGCCGCTCAATACAGGGACATAGGTTCGAAGGCCCTACCTTGTCGAGCCCATAGAGTCCCCATTTGGAGATTTCTGTTGGAAGACAGGGCGGGGAATATTGCAATGCCATCCAAGGACTTCGTCGACTCTGTCACAAAAACCATGGATTGGGATTCCATCCAAACGTTCCGGTCTCCAGTAACACCCGACCCCAACAAATGCAAGGGATCAGACCTTACTGGGGCTAGTTAAGGTATGGCTACCTCCCTTCCTTTTTTCAAACAATCTCCTTGCATCAAGACCAGCGGCAAGATTTGGGGGAACGGATTGGTAAGATCGCAAAAGATCAAACAAAACAAAATTACGAAGCAAAATTACGAGACCGTGCCTAGACTCAAAAATACCGACACTTGTCCACATATTACATATAAGTTGTTCTCAAAATTATTTGACTAACTACTCCTGCGAAGAGAGAACCATCTCTTTCAGATTATCCGCCAGGTTTTTCGCAAGGGGAGCAACCATCTTCTCCATTGCCTCCAGCTCATCATCCTCATAGGTGGATGGGAAACCTTCGCTCATCACCTTCAGGTTGATTTCCTTCTCGTAATGGGCATGGGCGACGGTGAGGGCCTGGGTGATCCCGGCGTGAAAAGCACTCTCCTCAAGCTGGCCCACCCGAGCCGTGATACCTGCGGCATGAGCCGTGAGCGGGCTAGTCTCCACCGGCTCCACCACCTTCAGGGCATCAAGGACCACCTCGACCGCAGCTTGCAGCAGATCGTGCTCATCGCTCTCAACCTGAAGGGCCCTTCGTGCATGGGCAACCTCTTTTTCTAGCTTGACGGAGACATTTTCGGCGCTCAACCTTCGGCTTACCGCGTCACCGAGATCCGCCCGGAGAGAGCGGACCACCTCGATGTCCTCGTCCACCTTCTACTGAAGGGCCATGGCCCTACTCTCGGCCTTCCGTCGAGAGGTCCCGCTCCATCTTCAGCTCCTTCAGGACCTCGCCGGCCTTCTCATTAGCCATGGCATTCCTCTGCAGCAGTTTGTCTCGCTCCTTTTGGAGCCTGGCGATCTCCTCCCCATCCAGCTTGGACCTCGCCGACAAACCCTCGAACATCCCGTGGGCCTCCTCCGCATCCTGACGCGCCTGGGCCTCCCGCTCTTGGGCGGCAGCAAGCTGTGCGGCCATGTCTGCTCGTAGCCGGGCCTCCTCGGAGAGGCGATCCCACTCCACTTTCTACTTGCGGAGGAATCAGGATTTATTCTGGCTACGAGCAGCAAGAGCCTGAAGAGGAAGAAGACTGGTATCAGAAATACGAAAACACAAAAACATGCGAAGAAAGAAGAAAATCAAGCGAATACCTAGGTAGTAGGAACAGTGATTTCACGCAGGGCTCCTCTGGCCTGGTCCAGGGCCTCCAGCATGGTCAAAATTCTGATGTCAAGACCCTCCCGCTCCATGCTCTCAGAATGATTATCGAGCGAGAAAAGAGCTGACATCGGGTCCTGAGCGGCCATCCCCTGAAGCAGCGGCTCCCCCCGCGTGGGGGAGCGGTTTCCTCCTGACAAAGGGGCTGGGGGTGGCTCCCTCCTGACCCTATGTGGCACCACCACCGCGCTCGAGGACCCTCCGACTAGACCCTCCTCCATCTGGGCTACTTCGAGCGCCATGGGCGGATCCACCTGGGCCCCAGATGGCGCGGATTGCACTACGCCCCCGAGCACCACCACGGTCGCACCCGGCTGATCCTGGCTTAGCGCGGTCACGACCACCTCCACCGGCGGTATGCGGCCCTCGGCCGGCTGTACCACATCCACCATGGAGGAAGCCGCCTGCTCGGTAACCTTCGCGGGCGTGGGCGCCACCACAGACGCCGTCGGGTTGGCCAACGCAGATCCAACGTCGGCACCACTCCTGCCCGAAACAGGGGTGACGCCAGGCGACGCCATCTATCCCACCTGAATGGTGAGACTCTTCTTGGGCGCCAGCCCCAGGGGGTAACCCGTCCGTAAGAACCTACACAAAGGTAATAGCCATTAGATCAAAATAGAAATGGAAAAAGGATGAAAACAGGGGAATCAGCAGCTCACGTTGACGCCCTTGGCCGGCGGAAACGTTTTGGGGACGGATCCCTAGATCCCTACCCTGACTCGTCTGGGTGGGACCGTTTTGAGCCTGCCTCCTGCTCCGGGGCAGGGGGGTTCACCACGTGGGGCGCGGCACCAGCGTCGCTCCCCTCCATCGTCTCGTGGGGCGCGGCACCAGAGCCGCTCCCCTCCGTCGTCTCATGGGGCGCGTCACCAGAGCCACTCCCCTCCCCTGTCTCGTGGGGCGTGGCACCAGAGCCACTCCCCTCCATCATCACCTCAGGGTCAGTAGCGGCAGGCCCACTTTCCTCCATCCACCGGTCCTCGGCCGGCACACCGTGCGAAGCGGTGGACCCATCGGCCTCCACCAACCTCACCGATTCACTTCCCTCCGCGTGGAACGGGAAGGGTACCTGCACGGACGGGTGGCCACTTGTCAGCGTGTCCTCATCCTCCAGGACGTCCCAATCCACGCCGATGGCTACCTTGTCGTCATCGTCGTCATCATCACTGCCCACGTCCTCTCCCCGATCCCGTGCCTCCTGCTTCTATCGTTTCGCCCTCTTCATCTGCTCTCTTGCTTTCTTGTCCCGCTTGGCCACGAGTCGATTCACCGCCGCCACGGCCTTGTCCTTCGACAGTGGAACCGGACTATCTTTGAAGACTAGCCCCCTCTGCTGGTCCCAATGTCACAAAAGCAAGTATTAAAAAATGGAGATTCAGGAAAAAGAAAAGAGCACGGGAGAAGAGGGCTTACGAATTCGAGGAACCCAGGTTCTGGCCGCATTGGGGGATGTACGGGCACCGGATACATAATGTCGAGGACGCTGCCTTTGGAGTCCTTCATTGGCTCCGTCGCCTCCTTAATGCGATGTGCCACTTCTAAAAAGGAAAGGGGAGTGCCTCGTCAACAAGCACCGTCCCCTCGAATGACATTCCGGGCATCATCCGATGCAGGGGAAGCACGCGCACCATCAGCGGCGCCACCCTCCTCGCATGATAGGCGTCGATAATCCCCGTCCCCTTTATGCCACGATCCTTCAGGGCCTCAAGGGCGGAAAGAAGGTCGGAGAGGTGTTTCTTGTCTTTGGACTAGACGCCCCAACTCCATGACTCCGGAGCCTCTTCAATAAGGCGTCCGGTGTACCTCGGTAGGGTGGCACTCACATCATCCCTAACATAAAACCACTACGAGTGCCATCCCTTGTTGGATGTCGCCAGACGCATGTATGGGTAACCCCTCGACCGAGTATGGCGCAGATGAATGCTGGCACATCCCATTGGCGCGTTCACATATTTCCCTCCAATCTTCCTCTTCGACAAACTAATGGTAAAGAAATACCGCCACAGATCAAAATGGGGATCGATCCCCAGGAAACCCTCACATAGGGCAACAAACACCGCCATATGTTGAACCCTGTTGGGAGTTAGATGCTGCAGCTCCACCTCATAATAATCCAGTAGCCCTCGAAGGAATCTATGCACGGGTACCACAAATCCCCACTCATGGAAGATGGCGAAAGAAACGACATACCCTTCGGGCGGCACCGGCTCACCCTCGTCGCCAGGTAGCAGCCACTCCTGGATGGCGGACAGTGGGCGAAGAAGGCCACGGTGGATGAGGCCCTCCAAACGCCGTGGGGTGATGCTAGATCTGCCCCACAACTCCATCAAAGCAATTAGGGAGAAAGTTGGGCGCGAGCTCGATGGTGGCTATGGGGCAGGCGCAAGCTTGATGGCGGCTGCAACACGGATGCAAGCCGGCTGACGGTGGTAGCGCGGGCGCAGGAGGCTGGGGCGATTGGCGGCGGATGTTTCAAGACGCAAAGGCTAGGGAGCGAAATACGGAACCTTGGGGGCGAACCCCATGGTTTTATAGGGGCGACGGACGCGAGAAGGGCAACCGTCCGCCTCGATCTCCCGGCCTATCACGCGCACCGCCGCGTCATGGCGCGGGACACGCGCCCGCAGTCCCTTTCCTTTCCCACCAAAAGTCACGGTGGACGGTTCATCTTCCGTAGACGAATCCAGACTCTCTACCCATCTGGGAAACGCAGGTCGCGAAGATCTTTCTCTCTTTGGCCCACCTAGGGCCCAGAAGCTCGACGACCAGCCCAACTAGGGACGGGTCTGCGAACGATCCAAAATCAAGGGCGCAAATATTACTGAGGTCTCGATCCATGGTCAAGCCCCGGCCAGGTCAGCCCTGAATGAGATCCCCGCGAACGGGATACCACGACCCCCTCGAAAAATATCCAGTTGGCGAAAAACTAAGTCCTTCAGCCTTACCCGTGAAGGGTCTGAGAACACCCTCCAGGCGATTCTATCCGAATCACCTGGAGGCTCGGGGGCTACACCCATCGGGTGCGCTCGCGCGCACCCTCTGGTAAAGTAACTCCGACGAAATAAAAAAACACCCTCCAGGCGGTTCTATCCGAATCACCTGGAGGCTCGGGGGCTACTGTCGGGGACCTAATACCGGGGTACCCTAGAAGGTGGAACCAATAACTACCGAACGATAAAAACTTCTGGACGGATAAGGGCGCCGTAGCGTTCCTTGCTCGAACGACAGGAGTTTGGTTCTGCCTCGCCCAACGCCTTTGGGGTAGCTCTGCCTCGCCCGAGGGCTCAGGGCTAGTCTCCGCCTCACCCGACGCCTTTGGGGCGGCCACGGTCTCGCCCAAGGGCTCAGGGCTAGTCTCCGACTCGCCCGACGCCTATGGGGCGGGCTCGGTCTCGCCCGAGGGCTGAAGGATAGACTCCGCCTCGCCCGACCCCAGAGGGGCTGGGTCAGTCTCGCCCAAGAGATAGGGGTTGGTCTCTGTTTCACCCGACGGCCAGGAACGAGCCTCGCCCTGCTCGATATCTAAAGACTGGTTTCATCTTACCTGACAACTCCTCCCATTCCCACATAATGATGGGTACATGGCAAGATAAGACGTTCGGGTCAACCATGGCTCCAAGGACCATACCCTGCACCTTGGCAGGAAAAGTATTGTCGGGGAACGACGAGACAGGTGCTTTAGACCCTACCGGACGCCGTAGAGCCCGAAAAGTGTTACAGGTGCGTGCTCTTCGCCCTGTAGAGTTGTAGGCACCGCCTTCAGCTCTGGGACACGGAACTCGATGAAGATATACGACAATCGCTATGCTCTAGAAAAGGATTTGCTATCTCCACTGACGACGGGTATTCCGTCACCACGCTATGGACCCAAGGGAGCGGTGTCCGCTTCCTGACCCCCAGGTCAACCAAGACAGAAGACCTTGGCCACGGCGCTACTCCAGACCCCGACCCCACGTCCCTCCGACGAAGACTCATCGGAACCAGAAGGCGTGCGGAGCAAGGCTAGGGGAGGCTCATAAGTCAAAACCACTGTACTACGGCCCATACCCTGCGCAGGGAAGCATTCTGTAACCAACCTGAGATTCTACAGAGACATCGATAGTATTGTAGGCGCTCATCTTCCTTCGCACTCATCAAAATGAAGAACCAGGCCGGGTAGACGTGAGCCACAAGACTAAGTAGAGTACGCATCCTAAAGCCCTCACCCATGTAAAAGCCAGCCCCTTCCTCTATAAAAGGGGATGCGCTTCCTCCATCAAAGGGGGGACTTCTGACCGAACAGCAGAAGACACACACACATAGTCAAGCGGCTACCAAGTTCTTGACCTCCTTTCAACCCTTTCATCAGAGACTTGGGACCAGTCCCTCTCTCGATCATTTGTACCCCCTACTACGAACCGTTCACGGTGCTAATAACACGAGCAGCAACAAACTGGACATAGGGACATTCGGCCCGAACCAGTATAAATCTTGTGTCCTTTAGCGCACCATCCGAGCCTAACACACAATACTATAAATTTACTTGCCGGTGCCTATATGAAACACCGACACATATATAATTCAAATCTAACCACAAGCACAAGAGTATTATATAAACTACAATTACAAGTCCAATTTACAAGAATATATATAATCCATCATTAAATAGACAAAATTCACAAGGTAAGACCAATGTCAAATTCCATAGACATTGTTATCAACGGCCTAGAGCTAGCCTTTTAGTCTCACGAAGGTGTTGGTACTGAGGATTTCTACCTAAGTCAGAATCTCGGTCATGGTAGGTGCCTTTGACGTGTATAATCTGGTCCAATATGAAGTTGCAAAGGTCGCCGACGAGCTCTAAGAGTTGATCATCCTTGTATGGGTCTCTTTTCATTTCTTTCTCTTCTTTCCACTATAAGAGAACAAGTTTCAGTTTAGTATTTCATACCATATGCGAAGTTTTTATACTATGGGTGAAGAGGTTCAAACTTACCCTTAAGGGGTGTCTCCTATAGGCACCGGTGTTACTTATCATAGAATATACATAGTATCCACAATGTACACTCCCAGGCTTCTGCTTGGGGCACTGCGTGTTTTGCATATGGAAATGTTAAGTAATGCTTTTGACAACCATGTAATGATGTACTGAAGAAGTAAGTTACACTTACCACACATAGTGTTTTTATAGCCAGCCTTTCCTTTCTTACTGGATCATGCCTTCCGTGATGTTTAGTGACATAGAACCTAAATGCTCTGTTCGAATTATTTTAGCAAATACAACTTGTTAGTATCCAAAAGTAAATGTTACAAGTATGTATACAAACATATAAGCTAATGAGAATTGTCGATATGTATACATCTTGAGAATCGATATGAAGTCTTTGTATGTCACTGGGTCCTTATCTATTGAATCAAAGACCCATGCCATGCTCCTCCCAACATCGACGCTTATACAAATCCAGTGGTTGCTGCATGGATTTAATCATAGAACTAGATAAGCTCTTTTGCATCGAATAAAATATATCGAACAAAGCTTTAAATATAGAGTTGAACTTACTCAAAGTTGTATGGTAGCCATATAGTAGAGTGCTGTTGGAGATTTTCAAAAGCCAGGGCAATGTATGCTGAAACCTTAAGGGACTCTTGCCTTAGTTTCTTCATACGGATGTTCTCTTTCTCCCGAAGGGTCTTTCTAGCAGCTAGCTCTTTGTCATCCAATTTCCACTGTCTAGGGTAATTAAAATTTGTTTGTGCTGTAGCTTGAGGGTCTATATACCCGGCTTTCACACTTGGCATTTGTTTTACAATGTGCACTTGCATTCTACAAATCACGGCGTGGGTTAGTTACAACAAAATCCAAAGATTACATTCATATCATATCGGGAGGACAAGGACTTACAGGCACCACGTACGAATTAGATTCATTTCCATTGTTCCAAGGTGATAGCATGTCTGCATGTCATTAAAGTCAAAGATAATTTTCTCGGCTAGGCATCCAAATGTGCCGGTGGGGAAGCATGCTTGTACGATGTCTATGCTCATTAGGAGAACAAGCAAGTACCAATCATGGAACCTTCTCATTCCAAGTGGTAGGCGCTGGATGTCCCGATTTGGTTGGAAGGGCTTGCCTCTTTCATATGTTTTCGGGCAATCCTTTGACCATTTGATGGCATCAACAATTGGATACTGCTTTACTGTTTGGTGGAGTTTGCTAGTGATGGCCTCCTCAGAAGCCCGTGATGGGACTTTTTTAACTTGGTTCTCAGGCTTGAACTGGTCATGGGAATACCACTTATGCACCGTTGAGACATCTTTGATCGGAACATAAATTGGTCTTATGGTGATTGAATGCTTCTTTCGAAGTTCCCATTCAGGCATGTCCTCATCTTCTTGTGCATCGCCTTCTTTAGGAGGCACTCATTGTTCATGTATCGGTAGTGCTTGTTGAGAAGACTGTGGCATCTCATTATGCACTTGCTTGGTACGAGCTGGAGAAGGTTGTGGCTTATCAGGCACATGCTCGCTAGGAGGCGGGGAAGAATGTGGCATCTCAGGAATGTGGTGGTCACAAGACGGTAAAAATATCTTCCCGTCCTCAACAACTCGCTTCAAATTTGGGAGAGGGGGAGGCGATGAGGAAGCAGTTAATATAATGTCTCATTTGTGCTAGAGGATGAACTGCCCCATTACGTCTCCGAGTAACACCAGCCCCTCAAGAGTTGCATAGTCTATCCTCCACTGCATGAACTCGGGCTTCACGGTATGCACCTCGACCCTAGTGTAGTCCGGTGGTATGTTATTATTGTGGTGTAAGCCACCAGGAGGATGTGCCACACCCATTGCCACCTCCATCACAATATTCTATCGGCCGCTGAGAAACACCAAAGTGCAACTAGTTGGTTCCCATATGCGATCGATGGGGGTTGTGGCTGCAGTGGAACCTTGGCTGCTAGGAACTTTCGAAGGGCTACCAACTAATACCAGTTCTCCCAGCGGCGTCATTAATGTACGTAGCTCCATAGACAGTCCTTGCTCATCCAGCGCCTTCGCAACTAGAGCCTTCACTTGGAGCTCAAGATTAGTCTCCCGGTCTATGTCATGTTTCTTGTACATGTGCCTGTCCTCTTCAAATCCGTGCTTCTAGGTCATCCTTTTCCCTAGGCCCCTAGTGCGGCCTGTGTGCTCCTTGTTTCCCAAGCCAAGGCTAAGCGCGTCCCTCTCTCTAGAAGGATTGAATGAGCCCTTCTCCTTGTCTTCAACATATTTTAGTATCCTTGATACTGCCTCTTGGGTCTCCGGCTTATCAAACTTAAGATTACGGCCGGATGATTCTATACTCCTCGCATATATCCAATTCCTTGAGCATATATTCAAATTCTTCACATCGATATTCCCAGTAGCTATGGCCTCTTCGTCCATCTTCCTAAATTGCTCTTTCTTAGCATAGTAGCCACCGGGGCCTAGATGATGGTGTTGTTTGTTCCTCTTCGCCAGCTCGGTGTTACGAGCACTGAGCTCCAATGCCTCCAGTGAAGTCTTCTGAGCCATGAGCTCCTCCCATTGACTAGGAGTTATGTTGCCAAACTCGTTGAAGGGTGTTAACCCCTTTTGGATATACTTCTTGTTGAGCTCCGACCTCCAACGTCGGAATGACTCTCCCATGATCTTGAAATCATTTTTTACCAGCTCATGCTTACCCTCCAAAAATCTAAAATTGAGCTTCAGCTGCTTATCCCATAGTTCATCCTTTTTCTTCTCAGGTACCTCTTTCTAGTTAAGGATTGTTGGGTTCAATTTATCTCTTATTAGGGCCCCGATCGCATTACGGAATCGTCCTCTGAATTCCTTCGGCTCAAGGATCTCCCCTACTGGCCCGACCTTCGTTATCACATAGCATGCCTTATCAGGATATTGATTTGCTTTTCTATCCCCTTGTTTCCTCTTTGGCTTGGTAGTCGTTGTTGTCTCTTGCGGTTGTGGAGCAGAGGCCTCAATGTTCGTCTCTATGGCTGTTGTCTCTGCTCTCCTTTCCTCTACTCTGTCTTGTCTAGTGAGATGTCACGGAAGTCGATGTCGTCTTTTCTGAGTTTTAGGATGGACCTGTATATACGACAGGTCAAAGTGTTAGCAGAGGTAACACAGCCAAAGCTTTAGCAAAATTTACAAGCTAAGGCTTTATCCCTACCTCCTCGTTTGGGTCAAAATCCTTGTCCAAATCTTCCTCCGTTAGCCTCCTTCTGGCTTCACATGGGAAGGGATCCTCGGGACTTACGTATCCCTCTTCTGAGTCATAATCATCATCATCCTCTTCTTCTTCGCCTTCAACAGGCTCTCCTGCTCTTCCTTTTGCTCCTCCTTCCTCCTCGCCACACTGCTCCTGAGTAAGCATCACTTCTAGATTCTTTTCTAACTCGTTATCGAATTGCTCCTGAGTAAGCTGATCCTCTAGTGCTTGCTCCTCAGGTTGGCTACTCATCGTGCTCGGGGCATCGGGCTGCACTGTCTGGTGTCCACAATATTATTTCGCGCTTTGTTCTAATAGATGCAAGAAAGTGTGCTTTAGGTACGCGAGAAGGTATAAGAAATCAAAAAGGTCTATAAACCAAAGTAGTCCTATAAAACAACAATATATAAAAAAATGAGTAGTAGCAGTAGTAGAGGCCTCAGAAACTTGTCAATCATCATTTGATCATGAACTTGGAGCATCAAGGCATCATAACAGAGAAGAGAGAAGAAGGTAATGTAGGGGCGGCTGCTAATGATGCCAAGTTTTTCACAAGTTCTTGATCATAAACTTGGAGCATCAATGCATCATAACAGAGAAGAGAGGTGAATGTAATGTAGGGGCGGCTGCTAATGATGGTAAATTACTCACAAGTTCTTGATCATGAACTTGGAGCATCAAGGCATCATAACAGAGAAGAGAGGAGAAAGTAATGTAGGGGTGGCTGCTAATGATGTCAAGTTCCTCACAAGTTCTTGATCATCAGCTCATATTCCATATAATGTATGGACTTGGATAATTTCATCATGGGCAAAACAAAGAAGAGGAGAGGAGAGGAGATGGGAGATTTGGCAAAAAAAAAAGCAACAGCTGCTTAGCAAACATAGAGCAGCAGCTGATGACAAAAATAGCCAAAAATTGGAGCTGCAATTGCAATCAGCCAAGCACAATCATATTACCCTTGTACCATGCATAACTGAAAGAGAGACAAGCAGAATAGAAAAATTCAGAAAGGAAATTATAGTCGGACTTTCTTCCAGAAAGTAGTAGCAAGCCAATACAGCCTGTGTATGTAAAACATAGTGGTTGCCTAAAAATAATACAGCATTAAGACAATTCAAAGCCTACTAATTTTCTAAACTAAAAATTACCTTGCCATATAGTTTACATTGACAAACTCATCATAAAAGGTTTCAGGAAAATTCAGTATTTAGATAGATACTGGCCCCGTTCACGTGCCCTTAAACCCGGCTTGATCCGCTTCTTTTTTCATCCGGAACAGTGTTTTTCTCTCATAAATTCCTCCAGCATTCCTCCAAACCATCTAAATTCCTCTAGAATTCCTCCAAGCGAACATGCCCACTTTAATATGCTTGGTTGTATTATCACGTAGAACCTTTAGTAAGTGAAAATACATAATCAGTTGCAGAAAGGAAAATAATTACTACTATTTTTCTTAGCAGGATAATTAAATACTGGACATCACCGTGTTGATGTAGTTGATCTCTGTCAAAAGCTACAACTTCAAAGATTAAAAAAGCCAATCACTTTACATGTCAGAACATCTACACAAACTACAACTTCAGAGCTATAAAAAGCCATATCAGCCCTCTATAGCTTCAGTTGCAAAAATAAATTACTTTTCAGACAGCTTTAGGTAACTTGTGTTTTAGAAAAAGGTAAAGTTCTAAACTTAACATGTCTTATAATAAACAGAGTCATCAACTTTACGAAGCTATTCATAGATACACCAAAATTTATAGATAATAGAAACTAGCAGCCCATAGTTTTACAGTAGAAGTAGACAAGCACTGCAATTTTCAGCTACAAGCCCATAGTTGTCTAAAGAAAATTACAATTCGTCCTATCATCATTCACTATTCGGCCCCTGGTGCAGCCTTGTTCCATTCGGATAGGAATTCAAAGCAATGCAATTTAGTTTTAGCGTACTGGTTTACTGTAATTGAATTTTTAGAAGCTCTAAAATTTATTTACTACATGCAACATGCATAACTGTAACCCTCAAACCTTGAGTTACTGAAACTGAAAATGGAACTCAGCATATCTGCTTATATAGTGGCAGATATGTGTGCAGTCATAATATAATTGAAACTGAAAGGCACGGTTTACTATAACTAAATTTTCCGGAGCTCTAAAATTTATGTACTGCATGCAACATGCAAAACTGAAACCCCCAAACCTTATATGACTGAAACTGAAACTCAATATATCTGCTTATATGATGGCAGATATGTGAAACTAAAAGCACTAAACTGATGTGATGCTGAAATAAATTCCAAGCTCAAGCTGCTAATTAGCAAAGAAGAACTAAGCAGCTGACCAACAGGAAAAGCACAACGACATGCTACTATGATCTGCCAGACTACTAAACATAGGAGCGACACAGATATCGTGGAGAAACCAAGTCTAAACTTCACACGGACTAAAAAACTGAAGTTTTAAAACTGAAAGCACTAAACTGACATACTAAATCTGAAACAACTGAAGTTTTAAAACTGAAAATAGTAAACAGTGTTACTAAAACTAAAAAAAACTCAACATATCAATGAACCTGAAACTAAAGTCTAGAAAATATGAAACCTAAACTCTAACTGATAAACTAAACTAAAAAACTAAAAAATCAATTAAAACTTAAAATGAACATATAATTAATGACACTAAAATTACTAAAATAATTTGCACACACGTATCACGTACTCGTGTATGCATGCTGGCCATTCCTAGGAGAACACTAGTACCAGAATTATTAGCCTTTTGTAATGTTGATGTTGTTCATTCTAGAGTTAAAGGCTTCACTAGTAGTTAGTATTGGATGTGTCGCTGCCGTTGTTATCACGCTCATTATAGTATCAGACACAAAATAAGTAGATGTGATGTTTTTTCCTTCTAATACTCATCGGATTATTAACTCCTCTACCGAAAGATATGGCAGAATCATGGTAAAAAAAATGTGGTGCATTGTACAAGAGTACAGGCAAGCAAGAACCTATCTTATCTTATAGTTAAAATTCACAACTTAGTAAACTTGTCAATACATTACTGTAGCTACGGAAAAAACGGGAAAGTAAAACTCACTGAACTGTGGAGCAAAAGCACATCTTATATATAAAAAATGGACCACATAATCAGCCCATGCAAGCATCACAGTCTATTTATCTAAGAAACATTACATAGCAATAATTTCTCTTCATCCTCTCCCACTCACCCACCGCCTAAGCATCAGCGTCAACAAAACAATAAATGCAGGAGTTCCAAACGCTAAGTATGTAATATTCACATACAAAACTGGACCACATAATCAGCCCATGCAAGCATCTCAATCTATTTATCTGTGAAACATTACAAAGCGATAATTTCTCTTCAACCTCTCCGACTCGCCCCCCATCTAAGCATCAGTGTCAACAGAATAACAAATGAAGGAGATCCAAATGCTAAGTATGTAATATACATATATTCATCCTATATTTTCCACCTTTCAGCTTAATAAATAGATACTAGCCTGCAAGCTCACCAGCTCCTAACAAGCAAAACAACAATTTCTTCATGAGATTCTTAATTTCCCATCACTGGAACCCTAGAATTCACAGCATTCATAAAACAAGCAAATGCAATATTCAGGCCACTCAATTATGTGCATGCACGAAAGCCGTATTATCTTCGTGATGGCCTTCTCCAAAATTATCACAATGGGGTAACCAACACAAGCAAGCCATGCTAAACCCTAGTAATAAAACCCGTGAAATCGGCAGCAAAAAGAAAGGGTTGGGCTTACATGCAGAAGATGGCGGCGATGCGCGGGGGCCGGCTGGGGGATAGCAGCCAGAGGAGAGGTCGGAGAGGAGGCGCCGCTGGTGGCGGGGACTACTACCAGAGCACACGGCCTGGGCGCGCAAGGGCTGGCGAGGTCAGAGAGGAGGCGCCGTCGGTGGCGGGATGACTACCAGAGTGCATGGCCGGGCGCGCAAGGGCCGACGAGGATGGAGGTCAAGGTCCAAAATGGACGGGGCAGCGGTAGCCACGTGGTTTGTGAGCTCTCGCGCAAACCCTAGCCGTCGTGGCGGCCAGCCTGGGGAAAGGCGGCGTTTGGGGCAGGAAGTGTGGCGGGCGACGGAGGCGGTCACAGGAGGACATTGGAGGTGAGAGGAAGTGGCGCTAGGCATGGAGACGGTGGCGGCAGCGGGGGAAATATTCGGCAGCCTGACGACGTCCGCAAGAAGAAGAGCGTCCAGACTTAGCCAAATTTTGGCCTCCAAGCACGCCCTATATTTATACTGGGGAGTATTTGTAGGGGCGGCTGGTGATTGAGCCACCCCTACAAATTCATTTCTAGGGGCGGCTCACTCACCAGCCGCCCCTACAAATATTTTTCAATTTATTTTTATTACTTGTTATATATATTCATTTTTCTTTATATATAACTGTATGTATTTGTTTTTTTATTATTCTATATATATAAATGTATCTATATATACATTTTTTATATAGAAAATATATAATTCTATATTTTGTTCTTTACAAAAAGAATATTTTAAAAATAAAAAATTTAAAATTTAAAACAACTAAAACAATTTCATCTCCATTAAATGACCTCAAATGAAAATTTTGTAAACATCAAATTTGTAGATCTCATCAAGATGTACAACTTATATTTTGGTCATCTTTTCATTTGACCAAATTTGAACAGTTCTAATTTTGAATTTCAATAAATGTCAACTTCAAATAAGATTTTGAAACCTTAAATGATTTCAAATAAGAAAGTCATGAACATAGAAGTTGTTGAACACATCACTATCTACAACTTTTATTTTGGTCTTCTTTTCATTTGACCAAATTTGAACAGTTGAAATTTTGAATTTCAATAAATGACAACTTCAAACAAGATTTTGAAACCTTAAATGATTTCATCTATAAAACTCGCAAACATAAAAGTTGTTGAACTCATCACTATTTACAACTTTTATTTTGGTCACTTCTTTATGTGACAAAGTATTAATAAACATTGTTCATAAATTCACATATGATTCATAATTTCATGAACTATACGAGAGACATGTTGATTTATGAACAATGTTTACTATCATTTTATCAGATGAAGAAATGATCAAAATAAAAGTTATAGATCTTGATGAGTTATACAACTTTGATATTCATCACTTTTTCAGCTGAAATCATTTAATGGTTGAAAATCAGGTTTGAATTTGTTATTTTTTAAAATTTGAAAATTTGAATTGGTCAAACTTTGTTAAATGAAAAGAATGACCAAATCAATATAGTAACTTGATAGGGAATGATTTTAGAAAATTTTAGGAAAAATCATCACATTTCGAGTTAGTATGAGGGAGAAAGACTAGTTATAAATTTTACCCAGAGATTAAAAAGAAAAATCATAACTATTCATGATGATCAACGATGAACAAGTGTGATTTCTCTTTTTAATCTGTGGCTGAAGCTTGTAACTAGTTTTTTCCCTCATACTAACTTCAAATGTGATGGGTTTTTTCCTAAAATTTTCTAAAATCATGCTCTATCATTTTAGTCTGGTCATCTATCTTTGTCACTAATTTTGGACAATTTAAATTTTGAATTTCAGAAAATGACAACTTCAAACCTGATTTTCAACTATTAAATGATTCAGCTGTAAAGGTTGTATAACTCGTCAAGATCTCCAATTTTTATTTTGGTCATTTCTTCATTTCATAAAGTGTTAAGTGATTTCATAAAGTTTTAGTAGTAATAGGGTGGACGTTGAAATAGATTCATCTGGATGTTGCAAATGGTAGTCTCACACACATGCATAAATATTGTTGGTGCAGAAAGTGACCAACTAGTGAATATTTATAGTTTTGCCGTACGTTGTGATCGGAGGTGGCCTAGCACTCAATGACATAGGTTTATACCGGTTCAGGTAATGTGCCCTACGTCCAGTTTGAGTCGGTTGGTGACTTTATTTCCCTGAGCCCAGGTGCTCAAAGTTTGCAGTGGGGTTACAAATGAGAAGGAGAAAGATGGGGTGTACAAGAGGTCTGGTCGACTCCGGTCGGAAGGACCGAGAGTGACAGGAGCTCCGCTATGAGCTAAGTGTTCAAGCGTGTGTTTGAGGTCCGAACCTGGCAGTTCTGTGGTTGTGAGCTAGTGAGCTTGGTCGATCTAATGAATCTGGAATAACTTTTATGAACTTGAATCAACTTAGTTTCTTAGAAGAGAGAGCGCATCCCCTTTTATAGATGAAGGGGATGGCTTTACAAGTGAGAGGGAGAGAGTACGTATGCTTCTAAACCTTGTTGCCCACGCCAGTAGGTACAGGACGATGGTAGGCGCCCACAACACTATTGGATGTCAGATGCACATGGGAGGTTCCGTCGTCTTTGTTTGGGTATAGCAGATGTCGGTACCTGCATATACTATTGATGCCCAGAGGCATGTGAGGAGTTTCACCATGTTCACTCGGTACGGTAAGTTCCGACGCCCACAACATTGTCGATGCCCAGAGGCATGGGGGGTCTTACCATATGGGAGTTAATGGCGCCCATAATACTATATGGGAAATATCGGCACCTATAACACTGTTCGTGCTAGGGCGGTTGCAGAGTACTGTTCTTGTAGGTGTATAGAATATGGTCCCCGGTATCGTGGTTTGACTTGTGCGCCTTGCCTTGCTTTTCTCCGTTCATTCCCTGGTCCTTTCCGAGCGGTCGTCCCCGGTCATTTGGTCCCAGTCGGCTCTTGTTGCGCCAGTTGGAGAAGAGTAGTGAGCGTGCTCTTTGCATACCCCGGTCAGAGATGCGAGGTCAAAGTAGGAAGTAGTGCTTTGGTTAGGCCTTCCGGTCGGAGAGGTTGTCCGAAGGTGGCTGGAGTCAGAGCGAGTGCTCCGGTCGGAGAGGTGGGTCGGAGTCAGAAAATGGGTGCCACTCCTCCTCGGCCAGATCTTCCAGTCAGTGATTGGATTGCCCTTTTGGCCTATTGTTCAGATACTTGGGCCAGCCCATGAGTTGCGCGCTGTCTGTTTGGGCCGAGCCTTTGCGGGGAAGTCAGTCCGTGAGGGACCACATGTTTATGAATCCGACAGGCGCCCCCGAGCCCCTAGGTGATTCAGGCAGAATCGTCTAGGGGATCTTTGTCTCGACAGCGGGTGCACGCGAGCGCACCCGCGGGTATAGCCCCTGAGCTCCCGGGCGGTTCGGGCAGAACCCTCTGGGGGATTTTTCGTGTTGCCAGCGGGGGAGGTTTTTGTTTTGAAAGCGGGTGCACACGAGTGCACCCGCGGGTGTAGCCCCCGAGCCCCCGGACGATTCCAGTAGAATCGTCTGGGGGTGTTTGTCAGTGGGCGTGTGCGTGTGCTTTTTAGTCGAGATGGAATTGTCAACCAAGGCATCGTTGCACAGCCAAGGTGGTTAGTTGTTTTTAGGGATCGGGTGAGGCGGAGCTCGCGGATCCTGGCGTCAATGCACGCCATGGGATCGGGCTAGGTAGTTAGTCTTTTAGGGATCGGACGAGACAGAGCTCGTAGATCCTGGCATCGGTGCACGCCGTGGGATCAGGCGAGTCAGAGTCGTGGATCCTGGCCTCAGTGCGGCCCATGCAACTGAGGCAGTTAGTTTAGTTAGTTTGGGATTGGGCGAGCTAGAACTCGTAGATCCTGATGGGGCGAGTTTGGGGTCGCAGACCCAGGTGTTTTTGAAGTGCAGTCGAAGCGTAGCCGGATAGGGCGAGTTCAGGGTCGTAGACCCATGTGGTTTTGGAATGCAGTTGAAGTGTAGTCGGATGGGGCGAGTTCAGGGTCGCAGACCCAGGTGGTTTGTGTCTTGAGCCCCCGAGCCCCGTTGGGCTTTAGTAGTGGTCGGCGTGAGTTGTGTGAGTTACCCCGTCCTCGGTTCCTCACAACCGGAGGGGCTGAGTTTTGTCGCTTGTCCCGATCGCTCGGGCTCGAGTGATGCGCTCGGTGAGTTTGCTAACGGGTATGATCGAGTGGAATCCGGGTTCGTTGTTCGTGACAGGGTCGGCATGGCCCTCTTGTGACATTCCACTGCTCCTTTACCTGCAACCCGGTAGATGCCTGGGTCGTTCCGGAGACCGATCCGGGTGGCCTAATGGCCTCCCCTCGATGGAGATTCTGTGGGGCTTGGCAAAGGCTTAGGATCGAACAAGAAATTTGGGATGACCCTGTCTGCTAGATTGGGCGAGGGCCGCACGGGGCTCATCTGTGTTTTTAACCCCTGGCCCTATTGTTGCTCATGTCAAATGAGGCAACTGCCGCTTCATGACGCAACACGGAGCGTTGTGATGCATTTCACTGCACGTGCGATGCTTAGTTCCTGAGCCCCCGGGCGGTTCAGGGCCTAAATCGTCCGAGGGGCATGGATGTATGGAATGAAATGCACTTATGGATGTATGAAATGATTTATAAAGAAATAGAGGGGGTTGGTAGTGTTACCTTGATGACTCGAGTGATGGGGTTCGGAGAGCTCCAGTCGGAAATGTGCAACCAGGACCCATGCTCGTCGTTCATGACGGAGTCGGCTATGGCAGAACCACCCGAAATAGCGTACTTACGAAGGCGCTCATCTTCCACCAGACACTAAGCACCCCGAAAGCAACTACAGCGAGCGATGTCCGTCGGGCACACCCCGAGGGAGAACCCGAAAGATCCACATTTTTCCCAAGGATCCAATAATGAGAACGAGTTACAACACAAGTCCATTTCATACATTAGAGTTTCTTAAAAAGTACATTATTACAATACCAAATACAGAGTGCGGAATGATAAACAGCGGAATATTAAAAAGATAACATCTAGCGATAAGGTAGCGAGGATTCCGTCTAAGCCCAACAGAAGGATCCTCCACACAAGATACTCAAGCATCACCTGCAACAGGGGTAAATAAACCCTGAGTACACAATGTACTCGCAAGACTTATCCGACTAGTGGGAATAATTTCTCGACTCCAAGGGATATGATAAGCTTTATGGCTTGCTGGTTTCTTTTGGCAGAAAGCAATACTAATAGTGAGTCCTTATTTATGAATTATTATTATTAGTCGTATTAAGTTATCATCTAGCCAGTCTATATAAGCACCTGTTCTACTTTCAAGCACAAGTTGAGCAATCAGTTCCATTTCTTCTCCTTTCAACTTTTAGTTCTTACTATGGTGCTAAACACGAGACAAGCCGTACCGGATCTCCCGGCGATTCGCGAATCAATGTGCCCAGCTGGGTGCCCCGAAAACACATGCCCCACTTGTACCCCAGGCAAAAGCAGGACTAACCCGCCACCCTCCTGTCCCGAGTGTCCAGGTCCCCGTCTAAACTTGGACTCCAAGCCCCCACATCCTAAGTCCCAGACTCAATGTGGTGCAAGGACCTCCACCACCTCTTCTTCCCATCAGTCGATCCGAAAAGAGCCGGATCAGCGACAAGAGAGCAACAAGTCTTCCCTGCGCCCATACCCAAGTATGCTCTCAGGACAATAAATCTGTGACTTGCCCACGATGCCTTATGCAACGACCGGTCCTTAATCAACACAGACAGGGAAAAAGTGTAACCGAGCCATGCCCTGTTGGCCACAGGACACACCCCTTTACACCCACCACTACCCAAACCACATCCCTGCCCGGTCACCATTTACCTTTCCACCATTTTATCATGAGTGTTCATATTTATCACCTATTTGCGAGCAACGACAGGTTACTCACGCTACCGATATCCTGAGCATAGCAGCTACTCGACCTATACTAGTAGGACTCATGGGTTGATATATTTATGCATGTAGTTTCCATACAACCCCTATAACTTAAATGCACATCACATATATATTCAGTGATCATAAAAATATGGGTTATGCACTGGGGCTTGCCTTGGGTAGGTGCCGGGTCAGCAAGGTCAGTACCAACAGGCTCCTAGGCTTCCTCCTGTGTGAAGATCTCCTCCTCATATTCCTCGATCACCTCGTCATACTCCGGCTCGCCGACGGGTACAAAGTCTACCTACTCATGATCTACATGAAATGATGATGCAGTGCTTAATAAGATGACAACAACAACTCTTCGCCTAAAAGTACATCTATTAAACTACTAAGCGAGGTCTACCCACTAAGGCTAAGCTACGTACCAGCACCACTAACAAGTATGAACATGACATACATTCTTACGACGACTATGGATATTCCTACTCCTAATGCCGATTTACGATACATACAATAAAGCAAGGATAATAACTATGCCATTAAGCAACTCGCTCTACGGCTACCAAATTTTACAGCAAGTATATAAAAGCCTAAGGAACCTACTGTAACAATTTCAAAGCTAAAGCTATTGTCGGTTTGCCACAATAATTCCTATAATTATTGATCGATATAACGCTAAGCTTTCTACTTAAATCTTATGAGCCTATCATCCTAACAGCTAACTGTGAACTAACTATACTAACAAATAGATGGCATTTTTGCGAACCTAACAAACTTAGTTTCACTATTTTTCGACAACCACGCAATTTACTACGATTTATCAAAGTTGGATTCATAACAAAAGTAAATAAGCATTTCTATCCTCTAGAAAAATAAGAAAACCGAATTCTCTATTTTGGCCCACAACGCTGCTTGGCCCAGGCCCATCACAATCCCGCCACCCACCATGTCAAGCGAGCCACCCATGTGCCCACGCAGGCGCATTAGCCCAATCGCCAATGACCCACGACACGCGGAGGCGCGGCCCAACTGGCCAATGACCCACGACGGGGGAGGCCTGCGCGCAACGGCAATTATGCACGGGCGCCCCCAAAGTCCTAGATAATTTCCGCGAGCACTAGGGCACTATTTCCTCAGTCTAGGATTTTACAGTTGCACCTCCCTTTTCTACTTCTTTACCGCGGCTAAGTCCCTAGCCCCGGGGAGCGCACCGGCGCGTCGGTGCGGGCATAGGACGACCACGCCGGCGACACTCGAATCCCCAAGACCTAACTAAGGGCCTGATGAGTACCTCCAAGGCAGCACACGGTGTCTGGAAGCGGTTTGGTGAGCAGGGGCGTCGTCCCGAATCCCTCCCCGGCGGTGAGCCCAGACCTTTAATGGCGGAGGCGTTCCCGTAAGCCACAGTGATAACGAAACAAACCAAACAGCTAATGAGCTCTAGTAACCACCCCCGAAGACCCTTGCGGTGATGGTTTGGCCAGAGGAAGCCCGAGTCATGCTGGCCATGTGCGCACCGACTGAGCCGACAGCGCCCGACGATGGCACGACCATGGCGGTGGTGGCTGGCCTGCTGCGAAGCTACGGCTGAGGTTCGCGGGGTGCTCAAGAGGGTACGGCGAAGCTGTGGATTCACTGAATCGCTACGAGGTGCACGGAGTGGCTGGCTTGCCGTCGGGGAGTGCCAGTGCGGTCTTATGGACTCGGTGGCGCGGGATTACGAAATTGTGGCCCTGTGCACCGACATACACCATAGGGTGGGGACGGGACGCGGCCAGATACCTAACAAAGACGAGCCAAAGCCGAATTGGAGTCTGATGCTACGATCACGGCGAATTGAGAAGAACTGTCTCGACGTCCAAGGAGACAGCGGGGCAGGGGAGGTCATGGCTTGGCTTGGTTCGTCTGCAGCGTCAACGCACGGGCCAACATCACCACTACGGAACAGCGGGACAGGCGGGACGTACCCTAGACGGGTGTCTGCACGGCCACTGCGGCAAGGTGACGAGCGCGGTATGGTGCCATCGCATCGGGCAACGCCAGACAAAAGAGGCAGCGCGGAACCGACGCCGAGGTGACGGCGGGGCAGGCTGTCGCCCAGCGCACGAGCAGCCAACATGATGTCAACAGACACAGAACCGGCGGGGCGATGGGCGGCGTGTAGCGCAGGCCCGGCGCGCTCCCAGCCAAGACAGTGCAGAGCAGGATGTGCGCGTGTCGCGTCCTGGCGACAAGGAGACGTGGCCTGCGCCTCGACGCGCAGGGCGAGCCAGCCGTGGTGGCAGGCGAGCAGCAGTGGGGCCGTGGCGGCAGGCGAGCAGCAGCGGGGCCGTGGCCGCAGACGAGCAGCAGTAGGGCCGTGGTCAGCGGCAAGGCGCGCTGGCAAGCCAGCAGGGGTGGTGACCATGCCCAGGGCTCAGCTAGGTGTCGTGCATGATTTTTAAAGCAGCTGGAAAGGTCGTACCCGATGCTCCAAACATCAAACTATTTGCTCGATGCGCGAGAGGATACATTGGGCTATGTAACGGAGCCAAGATATCGCACCACACCCTAAGCCAATCGCTCTACAACCATCGTCAAAGGCAGCTTCGTCGACCCATTTGTAAACCTACGCGAAACGACGTCGCCCGAACGATTTCACGTCGTAACCCCCCATTTCGACCTATGACCACACTATCTAACTATCCTTGCCCTCGACTAGCTAACTATCGCCGTTCACAAAACGTTCTTTAGCCTTTTTGTTTCTAGAACAATTCGATTAGAACAGTATCATATGAAACGTAACCACGGACTCATGTTTCGAATGAAGGTTTCGAGTGCCGAACATCGAATTATAATTCATGTCATACACATATGCACATAATTCAGATGCTCATGAAATATTTTAGCAAAACATTACAATGTAACACTGGGGTGTTACAAACCTACCCCCCTAAAACAAAATCTCAACCCGAGATTTATGTGCCTAGTGTGGGAAAAGGATAGGGAAATACATTTTTGACGCATCAACTAACTATCCGAGCCAGGCGAGAAGATGGGGGTAATGCTCTAATATGTAGCTTTCCTGCTCCCACGTGGCTTCCTCTTCCGAATGATTTTGCCATTGCACCTTGTAGAATTTTATCACTCTGTTCCTGGTCACTCTCTCCTTCTCATCCAAGATCTTGATAGGGTGTTCCACATAAGACAGATTAGGTTGGGGGGAGTCCTATTTCCACCGCTTCATTAGGAACCCGCAAACACTTCTTCAGTTGTGATACATGAAACACATTGTGTACTGCAGATAGAATATCTGGAAGTTGTAGATGGTAAGCCACTAGACCACATTTTTCCAACACCTGATATGGACCCACATATCGAGGGGCTAGCTTGCCATGAATGCCAAACCGATGCACCCCTCTCATAGGAGACACCTTGAGATATACAAAATCTCTAGCTACAAACTCCAAGGGCCTTCTCCTCTTATCAGCATAAGTTTTCTGTCGGCTTTGAGCTGCCTTCAAGTGACTCCAAATGATGCTCACTTGATCTCGAGCCATTTGGATGAACTCAGGCCCAAAGTATCCACGGTCTCCCACTTCAACCCAGTTGAGTGGCGTCCTACACTTTCTTCCGTAGAGAGCTTGAAATGGTGCCATGCGGATGCTTTCCTAATAGCTATTGTTGTAAGAGAATTTAGCTAACTTCAGGCAGTCATCCCACTTCTCAGGAAAAGAAATGGTACAAGCTCGCAACATATCTTCGAGCACCTGGTTCACCCTTTCTGTTTGATCATCAGTCTAGGGGTGATAAGCCAAACTGCGGAGGAGACTTGTTCCAAGGCACTTGTGGAGTTGCTCCCAAAAACGAGACATAAAAACTGATCCCTATCAGAGATGATAGTCAGGGGAACTCCATGTAGGGTCACCATCCACTCAAAGTATATCTCCGCATACTTCCCGGCAGTATATGCAGTCTTCACCGGAATAAAGTGAGCCGATTTGGTGAGGCGGTCCACAATGACCCAGATAGAGTTATACCTGCAGACGTGGGGGTAAACCCACAATGAAATCCATGGAGATATCCTCCCATTTCCAAACTGGAATGGGCAAGGGCTGCAAATGTCCTGGGGTACGCATATGATCTGCCTTAACCCTGCCACAAGTGTCCCACTCCACGACGTGCCGGGTGATGTCCTGCTTCATGTTAGACCACCAGTACAAGTGGCGCAGGTCATGATACATCTTGTTACTGCCAGGATGAATAGACAACTTAGAATGGTGAGCTTCATTCAAAATTTTTCTTTTCAACTCTTCGTTGGATGGAACCACCAGTCTGTCCTTGTATCTCACAACCCCCTAGTCATCAATGCTAAAATGGGGGCCACGCCCTTCAGCCATCAACTTCCTGATGTGAGGAATCTCTTCGGGGTCTTCCTTCTGCTCCTGAATAATCTGCTCCAGCAACTCTGAGGTCAAAGCAATATGACCTAGCACCTCTGTGTGGTGGAGAGACAAGGGTATCTCCTCAACCTGATGTGACTTACGACTCAAAGCATCAACTACCACATTGGCTTTTCCTAGATGATAATGAACTTCCAAATTATAATCCTTTATCAATTCTAACCACCTTCTTTGCCTCATGTTCAGCTCAGACTGAGTGAAAATATACTTGGGTCTCTTGTGGTCTGTGAAGATGTGCACTTTGTTGCCCAACAAATAATGCTTCCAAATCTTTAGAGCGTGGACAACAGCAGCCAGCTCTAAGTCATGAGTGGGGTAGTTCACCTCATGCTTCTTCAGTTGGTGCGAAGCATAAGCTATCACACGCCCATCTTGCATCAGCACACACCCCAACCCCGTCTTTAAGGCACCACAATATACATCAAAAGGCCTCTCAATATCTGGTTGAGCCAACACAGGAGCAGTGGTCAGAAAAGTCTTCAGAGACTGAAAAGCTTCTTCACATGCTGGGCTCCAGTCAAACTTAGCTTCTTTCTGGAGCAGCTTGGTCATGGGTTGGGCTATCTTGGAGAAATCAGGGATGAAACACCGATAGTATCCAGCTAGACCAAGGAACTAACGGATCTGATGCACAGACTTGGGGGACTTCCAATCCAATACATCTTGCACCTTGCTGGGATCTACAGAAACACCTTCAGGTGTCAACACATACCCCAAAAACTACACTCGATCTAACCAAAACTCACACTTGCTGAATTTGGCATACAGCTTGTGCTCCCTTAGTCGAGTCAGTACTATCCGAATGTGTCGGACATGCTCTTCATCATTCTTAGAATAGATCAAGATGTCATCAATGAAGACCACCACAAACTTATCCAGCTCCGGCATGAAGACTGAATTCATCAAGTACATGAAGAAGGCAGGAGCATTGGTAAGACCAAAAGACATCACCAGGTACTCATATAGCCCATACCTAGTAGAAAAAGTTGTCTTTGGTATATCCTGTGGCCTAATCTTGATCTGATAATAGCCCGATCTGAGATCAATCTTTGAGAACACCTTACCACCAGCCAATTGGTCAAACAAGGTATCTATGTGGGGCAAGGGATACTTGTTCTTCACTGTTACCGCATTAAGGGGGCGGTAATCCACACACATCTGCAAGGTACCATCCTTCCTCTTCATGAAAATAGCTGGGCAACTCCATGGTGAGGAACTCGGGCGGATGAAACCTTTGTCCATCAATTCTTCCAGCTGCTTCTTCATTTCTGCTAGTTCTCTTGGAGCCATGCGATATGGACGTCTAGAGATGGGGGCAGTACCAGGCTCAAGTTCAATGGAAAATTCCACCTCACGGTCCGATGGCAACCCAGGAAGATCCTCAGGGAAAACATCTGGGAACTCACATACTACTAGAATGGAGGTAAGACCAGGAACGGCTTCAGCATGGGCGGCCACAGGTAAGACTGGTTCAGAGGGTATAATAAGGGACATCCTATCCTCAGAAGAAGGAAGCCGCAACTCCACACTTTGCCTCTTCATATCCAATACTACCCCATACACCCGCAACCAGTTCATTCTAAGGATAGCATCAATGCCTTGCCCAGGCATTATCATGAACTATAGACGGTAAGTGTGGGTGGCTAATACCAAACTTACTATATCCGTGCGGGTATTGATGAACATCTGCGAACCCACAGTATGGATCTTATAGGCATACGGTATAGCCATAAGTGATAAGTTGTGCTGCTCTACAAACCCCATGCTCATGAAAGAATGTGATGCACCAGAATCGAACAACACCAAAGCTGGATGGGAGTCGATGGTGAACATACCAGCCATAATTGTCTCCTACTGCACAACGTGCTGAGCATTTGTGAAGTTCACCTGGCCAGACCTGCTGGGCACTTTCTTTTTGATGATAGTCCTCTTGATAAGCCTGGAATTCGCGGACGGTTGGGCTGACTGAGCGGGCTGGTTCTGGGGACAGGCCCGGGCACAGTGGCCATCTTTCCCACATTTGAAACAAGCCCCCGGCCTGTTCCCAAACCCTTGACGAGGTGGGACCTGCTATCCCTGAGATTGCTGCGGCTACACCTACTGCGGAGGTGCACGATACTGAGTGGAGGAAGTCTACGATGTCTGCTGAGGCTGCCGGAATGAAGGCCCACCGGATGGTTGATCGGGCCCCCACCGGACAATCTGAATCTTCTGAGTGTGGGGGTGGCTAGAAGACCCTGTGTCCCCCTGCTTCCTCTTCCAATCAGCTTGAGATGCCCGCTGGAAACCTTCAACGGCAATGGCGGCGTTCATCATAGCCCCAAAGGTCTGATAGTTCCCTAGATATAGTTTCTCCTGAAGGGCTTGACTGAGGCCACGAAAGAAGCAATCCGTCTTCTTGTCATCTGAATCCACCTGACTGCCAACATACTGAGCCAATTGGTTGAACATGTTCACGTACTCCATCACAGTCTTGTTCCCCTGGCGCAGCTCCAGGAACTCGGTCACCTTCTAGTTGATAACACCAGCCAGGATGAAGAACTCTCGGAAGGCGGTGGAGAACTCCTGCCATGTTGCCTGATGATCTAGCAGCTCTGTGGCCAAGAAAGTTTCCCACCAGGCACCTGCGGACCCCAAAAGTTGCTGGGACGCAAAGTACACCTTCTGCTCATCGGTCACTCCGAGCAGTCGAAACTTCTACTCCATAGTGCGAAGCCAGTGCTCCGCCTCTAGGGGCTCGTCAGACGTCGTGAACATGGGCGGGTGAGTCTTAAGGAAATCCTGATAAGAGGACTGTCCCTCAGGACGGCGGGCACCACCCCCGTTCCCACCGTTGCCCCCAGGACCTCCACGGGCAAGGCCCATGATGGCTTATGCCATAATCTCCATGGCACGAGCTGTCTCCTGGCGAGCAGTAGCTGACTCCCGACGAGCAGCCAACAGCTTCGCCATTATCTCCGCGAGGGTCATCGGCGGTGGCGGTGGCGGCGCCGGAAAAGGATGAGGAACCGGAGATGGGACCCCCTGACCTCCCCCGCTGCCGTGCTCAACGGGCCGGCCACTGTCACCCTGGCCCTCGTTACCCGCCCCTGAACTGGTGCTCCCGCATCCAGATCTTAGGTTCATCTGTAAGAGACAGGAACCATCCATCAGAATACCCTTCCGATCAGAACCAAGGGATCAGAGAGATGACAGCACAATTATTAAGCATTTCATTTAGTTAGTCCTACCAATTTACTAATTCTTATATGTGAAGGGGAAATTTAAATTCAAGTAAGATGCTATTATCATGATGCATGCTTCGACCTATACGTTCACTCAAGCTGGAATATAGCGGCATTCGTAGAATTTTTGGCACATCGCACACTCACTTTTCGTATGTTAAGAGATTTCTTACGTGATGTAAGTTAGTGTACCTGCAGAAAACTGATTAGATAAAACCAGTGCCGCTATCCTAGATAGACCATATTGCTAGGGCTTATACTTATATACCTAATATAATTGCATCCTACTTTTTGCAAAACTTTTGTTGGTCAAATTTTTAAGTTTTGAAAAAGAGTGATGAAACTCGTAACCATTATTGGCTCTGGTACCAACTGTGGCAGAACCGCCCGAAATAGCGTACTTACGGAGGCGCTCGTCTTCCACCAGACACTAAGCACCCCGAAAGCAACTACAGCGAGCGGTGTCCGTCGGGCACACCCCGAGGGAGAACCCGAAAGATCCACATTTTTCCTAGGGATCCAATAATGAGAACGAGTTACAATACAAGTCCATTTCATACATTAGAGTTTCTTAAAAAGTACATTATTACAATACCAAATACAGAGTGCGGAATGATAAACAGCGGAATATTAAAAAGATAACATCTAGCGATAAGGTAGCGAGGATTCCGTCTAAGCCCAACAGAAGGATCCTCCACACAAGATACTCAAGGACCACCTGCAACAGGGGTAAATAAACCCTGAGTACACAATGTACTCGCAAGACTTATCCGACTAGTGGGAATAATTTCCCGACTCCAAGGGATATGATAAGCTTTATGGCTTGCTGGTTTCTTTTGGCAGAAAGCAATACTAATAGTGAGTCCTTATTTATGAATTATTATTATTAGCCGTATTAAGTTATCATCTAGCCAGTCTATATAAGCACTTGTTCTACTTTTAAGCACAAGTTGAGCAATCAGTTCCATTTCTTCTCCTTTCAACTTTTAGTTCTTACTACGGTGCTAAACATGAGACAAGCCGTATCGGATCTCCCGGCGATTCGCGAATCAATGTGCCCAGCTGGGTGCCCCGAAAACACATGCCCCACTTGTACCCCAGGCACAAGCAGGACTAACCCGTCACCCTCCTGTCCCGGGTGTCTAGGTCCCCGTCCAAACTTGGACTCCAAGCCCCCACATCCTAAGTCCCAGACTCAATGTGGTGCAAGGACCTCCACCACCTCTTCTTCCCATCAGTCGATCCGAAAAGAGCCGAATCAGCGACAAGAGAGCAACAAGTCTTCCCTGCGCCCATACCCAAGTATGCTCTCGGGACAATAAATCTGTGACTTGCCCACGATGCCTTATGCAATGACCAGTCCTTAATCAACACAAACAGGGAAAAAGTGTAACCGAGCCATGCCCTGTTGGCCGCAGGACACACCCCTTTACACCCACCAATACCCAAACCACATCCCTGCCCGGTCACCATTTACCTTTCCACCATTTTATCATGAGTTTTCATATTTATCACCTATTTGCGAGCAACGACAGGTTACTCACGCTACCGATATCCTGAGCATAGCAGCTACTCGACCTGTACTAGTAGGACTCATGGGTTGATATATTTATGCATGTAGTTTCCATACAACCCCTATAACTTAAATGCACATCACATATATATATTCAGTGATCATAAAAATATGGGTTATGCACCGGGGCTTGCCTTGGGCAGGTGCCGGGTCAGCAAGGTCAGTACCAATAGGCTCCTGGGCTTCCTCCTGTGTGAAGATCTCCTCCTCGTATTCCTCAATCACCTCGTCGTACTCTAGCTCGCCGACAGGTACAAAGTCTACCTGCTCGTGATCTACATAAAATGATGATGCAATGCTTAATAAGATGACAACAACTCTTCGCCCAAAAGTACATCTATTAAACTACTAAGCGAGGTCTACCCACTAAGGCTAAGCTACGTACCAGCACCACTAACAAGTATGAATGTGACATACATTCTTACGGCGACTACGGATATTCCGACTCCTAATGCCGATTTACGATACATACAATAAAGCAAAGATAATAACTACGCCATTAAGCAACTCGCTATACGGCTACTAAATTTTACAGCAAGTATATAAAAGCCTAAGGAACCTACTGTAACAATTTCAAAGCTAAAGCTATTGTCGGTTTGCCACAATAATTCCTACAATTATTGATCGATATAACGCTAAGCTTTCTACTTAAATCTTATGAGCCTATCATCCTAACAGCTAACTGTGAACTAACTATACTAACAAATAGATGGCATTTATGCGAACCTAACAAACTTAGTTTCACTATTTTTGGACAACCACGCAATTTACTATGATTTATCGAAGTTGGATTCATAACAAAAATAAATAAGCATTTCTATCCTCTGGAAAAATAAGAAAACCGAATTCTCTATTTCGGCCCACAACGCGCGGCTTGGCCCAGCGCGCCATCCCGCCCGCGCGCGTCAGCAGGCCACCGCACGGCCCACGCGGAGGCGCGGCCCAACCGGCCAACGACCCACGACGGGGGAGGCCTGCGCGCAACGGCAATTATGCACGGGCGCCCCCAAAGTCCTAGATAATTTCCGCGAGTGCAAGGGCACTATTTCCTCAGTCTAGGATTTTACAGCTACACCCTCCCTTTTCTACTTCTTTACCGCGGCTAAGTCCCTGGCCCCAGGGCGCGCACGGGCGTGCCGGTGCGGGCACAGGACGGCCACGCCGACGACACCCAAATCCCTAAGACCTAACTAAGGGGCCGATGAGTACCTCCAATGCAGCACATGGTGTCTAGAAGCGGTTCGGCGAGCAGGGGCGTCGTCCCGGAATCCCTCCCCGGCAGTGAGCCCAGACCTACAATGGCGGAGGCGTTCCCGTAAGCCACAGCGACAACGAAACAAACCAAACAGCTAATGAGCTCGAGTAACCACCCCCGAAGACCCTTGCGGTGATGGTCTGGCCGGAGGAAGCCGGAGTCGTGCTGGCCGCGTGCGCACCGACGAGGTGACAGCGCCCGGCGATGGCACGACCGTGGCGGTGGTGGCTGGCCTGGTACGAAGCTACGGCTAAGGTGCGCGGGGTGCTCAGGAGGGTACGGCGAAGCTGTGGATGCACTGAATCGCTACGAGGTGCACGGAGTGGCTGGCTTGCCGTTGGGGAGTGCCAGTGCGGTCTTATTGACCCGGTGGCGAGGGATTATGAAATTGCGGCCCTGTGCATCGGCATACACCGTAGGGTGGGGATGGGACGCGGCCAGATACCTAACGAAGACGAGCCTAAGCCGAATTGGAGTTTGATGCTACGGTCACGGTGAATTGAGAAGAACTGTCTCGGCGGCCAAGGAGATAGCGGGGCAGGGGAGGTCATGGCTTGGGTTGGTTTGTCTGCGGCATCAATGCACGGGCCAACATCACCACTATGGAACAGCGGGACAGGCGGGATGTACCCTAGATGACCGTCTGCATGGCCACTGTGGTAAGGCGACGAGCGCGGTATGGTGCCATCGCGTCGGGCAACGCCAGACAAAAGAGGCAGCACGGAAGCGACGCCGAGGTGACGGCGAGGCAGGCTGTCGCCTAGTGCACGAGCAACCAACATGATGTCAATGGACACAGAATCGGTGGGGCGACGGGCGGCGTGTAGCATGGGCCCGCGCGCTCCCAGCCAAGACAGTGCAGAGCAGGACGTGCGCGCGTCGCGTCCTGGTGGCAAGGAGATGTGGCCTAGGCCTCGACGCGCAGGGCAACCCAGCTGTGGCGGCAGGCGAGCAGCAGCGGGGCCGTGGCGGCAGGCGAGCAGCAGCGGGGCCATTGCCGCAGACGAGCAGCAGTAGGGCCGTGGTCAGCGGTAAGTCACGCTGGCAAGCCAGCAGGGGTGGTGACCACGCCCAGGGCTCAGCTAGGTGCCATGCATGATTTTTAAAGCAGCTGGAAAGGTCGTACCTGATGCTCCAAACACCAAACTATTTGCTCAATGCGCGAGAGGATACATTGGGCTATCTAATGGAGCCAAGATATCGCACCACACCCTAAGCCGATCGCTCTACAACCATCGTCAAAGGCAGCTTCATCGACCCATTTGTAAACCTACGCGAAACGACGTCACCCGAACGATTTCACGTCGTAACCCCCCATTTCGACCTATGACCACACTATCTAACTATCCTTGCCCTCGACTAGCTAACTATCACCGTTCACAAAACGTTCTTTAGCCTTTTTGTTTCTAGAACAATTCGATTAGAATAGTATCATATGAAACGTAACCACGGACTCATGTTTCGAATGAAGGTTTCGAGTGCCGAACATTGAATTATAATTCATGTCATACACATATGCACATAATTCAGATGCTCATGAAATGTTTTAGCAAAACATTACAATGTAACACCGGGGTGTTACATCGGCAAGGCCTATATGGGGCGTCCCTTCGCTTCCTACCTGTCTCTCGATGTGTTTTTCTAAGCCATTCAATCGACTTAGGAAGCCCAGTGGTCTCTCCCAGCGGAGATCCCGCTTTGGGATTTTCCAAGTCCCGCCTGGGGATGCAGAGAGCTGCCTTCGTGTGGTGATGCTTCAGTTTTTGAGCATGGTCATGCGATAGTGGTGGGCCATACCCAGGCCATGTCTCGTCTCACCAGGCGACGGTCCGTCTGACCAGGCGTCGTTCCGTCGGTCAGGGTGTGTCCCATTGTTTCCCATCTACATTGAATGGGGGGAAGGGAGAGATTTTTTTGCTCTAATCTTTCACCCCTCTTTGGCTGCCACATTTCTTCTTAAATAGGGGGAGGGAGAGGGCTCTCCGTTGTAGTCCTTTGCGTATTCTCCAATTATCGTCTTTCCTCCTTCCTCACCGAGAGTACCCGTATGTCGCGGTGGTTCCTAAGTGAGAGAAGGGGTGAGCGAGGGGGAGGACTTACATATCCTTTCGTGAGTTCAGAGCGTGATGTCGAGCTAGAGGCTGCCTGGGGTGGTGCTAGATTCATCTGCGAGGCCTTCTTCAGGATAGAGTTGTGTGTGGACTTTCTCCGGTGGATCTTCACCGGGCGAGCCTTGTGGGAAGGGAAGTCGCTCAGGATCATGCTGGTGGAGGGTTCCGCTCCTACAGCTGCTCAGGTTGGCCAGTTCATAAAGTTTGATGAGATCTCTTTCAGCCATGGTGGCCATGCTTCGATAGCATCGTCCCTGCCCAGGAGCTGCCTCAACTGCATGAGAAGGTCAGGAGCTCCATGTTCGTCTGCTGACCATCTATGGGTGCGGCGCCCCTGAGGTACCCATTGTGCTTGCCGAAGTCGAGGGAGCGGTACCGGGCGGGTCCCTTGAGGTACCCATTGCGCTCGCCGAAGTCGAGGGAGCGGAACCGGGCGGGGCCCCAACGGCGGTGGTTATGTCCGGCGGCATGTGCCGTGGTTTCTCCTTTGGCGTTCAGGTGATGTCGTCGAGCGGCCGCAATAGTATTTGGAGTAGTAGTAGAAAATGTAATAGTTGAGTTCATGGGTGAGTCCCCATGTGAATAGTTTTTTGTATTAATGAATACATCAGTACTGCTTTTTTGATAGAATCACTATCCATTCCTTGTTTATATCCTAGCATAGCTTTTGTTTTTGTCCTTTCTTTTTTGTACATGCCCGTTAGTTTCGTAGGCTGCAGCTTTTTTAAAAGCCTGGGCATGGCCCGCGGGGCTTGGCTGCTCATAACCGTAGGTCATGGTGGGGTGCGTTCGGTTAGGAGTAAGAACAAAAGTTATGTAGGGCAATCAAAGAAAAAGGAATGCGCTTCCGTTTGGGGATGAAGTTGTTTTATCATGTGACAATAAAAAGGAGAGTAAAAACGAGAGGTAGTATTCAGTATTTTACCCTTATGGAGCCCCCAAGTGCCCTGGGCTGAAAGTGTTCGGGCTAGGGTGCTTTACAGGGGCAAGTGTTGACTAAAAAGCGGTTAGACCAAATTTAGGGAAAAACGACGTAGCTGTTCAATGTTCCAAGTATTGGTCAGAATGTTGTCGTTGTTGTCCTTTAGTCGGTAGGTGCTCGATCGGATTACTTCAGTCACCGTATAGGGCCCTTCCCATGGTGGAGAGAGCTTGTGTTTTTCCTTCGTTGATTGGGTTCTCCAGAGTACGAGATCGCCGACTTCGAGTATCCTCCCTCTGATCTTCCTTTCATGGTACCTGCGGAGGGTTTGTTGGTAGCGAGCGGAGCGGATGACGGTCGTCTTGTGGGCCTCTTTGAGTAGGTCGACTGCGTCTTGCTAAGCCTCCATGGCTCGGTCATGGTCAAAAGCCTTCACTCTTGGGGCGACGTGGTCGAGGTCGGAGGGTAGCACTGCCTCAGCTCCATAGGCTAGGAAGAAGGGTGTGAATCCAGTGGATCAGTTTGGGGTCATTCTTAGGCTCCAGAGGATCGCTAGGACCTCTGCAACCCATCGGTCGACGTACTTGTTGAGTCGGTCGAAGATGCGTGACTTAAGTCCTTAGAGGACCATGCCGTTCACGCGTTCGACCTAACCGTTAGTTCCTTGGAGGACTATGCCATTGGTCCAGTCGATCCTGATGCCGTATCCATCACTAAAGTCTAGGAACTTCTTTCCGGTGAAGTTAGTCTCATGGTTGGTGATGATACAGTTAGGAAACACCGAACCGGTAGATGATGTTGAGGAAGAATTTCACTGCCTCTTCCAAACGGATGTTGGTGATGGGTTTGGCCTCTATCCACTTGGTGAACTTGTCGACTGCTATGAGTAGGTGAGTGAAGCCGCCTGGGCCCTTTTTGAGGGGTCCCACCTTGTCGAGGCCCCAGACCGTGAATGGCCAGGTGATGGGGATGGTTCAGAGCTCCTATGCTGGCAAATGGGTTTGCCAAGCATAGAACTGGCATCCTTCGCACCTGTGAATGACCTCCTCAGCATCTCATAGCGTGGTGGGCTAGTAAAAACCTTGGCGAAAGGCTTTTCCGACCAGCGACCTTGGGGCCGCGTGATGTCCGCAAATCCTGGCGTGGACCTTGAGGAGGAGCTGCTTCCCCTGGTTGGTGGGGATGCACTTCATGAGCACCCCTGATGGACTCCATTTGTAGAGCTCGTCACAGAGCGCGATGAAAGTCTTGGTGCATCGAGCGATCCATCAGGCTTCGGTCCTTTCGGATGGGAGAACCTCCTCGAGGATGTAGGCGAGTAGCGGTGCTCGCTAGTCAGTTTGATCGAGTGCCAATATGGCGACGTTTGTGGGTGACGTCGTCATGGGGGTACTGGGATCGGAGCCCCTGAGCGCCGACTGGGTGTCGGGGTGTGTCTAGATCGGACCTTCTAGGATGCGGGCGGATGGCTCATGGACGTCGTTGATAAAGACCCCAGTTGGGGATGGATTCCGCCTGGCGGCCAGTTTCACAAGAAAATCAGTGGCAACGTTGTCCCTTTGAGGGACGTGATGTAGCTCGATCCCCTAGAATTTGTCCTCGAGCTTGCACACCTCTTGGCAGTATGCTGCCATGAGGGGGCTTTTGCAGGAGGACTCCTTCATGACCTGATCAATGACTAGCTCTGAGTCACCGCGAACATAGAGTCGCATAGCACCGAGCTCGATGGCGATGCGTAGTCCGTTGATGAGGGCCTCGTACTCCATGGCGTTATTTTAGGCTGAAAAGTGGAGGCGAATGGCATAGCGGAGCCTACTCCCATCTAGGGAGATCAGAACCACTCCAGCCCCTAAGCCGGACGCCATCACGGACCTATCAAAGTACATTGTCTAGTACTCATGGGTGATGTTGGGGGTCGGTAGCTATACCTCTATCCATTCGGCAACAAAATCCATGAGGGCCTGAGATTTAATGGCGGTACGGGGGATGTACCTCATGTCGTGGCCCATGAGTTCGAGTGCCCACTTAGAGATCCATCCCCCGGTATCGCGGTTGCGGATGATGTCCCCGAGTGGGTATGAAGTGATGACCGCGACTTCGTGGTCGGTGAAGTAGTGCAGGAGCTTTTGGGTCACCATTAGTATGACGTATAGGAGTTTCTACACCTAGGGGTACCAGACCTTGGGGTCGGTGAGTACTTCCTCGATGAAGTATATGGGCCGCTGGACCTTGAGTTGGTGTCCTGGCTCCTCCCTTTCGACGACCAGCACGGCGCTTACCACATGGTTGCTGGCCGTGATGTAGAGGAGAAGGGGTTCTCCCCATTCGGGAGCGACGAGGATCGGGGCTGACGTCAGGGATGCTTTGAGGCTCTCCAGGGTCTGCTGGGCTTCCTCAGTCCAGATGAAAGTGTCCATCTTTTTTAAGAGTTTGTAGAGTGGCATCCCCTGTTCGCCAAGCCGGGAGATGAATCGACTTAGGGCAGCTAGACAGTCAGTGAGCCTTTGCATGCCCTTGACGTTGTGTATGGGACCCATGTTGGAGATGGCCATGATTTTTTCAGGGTTGGCCTCGATGCCGCGTTCGAACACAATATATCCTAGCAGCTTCCCCTTTGGAACCCCGAAAACACATTTTTTCAGATTCAGCCTGATGTTGAATCTTCGAGGGTTCGTGAATGTCGTGGCCAAGTTTGTGATCAGGTCACATGCTTGAGTTGTTTTGACCACTATGTCATCAACATAGACGGTGATCGTTGGTCTTGGCCGCTCGGTTTGGTTAGGCTGATCGAGCGGGTCGATTTGGTCGGCGAAGCATTGCTATATGCACCTTTGGTAGGAGGCGCCAGCGTTCTTCAAGCCGAATGGCATGGTTACGTAGCAGTACGAACCATACAGGGTGATGAACGAGGTTACGAGCAGATCAGACTCTTTCATCGCGATCTGGAGATAGCCTGAGTAGGCATCCAGAAAGGAGAGGATCTTGCAACCCGAGATAGAGTCGATTATCTGGTCTATGCGTGGCAAAGGAAAGTGATCCTTTGGACATGCTTTGTTGAGGCTAGTATAGTCAATGCACATTCTCCACTTCCCGGTCTTCTTTTTAACAAGAACGGAATTGGCAAGACAGTCGAAGTGGAATACCTCTCTGATGAATCCGGCTGCCAGGAGTTTGGCAATCTCTTCGCCTATGGCCCTACGCCTCTCGTCGTCAAAGCGACGCAGGCACTGCTTGGCGGGCTTCGAGCCTAGGATGAGGCATAGTGCGTGCTCGGTGACCTCCCGTGGTATGCCCGGCATGTCACAAGGCTGCCATGCGAAGACATCGCGGTTGTTGCGCAGGAAGTCGACAAGCTCGCGTTCCTATTTGGTCGAGAGCTGGGTCCCGATCCGCACCGTCTTGGCCGGGTCGGTGGGGTCAACCCCCACTGCCTTGGTTTCCTTGAGTGGACGGAAGGCCGTCAAGGAGGTCGATTTGTTGCAGTCTGGGACTATCGGGATCGATGATTCCCTGAGCCGCACGAGCTCGGACGAGTTGACGACCACAGTGGCGAGCTCATAGTGCTCGTGGTGGCACGTGAAGGCATGCGAGAAGGCGCTGCTCACAGTGATGACACCGTTCGGTCCTGGCATCTTCAGCTTGAGGTAGCTGTAGTTGGGGATTGCTATGAATTTGGCGTAGCATGGCCGCCCCAAGATGGCATGGTAGGACCCTAGAAAGTCCACCACTTCGAAGGTGAGGACCTCCGAGTGGAAGTTGGCTCGGTTCCCGAACATGACGAGCAGGTCGATCTGCCCGAGCGGGTATGCCAGCTCTCCTAGGATCACCCTGTGGAAGGGAGAGCCCACCAGGCAGAGCTTCGATCGGGGGATGCGCATAGCGTCGAGGCTGTCGACGTAGAGGATGTTGAGGCCGCTGCCTCCATCCATCAGCACTTTGGTGAGGTGCTTCTTGCGAACGATGGGATCGATGACGAGCAGGTAGCATCCCGGTCTTGCAACGTGGGAAGGATGGTCCCTCTTATTGAAGGTGATCAGAGATTCCGACCAGCTAAGGAAGGAGGGGACAATCGTCTCGGCGGCGCATGCCTCCCTATAGTGTACCTTGTGCTGGCGCTTGGACCATATGATGTCAGATCCACCGAAGATCATGATGCATTCATCAGCGTTAGGGAAACCGTCTTCATCCTTGCCCGTGCGCCTCCATTTTTGGCTGCCGCCTCTATGATGTCCCCTTCTATCGGCCCGCCAGCCTATCGTAGGAAACGTTTGAGGAGTTCGCAGTCCTTGTAGAGGTGTTTGACGGGGTAGGCATGGTTGGTGCATGGGCTATCCATGAGTTTGTTGAAGTGGTCAAGCAGGCCCTGTTGGGGCTGCTTGCCCGTGTGGTTAGTTGCGGCGACCAACACGGTGTTGTCCGATCGGCGTCGGTCCTTTTTGTTCTTCTTGTCCCTCTGTGTGGAGGGGCCCTCGTCTTGGTCTGTGCGCTTGGCCTTGCCTTTGTCCCAGTCCCCGTTGAAGACCGCTCCGACCGCTTCCTCGCCGAAGGCGTGGTTAGTGGCGATGTCGAGCAGGTCGCGGGTGGTACGGGGCTTCAGGCATCCAAGCTTGTGGATTAGGGACTCGCAGGTCAACCTAGAGAGGAATGCGTTGATGACGTCCGCGTTGACGACATCAGGGAGGGAGTTGCATCATTGGGAGAACCTGCAGATGTAGTCACACAGGGAGTCGCTGGGCTCCTACTGGCAACTCTTGAGGTCCTAGGAGTTCCCAGGGTGGACATACGTCCCCTAGAAATTCCCAACAAAGACCCTCTTGAGGTCTGCCCAGTCATGGATGCTGTTGTGTGGGAGGAATTCAAGCCATGCCCGAATATGTTCCCCCACGCAAATGGGGAGATACTGAATGATGAAGTAGTCATCATCCACCCCTCCGACTTGGCAGGCGAGCTAGAAATCTTTGAGCCAAATACCGGGGTTTGTCTCCCTGGTGTACTTGGTGATGTTAGTGGGCGGTCGAAAGCGCTGTGGGAACAGCGCTCTCTGGATACGCCGGTCAAAGGCCCGCGGCCCTGGGCCCTTAGGGCTGGGACTTCGGTCGTCCGGCCGATGACCGTGCCTAGGGCTCGTTTCACCGCTCCCCTCGATGGTTCGGTCGGTACCCATGTCGCCTGCTCTCACCACCGCCCGGTGGACGTCATCATCGTGCCGAGCTTGATGCCGGTTGCTGATGACGCTGCGAGCGTCCTAGTGAGGACTGGGCTGCTCGTGTACTAGCGGTCGGTGTGGAGCAGGGGTTAGGTCGGACTAAGGCGCGGCTGCCGTCCCTCGAGCCGCACCTGGCGGCTGTAGCGGCGAGCAGATGGAGCGATCCGTCTGGCGCGTCCCCGTTCCCCCGGTGGAGAGAGAGGGTGCATGTCGGAGTCATGATGTGGAGCTTTCCACCTGTTGAATAGCAACGGCTTCTACTAGAACCCGGAGGTTTCGGTAGACTGCCCGCTCCTAGGGGTCGACGGGCACAGGAACGCTGCGTAGAAGCATTGTTGCAGCAGCGATGTAATGGCTAGACCGAGCGAACTGTGGGAGATCGTTCCACTCGTTCATGATGTCGTGTTGGACCTGGCGGGCGTGACCCCTGGTGCCACCCGCCGGGCCATGTGCATGGGGCACAACGTGTTGTAGCGAGCGCGCTGGCGGCTGGTTATGCCGCCGTTGTAGTAATTCCTCGGCGTGCGCTTGCACAGATGCGTGGGCCCCCACACGCGGGTTCGGAGGGGTGTGAGTCTGCACATATTCCACAACCACTGGTGGCTGTCTCGGAGCGTCTACCATAGCGCACTGCTAGGACAGACGGTGGTGAGCGCCCACGTCACCGATGCTGGAGCCGTCGCTCTCACCCTCGTCATCCGGGAGTTCGTAGAAAGTGGCAGGAGCGTAGCTCGCTATTCCCATGAATTCGGATGTGAGGGGGGATGGCGCCAGCATCCTTCGGAGCCCCCAAGCCTACGCATCCACAAGGGACGCAAGGCCATAGGGGAACCGATCGTACGGTGTTCGTGGCACGGGTAATACGGTCCCTCCGGATGATCGGCGGGAGATAGTAAATAAATAGTAAATAATAGTACGCATATTACTTACAGCGGGGTTTGAGCAGAGAGTTTGCTCGGAATGAAGCGCAGATGTCGCGTCGTCGAAATCGTCGTCCATCCCAGAGCCGATGGAGGGCGCCCCTCCGATGGGCGCCGGAACGAGAGCCTCATTGCAGAGGTGTAGTACGCCGAGCCGGTCGGCGATGAAGTCCAGGCTTCCGAGGAGGAAGGCCTAGGATGGCTCAAAGACAAGTGGAACCCACATCCCAACAGGTAAGAGTGCGAGAAACTCCAGCGAGCTGAAGCGAATCATATCGCCTGAGCCCGCCATGGTGAAGGTGGTGGAAAAGTGGGCCATCCAATGACCAAAAAGTGTTGAACATACAACGTCTTCCCCACGGATGGCGCCAACTGTCGGTGCAAAAAGTGACCAACTAGTGAATATTTGTAGTTTTGCCATACGTTGTGATCGGAGGTGGCCTAGCACTCAATGATACAAGGTTTATACCGGTTCAGGCAACGTGCCCTACGTCCAGTTTGAGTCGGTCGGTGACTTTATTCCTGAGCCCAGGTGCTCAAACTTTGCAGTGGGGTTACAAACGAGAAGGAGAAAGATGGTGTGTACAAGAGATCTGGTCAGCTCCGGTCGGAAGGGCCGAGAGCGACAGGAGCTCCGCTATGAGCTAAGTGTTCAAGCGTGTGCTTGAGGTCCGAACCTAGCAGTTCTGTGGTTGTGAGCTAGTGAGCTTGGTCGATCTAATGAATCTGGAATAACTTGTATGAACTTGAATCAACTTAGTTTCTTGGGAGAGAGCGCATCCCCTTTTATAGATGAAGGGGATGGCTTTACAAGTGAGAGGGAGAGAGTACGTATGCTTCTAAACCTTGTTGCCCACATCGGCAGGTACAGGACGATGGTAGGCGCCCATAATACTGTTGGATGTCAGATGCACATGGGAGGTTCCGTCGTCTTTGTTCGAGTATGGCAGATGTCAGTACCTGCATATATTGTTGATGCCCAGAGGCATGTGAGGAGTTTCACCATGTTCACTCGGTACGGTAAGTTCCGGCGCCCACAACACTGTCGATGCCCAAAGGCATGTGGGGGGCCTTACCGTATGGGAGTTAATGGCGCCCACAATACTGTAGGGGAAATATCGGCGCCTACAACACTATTCATGCCAGGGCGGTTGTAGAGTACTGTTCCTGCAGGTGTACAGGGTATGGTCCCTGGTATCGTGGTTTGACTGGTGCGCCTTGCCTTGCTTTTCTCCGTTCGTTCCCTGGTCCTTTCCGGGCGGGCGTCCCTGGTCGATTGGTCACAGTCGGCTCTGGTTGCGCCAGTCGGAGAAGAGCAGTGAGCGGGGTCTTTGCATACCTCGGTCAGAGACGCGGGGTCAGAGTCGGAAGTAGTGCTTTGGTCAGGCCTTCCGGTCGGAGAGGCTGTCCGGAGGCGGCTGGAGTCGAGCGAGTGCTCCGATCGGAGAGGTGGATCGAAGTCGGAAAACAGGTGCCGCTCCTCCTCGGCCAGACCTTCCGGTTGGTGATTGGATCGCCCTTTAGGCCTGTTGTTCAGATACTTGGGCCGGCCCATGAGTTGCGCGCTGTCTATTTGGGCCGAGCCTTTGGGGGAAGTCGGTCTGTGAGGGACCCCGGGTTTATGAACCCGACAAATATAGTCTTACACACATACATAAATATATAGTCTCACACACATACATAAATATATAGTCTCACACGCATGCATAAATGAAGTCTTACAAACACACACACTTACACAAACACTCCACGTTCAACAACTAGTTAGCGCGCTGTAACGACTTTTCCCTTGACACCTTTTCGTTCCCATGGCAATATATCTTTGGGCAGGTTCTTTTCCACAACACTGATCTTCTTAGAAAAGTCTGTGAATAGCGGCATCTCATCGTAGTTATTATAAGCTTCAACATCGCCCATGCCATCAACTCCGATAATGTGTTGTTTCCCGGAGGCAACCACGTGCTTTGTCTTCTTCTTCGGGGGGAGGTTACTTTGTGGGTTAGGCATATAGAAAACTTGTGCGACACGTGAAACGAGCACCCAAGGGTCATCTTGGTAACCTAGATTCTCGAGGTCCAGGACTCTCAATCCGATCTCATTCGGTTGGTGTTGTTTGATCTAGCGGCATCGAAACAAGACCACCATTATATCCCTTCCATAGTCAAGTTCCCATATCTCTTCAATGATGCCAAAGTATTGATCTTTTGCCCCACTCCATCGAGAGCTTCTATTCGAACGTCGTTGTTTTGTTTCACATATTTACTATCCTTTGCGTGGGTATAGTACGTATACCCATTGATGTCATAAGCTTTCCAAGATGTCACTTGTCTCGATGGCCCTTCCACCAACCTATTGATGGTAATATAGTCTATGGTTTCTCTAGGTGGTATGTTTTGATCCTTCAACCATGTAGTTAGTCGTTGCTTGTGCTGTTTCATGACCCAATCATCTGAACGATCATTTCTCTCCGCCATAATGATAGCCAAGTGTCCATCAATGTAAGGTTGCATCAGTTGTGTACTCTGCAACACACTATAATGCGCCCGACTCACCTCTTTATAATCATGGTCGATGAACACTTTTCTACCACTGGTGCCCTTCCCAGCCAGCCTATCCCTTGTGACGAGAATTGGGTTTACCAAGTCCTTTCTATACTTTTAGGTACTCTTGACAACATTCAACGACTTCTTCAGTACTGTAACCCTCTATCAAGGAGCCCTCTGGGTATGCTCAATTATGCACGTATAGACTTAGAATCGACATAAACCGCTCGTAGGACCACATTTCATGCTAGTAGCAAGGGCCCAGTGCCTGTATCTGATGAATCATGAGATGTGGCATTATATCAAAAAAAACAGGAGCTAAACACATCTCTAGTTGGTTTTGTGTCTCCACCACAAATTCATGTAGGTCACTCAACTCTTGCTTGCCAATCGCCTTCTGTGAGATCTTCGAAAAGAAGTAGCACATGCGGGTGATGGCCATTTTCAAGAACTCAGGCTTTATAGCCCTGATTGCAATAGGTAGAAACATTGTCAGCATCACATGACAATCGTGAGCCTTGCAGTGTGTTATTAACAAGTCCTTCATCGACACTAGCTTCTTCCTAAAAACCCAGTCGGGACTTTAACCTCCCTTAGGAAAGTGCATATAGCTCTCTTCTCTTTTGGTGTTAGGTTGAAGCATGTCGCGAGCAGAGTGTATTTTCCATTAGCCTCAGGTACCGGGTGAAGCTGTGGCATCACGTTTAGCTACACCATGTCTTTCCGTGATTTCAGACCATCCTTTGACTTGCCAATATCCATCAAGGTAGCAATGAGACTCTCAAAGACATTTTTCTGCACATGCATAGCATCAATGGCATGGGGGACCTCCAAGTCTGGCCAATAAGGCAGATACTGAAAGAAGATCGACAGTTTCTTGAAAGGTACGCCTTCGACAGGAGGTGTGCTTCTATCTCTGTTCGTCCCATCCGGATTCTTCTTTCCATAGACGACACGTATGTTTTTTACCATTCTATACACGTGTTCTCTGTTATGACGTCTCTCCGGAGGGGGGTCAATCTCCGGGGTGTTGTCATAAAATCTAAAGAATAATTTGTTGCGGTACTTGTGACTTGTCTTTAAGAAGCGTCGGTTCCTTAGGTAAACTATCTTCTTGGATGCATCTAGGAACACCCATGTAGTACCATCCAATCAAACCAAGCATCCCGTCTTCCCTTTGATCTGTCCAGACAAAGCAAACAGCGTGGGGTGATTATTGGTAGTAACAAATATTATTGCTCTACATATAAAGTCCTCCTTTCGAAACGCATCGTACATCGGCTCCCCATGCCTCCATAGCCTCTCCATTTCTTGCATCAAAGGCTCGAGGAACACGTCTATATCAATGCCTGTTTGTTTAAGGCCAGAAATAAGAATAGTGAGGAGAAGGTACTTTCTCTTCTGACACAACCACGTTGGGATGTCGTACATAATCAAGATCACTGGCCAAGTATTGTGGTCGCTCATCCTCTTATTGAAGAGATTCATTCAATCGGTGCTTAAGCCAAACCATACATTCCTTGAGTCATCACTGAATTCTCTGTGCTTCTCATCGATTCTTTGCCACTTACTACAATCAATCGGGTCTACAATCTTATCATCATCCACCTTGCGCTCATCATCTCACCATGTCATAAGTGTGGCTTCTTCAGGGTTTAGGAAGATATGTCTCAAGCGGTCGGTCACAGGTAGGTACCACATTATCAAGGCATGAATTATTCTCTGCTTTGCATTATTGCCTAATGGAGTGTCCTCTGGAGGGCTGAGATTCTTGTACCACCTTTTTTTTACCCTTCTTATTCCTCTTTTTCTCCGTGGAGGCTTCGTCCCCACCATAAAGGTCATTGTTCTTGTACCAGCTGGCCCCACACCGGGGACATTTATCCAGTGACTTGAACGTTTTGCTACAAAAAAGGATACAGTGGTTGAGGCATGCATGGATTTTTTTCAACCTCCATTGTCAATGGACTTATGACCTTCTTCGCTTGGTATGTGTTGGTGGGAATTGAGTTTAGTTGTGGCAGCACCCATGATAGGAGACACAATAGATCATTGAAACTACAGTCTGACCAGCCGTACTTAGCCTTCAGGATGAGTAACTCAAGCATAAAACGTAGCAATGTCCAACGTGTCGGACAACCCTTTTCAACACCATGCACAGTCTCCTTCGATGTTTTTTTCACCATTTCTAAATTTTCTAGATCTTTCGGGCTCTTTAGTAAAATCTCTAGTCCAATGGCTCGAATCATGTCCTCCAAATTATATTCATCCCCGACACGTGCTCCACCATTATTATTGTCACTACCTTCGTCGTTACTATCCCAACCACCAGCATCACCACCTTGTTCATTGCCAAACACAGAATCCATTCGTGCATCAAGCTCTGCTGAATATTGGGACAGCGATTATAGGGTTTCATCGTCGTATCCTCCTCATCCTCGTTGTTAACAATAACCATTTCATCATGATGAATCCACACTGTGTAGTCCTTAACAAATTCTCGCATAATCAAATATGATATGATGATAGTCATATTTGTCCATGCCATACAGTTCTTGCAATCTTTACAGAGACAAATAATTGTATCATTATTCTCTGTCAACGTCGTTGCATGCTTCTCTACGTCTTCAATAAACTTATCCACATCTTTACAGAAACCTACCTTGAACCTTAATGAACCATACATCCAAGAGTTCATGTACTCCATCTTTTACAATAACAACAAAACAAACATTAAAGGACTACTTATTCATATATATATAAATGAATTAAATTAATAATTACTTAAGAATAATTGTATATACTTCAGATATATATATATATATATAAATCAAATATAATTACATAAAGCATACAAACACACCATGGTAGAGGAAAATTAATTAATGGCCTATTTATTCATAAATATTTAAAATACATATTTATTGACTACAATAAACAATTTCAAAGACAACAATTAGCAACAATTATATTTTACCAATATCTTTTATGCAAACCCTAGTCCAATTTCATCAAACATAAATTTATAAAAACAAAATTAATAAAAAAAAACCAAACCCTAGATCTAGATTTACATGCACATGAAACATCCTTAAAACTAACTAATTGTTCACTAAAATCAAGAAATATGAATCAAATAAGGGTATAATATTGTTCCCCTATCTAATTTATCCTAGTACATTGAAAACTTGGGTCTAATTTACTTCATAAATAGCTCGAACACCATAGAAGAGAGAAAAAACCAAAACTTTAATTACTCACTAACCAACCATTAAAACTTTAAAAAAATATGGAATAGCATTTTCTTACCTTCTACAACCTCTCCATCCAAAGTTTTGAGACCAAAACCTTCCCCCTTAGTAAAGCAATTTTTGAATGTGCCCAAGGCCTCCTTATCTTTTTTTTTAGGTTAGAGTAAGTGACCCGAGAAAGAAAAAGGGCTATAGTTTTTTATACGTGGGTCATTTATAGGGACGGCTGATGATTAAGCCGTCCCTATAAATCGCAGGTATTTATATATGGGACATTTGCAAGGGCAGCTCAATCATCAACCACCTCTACAAATAGCAACATCGAGACGGCTGGTGAGTGAGCCGTCCCTACAAATCGACTCATTTGAAGGAGAGACTGGTCTCGTAGATCCCGTGCACGCCCACTGTAGGGCGACTCTATCACCAATCACCCCTATAAAAAAAAATAACCCGTTACTATAAACATATTTTTTATAGTAGTGTTTGAAAATCTAAAAGGACGATTCGGACGATTTGTGAGTTTACATAACATTGTTCCGATTTATTTGTTACGGTAAAAAAATACTGTTTTGATCAGAAAAAAACAAACTAAAATTACGAATTATAAGAGGACCGAACGGGACCTCATCTGCATCAGGCCCTAACGCCATTACAGCACCAGCTTGGATTAGATAAGAGAAGTGATTTTAAGAACGAGAACGTGCGCACCATCACATCGCGTGCGTGCTTGCGCCATTCGCCCATGAGCACGAACACGTACCACGCCCCACAGGCATCCAGCCCACTGCCCACTAGTAGATTATATAGACTATAACCAGTACATACGCGTTACAATGCAATATCAAGATCGCCCGCGAACTAGCTTTGCAGTTGCAGGTATATATACGATCGAGGCGACGTCGACGAACATTATTGGCTTGCGAGAGGTTCAGAGGCACGGGGACGGAGGGCAGAAGAGGCCTCCGCGGGGTGCCCAGAGGTCGGCGAAGGCGGTGAGGATGAGCGGGTGGTGGCGCGGCGAGTTGAGTGCCAGAAACTGTTGCAGCAATGCGTTCAGGTCCTCCCACGCGTACATCTCCTTCTCCGTCACCATCTCCACCATCGACTCGCGGAAGTCCTCGTACGGCGCCGCGGACTCCACCTCCACCGCCACCGCCACCGTCTCCTCCCCCAGCGCTGCTGCAGGCGCCGCCGCCCTCCCGCACGTGCTCCTCCTCCGCTGCCCGCGCTGCCGCCGCCGCCGCCTCTGACGCGTTGCGTGTTCGGCGGCGGCGTCGACCTCGTAGACGGCGTTGGCGTTGGCGTTTGCGGCGCGCGTCGCTGGGCCCCACGACGGGTGGTGGTGGTCCAGCGACGAGAAGGTCGTCGTGGCGGCGGTGGTGATGGAGGCGGACGACGCAAAGCCCGTGGTGGTCGATGACGACCAGCAAGACGACGACGAGGCGTGCGTAGACGACTTGGGCTTGCCGACGACGCCGCGCGCGAGGGACTTGAGCGAGGAGATGAGGGAGCTGATGAGCAGCCTCGGCGCGCGGCAGTTGCAGCCGACGTCCACCACCACGGGCGGCTGCTCGAACCTGCTGCCGCCGCCACCCCGCCGACTCCAACCACCACCCACCAGCGACATGGTGGCGGCTAAGGCTAGTACCTTGCTCATCTAGCGCCTAGCGCGCACGCTCGCGATGCAAGCAAGATCACTCGATCAGTCGATCTCTCTCGTTGGAGCTGGCCTCAGGCCTCGCTTGGCTTGGCGCGCCTTGTTTGTGAGTTGCGACTTGTGAGGGAGCGGCCGGCTTAAATGGTGGAGCCAAGTAGCTAACTAGGGCATGTTTGAAGGCAGGAATCAAAACATGAGAATAAAAAGAAAAAAACAGAAACAGGTGAGTGTGTATGGGTAAAACAGAAAAAAAATGGAAAATAATTAGAAGGAATGATTTGGAGCGTAGAAATTTATAATATAGGAAAAACACAAGAAATAACATTATTTTTTTTCTCTTCTCTTACTGTCTCGATCTTCATAAATTCATTGTTTGGATCGAATGTTTTGTTTTCCATGAAATAAATAGAGTTTGAAAACTTTTCTTTATTTTACTGTTGAAATTTCCTTTATTTCAAACCGTATTTCTAGAAACTTTTCTAAAAGAATGAATTTCTATGAATTTTCTTTAAAATTCCTTTGATCTCAGACAAGACCTGGTGATGAAGGCCTCTGGAGCTGGAGGAACCGAGGAAGGGCGGTGCCAAGATCGTGGTGAACAGTGAGAGATGAACCGACGGCCTGGCGTCGTGTGTGACTACTGATACTGAAGAGATGTTACTCACTACTAGGGGCGTAGGCTAGCTATAGAGGTAGCTTGGGAATCATGGTCATGGCGGTGCAGTGAAAGCGACCCGACGGTTGTCCATCCATTGTTCGTCTGAAATGACCCATCGTCGGTGGATGCATGATGCATCCATGAAGTTCACTCACTGTGGTGCGAAGGATTGTACTCTAGTAGTAAAAGTAAAATCCTCTGAAAACGTGAAATGATATTTTTCATTCAGAAAAGGGAGAAAGGAGTATACTACAGTAACACTGTGGTATTTTAATGCGAAAGGGACAGAACCAGGGAAATCAACTTGGGTTTCAGCTTTTTCTTATCCTAGCGTAGCAGAGCTCTGTCCTGTCCTGGCGACAACGTGCACCTTGTTCTCGTTTTTCTTTTCTTACTATTAAATGGTCAGTTAAACAGGCATTACGTCCGCTTAAACGGAACAATCAGTTGATTAAATGGACACGGTGTACACCTTGTAGTGTTAAAACGTTTGTAAACGGGCTAAACGATAGTTTAGACGAATAATAAGTGGTTGCAACAACGGTTGCTTATCAGCTTGTTCGTTTCGTCGTAAACGATCGTGGATTATTTACTGCTGGCTGGTTTGGTGTGAGAAAAAAATATTATTCTAAATTATAATTTATGATCATATATGAGCAACGAACCGGTTATATAATGCAGCTGGGCATGCCCTATATCTCTATCTCTATCGGTTGTTATTATTGTTGTACGGTGAGTTGGTGACTAAAATTCTACTTGGACTTGACTCAAGAGAGGTGCTATTAGGACTTCTAATTTTATTATAACTTGAGTGTAGAATTCTCCTAGAAATACTCCTGCCTGTATGTAGGAAGGTCTTGTAGTGGACTCATATCCTATATGCTTGTAAGGAGCAATTAGGAATGCAAGTGTATTTTCTATTACATTGGATCTTATTAGAGGGTCAAGTGGGGTTCCAAGGCAGCAACAATCACTTGTACTTTTTTTAGAGTTATTGCTGTAACCAGGTGAAAGGTCCTTGTTGGTTTTGGTAATTGAGTGACAACCTAGGTGGACTAATTGTGTTTATGTGAGATACACAGGTGATTAGTCCACAGGTACATGTGTATGAGCAACATATGCCATGGAGGTGAAAATGGCTTGGAGATGTTGCAAAGCTCACACATGTGATGATGAAGGAGCTTATTGCACATGAGACATGACATTGAGTCATATGATCAAGGTGGAGAAGATCAAGACAAGACTTGGCTTGATGGACCGGTTACAAGCGTGAAGGATAAGTCAAAGGCTTTAGAGTGATGGACCGCGTGGCGGTGAAGCTTGAGCAAGACTTGGCGCCGATGGACGATAGCAACGGTGAAGAGCAAGTAGAGTCAAGATCGATGAACCAATATGATCATATGATGATATGAAGTGGATCATATCATTGTTGATCGTGTTGGTGCATGTGTTGCATCGACACTGAAGGAGATGGAATAGAATGCGCAAGGCAAAGGTATAACCTAGGGCATTTCATTTCACCGGTCATAGGTGTGTAGAGAAGTTTATGACCAGGTTTAGGATAGATGGCCGTACTATCAAGAGGGGCAAACTTGTTTGCATATCGGTCATCTAGTGCCACTCGAGTGATCTAACTTTACATTGTCGCTAGGATCGAGTGGCGTGGCAAGTTGAGTGGCTAACATCCTTTGGGAAATGATTGTGAAAATGCTAACACACATACACATGATGGTGTACACTTGGTGGTGTTGACACATTTACAAAGGAGGTGGTGTTTGCAGGGGTGAAATGGGTTTTGGGTCCCTCTCAAGCTCGGCGGGATTCGGCGCTTTCGGGAAAATGGTATGCCTATTTTCTATTGCGCCGGATGCAAATTCTTGGTGATTGGCTCTTTGGAGCAAGGATAAAGAAGTTAGAAGTGAGAACGAGTTAGTCGCGAAGATGCTGGCGTCGGTCAACTGACCGGACGCTGGATCTGAATGCACCGACGCCGGCAGTGGCGAGGCTTGCGTCAGTCGAACGTCGATGACGCAGAAGCTGGAGTGTGACCGACGACTGGCTGCGTCCGATCAAGTGTGACCGACGCGTCCGGCCGAGGTCGGTACTTTCGAAACGACCGGACGCCGGGGTTCAGCGTCCGGTCCGGTTGAAAGCTGCTGCGTCCGGTCAAGTCAAGTGACCGTTGGAACCGGACACGTGGCCGTCTCATGGGCGACCGGACGCCGAGGTCCAGCGTCGATCAACACGACCGAGCGTCCGGTCGGCCCGACCGCTGCCCAATGAAGGGGTAACGGCTAGTTTAGCCCTTGGGGCTATAAATAGAAGTGGCCCTCGGCCATGGCTGGTGCTGGAGCACCTCAAGGGACTTAGTGTCCATGCTTGTGAGTGCTTGGGAGCCTCCATCACACACATACTTGATAGCGATCATCCGATTGTGTGAGTGAGCGATTCTAGTGCGATTGCATCGTGAGGTTGCATCGAGTGGCACTAGGTGATCGAGTTGCGAGCCGGTGGTGCTTGTTACTCTTGGAGGTTGCCACCTCCTAGACGGCTTGGTGGTGGTCTCCGTCGAAGCCGCAGAAGAAGCTTGTCTGGCGCTCCGGAGAAGTGCTTGTGAGGGGTACTTGTGCTCGCCCCGCGGGAGTCGTGAAGAGCAACTTTAGTAAAGCGTGTCATTGAGCTACCCTCACTCAAGGGGTAGGTTCTTGCGGTGCCCGACGTGCGGGCTTAGCGGGTGATGCTAATTAGCCACCGAACCACCAAGTGAGCGGTCGACACAATGGGGACTAGCGTGTTGGCAAACACGTGAACCTCGGGAGAAAAATCATCGTGTCAACCTTGTTCTTCCCGTTGGTTTGCATCCCCATTACACAAGCTTGCAATTACTTTTATATATATCTTAAGCTTGTGTAGTTGCTCTTGTAATTAGGTAGCTTATGTAGCTAGCTAATTACCTTCTTGCTTGTGAAGCATAGAAGTAGCTCGTTTGCGTGGCTAATTTGGTTTAGTAACCTTGTTAGTCACATTGCTTAGTTTGTGTAGCTAAGTATTTGCGCTCTCTAATTAGGCATTGGTTGCCTTGTTATTGAGCATTGCTAGTGAGCTTAGTTAGCTTTGTGCTTTTGCTTACTAGCATGTGTAGGAGCTCCCTTGTTACTTAAAGTACTAGTGGCATAGGTTTGTGTGACCTTGCTCCTAGAATTGTTTAGGAGAGCTCTAGCAAGCCCGGCACCTTAATTGCTTTATTAGTACCTTTGCAAGGTGCTAGTGAACATATATAGAGGGGTGTAGTCTTGGCTAGACCGATTGTTTTAATTCCGCATTTATATCGGTTAGCCGACGCGATTAATTTTAGAAAAGACTATTCACCCCCCTCTAGTCCGCCATCTCGACCCCTTCACCAGGGGTATCAGATTCTAACAATTACACACTATGAGCATCGATCCATATTTCTTACAACCATATCAACCTTTTCCCTAGGGCCAACGATCAAGTATGCCTACGTTGATCCTGTCCTAACGTTATCCTAAGCTACTGCCTCGGTTTTTTGTCAGGTGATGCTAATGCTACTTCTACATTTATCTCTGACACTTTGCAAGGATGTCGTTTGATGTGATATGGATGATCGGCTCCGATGTAGTAGAGGCTAGGGCAATAGTCCAACCTAGTGTGTTGGGCCTGGACCTAACTATCTCGAGCTTGTTTGGATGTAGGGATGAAAACGGATCGGATACGAACGGATATCACTCATATTATATTTGTTTTCATATTTTTGTTCGGATTCGGATTCGGACACGGATAGCGTTCGGATACATATACGAATACGGATTGACTCGGTTACGGATACGAATAATGAGTATCGAATACGGTATGAATCGGATTCGGAGAAGGTCGGATACAAATATCTATTCGGATATTGAGTAAAAGCAATATATATATATATATATATATATATATATATATATATATATATATATATATCATACGTGCGCAAACCATTACACCACTCTATGAGTCCATAATCCATCTAGATTAAGCCGAAAGACTAAAGAGTAAAGCAACAAATAAGATAAAGATACAGATATATCATATTTTTACATCAAACATCATACAAGCACCAATCTTCACGGCATGAGTAGAAATAGCCAAGCTCATGGCTTTATGGGTCTCATGGAGTCATGGTCATGGATTCAAGATCTACAATCCTTATATAGGCCATTTTTTTCATTTGAGAAAGTTTGAATAAAATGTAGTTCAAATTTCACAAGTGTGTGACGTAGTTTTAGAAAGTCTATATGAGATTCAAGAATTTGTGACTAGTGTTTGATAAAACTTTCTCAAATGGGAAAATGAGCTATGTAACAATTGTAGATCTTGCTGAGATGATCAAACTTGGTATTCAGAGTTTTTTCATCTGAGGTCATTTAGTGTCTCATTTGAGCAAGTTTGACCAAGTCAAATTTGGTCAAGTGAAAAAACAAAACTTTGACTCTAGTATTATGAACTCTAAATGACTTCAAATTGAAAAGTTTTGAATACCAAGTTTGTTCAAATCATCAAGATCTACAATTGTTGTTTTGGTCAATTTTCCATTTGAGATAGTTTGAATGGTTCAAATTTGTGATTTTTAAATTTCGATGCTTACAAACTAGTTTTCGGAACCCCAGATTGTCTCAAATTGAAAAGTTTTGAATACCAAGTTTGTTCAGCTCATCAAGATCTACAATCCTTGTATAGGCTATTTTTTCATTTGAGAAAGTTTGAACAAAATGTAGTTCAAATTTCACAAGTGTGTGACATAGTTTCACAAAGTCTATATGAGATTCAAGAATTTGTGACTAGTGTTTGATAAAACTTTCTCAAATAGGAAAATGAGCTATGTAACAATTGTAGATCTTGCTGAGATGATCAAACTTGGTATTCAGAGTTTTTTCATCTGAGGTCATTTAGTGTCTCATTTGAGCAAGTTTGACCAAGTCAAATTTGGTCAAATGAAAAAACAACACTTTGACTCTAGAATTATGAACTCTAAATGACTTCAAATTGAAAAGTTTTGAATACCAAGTTTGTTCAACTCATCAAGATCTACAATTGTTGTTTTGGTCAACTTTCCATTTGAGATAGTTTGGATGGTTCAAATTTGTGATTTTTAAATTTTGACGCCTATAAACTAGTTTTCCATTTGAGAAAGTTTGGACGGTTTAAATTTTGAAGCACTAAATGATTTCAAACGAAAAAGTTTTAAACAACAAAGTTTCATAACTTTTTGAGATCTACAATTTTTATTTTGATCATTTCTCCATCTAAGGTCGTTTGAATAATATCCGGATAATATCCGTTTGAAAATATCCTGATATATCCGATACTTAACCGGATTATCCGATATCCGCCGGATATCGATGATATTACATTCGTATTTGATATCCGCCTAAGATATCCGTTTTATTATCCGTATCCGAAAAAAAATTACGAATATCCGAGTAACTATCCAGATAAGTGTTCATATTTGTTCGATCGAACGGACGGTCGAATAAATATCCGTACCGTTTTCATCCATATTTGGATGGGAGCTTAGTGCAGATTATCCGGTCTATTGCCGGGCAACTCCACTAAGGATGGATTCGGATCGGATTCGGACGGATACGGATTCGAATATCACTATTTATTATATTTTAATTCGAATTCAAATACGAATATGGATATTATTGGATACTAATACCAAATGGATATCTCGAATTCGGATTTTGAAGATAACATGCATCTATTTGCTTATCAATAGTTTCATAGTATAATAAAATCATTATGAATGAAGGGATTTAAAATATAGCTATATAACACCGTGTATGAAGACAATTACCAAAAATAAAATATTTTAATCAATATTTTAATAATTAAATATATAAAATATAAGAAAATTATAGATTATATATATTGATTACTAAATTCAAAAAAATAAAAAAATTGAAATTATATAAATAAAATAAAATAAAATACTAATTAATATGATTAGCCATATTAAAATTAAAATTAATTAAACAATCATTTACATAGTTAATTAGTCATAATTGTAATATTTAGATGGTTTCAAAATAATTTATACTTCGCGGATACGGATAATATCGGATATTTCACATTTTTGTCGGATACGGACGTGGAATCGGATAGAGAATAATCTTCAAAAGAGAATACAGATACATCCATTTAACATCCATATTTAAATCAAATATGAAACATATATCTATATTTATACTAAACAAATACGGATATCGAATCTGTCAGGTATCTGGACATCCTTATCCATCACATCCTAGTGCCTGGGTATGCTTCATACGCCAAGCAAAGCAAACTGGCCCCAAAAGTCGGGCAACCATAGCTAAAATAAATTTATTCATTAGAGTGTTAAAGTATAATGATGTTTTTTAGATAAATAAATTTTTTGGCTTTAGTGACCTCTCTAGAGAAGAGGCATCAGTCGCAAAAGATACAACTCAAGAGGAAAACAAAAAAAGTTCGACATTATTGACCAATAGGAAAACTAAAAGGACATCCATGGGAAGGAAATAACTATGTTGCTATATAATTAGCACGTTCAAATTAATTAATCCTTATGGTCATCTTGCTGCAACAGATGTCAAAAATGAAGCCAGCCCCCCCCCTCCAAAAAAAAGTACATGCAAGATGTTTTTTTTGTTTGAGCTAATCTTAAACTTTGGCCTTTCTCCTTATATTTTCATCTCTAGTTGTCTCATTTTTCTTTAATTAAATACATACACTTATGTATTATAAATGTACATATCTCAACATATTATTAGCTAATAAAAATAACATAAATTATACTATACAATAATCATGTATATAAGTATTATGATGTATTACCGTTATGTTTTCTTTCTCTAGTTAGTATTTTCGGACACGAGCTTCCATCCAAACGGAGTATCTTCTAGCTTGTCCGGCCAGATAAAATTTATAAAATTTCAGAGGTAACTTCCGCCGACCAAAGAGAGTGCAAGGTAAAAATGGGTAGCAGCACGAAAGCCTGGCTTGAGTTGGACCAAACTCAGGGCGCGTTTAGATGAAAAAAAAATTTAGATTTTGGTTACTATAGTATTTTTGATTTATATTTAGTAATTAATATTTAATTATAGATTAATTAGGTTTGAAAGTTTCGTCTAGTGATTTCTCATCAAATTGTGCAATTAATTTTTTTTTATCTACATTTAATACTACATACATATGCCGTAAGATTCGATGTGATTTTTTTTTAAATAAACAGGCCCTCAGGCGCGAGGACATGGGCTGCCAGCTGGAGGAACTGTGATGAGAGTACACAGCCAGCAGTCTGGCCAATAATTCTAAGGAGAAAAGGACACTGTATCAGTATGCGCATACTGCGTACGTGCTGTGCACTCGTCACAAAAAAAAACATATTTCGCTTTTCAAAAATTATATACAAAATACTAATATTATGAAGCATAATAAATATTATTAAATTAATAGTATAATATACTTTTATAATAAATATATTTGAGATAAAAATGCAGCTATTTTTTTAATGATGAGCAGGTAACACAAGTACCGGTGTCAAGCAACCAGCCGGCATGCACCAAAGCTACAGTACTTACTCGTGCATAACGCATGCACTCTGCAAAGGCCGCTGCAGATTATCACGTTTGCTGTCCTTATATATATTACAAAATAAAAAAACAAAGTTTATTGCGACGTGCAGATGATCAAATCAGAGCAGAATTTCTTTGGGGTCTTTTCATGGTGACCCGGAGCGGTCTGAACTCTGAGACCATCCTCAACAAAAACACCCAAAATATATGACTCATTTAATATTTGGGTAACGCTATAGTTAAGAGGTTCGATACATATTCGATATCCTCTCTGACAACAGAATAAAAAAGAATTCTTTCTACAAATAAGTTTCTAGGAGAGATAATACTCATATTTAGGTTGTGCCTCTCAGACTATCTCCAACAGCCGACGCATCACGGTACCCAAACGCAAAATGCATGCTCTTCGTCGCTTTATGACAAAGACATACGGTCCAACGGACGACGCAAAAGGCGAACGCATTTTGGGTGGGAGGTGATGGAGAACGCAAATCTGCGTCGCCTCTCTCTCGACCCAAATCTCCGGCGCCGTGGACGACGACGGGCCAAAGGGACTGCTGACGGGACAGACGGCCGGCGCCAGCAGAACACGGGCGGGAGCGGCTAGGGGCGAAGCGGACCGGCTCGGTGAGGCGGGTCCATGGCCGGGCGCTAAGCGGCTAGAGCGGGCCGGAGATCGCCGAGAAGTTTCGCGCGCGCCTCGTCGCATTCGCAAGCGCCTTGAGCAGCGGGGCGGTGGAGGCGGACCCGCTCCTCCCGGCGGCCGACGAGGCTCCTCGCCCGAGGATGGCCGGGCGCTGCTCCCTCGCGCCCGTGGGTGGACGCCGCCGCGCCCGCGCTTCCTCCCGCAGTCCACCGGTCGTAGTCGCCGGCGGGCACGAAGAGGACTCCCATGTCGACGCCGCGCGCCTCGCTTCCTTCCTTGTTGTAGCGAGCGCAGAAGAGACCGCGCAAAGAACCGATTGAAATGCCGAGAAATGTCGCAAGGCGTAGAAGATAACAACAGCTAGTACTGCATACTAGTAAACCGCAAGAAGATTGAGCGCGAAAGAGAAGAAAAATGCAAGAGGCAAGAAAGGAGCAGAGCAGCCTCCCAAGCTCTCTCACCTGTCACAATGTACGACGGGGTGGATGTTGGCTGGAGCTAGGTTCGTCTTCCCCTCCGGCCTTGTTGCTTCCTTCTTCCTTCTTCTTGTCAAACAGAACAGAGGGCTGGCTGATGAGCACTGGTGGTGGTGGCTGGAGTTCGGACGGCGTGCCCTTTCTCGCCGAGCTCGTCGAGCGGGCGGAGGAGCGACGACAGGCGGGCGGCGCGCCGCTTCTCGTTATGCGTCGCCGGTTGGAAAAGGTAGTTTTTGGGTCCGGGTTCTTTTCACTGTGCCGGTATAATGCCTATTGATTTTAGGTTCGCTCGTTGGAGACAGTGTCGGACAACCCAAAATGGGTCTCATCTGTTGAAGACTAATTTTAGATATTCTACTATCCATACGCATGACCCACTGGAGACAGTCTGATGCAATTTTGAAACGCTCCCTCCTTTCCTCAAAGTACTGTTAGCAACGAATTGAATTGGAGAATTGAGGAAAAGACTCAAGAACGAGAGTTGCTAGGACGGAGGAATGGTTGCTGAAGATTGAATTCGGTTACAAGTTCACCCATATGCTTCGTTACTACAAAATGGATTTTTAAAGAGGGACATTAAAAACCCAAAAAGTAGATGTTTTTCAGGACTTAAATCCACGATCTACTCATATAATACCTTTCTACCAATGCACATATTTAGGATTCTATGCACATATTTAGGATTCTATCTTATGAGTATATATAGGATTTATCTTTTCTTTTTATAAATATTGAAAATGTGTATTGAATATTTTAACTATTAAATGAGTTTAAATGAAAAAAGCTTCAACTACAAAGTTTTAAATCTTAACATCGAAGTGGATGGACCCAAAAGATAAACCATGTCAGATGGATGAGGTGGCAGTCTGCCTTTCGTTTACAGAACGACTCGAATAGCTTGCTAGAATGCGAGGTGATAACTAAGGCCCCGTTTAGATGTCCCCAAAACTCAAAATTTTTTGTATAATATTTGTTACATCGAATCTTATGGCACATGTATGGAGTACTAAATGTAGATAAAAAAAACTAATTACATAGTTGACTGAGAAATCGTGAGACAAATCTTTTAAACCTAAATAGTCCATAATTGGACAATTTTTGTCAAATACAAACGAAAGTGCTACTACAGTAGCCAAAAGCAAAAAATTTTCGAAACTAAACACGCCCTAACCTCTGCTGGAATGGTCGAACATAGCAGTTGGCAAGCCGAGGGCATTTTATCAGAAGAATTCAAGGTTCATTTAGCTTAATAGTAAGTATTTTCTTTTTTGAATCACACCGGAGCAAGCTTTATTGCTGTCTACAGTTCAAGTTCTTGGCTATGTACAACATACGCCAAAAAGAATGGAGCAATCAGAAGAGGAAAAAAGTGGCAGCAGAGACCACAAGCTGTCTTCTCAAAAAAAAAAAAAAAAAGAACACACGACTCCACAAGCTGTTGTCAATGCAATCAAAACTCAGAGCACTGCTATTACCAAATCAAGCGGCACCGATTTACTCCGAGCACAAGTGAAACCAAACAAACAGACAGACAAAAAATCGTGTTCATAGCGACGTGCGACCTGCTTGGTCACTCATCATCCCTTTGAAACTTCTGGCCAGCCAGATAGCGGTTTCTCGTGGGGACACCTTATTCTTCCCAAACGGCTTGAGAACAATGGCTAGCTCCTCCAGCCTTTGATTCTCCAGCAGATCCGCGGAAAGCTCCAGAAGCCCTTCGAGAGCCTCAGCACGTTGCCGAAACGATGTAACATCAAGTGCTTCCTTAGTAGGGGATGCCTCTTCCTTCATTCCGTTCCTGGTCCCTGATGAGGCAGCAGATAATTTTACATTGTCCGAGGCAGCTACATTGGCTTCTGAGACATATGATGTAGCAATAGCTGATGAGGACTGTGCTGGAGGCAGGGTGTTTGATGAGCTGCTCCTTGCATCAGCCTCTTCTGGTACCACATCCAGTAGTTTGATCACATCAGCGCTCTGAGCTTCTCTTTGAACACTTTCTTGTGTTGGCTGCTCATCACTGACACAGAAAGTGCTGTGTCTTATAGTCTGTATAATAACATCATCAACTGGAGGGTTTAAATGAGAAACTACATGTCTCTTCCATGACTGAAGAGAAATGGGTGCGTCCAATAGTGTGCCTTTTGTGGCTGGAATAGAATGAGCAACTTCTGGTGCTGATGAAACAGGAGCAACTTCTGGTGCCGATGAAAGCAGCTCCTGGACAGTGAACTTATCTTCACCGCTTTGGAATGCGATGTTGCTCTGCTCATGCTTGCTACATTGCACATCTTTGGAAACAAACTCTTGTTCAGAACTCAGAAAGGATGGTTCCAAATCTGACCTCAGGCTTGAACCACCATTGTTAGTCGCAACATTCTTGTCAGTGTTAATTTCTGAACATGGTATGGAGCCTTTGTCATCCTCTTCAATTGTGTTGGGGGAACAGCCTGTACATGGTGAAACCAAGCAGACAGGTGAATTAAGTTCAGATAGTTCAGGCTGGTCCATATTTTCAGTACAACCAACTGTAGAACTTGAGCAAGCGCTGCTGTGTTCCTTTGCTGAAACGGTGAAAAGCTCCCAAAGATTTGTTGAATTTGCTTGTGAAGCATCCAGTTTCATATGCTGTCCTTCTGAAGGATTTGAAGAAATCATTAAACTTCGTGGAGGATCACTAAGAGCATCCAGTTTCATATCTGGGCTACAGGATGGTCGCTCTGGAGTTTTCTCTCTATCTGTTATGAACTTGGTATGAGCACGTCTTGTCATTGTGACTGGGAAGCTTGGAGTCGCTGCTCCAGCTTGCCTCTGAGGGCTAGGACGTCTAGCAGCAGGTGATGTCTTGTTCTTAGTTTTTCCTGAAGCAGCAGCCCCATTTTCTGTGATTTGTTTGGCAGGTTCAGGAGTTGATGGCCCAGTGGTTTTCATCTTTGCACTATGTTCAACAATAGGTGACTGCAAGACCGATACCAGGACACATAAGTAAGCAATATATGCAAAAAATGTATTTCATGAAAACAAACAAGTTAACTCATACCAGTTGCTTCAAGGGTGGTGATGCTTCAACTTCATTTACATGTTCGTCATGGGATAGAATGTCGCCAGACTTTAAGCTGCATGGCATGTCACTGTTTGTCCTTGAAACCTCTAATGGTTGCTCTACTTGATTATTGTTGCTGAGGCCAGAACTCGGCTTTACACCACCTCTAACAGGAGAGTTGATTTCTCTCAGCCTGCTCTCCTCTCTAAGGGTTGTCATTATCTTCTCAATGATCTTTGGTTGTTTGCTCTCTGGTCTGGGATGGTGATCAACATGTATGCATTTCAATGAATCTTGCCTTTTAAACTGAACACTACAGTTGTCTTTGTTGCCTCTAAGATCTTCAGGTGCTGCACCATTTTCATCTGACTTACCTTGATCCGCATCTCGAATGCTTGCAGTATCAATGGTCTTTCTATCAGTACTTGTAGTTCCGCCTGATGTGCTTCTGTCACTTGATTGGGCACTGTCAATGTCACTACTGGAAATGCTACTGCTTTGGCTGTCAGACATGCTTCTCTGACTGCTCCGTGAAGTGGGTAATGGTTTCTCTGGCACCCGCATGGGGTTTGAAGAATCATAAAGGGGGCGGTATTGATTAACATAAGGTTGCAGGTACGGGTTCTTCAGGATCTCAGATGCCTGTTCAAATGATTTAACATAAACGTTCAAAATCCAGATGAAAGGAAGAACAACTACATGGAAGGTTCAAGGTTCATAATAGCTTACAGTAGGTCGATGCTCTGGACTCTTCCTCAACATACTTTTGATTAGGGTTTTCCTGTACCCAACAGTAAAAAACGATCTTTTGAGCTGTACATTCTACATGAAACTGTTCTAACAATATGTGTATAAAAAAAGGAAACATTTAGCAGTTTGCTATTAACATTACTTGATTCTCAGGAACAAGAATAAGCACTGCTTATATAGAGAGTGCATACCATGTGATAGAAATGGTTACCAAGATCACTTTTTAAACATGCAAAGCACAACTGTTCAACTTCCACAAGATCTACTTGTGTAGAGAAGTACACTTACATAGACACTGAGTAACAGGCAGGCAAAGGACCCATGGAAGACCGATTTATCTTACTTATTAATCCAGCCATATCCTGCAGGCAATGAAATCAGGTAAGACCATCAGAAATTTTAAGCAGTAATTACATACACGGATTCACTAAAAGAGCACCAAAGAATACCCATGTTCCCTTTATTTTGTGTAATGTAACATAAAAGGAAAAAATTCTGACTCAAATCAACCAGAGGAAACTACATATGGGTAACCGTTTTGAGTACTCCCTCTATGCCAGAATGAAAAATGCAAAAACATGTACAAGATCAAATCAATTTCATTAAATTCACCATGAAATATGTCTTGATAGTGGATTTATTTGGTATTGTAGATGTTAATTCTAAAAACTTAGTCTAAGTTAGAGAAATTTGACTTATGACAACTAAAAAGAACTACATTTTGGGACAGTGACAAGAAATAAGATCAGACAAAAACTCACAAATGCCTTGAAGGCAGGTCGATGAGCTGCCATCTCATACATACAACATCCTATGCAAATGAAAACATGTTAAGTTAGAAATTTAAATCATCAGTTATGTAAACATATTACATTACAGAAAGAACTGAGGCAGGTAAAACATAATACCGAGAGACCAAATGTCTGACTTGAAACCATAGGGAATATCGGCTAGCAGCTCTGGGCACATGTAATTTGGTGTCCCGACAACCTAAAAAAAGCACGGTGCCACCAGTTATTGCACAGATGCAAAACAAGAATTACACCTTCATACATTCCATGAGATGGACTAGCATATCTACATGGTTCATGGTAAATCTACAACTAAGAATTACGAAGCGATATCGTCTGCCCGGCTACCTTTAAATTCACCCCCAGATATGTTTCACCTGGTGCTTCGCTTCACCCCCCACGTACGTTTCACCCGGCGGCTGTGAAATTTTAAAACGGTGCGCGTGCGGACCCGACAGTGATCGACGCCGCCATTCTCGGACCGGCGCTGCCAACGGTGCTCGACCTGGCCACGATCGATGCCGCCATCCTCGGATGGACCTATCACCTTGCACCGCCCAGAGGAGGATACCAGCTTCTCCCCCGACGGCGACGACCACCACTGCCGTCTCCCGCGCCAATGCCGCCGTCGCCATCACCTCGTGCTGCCATCGACCACCAACCCAACCCATGGTCTCAAATTGGAGCTGCTAGGCCTCCGGATCCCCTCCGAAGCCTAGACACGGTGGCGAAAAGGCGCTGAGGCCTCAATGTGCTGACAGCCGAGGGTGCCGTGTGTGTGCCCCCCTCTTCTCCCGAGGCGAATCTACAGCTTGCCGTCGGGGTCCACCGACCCCGATAAAATTCTGAAATTCTAATGGAACATTACGGTACACAATGCTAATTAGTACCTAATAGCCACACCATTTTCAGAGAAGACCCCGATGGTTATCTAGCCTAGATGCCCCCCCGATTCCCCCCCCCACCCATCGGTCCGGCGTGATGGCGCCCCAAGCCTGGTTGGGGCAGAGTGGATCGAGTCACATTGCCCCCTCCGTGCCGCCACCTTCCTGTGCATCGCCCCCTCAACGCCGCTCTACGCCATTGCGGCCGCGCTAGGTGGCGCACAAGATCATGGCCATGGCTGTGGCGGCTCGGGCCTTGCACCTCGAGCTCGAGGCCGCGCGACTACGACAGAGGCTGGTGGACAGGAATTGCCTTGCCATCGAACTCGATGACAGGGCCGCCAAACTGGAGCTGGCTCTCCACGACGTCAACACGTGATTCTGCATCGAACTCGTCGACAACGTGAGAGTTCACCACCTCGCCTCACCTGGCTGCTTGCTGCTCTGAATTTTTTTGGTTTTGGCAGTGTCTTGCTTGACTGATGAGCCAATTGATTTCACTGCTATTCTGGTGTAGACAAAGGCCAAGATGGTCAAGGAGCAGGACTCGCTCACGCATATATACTGAAGCTGGCCAGGGACCTCGCCAAGGTGACTGCTTCTTGTGATCTAAAAAAATGTTTGGTTCACATTAGTTGTTTCTTTTTATATATATATTTCTTTAACTGAATATGTATTTGGAAACCTTCAAGCAGCATCTCATGAAGGCGTTAGGTGATGATAATTCCCAAGTGAGTCATCCCCTTCCCTGCATTTCTTTTTCCGTTAGTTTGTGCAAATCAGTAAGCCAAAGAACATTCCCACCCTGATTCTCTAAGTTTTCTAGATTTTCCTCACTATTGGTTCATGTGCACATGTGCTGCTGGTTGCAATTTATTTGAAATTGAACATGTGCACAGGTCCTTGTTAAGTATATCAAATTGTGCTTGGGCGAGGCTGTGCCCGAGGCAAGGCGCAGGCTCACGTGATCCAAGGCTGAACGCCGGTGATGGTAGCCAAACAGCAGAGCGACGTGATTGGAGGGATTGTCCATGAATACCTTTCGTTGACGCTATAGGATGCCTCTAGACTCACGCGTCCTTACATAAAGGAATTGTTTGTGATTATTGATTCCACTGGTTCTGTTAATGTTAATTTGGTTTTTCACCTCTTCGTTTTGCCAACTTGTAGCAGAATCTATGGCATTGGTGGCGCTGATCTGCAACATGGACCAAAGGAAGGCCTTGCAGGTGCGTGACCCCGCGGCCACATCACTATGTTGATTGCATTGTAGCGAGTCCTATACTGTGATTATCTCACTGTTTGTTTCTGCTTTCACTTGTACAGATGCAGGTCAATCGTCAGTTTTCAGAAGGCACACCTGTGGGACTTGATGGGCGACGCTGGCCGCTGCAAGGCAGTGATGGTGTAGGGATTCATGTCTGTGCTCGTGGAACTGGTCTCTTGCATGTCTGTGGGTTCTGTTTACTTAGCTAAGCTGAAATCAAGTCCCCTAAATTTAGGAGTACTGAATTTCAGTATCTGTTCTTGTCACTAATTAGGCCTTGGTGTTATTGTAGGTTTAGGCGCCTGCAGAGCTCCATCTACCGGGGACTTCAGTGTTGCCTCAACAATTGTTGACAGTATCTTTGGAATTCTAAATGCACGCGCATTCTTCCCATTCATGGGCTTTTGTCAAGGATAGGTGATCAGGATAGGTGAAGATGTGAGATATAAAGAGGTGGTTTTCTGGCTTGGGTGAAAGTGCCCAGTGGCCATTGCAAGTGAAATTTACTTAGGGTGGCCATTTTGGACATGAAAATTGGCCCGACTCTGTGAATGTAGTGCTGATGAAGGGTGATGATGTTCTACCTTTTCTGAATTGCATGCCATTGAGCAATCGAGGCAGCTGCAAGCCTGCAAGTATCTAATTAGAGCTGACCCTCTCCCCTCTTGAAGCCTATTTAATCATCCCTTTTTGTTTGTGGCTCTGCCTAGGAAGGTCATTTCGATCTGTGACAACCAGCAAAGTTCCACATACATTAGGAGAGTAAATGTGCGGCAAGAGAAGGGAGGGTTTGGTTTCTATGATTGAGCACAACAAATATTTTAAAATCATTTGGTTGTTTGTTAATAGTATTGTGTATCTACAATGGTCTCAGGGAAAGCAAAAGAAAGTTTTTGCAATGGAATGCAACAATGGTCTGACCGTTTGTGTGGTATGCCAGAAGCCCAGAAGGCAGCATAATTTGAAGGTCTTGTTCCCTACAATTCCTGTATGTTTCTCATGTATGTGCTTCCATTCATTTTTAGTATGTCCTTAGTCTTTGATAGTGCCATAAATAACTTCAGTTGTTTCTACTGTGGGGATATGGGCAAGTAGACATATTACTGATCTTTGAGAATTTTTTATTCATAATACACACACATGAGAACCTGTAACCATTCAGTCCAGTGCTCCCTGTCTACCAACTGTTCTTTAATTCAGTAATCATTTCTTTTGGTCTTGCATATAGTTCATTCTTTCATTCAGTGTTTCAGTTTTTTTTATTCTATGAATTTGCCGCTTTTTAGTTGTAGAGAATAATTTTCCTGGTTGAACCTGCAACCTTTCAGTTTCAGTCCTCTGTTAAGAAACTAGATGGGTCGGCAATTAAACAACGAAATGTTTGATGGTCTGTTCTTGCGACCTTGAGCAAAAAAAAAAAAAAACAATTCATTGCAGGTAAGCTGCAAGTGAAATGTTTCTGTTGTCTGCTGAAACTTGATTCACCAGTTAATTTCCAAGGTAGTTCTCTGTGTATATCTATTGGAGAATTCAGACAACTGAGACAAGTACTACCACTTTGTTTCAGGGAATGGTCTTTTACCATGTTGCATGCTTCAGCTTTAGATGAATTGGTGTGGCTATAGTTTTTTCCATGTTGCATAATGTTTGCCTATAGACAAGCATTGACACTTTAAATTAAACCTATAAAAAAATTCCACTTGGTATTTGAATTTGCCAATCAATTGATGTAAACAGATAGCTATATAAGCTGCTGCTACTTTTGTTTATCATACTAAGAATTCCCCTGATTCATAGTAGTGTATGCTCTGCTGTGTGATATTTGTGAATGGCCTATCGTTGACACTAATTCCGGCATTTTAATATAATTACAATCAATATTTTTGAGAAATATATTACAACCTTCAGGCAGTATACTGATATCTCGTATGTTTTTGCTTGTCATGTTGTTGGTTGTAGTTAACAAGCCCATTACTGTTACTCTTTGGAGGCTGCGCTGTTGGGGGTGGGTATGTACCTGAGTCTGTTGTTGCCTCCACAGGTCTCTAACAAATCACACAAGATGAGAGTTCTTGCTGGTGTGTCCTACCTCGTCATTCCTTCATGGCTATTGTTCAGGTAGCCCTTGCAAGGGCATGGACAAGGGAAGAGAGAAGGAAAGAGGGACAATAAGGAAATGCTCATATGGCTCTGAAATTTCAACAAATTAGTCATAGAATGATATTGGTTTGAAATTTAGATTTTGGCTTTGGTCGAGAAACAAATTAATTAGAAGAATGTAATCATGAAGGGTCTTATTTTCAGGCATATGCTCCACACAGACAATAATATAAGGTGAAGGATGAAGTAATATCATAAGATTTGGTTATGGAATGTATTTTTTGAGTTAAATATTTAAATTGCTCAGTTCTTGACTTAATTCATGTGCCTTTTAAGGCTTGATGTCATGACCCTTTTGTTGAACTCGAAAGACAATCAGCTGGATCAAAAACAATACGTGGTGAACTAATAAAGTGGTCAATAATACATGTTTCAAACAAAATGCCAATGAAACAATACTTTTTTTTACTATCCTTGAAAATATTTAGATCACGTGTGAATAATTGGACAAGGCTGCGATTTGTGTTTAGCACATTGGAATCATGATATGATAACCATGAATGGTTAAGATGATTTTTCTAATAGCATCACATAAACTATCACCCTTGAAACATGATATTAGCCCGTACTAAAGTAGTCGGACATTAATATGTTCCCGTTGCAATCCTAGTATAAGAAGAAATAAAAAGGGAGAAAGGATCTGATAGGAACCGAGGTTCCTCCCCTCACCGAGCGTAGGTTGTAGCGGTGGGTGATCGGGGGTCGAGGCTTAAACCGCGATGGACCACGGCGGGGCGCCGTGATCTCGCGGGTGGAGACTGGCGGCGTGCGTGAGGCAAGAGGAGAGGCGATTAGGGCACAGGATAATCTCCCAGCTCCCTAAAGGAAGCCGGAAACAATAATATGTTTCTGCTAACTTTCCTCAATAAAGTTTACAGGTATTTATATGTCTCTGAATAATAATAGAAAATAACTCTAATATTATGTAAAATATGATAAATATGGGCCTTGAGCCCCCTAACCCGCCGGCATCCTCTAGCCACTGCCGGGCCTTCGCCTGGAGTACTGGATGCCGGTCATAACATCTCTCCCCGCCTTCTCAAACAGCTCGTCCTCGAGCTGGAAGTCAGGGTAGAAGGAGCGGAACTCGTCGACGGACTCCCATGTCGCATCCTCTTCTCGAAAACCATGCCATCGATAAGCACTGCCCAGTGTCACGGCCATTTGGACACGTAGCGCCTTGGCGAAGGCAGGAGTGTAACGGCCGTCGAAGGTCGGCGCAAAAGGCTGGCCGGCGTTCTTTGAGAGGTTCACCGCGGTGGCGCTTGAGCAATCCCACGTGGAAGACATCATGAAGACGTGCACCCTCGGGCATTGAGAGGCGATATGCCACCGCCTCAAGACGCGGAACGGCCCGGCATAGCGAGGACCGAGTTTGCCCTTGGCCCTGGAGAGAGAGTGATTGGGCCATGCGGTTGAGCAAACAGCAGCCACACCCGATCGCCCACACCGAACTCGGCGTCGCGGTGGCGGCATCATAATATTTTTGGACGAGCTTGTTGAGCTCGCAAAAGACGTTGGCGCACCTCGGCGAGATCTCATCACGGACCGGAAGAAAGCGCATCCGCGACCTCGGTCCGAGCTGCACCCGGCGCGCCAGAAGGCGGCGGCGGCGGAGGAGGGCGACCGTGAGACGACCTCAAACGGTGTGGCGCGAAGAGCCGTGTGGAAGGAGGTGTTGTAGCAGTACTCCGCCCACGACAGCCAATCCACCCAAGCGCGGGGGCGATCCCCCGTCACACAACGGAGGTACATGGCGATGACCTTGTTCACCACTTTCGACCGGCCATCCGCTTTGCGGATGGAAAGTCGTGCTCATCGCGAATCGACGCCCGCCATCTTGAAGATGTCTCGCCAAACGTGCCCGTGAACACGGGTCCCGGTCGGCGACGATGGACAGCGGGAACCCGTGAAGAAGCGAACGATGCCGGTCGAAGAAGGCACGAGCGACGGACGTAGCGATGTAAAGGGGTGGCCGAGCGCGATGAAGTGGGCGTACTTGGAGAAGCGATCCACCACCGTGAGGATGACCGACTTGCCCGCAACCTTGGGCAAGCCCTCGATGAAGTCCATCGAGATATCCGCCCACACTTGGGTGGGAACGTCGAGGGCTGCAACAAGCTGCGGGATGAACCGCTCCGTCTTATTATACCGCACGTGGTGCAAGAACGCACCAGTCCCGCACCAAAGACACGATCACGGGGATGTAGAAATCACGCGCGAGTCGGTGTAGCGTCTTCCGGGTGCCCTCATGGCCACCGAGTGAGTCGGAGGGAGCACTTGTCGGCGCAAAGTCCCCATGGTCCGACACGTAGACGTGGGAGCCATGGAGCAGAAGGCCATCAGAAAGGCGCCATGGGGCCTCCAGCTCCCCCGCCTGGAACTGCGCCAGTAGGTGCTGGCCGTCAGGCGCGGCTGCTGTTGCCCGCCGGATCGCGTCCAGAAGGTCGAAGGAGGGTCCCGACACGGGGAGGGCTGCTGCAGCCCCAGCCACCAAGACGGCTGCCCCCCCATCTTCCAAGTCCCGGCGAGAGAGAGCGTCTGCCACGATGTTCAAGCGGCCCGGACGGTACTCTACCGAGAAGTCAAAGCCAAACAAATTTTGTCGATCCATTGATGTTTGCGCGAATCAGAGACAAGCGTTGATCAAGCAAAATTTCAAGTCAGTAATGGTCGGTCATGAACCAAAAAGTGGCGCCCCCACAAATATGGACGCCAATGACGAACGGCCTGTACCAAGCCGATCAACTCCCGCTCGTAGGCCGCCAGTTTGATATGACGGGCCGCGAAGGGACGGCTGAAGTAGGCGAGAGGCCCGACGCCCTGGTGGAGGACGGCGCCGAACCCCGCGCCCGATACGTCGCAGTCGACCACGAAGGGCTTAGTAAAGTCTGGCATCTGAAGAACAGGTCCTGTGGTCAAAGCGCGCTTGAGCGCCTCGAATGCCGCCGACGCATCGTCGTCCCACACAAACGCGTCCCGCCGCAAGAGACGCGTGAGTGGGGCGGCGATGATGCCGAAGTCCTGGATGAACTTCCGATAGTAGCCCGCGAGGCCGAGGAAACCACGCAGGCCGCGGGCAGAGCGCGGAAGGGGCCACACAGCCACGGCGGCGACCTTGTCAGCATCCATGGCGACGCCGCCCTCGGAGAGCACGTGGCCCAGGTAGGCCACCGACGACGCGCCAAACGAGCACTTGGATCGTTTCAAGTGAAGGTGGTGTACCCGAAGCGCGTGGAGGACGATGTTGACATGCTGCAAGTGCTCGGCCCATGATGGACTATAAATTAATATATCATCAAAAAATACCAGCACAAACCGCCGCAGGTAAGGCCGAAGGACGTCGTTCATCAGCGCCTGGAAGGTTGCCGGGGCATTGGAGAGCCCAAATGGCATCACCAAAAACTCGAAGTGGCCATGATGGGTGCGGAAAGCCGTCTTGGCGATGTCCTCCGGGTGCATGCGCACCTGATGATAGCCGGAACGAAGGTCAAGCTTGGTGAAGAAACGAGCCCCATGGAGCTCATCCAGCAACTCGTCAACCACCGGAATCGGGATTTTGTCCTTGGAGGTCTTAGCGTTGAGGGAGCCGGTAGTCAATGCAAAAGCGCCATGACTTGTCCGCCTTGCGCACCAGCAGGACAGGCGCGGAAAACGGCGAAGTGCTCGGCCGAATGATCCCTTGGGCAAGCATCGCTGCACATTGGCGCTCGAGCTCGTCCTTCTGCAGCTGCGGGTATCGGTACGGCCGCACCGCCACTGGGGCCGTCCCGGGCAGCAGGTGGATGCGGTGGTCGTAGGGGCGCGCCGGAGGGAGCCCAGTAGGCTCGTCGAAGATGTCACCGTGCTGCGCCAACAGACGATCCAGAGAGGTCACCATGCGGTCGGGCCGTGACCGCGGTCACCGCTTTCTTGTAAATGGGGTGGGCGTCGAGGGCCGGCACGCCTGCGCCAGTGCGCGGCGGCCTCCCTCCGAACGCCATGGTGAGGGCGTCCGAGCCCCACAACACCGCCCCAACGTGCGAATGAAGTCGGGCCGATGATGAAGTCGGCGCCCGAGTTGAGGCCAACACACGTGATGGTGAAATCCTCGTCGCCGATGCGGACGGGCACGTTCCGAGCAATGCCCTCGCACGCCACGTGCTCACCATTGGCGACCGTGACACGGAGGTGGTCACCACCAGCTGGAGACAGGCCCAAACGGCGCAGAACAGCCCCTTGGACAAAATTATGAGTGGATCCGGTGTCGAGGAGAGCGAGGAAACTCTCGCCCTTGACGGTGACGGGGAGCAGCATGGCGTTGGGCGGGCGGATTCCTGCAACAGCATGGAGAGAGACGACGAGGGCGTTAGCAGCGTCTGCTGCATCGCCGGCCACTCCTTGGCCGGCCGGCTCATCTAGAAAGGCGGCTGCGTCGGCGTCTGCAGCAGCCACCTCCCCGGCTTCCTCGTCGACAAAGTCCGTAGACTCGAGGTAAAACAGCCGGGGGCACACATGGCCACGGACATAGGGCTCATCGCAGTTGAAGCACAGCCCTTGACGGCGGCGCTCCAACTGCTCACGGCGTGAGGCGCACGGAACTAACGCGACGGGAGGAGCGCCGCTCACCATGCCATGGGACGGCCGCCCGGTTGAGCTGGAGCCCCAGCCGGCCGGGAGCCCTGGGCCCTAGCGAGGTGGAGGCGGGCACCCAGAAGGGTGGCGCTGGGCATGGGCACGGGCCAGTGGCTTAACAGGATTAATAGAATACTCATACCAATAAGTTGCAACTTCTTTTCCGGCCCATCCGCAAATAACTCCGAGGTTAAGCGTGCGGCCTAGGCGATGAGGCCACGAGGGAAGTTCTTCCGCGCCGAGTGAGGACAAAGTGCGCAGAAAAAGTATATGGCGCCTATCTGGATGTCCCGGGATCGCGCATCTCCACATCCACCGAATGGTGGGGCGTTCTGAAATTGACTCGTATCGAAGGCCGCTCGCGAAGAGATCGGCCATGGTGTGCATTTGGTAGAGGTCACACGCCATGCACATGCGGCGGCTCTGACACCGTGGCCAAGAAGGTCGCTCTGGCTTGGATTGATCGGCGCGATCTCTTAACTCATCCGGCCCGAAGGCTTAACAGATTAATAGAATTCATACCAATAAGTTGCAACTTCTTTTCCGAAGCCCATCTCCGCCCGAGGTTAAGCGTGCTTGGCCTAGAATGGGGCGGGAAGTTCTTCCGCTGCGCCGATGAGGACAAAGTCGCGCAAAAAGGCAGAGTGTTGACGTACGCGCTCCCTAGAAAGGCCACGCGGATGTAAGCGGACCCCGGCCTCGGAGAGGTGCCGTCATCGCCGCCGAGGGCGTAGTACATGGCCGTCTTGTCACGAGGGATCGCGCATCTCCACATCCCCGAATGTACTTTCGGAAGGCCCCGGAGGTGGTTGGTTTGGCGCACGCTTGCATCCACGCTTCGTGCTTGAGATTGGAGGCCGCCAACGTTGGCCCCTGGAAGAATTGCTCGCAGAAGGGTTGAGCCAATTGTGGGGTCTTCCGAGCCGTCAGAGGTTGCGAACTCAAGCGATGCGTCTTTTGGGCGGCAGCGGTCGAAACCGCCCCCATGGCTCGCAATCGGAGGCGCCGTGGGCCCTCTCCGGAAGAATCGGCCCTTGTGGCACGACCTTCAGAGGCGTAGCCACGAACTCAAGCGCGTCTTAGGTCGCGGAACAAACCGCCCCGCCCACTCCGCCGCCCTCTGGTCCCCGATGCATAGGGTTCCCCATGGGCGTCGGTGTCGTCGATGGGGCCTCGAGGGATGGTGGTCCGAGGCGGCGCCGAGGAGAGGATGGTGGCGGCGCGATCATGGAGTGGTGCGCCGCCGAGGATCCAAGGGCCCAAGCCGGAATCGGCGACGGCGAGTGTGGAAGTTGCAGCATATGGATCGGGACCTGGGATACCGCCGGCTGAACGGAGGTCGACGGCGACGGCATGGAGTCCGTAGGCATCCCGTAGGGGTAGGTGAGGAGCGGCACCGAGACGGATGATGGCAACGGCAGCGGCGGCGGAGGAGGAGGATGCGACGGTTGCGGTGGTTGAACCACGTACTGGCCGCTCAGAAGCGCCCTCATCATGTCCTGCAGCTCCTTCACACCGTGGCTGAGATTGACGATGGAGGTCGTCACCTCCTCGGGCGTGAACACCCGCCGCGGCGCGACGGTGGTCGTCAAGGATTGGGAGGACGGCACCACCAGAACGCCCGACGTAGCAGGGGGCGCGGTGGAGTTGGTCAGCACCGGCGGAATCACCGGCGATGGCGCGGCGGAGGAGGCAGCGGAGGTGTCCATGATCGGCAAGGTCTGTGATACCAAGCTGATAGGAACCGAGGTTCCTCCCCTGACCGAGCGTAGGTTGTAGTGGTGGGTGATCGGGGGTCGAGGCTTAAACCGCGATGGACCACGGCGGGGCGCCGTGATCTCGCGGGTGGAGACTGGCGGCGTGCGTGAGGCAAGAGGAGAGGCGATTAGGGCACAGGACAATCTCCCAGCTCCCTAAAGGAAGCCGGCAACAATAATATGTTTCTGCTTACTTTCCTCAATAGAGTTTACAGGTATTTAAATGTCTCTGAATAATAATAGAAAATAACTCTAATATTATGTAAAATATGATAAATATGGGCCTTGAGCCCCCTAACCCGCCGGCATCCTCTAGCCACTGCTGGGCCTTCGCCTGGAGTACTGGATGCCGGTCATAACAGGATCCTCCCCCCAGGGGCCCCTGGTTCTGAATTTTAATTCCTTTCTTTCAATAGACTCTAACTGGAATTTGGGTCAGAAGTCCCAAAACCCATCCAGTGGCAGTAAGGAAATGAGGTTCCCAATCAGTTGTAAAATGAAATGTTAATCCAAATATAAACAATATGAGGGATAAATTCATGGTTGATGAAAAACTTTGTAGTTAGTGTTTTACCTGATGTATTGTGTGAGTGATTAACAAACTCAGTAATTTTTTTCTATAAACAGGAAACTTTAGGATGACACAAGGTTTTTAGACAGAACAAATAGGAAAGAAAGGAAACATGCAGGAACATCATACCGATGAAGCTAAATCATCTTCCTTCAAAGTCTTTGCTAGGCCAAAGTCTCCTGCATGGAGACCAGATAATAAGATAACTTGATATGATGAAGCATAGCAAGAAACAGATGTAATATGTCAATTACAGACTTGCATTACTGTATTTGTTGTGAGAAACTAACCAAGGCGTATGTCCTGATCTTTGGTGAGAAATATGTTGGAGCACTGCAAGTTTGAGGAGTCATGACCATTTATTGCATAAAAATTTGACAATGATGATCATCTACTGTGTTTCACTTACCTTCAGGTCACGGTGCAAGACATAGTTCGAGTGCAAGTAATCTACAGCCAACACCAATTGAGCGAACCATTTAAGCAATACCTGAGGATTATTCGATGTCATGAGTGCAATGTGGATGATTTCCTTCCTTCAATCAGATAAATAAAATAGACAAGTCTTCTCATACCTCCTCAGAAAAGTAGGTACCATTTGATTTCTTCATCAGCTCATCCCTGAAAAACAAGACCAATGTGAGATATAACACAATGTGGTTATGTTGCAACTTAAAGGATGACCTCCAATTCCAAAGCACTAAATCACACTCACATGTCTCCACCTTCACAATAGCCCGTGACAATGCAGACATAACAACCCTGCATAACTCACCTTGTCAACTAAATAAGTTCAAACAGAAGAAACAAGGTAAGAACAAGTTCCTGAACTACAAAACCTTCTCAACCCAAGCCTCCTTGAATTCAACAATGTAAGGGTGCTGCAGCCGAGCAATCAGAGCCATCTGCACTTCAGCTTCTCTTACTAACTCTTCAAGGCACAACCGATGAATCAGAAACAAAGCATCACATTTCACCAACCTCTTGATGGGCAGACTTCCGACAGCGCTCCGTCTGCCTCGCAAGTCGGATTTTCTTCAACACATACCTGCAAGGCAATCATACAGTCACCCGAATGGTAGTGACAAAGCCATATATAGCCTACACACTGATGGAAGAGCGCTGTATCTTACTTCTTCTTTTCAATCTTGTGATTGACTAAGATGGCGGCACCGAAGGCCCCGCGGCCAATCTGCTCCATGATTTCGTACTGATCCATCCGTGACTCCATGAGCCTCAATACGTGACAAAACAATCACAGTATAGCAGCAGCAACTCGCAACAGGTACGTCAATCTCTATATACCCGAACCAGTCACATTTCTCCTGCCCAAGCCCAACTGAGGTTCAAACACCGCGACATCCTAAGCCAGCTCTGCAAAAGAAAGCACCCAGACACCTAATAAGCCAAGCAGCAAGCTGCTTTGATGAAAGCGCACGCGCTATCACGTGGCGTCCAATCAAACCCACAACATTTGCCTTTTCTTAGAAAGGAGAGGTGAGATGTTACACAAGAAAGTTATTGAACCACGGGAATCGATGAACTACACGGCGAGAATCTAGTAATGCATCGGTTATCCAAAACAGTGGTGCTGCACACAGCACGCTGCTCCCACCAACCGGAACCGGGCGCCGACAGAGGCAAGGGGCCTTACCGCGGCGGTCTCCACCTGCATTGGCGAGCGGCGAGGATCACCGGATGCCGCGGCAGCGGCGACGAAGCTTCTCCTCCGATTCTGGCGGGAACCGGCGACGCCAGCAGCGACTGGACGACGTCGCGGCGAGATCTCCTGCTCGGTGGACGCCGCCGGCCCGCCGCCTCTGCTCTCTCGCGAGCCGCGGGCTCCTCGCGGCTCCGCCTACCACTCCCTACTGGCTCCGGATTTGATATGGTTGTTGGTTTGCGCAGTGCGGCGTAGGCTAACGGTGTGGCCGACGGAGTTTTGCTCGGCGGCTATTATACGGCGCGGCCGCAACAGCGGGCGGTGGCGGTGGCGGTGGCGGGGCGGTGGGGTTAAAGCCACATCAGCAGGGGCAGGGTGATTGTTGCAGACTTGGGTTAAATAAAGGGACCAATCTTTGGAAGCGTGGCTTCCACTAATCCATTTTAGGTTATGTTTAGATTCCATTATCTTAAAGTTTAGCCTCTAAAATTTAGATCATTTTAGCTCTTAAAGCTTCAAAAATATACAATTTAAAGTGTTGTATGAAGATTAATCAACCTTACAAAAGGTTATTAACTTATTATAAGGTTATTAGCTTATTAGACCACACAAATAAGTCTTTAAATTTAGCCAATTAAACTGTAGACCTTAGTTTTTAATGGGACTTCCATCGATTACTGTCCTGTGACATGTGCTATTAGTGCAAGAAAATTGCACCTGGCCTACAATGCTGAACTGAATTACCATTTCTTTAAGGGAGTGCTTTCATGGTTTTGAATATTGAAAGTTTCAATAATTAAAATTTCGAATTTAAATTCCATGTTGGAAGTAGTAGATGATAAAAAAAAATATTTGGATTTTGAACATGAATTTTGATTCTTTATATAAACTGAAGTACATTTAAAATACTTCGTGCTCACTCCATTCCACAAGTTTAGTTTGCATGTGCATTTATTATTTGTTGTTTGAAAGGTCCCTACTCTCCTAGTCCTGAAGCCAAACTAAATAAGCAGGCTGTTCGTTTTGGCTTATTCGCTCGTATCTAGCTTATAATCCACGGCTTAAACAGTGTTTTTCTCTCACATCAAACCAGCCAGCGGTACTTTCAGTCATGGCTTATAAGCCAATTCAGCCGAAATGAACAGACTGAAGACCGAAGCTAATCCAAATCATTTGATGCAGTATCATGCATGGAGGATTAGTAAGAATATTATTATACAAGAGGGAGTATACTATGGTTGATACCGAACAATAAACTGCTAAAAGTACAGTGAAGCGAAATGAACCATACCATATATCAAATCGGTCATTATACAAACTGACGATATGAATCCGGTTGGTTCGCTACTACTACAAATATTCTGCAAGCCATCCAACAGACCGATTTGATGTGTGAACCAAGGCCGAACCATGAGTCCATGACACCTCCTCACAAAATTAAAAAAAAAATCTTTTAGAAAAAGAAAAATACAATGCATCACATATTGGCATACATGCCGTTTCTATCAAGAATGCAAAACTCATTTTGTTTCATTATTATGTCAAGCTTTTGACCAACAATTACTCTATTAACAAATACTTTTGTGATATATGATATTTGTGTTATATTAGATTCAAATTTGAAAGAACTTATATAGGAATAAAAGTTCGGGTCATAAAACGACATCCTGTTAATAAGTAATGCCGGTCAAAGTATTCTCCAGATAAAAGAAAATTAGTTTTGCTATATCATATCCAGGTGAAAAAACTTCCCTCCTATATTTGTGTTATATTAGATTCAAATTTGAAAGAACTTATATAGGAATAAAAGTTTGTGTCATAAAACGACATCCTGTTAATAAGTAATGCCGGTCAAAGTATTCTCCAGATAAAAGAAAATTAGTTTTGCTATATCATATCCAGGTGAAAAAACTTCCCTCCTACACCTGAATTTTATGAGCATGTTGTAAGAAAAAAAAAAAAAAACAGGTGTTTTACAACCAGATTAAAGGTGTTGTGAATTGGTAAAATGTTCCTTCGGCACACCCAAAATTTTAGTTGACTGAATTATGCCGTGGGTCCTTAAACTTTTCCTCATTTCTCATCTAAGTCTATGAAACTTTTTTTTTTTTTGCTCGTCTAGGTCCATAAACTTTGTCAACGTCCTGGCCATGTCCAAAGCAGGCCACATAGGACTCTATCACCTATGTGGCATATGATGTGGTGGTACTTTTTTTTATTTCATAAAGTGGTTGAAACTTTAAAAATAGTAAAAAATTGTAAAAAAGTCATAAAAGGAAAATTCCAGTTTTGTTAGACTCCACGTGAGTGTATCTGTACAGTACATATATAATACGGCGTACTTTGTTTAAAACTTTTGCTGTAGCAGCAAATCTATGTGTTTCTGTAGATCTTGACTTGAACCACACCTACAATGCAAGATTTTTGGGACGGGGGACTGGTAGTAATTCGCAGAGCATGGGGCGGTGTGATTGCTACACTGGTGAGTGAAGTGATTGCTACACTGGTGAGTGAAGACTGAAGAGCTGCACCGTCCGTGCATCATGATTAACAGTATAAGTATAGTACGGAGCTGCTCAAAATAACATAACTGCTTCAGCATCAGCAACGTCAGATCCGGCAAAAACAGGCCCGCTTCTGTTTTTTATCACTGACATGTGGGTTCTAAGCTCCAGAGCAAATAGAGGCATGCTGTTACCCCAGGTAGACGATGCGGCTACAGCAAAGATAACGCCATGTCGGCAAAGTTTCAAACCGCGCAACGATCGGATAAGGAGGAATTCAGAAAGAGGCGCAGGCACGCAGGCCGGCACGTGAAGCTCCCGTGCTGGCCGGCCGCTCGTGCTCTGCTCGTGCTGTTCCGGGGCGAGCTCCAGCCCCCGAGGTCAGGTCATGGGTTTCATGGCTGGGTCTGGCCGTCTGGGCGCTTGGCCTTGGCTCACTCCTCTGAAACCAAAGCATTGACCTGTCCTCGTGTCAGAAGTACTATTGCAGATCACAACCAGTGACGGCGTGCCGGTGATTCTCCTATTCCAAGTTTTCCATCAGTCTGTTGGATCGCTATATACTAATATTAAATATGTAAATTATAAGTTTGATTGAAATTGCGAGACGAATCTTTTTTTTTAGACCACAATAATTATCAAATACAAAACGAAAGTCTTCTGCACAGGTCAAATCATCGATTCCTAACATGCGAACTAAATAATCGCACGATCGTGGATTATAAAATTTGGATCAATATTTTTTCTCACATCAAACCACCCAAATAAAACGATCGTTTGACATGTTCCCGGTCCCCGCTGTTGCTTGAATGCTCATGCGACGCGGCAGAGCTAGCAGCTCAGCAATAATTAGAGAAGATGTTTCGTACATTCCCAAAATAAACTTCAATATAGGATGTGCAGGCTGGTCAATCTTAAATTTAAATAGATTTGCAAAAAAAAACATTAGTAATATTTATATCTCAAAATAAATTTATTATAAAAATATATTTAATGGTTTATCTAATGACACTGATTATATACTATAAATATTAATATTTTCTTACATACATTTGGTCAAAGTTAAAAAAATATTTAATTTTTCGAGAAGTGAAAATAATGCTTATTTTTTATATGGAGGAAGCACTCCAATAATATAATAGACTCTAGCTATCAGTTTTCTTTTTTCTTTTTAATATATCTATTGTTTTTTCATAGTGTTTCTTCCCAGCGTCATTCTCCTCGACATTGCATCACCCCTCCTCGGCCTTTTCACCATCACGCCACCCATCTTTGCCTCCTCTATCGCCCCGCTGTCCCTCTACATATCCTCTAACGACAGCCCTCTCTAGATCTATCATCATGCACCACCACTCCTCTCCTCTTGGCCTCTCTCCTGTCACGCCACTCCTTCACAGCATTCTTATCTGCCGCGTTGTCCCTCCCTAATGCCCATGACTCCTTATCAATTTTCGTGCTCCTTGACCCACTCGATGCTGACCTTCGTAACGAGCATGGTGATCTTTGCCCATCCGCCGCATGCGAGCTTTGGGCTACGTCAATCTAGGAGGCAGCAGAGTCAAACTTCCAAAGGTCGTTGACAAGCTCGTGCAGGTCTACTTCATAGAGCCAAGAAAACAGTATCCTTCGCAGCCTCCCCCTGCTCCCGACGACATTGATCAATCTGGAGCACTTTGGGATCCCGTGTAGATGGATGAGCTCTCATTGGCAAATAGGGCATGGGCGACAATCGCTGGGCCTGGGAGAAGGCGCATGCTCGAGGTGGAAAATTGACCCAACTCCCCCTATATGGTAGTTAGATTGGGGGAAAGGGGAGCTGTTGGAGATACTCGATCTGCCCACTGGTAGAACTATTTGTTAAGTGACTAAAGTTTAGGTCATAAAGTTTACTCAAGTGTTGTTTGCATACATAGACTAATAGTTACTGGTCCACTTTATCTCGCTTTTGCCAACCATGGAACTAGTTGTTAGTTAAGATATTGACTACAGTTTAGTCCACCTGTTTGGATTGACTAGGATGAAACTCAAGTTTAGTTCTAGTATCTGAACGAAACTTAGCTAAGAGCCTAAGACTGTCAAGCGCTGCAAAATACTCTATCCATCCAAATGCAATCCAAATGCCATAAATACGGTCCAGCCAAGGTCAAAACCTTTTTTGGAGTAACCAGTAACCACCGTATTTTTGCTTCTCAGACAATATCATTGCGAGACTTGGACGTGTACATGCGACGATGTGATCCACGATGTACAGTTCCAAACACATGTCACGGGCTGCCTGCTGCTGAAGACAAAGGCGGGTTTTAATTACTCCACGATGTAATCAAAATCCGCGAAAGCTAGCGCCACCTCCGACAAAAAGGGCAAAAACGATGAGCAGTACCTTCCACTGAAAATCCAGTTCGAGGATTTGAATCGGAAAAGCAAGCTGTACGAACCCCATCTAAGGTTGGTGCCCATTGGCGGTGCGGCCGCCCAGATCTCGTCGCCGCGCAGCCCCACGAGGATAGGACATTATCCCGGCGCCGGGAAGTCCCGAAGGGAGAAGGACGCCGCAACCACCGCGATCGCTCGAGGACGAGCAGAGAGAGACAGAGGACGCGGGACTAGCCAACGAAAGCTACAAGCGGAGCAGCCGAGCGAGCGACTGGAGGAAGATGGAAGATGCCTTCGTGTCGGGGCGTGCGCGAGGGGTCGTGTCGGAGGCGAGGCCTGATCCGCCGATGGCGACGCCTCTCTTGCGCTTGCGCGAGTGATTTGATACCTGCTTCTGCTTTGCCTTTTGGTAAAGTACTGTACTTTAGTATGGTTCAATTATTGTTAATCAGGCTGTCGTCCATGCGTAAGCTGCTGGTTTGGGATTCTGGAGAGATGGTTTTGTCTGCCCAGTGCAGTGCCGGCCTACCTACGCCTACTCACGGAAGAAGGAATGTGGGCCGTGGTGGTGGATTTTAGACGGTTCCTACGTAACATCAGCACGGTGCGACGTTTCTATTAGCAGCTTGTTGCATGTACTGCGTGCCGTGCAACCACTTTGAATTGAAGAAGAAAAAAAACCATTGCTGTCATTTCAGCGTGGCCGTGAAAAGATCAGGCCTAAACAGGAGATAAATCCAACAACCAAAAGTTCGACTGAAAAATGTTGTATTACTGGAGATAGTACTGGAGGAGTGGCGGGCAAGCAGTGGCGAAGCTAAGGGCAACCATAATTGTCTGAAAAAAAAGTGATGTTCGTAATTTTCGATCCAACCAATCCCCTCTAGTATTCGGTGTCGCTACTGTGAGTCTGAATCACGGTACAGTGTGAAGATTAGCGCTTTCATCTCTTGGTTAATACTTAATACTATATCTTATTTTCTCTATGTTTTATGTTAGGGCCCGTTTGGATCTTAGGAATTTCAAAGGAATGCGCTTTCTCCATTTTGGAGGCGTTATGTGCCGCTTGGAACAAAGGAACCAACATTGCCGTTCCTCTGTAAAGGAACGCTTTCATTAACAAGACGTAGCAATGAAGAAATCCATCCAAAGTTTTCGCGGATGCCCGAGACAGACACGCGTGTGGAGGTTAAGAAGCTGGTAGAAGCAACTGTTTCATGCCTCTTCTTACCTTTCCAAAGTGGTCAACTAGTCATCTTGTTCGTTGAGCTCATGGTCGTCCGTCTATGGCCAACCTGGCATAACGCTGCTGTGTGGGAGCGAGAGAGGGGGCGTGGGTGGCTGCACAAGGGACGGCTGGCCGGCGGCAGTGCTGGGCGGTGGCCGCGACGGCGCAGCGCGTGCGGCCGAGAGAGAGAAAGAGAGACTCGAGGCCCTGCTTGTTTCGCTAAAAAACGAAGTTGAAAAGTACTCTTCGTTGATTTGTTGTGAGAGAAAAACACTGTATCATGACTGATAAGTTCGAGCAAACAGGGCCTCGGAGGAGAACATGAAAATGAATGGAGATGAGAAGGTACGAGTAGATGAGGATGAGGATTGCTCTGAACTTTTGGTCAGATAAGACCATGGACCAATAGGCCCCACGTGTAAGTGAGAGCGAGAGGGGGATAAATGGCCCCACATAAACTAGAAAAAGTTGTTTGGTCCTGCTCAAACATATGTGTGCAACACATGGATGGGTCCAGTCCATGGACCAATGGCCCCACATGCAAGAGAGTTATGCACATGCAAAGTATGCAACTAACCGGTTATTAACCACTGATAATGAGCTTTTATCCTTTACATGTGTTTGTGACTCTGTTATGAATTTTTGTGTTCTAAACACTTTTTCTAGTTTTCTGTGTTTTTCATTTTCCTCTGTTTGGCCACTACACACCTATCATATTTTTGCGTTTTTTCCTATTCCTCTGTTTTCGATTCCTTTGTTCCGAACATGCCCTTAATATGCTTCTAAGCTCCCCTAGCACGCCTGGCCCTCTGTTCGCTTGAACTTATCAGCAGTACCGTTTCAACGAAATAACAGTATTTTTCTCTCACAACAAATCAACATCAGCATCAACATCAGCCATTTTTCTAGCTAGCCGAATAGATCCTTAACTTTTCAGCACTGGGCATTGGACGTGTTCTCACCAGCTATCACTGGTGCAGAGGCTATGAGTGACGTACCCAAATGTTTGCATCTGAACTCCCTCTTCAATCGACTGAACAACTCATCTAGATTTCGGAGCCAATTAGACCGGACAGAATGAAGCCATTTGGGCCAGGAGCTCTGATGAACGGCAAAATGAGCCATCGCAGGGTTGGACCACAGATTACACCAGCAGCAGCCGGAGCTACGCTAGAATGGCCGCGGCAGCATCTCGGTCGTGTACCCCAGGACGCGCGCGCGCGAGCGAACCTGACCCGAACCCCGCAACAGGAATTTGGCGACGAAGCTGCCTGCGGGCTGCGGACCTGCGGTTTCCCCTGGCCCCTGCCCCATGGGCCATGGATCCGTGGACCGGCGAGAGCGAGGTTGCCTGCCGTGGACTGGTGGTGGAGTCCACGTGCGTCCGCGTTGGCCACGGAGAGGAATCAGAGGATGCCAATCCGGCGGGGAGCAGCGGCACGTTGCCTGCACGCGACCCTGACGCCGCCCGTCTCTGAAGCGAGACTGCAGACGCTTGGAGTTGGAGCTAGCAACTGCTGCGTCGGCCGTTGGCACCAATCAAATGGGAACGAATTGAAACCATGTTTCGTTGGCACTTGGCAGAGTACAAGAGTAGTTATGGATTTCAGATCGTAGTAACCCGTCATTAAACTTGAAGTGCTGGGAATTTGTACTGGCGGCACTAGGATGATTGCTGAAGGCTCTGTCTACGTCACTCGATTGTCAGTATCTGTCCATGAAGCTGAAGTCAGACCAGACCTTGGATTTTGCTTCAAGTGAGATACATAAATTGGAATGGCGCGAGAGGTTCCCTTCAGATCTTTGAGCAGGAGAACTTGTGGATTCCTGAAGATGCCCTACACTATAGTTCTCACAGTAAGGCATTACATGCTTGGCCTTTCACGAGTTATGAAAGCACAAGAAAGAATACTAAATTTTATCGTCAATTGAATTCAGAATAGAAAAATTCAGAATAAACAAAGAAATACAGATATCGCAGTTAAACTGATTTTTCTGCGACAGGTGAACTCGTCTGCTGACTGGAGAGTGCAGACCGGCTTTGCTACTATCTCTGTCCAAAATAAATGTAATTCTAGGTGTTTTTTTATTAAAGTATCTAAAGTTTAACAAAATATATAGAGAAGGTAAAAATATTATTGTTCATGACATCAACTAGCTATATTCGGAAAATACATCTCACAGCAAGTCTAATGATATTTATTTAATAGTTAATACTTTACTAGAATTTTTGTAATTCTTTTGAAAGGAGAGGGTACCAAGTACTGTACCAAGTAATTCTTTTGAAAGGAGGAGTATAATGTGCGCGCATGAGCAGCCTAACATGGCAGTGCTCGCAGTAGCCACATACCAGTATGCCAAGATGCAAAGATCCCAACCGCCCAGTAGATTCCATTGGATTTTCTTGGTGTTTGCTACTAGGTGCACACAACCTTTTCTTGGTGTTTGCCACTAGGTGCACGAGGCAACATGTTTTTTTTTTCAATGGTAAAAGTTGTTCGGCTGATGGTTTCTATAGATAAATCGGCTGAAGCTGATTTGTTATGAGAGAAAAAACATAAGAAAAATTCATGGGCGGTCCTCGAACTTGGCATGGGATGCCACCTAGGTCCCGGTACTCGCAAAATGATATTTCTGGATCCTTCAACTTGGCTACGGGTCTCATCTAGATCCAAATGGATCTTAACTCATTCTGTTAGCTGGTGTGGCACTATGGGGCCCACTATGGCGTAGGGTCAACCATCTCCCGCACCTATTGCTGCAGCTCGCGTCGCGGGGCCTGCCCGTACATGCGCGGCGCCCGTGGCGCAAGTCCGCCACACTCACGCTCACGTGCACGGCAAGGACGAGGCCATACTCCACTCCGTTGAGTTCCACGAGCTCAGCATCTCCGAGTACGTCTCCCCGCCGCCCAACCCGACCGCGCCCGCCCTTCCCGTCGCACCTCATACCCCTGTTCGAGGCCTACATCGCTGGCGCGCGCGCCCCGCTCGCGGCGCTCCTCTCTCAGGCTGTCCACCTCGCACCGCCGCATCGTCGTGGTGCACGTCCGCATCAATGCGTACGCCGGCGAGTGTGGCAGAACCGTCCAAAATAACACGCTTTCAGAGGCGCTCATTTTCCACTAGACACTAAGCACCTCGAAAGAGAGCTATATCGGACAGTTCCGTCGAGCACACCCCAAGGAGAACTCAAAACAATCCACGCTTTCACATCCAGAATCCAATAATGAGTACGAGCTTACAATACTTAGTCCATTTGTTATTAGAAATTATTTATTACAATATCAAAGTTCAGAGTGCGATAATTAAACAGCGGAATAAAATAAACATTTAGCGAAACGATACAAGGATGCGTCTGTGCCTACCAGAAGAATCCTTCACACAAGAGCTACTACTCAAGCTGCACCTGCAACAGGGGTAAAATAAACCCTGAGTACATAATGTACTCGCAAGACTTATCCGACTAGTGAGAATAGTTTCCCAACTCCAAGGAGTATGATAAGCAAAATGGGTTTGTTTTTTCTTTTTATTTGTGAAAAGCATTACTAATAGTTCATCCTTACAGTCAAGTTTTATTGGTAGTCATGATTACTTCATTAGCTAACCATTCTAGGTAAGCACCTATTCTACTTTCAAGCAAGGGTTGAACAATTAAAAACATTTTACCATCTTTTATCTTCTAGTTCTTACTACAGTGCTAGACCATAGCCAAGTCGTACCGTCTCATAGAAACGACGATTCGCGAATCAATGTATCCTAGCTGGATACCCCAAAACACACGCCCCAGTTGCACCCCAGGCACAAACAAGATCAACCCATTCCACTCCTGTCATGGGGTCCAGGTCCTCGTCCAAACTTGGACTCCAAACCCCCGCACTTAAGACCCGGTCTCAGTATGGTGCTTAGACCTCCACCTTTCTCCGCCTCCAATCAGTCGATTCGAAAAGAGTCGGAACCCACGACAAGAGCGTAATGAGCCTTCCCGCTCCCATAAGCAAGTATGTGTTCAGGATAATAAGTCTGTGACCTGACTACCATCCACAGCAACGGATGGTCCTTAATCGATATGGACAGGAAAAACTATGTAACCAAGCTAAACATTGTTGGCTGCGGGACACAACCTGTTACACCCACCAATATCCATACCATATCCGTGCCCTGTCTCTATTTTTCCTTTTATCATTTTATCATGAGAGTAATAATAATAATCACCTATTATGAGTAACGGCAGGTTACTCATGCTACCGAAAAACTAAGCATGGCAGCTACTCGAACCTACACTAGTAAGACTCTTAGGACAGTTATATCTATGCATGTGGTTTTCATAAAATTTCTGCAACATAAATGCATCATCACACATATATATATACAAGTGATTATAAAAAAGGTCATGCACCGGGTCTTGCCTTTGACAGGCGCGATGTCAGCTGAGTCAGTCAGTGGTGGCTCCGGGACCTCCTCCTGCACGAGAATCTCCTCCTCGTACTCCTCGATGATCTCCTCAAACTCGTGATCGCTAGTGGTCATGATCTCCACCAACTCGTTCTCTACATGCATGTGATGATGATGCAACACTTAGCATTTATGCAACAATAACTCTTAACATAAGAATACACATAGTAAGCCATTAAGCTAGCTCTAATGACTAAGATACTAGCTAACTATCATCTTCATCAAGCAAGATGTTGAGTTCAACTAACAAGCACCTAGCTTTATAAATGAAGAATATACCTTTATTTCTACTAATGGTTTAATGTATATTGAAACAAAGAGCATTTAACTACCCTAATACTTAGTCTATTCTAAAGCTACAAAAATTACAGTGAGCACATAATAATACAATGAAGCTACCGTAAAACTTTCAAGACTAAAACTATCACCAATTTACCATAAAAATTCCTACAATTATTCTCCTAATAATTTAAACATTTTCAAATGATTTAATAGCTCCTAGTATCAACATGTACATATATGAACTAAATACACTAACAAAAAGAGCATAATTTTAGGAACTTAACAAAATTTGTTTCATAATTTTTGGACACTTACATGATTTTATAAGATTTACCAAAGATCAGCTCAAAAAATATATTAGAAAACTATTTCTAATTCCTTATGAAAAAGAAAAACGAATTCTCCCGCGTGGCCCACACGCGCGGCCCACACGACGCTGGCCCACGCACGCGAGGTGGCCCACGGCGAGGAAGCCCACTCGCGCCGGCGCTTTTGTAGAAACGCTCCCGCGCTATCTTCTATTAACACGAAGACTATGCGCACTATTTCTATAGACAACGTTTATGCAAGCAGACCCTCGTATTAACCTGTCTTCGCATCGGAGAGGTCCCCGACACCTCCGCGCTCGCCGGCGCGGCGTTGACCAGCACTGGGCTGCTATATCGGCCAACTGGGGATCCCCTCGACCCACCTAGAGGACCGATGCTCACCTACGGGACAATGCACAACAATGGGCAGCGATTCAGAGACCGAAGAGCGAAGCAGGGCGACCTCTCCACATCGGTGAACAACCTGCGGTGGCGACGACATTCTGGTGAGCCACGATGATAAGGGAGTAGTAGAGGTAGCGGGTGAGCATTAGAGACTCACCAAGGACCTAGGCGAGGCGATGGTTTGGCCAGAGATGCCCTGAGCAAGGCTGGCCGCGTACATGCGGCGAGCTTGGCGACGAGCCACGACGGACACGACCGCGTCAGCAGCGTTGGGACAATGGTAGGGGTACGGTTTAGGTGCGCATGGCGAGGTGGGGTTCGAGGCAAATCTAGCGGTGCAGTCAATTTGGCCCGAGGTGGTCAGATGAGAGCTGCCCTCGATGATGGGCGGACTCGACCTTATCGGCACGGTGGCGGGGAAAAGCTCCAAAATTGAAGCTCAATCGGGCGCCATTCAAGGCAAGATGGGGACGGGTAGCTAGGCAGCTGTGCGATGGAGCCAACAACACGACGAATCGACTTGAGGTGATCTCTCCCTAACAAATTTAATGGCGCGATCGACGGCGACAACAGAGGGAGAAAGGGCGAAAGAGAGAGACGGGGCGCGGCAGGTGGCTCGGCTCGTCCTCGCCTTGGTAGGATGCGAGCGGCACGATCAAGACACCCACGCGTGGCGCTACAAACAAGGCGTGCATGCGTCCGACCGACATGGCCCGCATGGCCATAGTGTCTTAAAGGACAAGGCGACGGTGGCTCGACCATGTGCGCGCGGTAGTGGCGGCCTTGAACTGGGCAACAATGGCGCAGGGGGTACAACGGACAGGTATGGACGCGATGATGAGGCGATGGCAGCGGCCGCGTCGCGGCTCGAGGCATGTCAGTAGTGCGGCGAGGCAGCAGTGGGTGGACATGACGACAGCGAGCGCGGCCGCGGCGACACCAATGGCGGCACCACGAGGCTAGGCAACAGGACGTGGGGCCAGCGGCTCGCTGCGGCCGGCCTCGACCAAGCCTAGGCGGCTCGACGGACCCAGCGTGGCGGCACCGGGTGACCGCGCAGGATGCGGCCATGTGCGCGGTGCAGAGTGGCCGCGCGGTGACCGCGCGCACGGCCCTAACCATCCCGATGTAAGGTCGAGATGGCGACTAAAGTGGTGTGGATAGTCGTTACTAAAATCTAATCACGCCGGCTAACCAAAATAAATGCAGAATTATAACAATTGGTCTAGCCGAGACTATACCCCTCTATCTATGTTCTCTAGCACCTTGTAAAGATCCTAATTAAGCAATAAAGGTGCCATGCTAGTTAGAGCTCACCTAACCAATTCTAGAAGCAAGGTCACACGAACCTATGCCACTAGTACTTTACGTAACGGGGAGCTTCTATACATGCTAGTAAGCAAAAGCACAAAGCCAATTAAGCTCACTAGTAATGCTCAATAACAAAGCAACCAATGCCAAATTAGAGAGCGCAAATACTTAGCTACACAAACTAAGCAATGTGACTAACAAGGTTACACAAACTAAAATAGTCACGTGAGGGAGCTACTTCTATGCTACACAAGCAAGAAGGTAACTAGTGAGCTACACAAGCAAACTAATTACTAGAGCAACTACACAAGCACAATGTATATGAAAGTAATTACAAGCTTGTGTAACAAGGATGCAAACCAACGGGAAGAGCAAAATTGATACGATGATTTTTCTACCGAGGTTCACGTGCTTGCCAACACGCTAGTCCCCGTTGTGTCGACTGCTCACTTGATGGTTCAGCGGCTAATTGGCATCACCTGCCAAGCCCGCACGTCGGGCACCACAAGAACCTACCCCGAAAGTGAGGGTAGCTCAATGACACACTTTACTAGAGTTGCTCTTCGTGGCTCTCGTGGGGCGAGCACAATGCCCCTCACAGAGCTCTTCTGTAGAGCACCGCACAAGCTTCTTACGGGCTTCGACGGAGACCACCACCAAGCCATCTAGGAGGTGGCAACCTCAAAGAGTAACAAGCACTACCGGCTTGCAACTCGATCACCTAGTGCCACTCGATGCAATCTCACAATGCAATGCACTAGAATCACACTCACTCGCAATCGATTCGCACTCTTGCAAGCACAAGTGAGTTAGAGGGCATCCAAGCACTTCTACACAAGCCACATAGGCGTGAGGGTGCTCAGCGACCAGCCTAAGGCCGACCACATACTCCTTTTATAGCCCTAAGGGCTAAAATAGCCGTTACCATTTCACTGGACAAAACGCGCACTGACCGGACGCGCAGGTCATAACTACCGGGCGCGTAGGTCGTAGAGTTCGGTCGCTAGGATGACGCCACGCGTCCCCTCCTTTTGAAGCCAACCATTGGGCTTCAACGGCTAGTTCCCGCGCGCGCATACTCTTGACCGTACACGTCTAGGTCCAACGACCGGACGCGCCAAGGCCGAGTCCGGTTATCAACATATTTCTGCACAACTGGCCGGACTCGCCTTTCTCCTACAACCGGACTTGACTCTCCCAGCGTCTTATCACTTACAGAGAGGTTCCAGAGACGTTTTCAGCGACCAGACGCGTCCGGTCATCACACACACACACACATATATATACACGATGGATATGAAAAATAGAGGTTATGCACCGGGGCTTGCCATGGGCAGGCGCGGTGTTAGCTGAGTCAATTAATGGTAGCTTTGGGACCTCCTCCTACACGAGAATCTCCTCCTTGTACTCCCCGATGATCTCCTCGAACTCGTGATCGCCGGTGGTCACGATCTCCGCCGACTCGTTCTCTATATGCATGCGATGACGATGATGCAACAACTTAGTATTTAGACAACAACAACTCTTAAAATAAGAATACACATGTTAAGCTACTAAGCTAGCTCTAATGACTAAGATACTAAGCTAACTATCATCTTCATCAAGCAAAGTGTTGTGTTCAACTAACAAGCACCTAGTTTCGTAATTCAATGGTATGCCTTTATTTCTATTAAAGATTTAATGTATATTTAAACAAAGAACATTTAACTACCCTAATGTTTAGTCTAGTCTAAGGCCACAAAAATTACACTGAGCACATAATAATACAATGAAGCTATGATAAAAATTTTAGGATTAAAGCCATCACCAATTTATCACAAAAATTCATACAATAATTATCCTAATATTATTAAACACTTTCAAGTGATTTAATAGACTTTAGTACCAATACAAATATGTATGAACTAACTATACTAATAGGTAGATCACAATTTTAGGAGCCTGGCAAAATTAGTTTCATAATTTTTCAACACCGATACGATTTTATATTAAGTCTACAAGTTTAGCTCAAAATTAAATTAGAAAAGCATTAACCAATTCCTAAGAAAAGAAAAAACGATTTCAGCTGCGCAGCCTATTTACACGCGGCCCACGTGCGAGATGGCCCGCGGAGAGGGACGCCCGCGCGCGATGGAGCTTTTGCAAAAGAGACCTCGAGCTTATCTCGAATTACACCTAAACCCACAACACTTTTCCTATGTCTCTCTGACTAATTCATTTAACCCCCTATCTTTACTAAAATTTCCTCGCGCACGCCCCGACGACTCTGTGCATGGCGGCGCGGCGGATGGTGGCACGGGGCGGTTACGTCGGCCACCAGATGCTCGCGCAGGCCCAGCTAACGGGCCGACCTCCACCTACGGCCCTAGCGCCTATACTAATCGGCGGTGAGATGTAGCGGGACGCACCGGAGTGGGCGGCAATGGTGCGCGGTCATTCACGACAATGATGCAGCCGTTCAAAGAGCTATGATGCTAACAGAGCAGTAGAGGTAGCGGAGAAGCATCAAGGGCTCACCGCAAACCTGGGCGAGGTGATGGTTTGGTCAAAGCCTACCTGAGCAGGGCTGGCTGCGTGCGACCGAACGGTGCGGCGGTGCACCACGGCGGACACGGTGGGGTCAGCGGCGTCGGGGTGGTAGTAGCGGTAAGGCCAAGGGGCGCAGAAGGAAGAGGAGTTCTAGGCTAAGCTAGTAGTGCAACCGATTTGGCTTTAGGTGGTTGGCTGGAGGGCTGCCATCGGCACCTGCCGATCATGGCCTTATCGGCCCAGCGGTGAGGAAACACCCAAATTGGAGTTTGGCCGGGCGCGATTCAAGGCGGGGTGGGGACGGTGAACATGCGACTTAATGGCGGAGCATGCGACGCGACGACTCGAGTCGAGGTGACCTCTCCAAGCCTAATTGGTGAGCGGGGTCAGCCGGTCGGGATGGCAAAGAAGGGAAAGGGGTAGGTTAGAGCTCGGCTTGTCCTCGCCTTGGCGGGACGTGGGAGGAGCCATTAGTGCGTCACGCGTGCAGCAGCTACGGACAAAACGTGCGTGTCCATGACTAGGCACGGCATGTGCGGCCGTAGTGCCATAAATGGCGAGGCGACGGCATTAGCAGCGGGGCAAGGCCACGTAAGTGGTGGCGAGCAGGATAGCAGCAATGTCGCAGTGTGAGGCAGGGAGGACAGCGACAGCAGTAGTGCGGCGATGGATAGGGTAGCCACGCGGTAGGGCGGCAGCGGCCGAGGGGACGTTGGGCCAGCGGTGAGCCGTCAGGTTTGCATGCCAAAGAAGAAAGCGCGCATGCTGCCGAGACGCCAAGCCACGCCAAGCCGAGGGTGGCCTCGCCCACCAATGCAGCGGCCCACGCACGCGCGCATGGTTTCGGCCGAAACATGGCCACATGGTGAGCGTTGGAACACGATGACCGAGCACTCCAGGCCAAGCGACCAGAGACGTGTTGCGCACGAATTTTAAAGCGTCTGCAAAAACTAAACTACTGGAGTTGAAACTAAACCACCTTCACTATGCTAAAGAGGGCCTATTAGGCTACCAACCAGAGCTAAAACATGACACCCCTATTAACTCAATTTCACAGGTGTAATTCCCAAACATCGTGTTGTCAAACTGTCTTTAGACTTGAGGGATTTTCTAAGTCTTGAGCTGGATTCAATTTCGAGTTTCATTTCTAAGCTTTTAGAAATACTAGCTAGCAATGTTATTTTTCTACAGCAAGAGTTGCATTGTCATCTATAATGTTTGTACTTCAGACCTTATTTAGGTGTCACACACATGTTCTATAATACTTTTGTTTTATAAAAATTGGTTTTCAACCATACTTGATATACATGAGCTATTGAATCAACTTTCATTTAATATTTTTATTAGTCATTTTATGTTATAAAAAATTGATCTACACACTTTATCACATGCTTTATCACATAAATATGATGCTCATGACATGGTTTAGTGGTTTATTTAGGGTGTAACACCGAGGGTGTTACACTACGTGAGCGCGACCTGGCTCGCCGGGAAGACAACGTCTGCTGCTGGTCCTCCTCCGGCCAAGGACGCCCACCATCCCTCCTGCGTCTGCGTCTGCGGCTGCTGTTGCCGCTGTTGGTGCTCGATGAACGCGGCGACGGCGCGGCTCACCGTGTTGGCGTTCCAGACGCGTCCCCCGACGTGGAGGACGCGGCAGAGCAATGCGGTCGGGAGGGGCGCGTTGGTGGCGGAAGGCAACGCGTCCATGACGGCCTCGAGCAGCGCGCGCTAGTCTGCGTCCGCCTGGACGACGACGGAGCCCGATGGACGGGCGCCGCGAGAATCCCGGCCAGGACGTGCTCCGCGTAAGTGGTGGCCACGGCGGTCCGGGCCTACGTGGTGGCACCGCAGCGCAGCGCCGCGACAACCCTCCGAAGCAACGCCGGAGACAGCGCCGCGAGCTCGGCCGCCCACCACCCGGGAGCAGCACCTCGCAGGACTGCAACACGTCGGCGGCGCCCGGGAACGACTGGAGCGCGGCCTGCGCGAGGAAGTCCTTGGCGCGGCGGGCTAGGTCGGGTGCGTCGAGGAACGCCGTGGCAGTAGCGCGCCGCCACCGGGTTCAACGCTGTGGAGGTATGCGGCGAGCTGCACCGGTTTGTGTCATAGGGCCGTCGCCGAGCCGCCACCGTGCCGCTCTCGCGTTTACCAAGCATAGCCACGCCACCAAACGCCGCCTCCAGGCGATACACGCGGGGCAGCCTTGCCCAATCAGCGGGGCGCCGCCCCCCTTCGCCTTTGCCACACGCGGCACCCGCTTCTATCTGTATGGCACGCCACAAGACCAGCAGCAGAAGCTCACAAGGCCACCGCTGCCCCGGATCAATGGCGAGGCACGCAGGTTTAATCGTGGGAGAGAGAGAGAGAGGGGGACGAGGGGGCACGGTCTGGTGGCATAGCGCAGGCCCCACGCATCAAATACATGCCACGTCAGCCTAACGTGGGTTAAGGTCCATTTGGACCTAGATGAGACCCGTAACCAAGTTGAAGGACCCAGAAATACCATTTTGAGAGTATTGTGACCTAAATGACATCTCATGCCAAGTTCGAGGACCGCCGGTGAATTTTTCTTAAAAATATTATTTCATGGCTGATAAGTTCAAGCGGGGCAATTTCAAAACCTACCGTAACCATTTTGACATATATTCTGCAAAAAGAAAAGTGCAAGATCCCAACCGCCTAAAATAGCTATAGGTTTTGAATTTCAATTGAAAACGAAGAAAGACTCACAGCAGAACTGCCAGAACAGCTACCAAAGGCCCCTAAAAAAAAAGAACAGCTACCAAAGGCCCATGTACCTACATCTCCTGAGGATAGCAGCACAAATTAGAGCCCATGGGCATGCAAACACAAATTGCGTCTTCATCTGTTATCATCTCTCTGTTTCAGTGTCTCACTGTCTCTAAATCCGCTCAAAAGAAAAGAAAAAATTGCGATTTTGCTGGGACGCTGAGTCAGACTGAGGGTCTGAGGCGTTGAAGGTTGAACAGCAGCCGCCGTCACCGCCAAGCGAAACCGAAACGCCCCCGCGCCGAGCCGCCGATGGCGTCCGAATCCTCCCCGCCGCCGGCGCAGGCGCCACCGCCGGGCCCGGGAGACAAGCTGGCGGTGTTCTGGCACGAGGGCATGCTGGACCACGACGCCGGCCGCGGCGTGTTCGACTCAGGCCGCGACCCGGGATTCCTAGATGTGCTCGACCAGCACCCGGAGAACGCCGACCGCGTCCGCAACATGGTCTCCATCCTCCGCCGCGGGCCCATAGCGCCCTTCCTCTCCTGGCACTCGGGCCGCCCCGCCCACGCCTCCGAGCTCCTCTCCTTCCACTCCTCAGGTGAACCCCCAAAGCCGAAATCCCCTCACAGACTTTCTTGTAGCTCTTACTACCTGTCCATCGCATTCTGGAATCTTAGATTCACCAAATTGTCTCTTTTTGTGGTGTTCGCATTGTAAAATATATTTGTAAACGCTGAGCAAAAGTCAGTTACCTTCACGGTATATTGGCTAAAATCTTCTTGTGGTTGGTTTGCAGAATACATAGAGGAGCTCGTGCAGGCGAACGCCACCGGAGCCAAGAAGCTCTGTGAGGGCACGTTCTTGAACCCGGGCTCCTGGGGCGCGGCGCTTCTAGCGGCCGGGACCACGCTCTCCGCCGTGAAGCACATACTAGACGGGCACGGGAACCTGGCCTACGCGTTGGTTCGGCCACCTGGCCACCACTCGCAGCCCGACCATGCAGATGGTTACTGCTTTCTGAACAATGCCGGACTTGCTGTGCAGCTGGCTCTGGATTCCGGGCGCGCAAAGGTTGCCGTTGTGGATATTGATGTACACTACGGGAATGGTACCGCGGAGGGCTTCTATCGTACAGACAACGTGTTGACAATGTCTCTTCACATGAGGCATGGTTCTTGGGGGCCATCGCATCCGCAGAGTGGCTCCGTCGATGAGATTGGTGAAGGCAAGGGGCTTGGGTACAATCTCAATATACCTTTGCCTAATGGAAGTGGAGATGCTGGGTATGAATATGCGATGAACGAGTTGGTTGTTCCAGCGATTGATAAGTTTCAGCCTCAGCTTTTGGTTCTGGTGATCGGTCAAGATTCTAGTGCGGTAAGTTTAGTTCCCACACTTGTTTTCCACTTCTCCTCTACATTACATGTTGCTTCCATTAATCTAGTTAGAATTCCATGTATTTGTGTGGTCAATCCATTGCTCCATTAGCCAATTTTGCTAAGTAAATATTACATTAGCAGCTAGTGGATATGGTTGTCATTGACAAATAATGTACAGTTGACTCCATTTAACTGGTGCTTTCATTGTGATGCTTAAAATCCGTGGACCAAATAGCTAATAGGTCATATTTCCCCAGATGTACTTTTGGTGATTTTGATTTGTGAAGTGCAACCTGTTGTAGGATAAGGCACATTTTAGCAACAATTGATCCCCAGATTTTACAAGTAAAAGACATACAAGAACCACGATAAGATTGCAGACAAGATGAACATTTAGTCAACGCATTAGGACAGATTTATGCTACTCACAAAGTCATAAGCAAACATCATTTTTAATCGACACAATAAGCAGGTGAATATAAAGGGCGTACCCAGTGCAGAGAGCTCCTGCTCTATGCGGGGTCTGGGGAAGGGTGTCAGTGGCAAGCCTTACCCTCGCCTGTGCAATGCGAGGAGACCGCTACTCGAACCCGGGACCTTCCGGTAACTAGAAAAAATGCTACAGGAATTATACTCTAATGATTCTCTCAGTACAGGACTACGGGTTACCAAACCAATGGCCATCCAAGGCCTAAAAGGCTTTTAGGATCCTTGACTAAGTACGGTAGCATCCATTTTATTCCAGAATTTAGCTCAACTAGTTCACAGTTGATCAATTACACAGAGTTATCATGAAGTGTACAGATCACTTTGCAATGAGAAGTGCTCAATGGAGATAATGTGACAACATAAATGATCAATGGACAAACTTATTCATGAGTAAACCAGCATTTACTAGATTCTTAAATAATTCTATGCTGCCATACATGAATTTCACTGAACCCATATTGATCATTGAGCATCACATTCAAACCTGTAGTTGCAAGTCAGGCTTTAACCAATAATAAGCTCTTTTTCTTTGAGAAAAAAAGCGCTATACAAGAAACTAACATTAGATATTGCACATATAAGAACAGATAGCTGAGTGCACCACACTTACATAGTCCTTGTAGTTGAAGCAGAGTGACAAAGCACACTTGTGCCTGTCCCAGAAAATTATTTGCTCCCTCTATGCCGCGGTAGTACAGGTGTTGTCTTCGGAGATATGGTGCTGCTGTGCCAACTGCAGGGCACACTGCAACTGGTGCCCGAGTAGTAGATCGTCGCTACTCAGAGGGTCCCAAACTGCAGTTTAAAAGTCATAAACAACTGCAGTCTAGATTAGATAGGCTCAAATTTGGCTAGGTTATGTTTACATGATAGAGAACATTGCTGCTTCATTCACTCCGTGGCAAATTTTGTCAAAGTTGTTCATAATGTCCTTATTCTCTTTTCCTCCTTTCCCTGAGACCAACTATGAAAGAAAGGAAACTAGTGCAAGCTTGATTGGCTCTGCCGAGACCACCACCTGGAGCAACCTGTATGCATCCTCATCATTAACTTCGGGCAATCGCACTTCCACGCATGACTCATACCATTACTGAGTGCACAATTGTGTGATCACAAGGAGAAGGCTGAACAGGCTGCCAGCCTGAGTTATTATATAAATGATTCTTTTAGGGTTATTTACTCTGATAAAAAGTTAGTAGGATTCTCTGTTTGAGTCTATATTATTATTAATCTGATCCAAGTGAATGCATGTTAAAGATTTCCACATAACCCACATTTTTGTTTTATATATATCCTAGTGAATCCAAACATTATCTTTAGATTTTAGTAGTTATGACAATGAATTTCTTTGGTCATGTGATGCTGTGCTTAGAAGGGCAGGCATGGTGTAGTGGTGAGAGCTGTCTCACTGAATCACCAGGTCGCGGGTTCGAAGCAGCCTCTCCGCAGATTTTGCGGGGGGAAGGCTTGTCTCGGTTTTTCCCTTCCCTAGACCCCACTCATGTGGGAGCCTCCGGCACTAGGTCTGCCCTTTTTATGTGATGCTGTGCTTGAGGACACCTAAGTTCACATTTTCCTCGTCTTTGTTTACTGTCCATCAAAATCCTGTTGGTTGGTGGTGATAATTGCAAACGTTTTTAGAAAGAGACAAATTTCTGTAGACTCTATGACACCTGTTAGACCAACAATAATTACATTATGTTTTGATTTATGCAGTTTGATCCCAATGGAAGACAGTGCTTGACCATGGAAGGCTACAGGAAAATTGGACAAATAATGAGGAGCCTGGCTAATCGACATAGCAGTGGGCAGATATTGGTTGTCCAGGAAGGGGGTTACCACATCACTTATTCAGCATACTGTCTGCATGCTACACTGGAAGGAGTTTTGGATCTGGAAGCCCCGCTGCTTGACGACCCAATCGCTTATTACCCCGAGGATGAGAAATACACTATGAGAGTTGTTGACATGATAAGGAGTTGCTGGAAGGAATCGGTTCCTTTCCTGAAGGAAATTTAGCAGAAATCATGTTTTAGATACCCTGATTGAATTAGGAAGAACGTCACACGTCTATGTTTTTAGGCCTTCTATCTAAGATTCCCTGATTGGCTGATTCACAAAGACACAACCAATATTGCACAGGATAGCTTAAGAACATTGTTGCTGCTGCTGTTGAGTTTCTGAAATCAGGATCTTGTCAGCCTATTTTAGATAAGCAGCCGATCTTTTCCCTGAAGTGCTCTTGGTGGCAGTAGTAGGAAGGCGGTGCTTGAGAATGACCGAGAGCCACTAGTGGACAAATCTTGATTGGCTAGTGTCCAAGCAAAAAGGGTGATGCTCGCTCCCTACCAGAACTGGAATGTGCTTTTCCATCTGGCTCATCTGATGGTCCAAATTGCAACATGCCGGGCCAGTCAATTGGAGTGCATGAATGAAGCATATATCCGCTGGAAGGAAAAGCTCAACGTTGATGCCAAAGCGGAAATGATCTGGAGGAAGGAACGGACCTCCTTGTTTGGCTGGTGGCCAACGTATTCCTCGCCGTATTGCATCAGATTCTTGCATGTACTTGCTGCCCTGTCTACGTCACCTAGGTTTTTCAGCAATCATATGCCAGAGTCAATTGTCAATAGGACGGAGTATATCTTCCTTTCCCGGTGTTTTGTAGTGAATTCGTGTGGTTAGTCGTGTGCGAACCTTTTGTTGGGAGCGAGTATATATAGCTGCTGTTCTTTTGGATTGGAGGTGCACACGACATGTTTTTGTTGTTACAAGATTACAGCGCAATCTGTGTAGCCGCCATCTCTTTCGCTGAATCGCTGCTTGTGCCGTGCTGTGCACATGCACAACAGCACTGTCAAGGTAATCTCGCGGCGTGCTTCTTGGTTACGTTGCCCCTGCCGATGTGACGCACATTCGGTGCAGATCCTAGTAAACGGAGTTGTTTTACTCATCGTCGTCAGCTTCAAAACCCTCGAACGAGACGCGTTTTTGCCGCGGATCGTGCCTGCCGACAACGCTTGCGCTGCTGAGTGCTGACCCGACCATCAACATCAATCAATCAGCGCTGCTGTTCAGTTCTACAGACATCAGACTACTGGGGCTCTCCACTCCTCCAGGCTCCAGTCCAGAAACCTTCGTCCTTAAGTCTTCATCATGTTACCTATTCCATGAGCAAGATACGTCATCATTAAGCACCGAGTATTGTTTTTGTTGTTGCAAAACTGTCATTCTGTTTTAGTGGACAACGTTACTCAAACGAGAATACCAACAGTATTTTTGAAAAAAAATCATAATAACTGTTTAAAGAAGAGACAGTTTTGCAAATCCGATGTTTTTTTGTGCACTGTCGTCAGTTCTCATCAATCGAACCAAAAACATGCTTTGACAGCCAGCAACGGTTGCGGGCGTGACGCCCGCGTGAGATCAGCGTCTGGTGCATCCTACATTCCTACGGCCACCGGCTTTCCCCATTTTGTCCTTGACTCAAACGCGCAAGCCACCTCCTCTTCGCTTCCGTCCCTCTCCTCTCCTCCCTCTACGCCGCTTCTGCTCGCCGGCCCAAATCGACTCGTCGACCACGCCCGCCGCCAGGCTCCCGTCTCCATGGGTCTCCTCTCAAACAGGTCACCCCTCAGATCCATTCCTTCTCTGGTATTTTGTTCCTAGATAGACTCATCCGTATTGGTGGTCAGTCTGATCCCTGCAGTGCGCGGTTATTTTCCCCCTTCTTTTGTGAGAACTTTTTTCATTGTGTTGAGATAGGATTGGGAAGGAGAGCCTCAAGGCGGGGGATCACATCTACTCCTGGAGGGCCGCGTGGGTCTACGCGCATCACGGTGAGGTGATTCGTATTGTATTGTATTGTTTATATTACGCTTACTCCGTTGTATTTAAACTTTGATTGATTGGATGATTGGATCACATTAATTTGCCAAGGTTTTGGGTTCGTGAATTTGCGAAATGGGGACTTGGCTTAAATGTTATGCACCACTCTCATGCTATTCGATATTGTCTAATCTACTTACTTCATGCGTGTAGGTCTCATCACCGATGTCGGATGCTTTGGGTTAGCAGGGAGGGGATTTCTCTGAACTGATTGGCCCTGAAAATGTTTTTAGGGTAGAGATCTCATTAGCTGCTTGGGGCTTGGATTGATTCCCTAGATATCTTAAACACCAGCACCGTTTGGTGAGCGTATCCACGAACCCTTTGTTTGTGCATCAAATCAGCATGGTTGATTTCTAGATGCTGTCCATGGTCTGCTGTGCCGTTCTTCAAAGTTTGAAGTCCAAACTCAATAGGAGTTTTATGTCAGACCAAACAAGACAGACAAGTTCCATTTGGAACTAGATAGGCCCCCTAATCTTGTGGAAATTGAATCGAACCATGTGAAATTCTTGCCTTCAAAGGGGGCCCTACCTTAAAGCAATGCAATTGCACGGTAAACAATAGATTGATTATGGAGCCATGGAATACATGTACATATACAGGCAAGGATCATCTAGGTTAGGTTTATAGAAGTATTACCACCGATGGATATCCTTGCCTATGGTTAGAAAACCAATCTATCGAAACCATACGGGCTCAAGGCCCAGGTGCAGCTAATAGACCGGGCCAATAAGGCCTAGCCGGTTATCTGTCTAACACCACCACCTACGTCCTCTCTTTTCCCTCTTCTTTTTATTTATCATTTCCCAAAACTTTCTCTTTCTTGTTACTGTCAAGCTCTAACGGCTGAAAAAATTTAAATTGTAAATTTTAGGTGAGTGGAGTAGCTTCGAAAGTGCACTGTAAAAGAAGATATTTACAGCTTTTTTATGTTTCTCAAACTAAAAGTTTGTGAATATGTACACAAATCAGTGCATTGTGCATTGGAACTGGACATATCGGACTGGCTTGGTAATAAATGGTTATAATGGCTCTGGAGACACTTTCATTAGTGTGAAGATGAGATCATTTAAGTCCTTCCTTCAAACTGCACCATATGAGATACATATGTGGACAGTTTGTTGGCAATCAAATTACTTGTCTTTTTCCACGAATCGGCAGGAGAGATGATTATGTTGAGAAGGAATAGATGATCTGGTTACATTTGATATAAAAAAAAAGATGGACCACACGGTCCCTAGCCAAATAGAAAAGACCACACTCCATAAACTGAAGGAACAAAAACTGCCCGGGAGGAATGAAATTATGTTTAGTGTATTGCCGTATGCATAGGTGTTTTTGGGTTTAATTGATCACCCTTTTGACAGGCGCTACATGGAAAAAAAAAATGAAATTGTTATTGCAGATTGTATATCTTTGGGTAACCTACTAACCTTGTAGGAAACATTGTAGGTATTTTGTTGGGGGAATTTTCTTATGTATGAATGTTCCCCTTACCTGTTATATGCCACTTCCATTCATTGTGTTACTGACACGGTGATCCAAACACTGAACCTACCTTGTGATGCATTGAGGAATTTTTCAATGCACACAATCCTATGCAATTTGAGGTGCCATTCAAAGTAAATTTGTTTAACCGTACATTTCTCACAGGAATATATGTGGGTGATGATAAGGTGATCCATTTTACAAGAAGTGGCCAGGAGGTTGGAACAGGAACTGTCGTTGATATTCTTCTTGTGAGTTCTGCCCCAAAGCGAAGCAACACGCCTTGTCCGGTATGCACCAACGAAATCAGTGACACCAGCACAGAGACAAACGGTGTGGTATCCTCTTGCCTCAGCTGCTTCCTAGCTGGGGGTGCCCTTTACCGTTTCGAGTATGCAGTCAACCCAACGCTCTTCCTTGCCAAAGCACGAGGAGGAACGTGCACCCTCGCGCACTCTGATCCTGACGATACGGTGATTCGCCGTGCCAAGTACTTGCTGAACAATGGTTTCAGGTGCTACAATCTGTTCAAGAGCAACTGCGAGGACTTTGCGATATACTGCAAGACTGGCCTTCTTGTGGCTGAGCGCGGTGTTGTTGGGCAGAGCGGGCAGGCTATCTCCATCATCGGTGGACCTCTTGCTGCAGTGGTCTCAACCCCGTTCCGCTTGGTTACCACAAATATCTATGGAATGGCAGTGATGGCCGTCGGGGTGTACTGTGCAAGCAGGTATGCAGCTGATATTGGCAACCGCCGTGACGTGGTGAAAGTGGAAGTAGAAGACCTGACGGCCGGATTGGCCAGCGGCAGGATACGTGCTGTGGAGAACATCGCTCAGCTGGTGGCTCCGGCGGCAGAAAGCCCAGCCACGGCCACACTGGCTGCTTAATGTAGTATTGTTGTTATGCGTCAGTCAACATGTTTACTATAGCTTTGGTTCATTGTGTTCAGAATCCGCTTAAACTCTGTTGAAGTGAGCTTTCCATTCGGCAATGTCTGTACGAATCTCGATCTTGTATGTGTTGTAAGTGTTATGTTTCAAAGATAAAAATGTGACTGTTGTGCGTCTTGTTGGTAGACTACCGAACTATCAACATGAGTAAATTTGCTCGTGAAGTACAAAGATGTTAGTATTGGTAAGGCAATCCAAGAAGGTCCGAAGGTAAATTTTATAGCTCATCTTTTATTAGAACAAAAAAAGGTCTTATATAATTCAACAACTTATAGTTCTTCAATTTGGTTAACTATGTCTTTGAAAACAGGTTTCTGCTCTCGAATCCTTCTTTAAATAAGAAGGATCAACTCTAGATAACCCATTTGGGGAAAGACAATCATAGCTATTAAGAATTAATAAACATGCGCTGATCCTATGAATTGAATTGAATTCCTCTACTTATATCGGCTAGAATTGGGTGGCTGATAAGAATTGAATTGAAGTGAATCTCAGGGGGATTGTAGAATGATGGAAAATAGTGGAAGTGCAGAGGCATGTCGACAGCAGGGTTAGGTGCAGCAAGCATGGGTGAAAACATATAATTGCATCAAAATATTATTTTTATATAATTACGTGGACTGTAAGGTGATATCTAGAGAACGTGTGGTCGCTCAACACAAGCTGGTGGTGGCTGACTTTCGCTTTCTGGTGCAAGCTCGTGGGAACAAATAAGCTAGGATTGCTAGAACGAAGTGGTGAAAATTAGAATGGGAGGCACCAAAGGTCTTTAAGGAAAAGGCCATCGAAGAGGGCCCTTGGAACGATGAAGACGATGAAAACATCATGTGAGAGAAGATGACAACATGTGTTCGGAAGGTTGCTTCAGAGGTGCTTGGAGTGACCAAAGTAAGCGGATGCGACTCGAAAGACACTTGGGCCCCGTTCGGCTTACTCCATATTTGGCTTGTTCGACTTGTTTTTTCAGCCAGAACAGTATTTTTCTCTCACAGCAATTCAGCCAGAACAACGTTTTTCAGCCAGTTTAAGCCAAAATTTAGCAAGCCGAATGGGGCCTTGGTGGTGGAATGAAGATGTGCAAAAGGCTATTAAGAAAAAGGAGTGTTATAAGCGCTTGTATCACGACAGGTGTGCAAACAACATAGAGAAGTACAAGGTGACAAAGAAGACTGCAAAACGAGCGATGAGTGAGGCAAAGGGGCGGGCCTATGAGGACCTTTACCGACGTTTGAGTACGAAGGAAGGAGAGAAGGACATTTATATGATGGCTATGTCTCACGATAGGAAGACAATGGATTTCAACCAAGTCAAGTGTATAAAGGATGAGAGGGAGCAGCTCTCGGTGAAGGAGGATGAGATCAGACATAGATGGCAAGAATATTTTGATAAATTGTTCAATGGTGAGAACGAGAACACCACCGTTTAGCTGGACGACTCGTTTGATGACACTAACATGTGCTTTGTGCGGATGATTCAAGAATCAGAGGTCAGAGAAGCCTTAAAAAGAATGAAAGGGGGCAAAGCGATGGGCCCTGATGGTATCCCAATCAAGATGTGGAGATATCTCGGGAATATAGCTATAGTATGGCTAACCAAGACGTTCAACAATATCTTTCGATCGAACAAGATGCCTGAGGAGTAGAGAATAAGCACATTGGTACCAATCTACAAGAACAAGGGAGATATCCAAAGTTATACTAATTATCGGGGAATTAAGTTGATGAGCCACACTATGAAGTTATGGGAGAGTCATCGAGCAGCGCCCGCGAGGAACGACGCAGATATCAACAAACCAATTTGGTTTTTGTTTACACCAAAATTTGGAAGAAGAATCGCAGGGACTCAAAAGCTCCCAAGATTATGTCATCAAGGAATCGGCTTTCTTCAGATAGCACCAGCAGATAACGACAAAGGCTACGATCGGCGTCGGGACAAAGCATGTTGGACTCTAAAAAAGGGAAAGATTAGAGTCCAAGTTATCTTAAATTCAGAATGTTTTCTCTAGGGCCAAAAATTGTGATGAGTCGTACTTAGTTAGGAATCATGCGTAGGTTCCGGGTATAAATATTGGACCTCGGCTATTGTAAAGGACACACAATCAATCAAATATAAGTTACTTACTTTTTTCGGCTTCGGCCACCCCTTAGGAGTAGGAGTAGAGTAGATTTCGGTGAGTTCTTCAGCAATTATGGATGCATAGATCCGATCGACTTCCACTGCTTGTCTGTAAGTACCGTCATGGCTTATACTTGTCGGGTTCATAAACCCGGGATCCCTCGGGGACCGGCTTCTACGCCAGGGCTCGGCCCAGAAAAATAGCATGTAGTTCGTGGGCCGACCCAAGAGCCTAAAACACAACGGGCCGGAGGGACAGTCCGGTCGCCGACCGGAAGGTCTACCCAAAAACAAGCGCTCGCTCATCAACCTCTCCGGCCCACCTCTCTGACCGAAGCATTCGCTTTGGGCACCAGCCACCTCCGGGCGGTCTCTCCGATCGGAAAGGCCTGGCCCAAAACACCGCTTCCTACTCCGACCCCGCGTCTCCGACCGGGGACCCCGTAGGAAGCCTGCTTACCACTCTTCTCCGACTGGCGCGGCCAGGGCCGACTGGGGCCATCCGACCGGGGACACCCACTCGGAAGGCACCAGGGGCAAACGGAGAAGGCAGTGCACAAAGTCAAACCACGATACCGGGACCATACCCTGTATGCCTGCGGGAACAGTACTCCTCAACCGCCCTGACACAAACAGTATTGTAGGCACCATTGGGCTCCCATACGGCAAAAAGCCCCCCGCATACCTCTGGTCATCGATAGTAGGCGCCAAGGTTCACCATACCTGGTACACAGGGTAGGGTTCCTCACATACCAATAGTATTTTGTAGGTATCGACATCCACCCTTCCTGAAGAAGCCAACGCAACCTCCCATGTGCACCTGACATTCTACAGTGACATCAACAATATTGTGGGCGCCTACCATCATTGCTACCCTCGTCGACGTGGGCAACAAAGCTTAGAAACATCCGTACTCTCCCTCTTACCTGTAAAGCCATCCCCTTTATATATAAAAAGGGGATGCGCTCCCTCCAACGGAAGAGGCCATTTTCTTCGAGTTCAGACTCACTAGATCGATAGCTCACAAACCCCTCAAGCACACGCTTGAACACCTAGCTCATAGCATAGTTCCGGTCGCCCTCGGCCCTTCCGGTCGGACCCGACCAGGCCTCTCATACATCCCTCCTTTCTCCTTCTCATTTGTAACCCCACTACAGACTTCGAGCACCTGGGCTCAAGAATAAAGTCACCGACCGACCCACACTGGACGTAGGGCACGTTGCCTGAACCAGTATAAATCATGTGTCATTGAGTGCTAGGCCACCTCCGATCACAACGTACAGCAAAACTACAAATATTCACTAGTTGGTCACTTTCTGTACCGACAGTTGGCGTCGTCCGTGGGGAAGACGTTGTACGTTCAACACTTTTTGGTCATCGGATGACCCACTTTTCCGCCACCCCCACCATGGCGGGCTCGGGCGATACGATTCGCCTCGGCTCACTGGAGTATCCCGCACTCTCGCTTGCGGGGATGCGGGTTCCACTCGTTTTCGAGCCATCCCAGGCCTTCCTCTTCGAAAGCCTGGACTTCGTCGCCGACCAGCTCGGCGTACTCCACCTCCGCGAGGAGACTCGTGACCCGGCACCCGTCGGTGAGACGTTCTCCATCGACTTCAGGACGCGCGACCTCAACGGCGCGGCATCTGTGCTTCATTCCGAGCAAACTCTATGCTCAAACCCCGCTGTGAGTAATATACATGCTGTTCTTTACTTACTACATTCTATCCTCCGCCAAATACTCGAAGGGCTGCTGTTGTCCCCGTCGTGGCCGCCGTACAACCGGTCCCCCTATGGCCTCGCGTCTCCCGTGGACGCGTACGCCCGGGGGGCTTCAAAAGATTATGGCGCCGCCTCCTCTCACGTCTGAGTTTGTGGGGATGGCGAGCTATGGTCCCACCTGTTTCCTCGACATCATGGACGATGACGTCGGGAGTGATGGCTCCAGCATCTGCGACGTGGCACCCATCCACCGTCCGCCCCGGGAGTGCGCCATGACAGACGCTCCGGAACAGCCGCCAGGGGCAACGGAGTCCTCACAGACTCATGCCCCTCTAGGCCCCCATACGGAGGCCTCCGAGCTCACACGAGAGCACGGGGAGGACCTACGACGACAGTGGCCGCATCAGCCACCGACTACGCCAGTGCGCTCGGTGCGCTACACTGCGCCTCATGCGTGTGGACCAGCGAACGGCGCTTGAGGTCATGCCCGTCAGGTCCAGCGCAACACCCCGGATAGGGGGACCGATCCCCCGCAGTTCGCTCGGGCCAGTCAGAACATTACCGCCGCGACAATGCTCCTGTGCAGCCTATCTAAACCGAACGACCCTCGCGAGCGGGTGATCCACTGGAACCTTCGGGCACTGGTGGAGACCACCGCCGTTCAGCAAGCGGAGTGCTCCATATCGCGATGCCGACTCGTGACCTCGCTCCCAGTCCGGGGAACAGGGACGCAGTAGATGGGGCAGTACACCCTGTCACCGCAACAACCGCTGAGCGTGGCACATGAGGCCACAACGACACCTCATCTTGACCTGACGGCCGCTCCACACCAACCACCTATCTTCGCGCGGCTCGGATCAAACCGAGGCACATGCAGCGGCGACCGGAGTCCCAGCACTGACGGCCCAGGACCACTGACCTTTGCCCAACTCCCCCAGCAAGCGCCGTTCTCACCGTGCTTCAACAGAGGCCACGACACAGGTAAGGCCAAATGCTAGGATCAAGACGAAGGCCCCTCCACGCAGAGGGGTAAAAAGAATAGAAAATATCGCCGCCGACCGGCCAACTCCGCGTTGGTCGCCGCGACCGATCAGCTGGGCATGCAGCCCCAGCAGGACCGATCGGGACACTTTCACGAGCTCATGGAGATCCCGTGCACCAACCACAACTATCTCGTCAACCATCTCTACAAGGACTGCCAGCTCCTCAAGTGCCTGCTAAGGTAGTCTGGCAGGCCAAGGAAAGAAAAAGGCGAAGAAGCAGCAACAGAAGAAGGGGGCACAGCGGGCGAGGATCTAGACGGCTGAAGGCTGAAGTGATCCGACCGGACGCCCACCGACTAAAAAACAACGACAATGACGTTCTCTCCAAATGCTTGGAACAGCTATGTCATTCTTTCCTTTCCCTAAGTTTTAGTTTTACCATTGTTTACTTAGCGAACGCTCCTACAAAAGCACCCCTACCCGAACACTTTTCGGCTCGGGGCGCTCGGGTGCTCCACTAGGGGGCTCTACTACCCCTATGTTTTGTTTTTACCTTGAGTACTCTTTTTCATATGGAGAAAACTCCTTCCTACCCAAACAGAAGGGCAGTTCGTTCTCTTGATTTGCCTTATGTAGCTTTGCTTTAAAACATTCCGACTGATCGCACCCCGTCTTTTCCTACGGTTACGATCGGCCGAGCCTCGCGGGCCACGCCTCGGGCTCACAATGTCGTAGCCTATGGGACAAACGGGTAGGTACGAGAAAGAAAGAAATAAAAAATAAAATTATGCTAAGGGAAAACTAAGGAACGGAAGGGAACAAGCTTCCCCGAACGGAGCAACTCCATCACAAAAACAAAAAGCCAATTGTAGTCTTTAAAACACACACAAACGTTTTACATAGGGGCTCCCCCATGAGCTTAAACTTTTTACATTTACTAACTACTTACATTCTGCAAGCTATTAAACTGACCCGACGGCATCTGCTGGCGGCACGGCCGACAAAGGCGCAGGCTGCTCACTCCCCGGCGGCACGACGTTCGGCTCGATCGGAGCCGAGGCAGCGTTCCCGCCCAAACCAAGCTCCAGGCTATCCACAGGCTCAGAAGCATCCTCTCCACGCATGCTTCGGGCCATGTCTTCACGGCGAACGTCCATCACCCACTCGGCGGAGACTCGCTCTGACATCGACCGCACGTGCGACAGCAAGCTCACCTCGATTGATTGGATGTCCTCCATGCTCAGACCTTCAACATATCCACTGCAGATAGCGTCGAAGTCTAGGTTCGGATGGTGCATCGTCACCGAGGTCAGCACCCCCGACGCTCCATAAAACAGCCCTCTCCTGACAAGGTCCTTGACCGCGTCCGGGACCTCCGCCAGCTGGACTGCGGGCGCGCTAGTACTTGGCGTCGACCCGACGACTTCCGAGACGACGAGCTGGGCAGCATTGCGGACCTGGCCAAGCTCCCCTTCGAGAGCACGTCGCTCTTCACGGGACTTGGCCAGCTCCTCAGCATTATGGCTGAAGTTCGCCTTGGTCGCCTCTAGGTCTCTCTCCAGCGCCCTCACCTTTTCACCCAGCTATGGAAGAGGGGCGATAAGCTCAGAAACAGGCTGAGGGAAAAATCAACACCACGAGAAAACAAAAAAGGTACGCACCAGTACGAGAGGCCTCAAGGGTAGAGAGATCCTCTGCCTGCCGAGCCACCTGCTCGCATAGCCAGGCACTTGCGTCCTCCATCCCCATCACCTGGCCCCGGACCGCGAGCGCCTCCTGATCCACCTCTGACTGGGCCCTCTGCTCTGCCCCCAGGGCCTTCTGTGCCGACTCTAGGGCGGCCCGCTCTGGCTCAAGGGCCGCCAAGGCCTCTTGAAGCGCCACCTCGGGTTCGCCAGGGATGTCCGCAGCCCCACCTCAGTCTCCTCATGGTGGACCTTCGCTGCCTCGAGCCCTTGCTCGGCAGCGGTCGCCTGCTCCGCCGCACGCTGCCCCCCACCCACGTTGCGGCCGCCTCGGCCGCCCGGACCTGGGACTCGCGGCAAGCGGACTCCACCCGGCGCTCAAGCTCGGCCGTCCGGGCGTGTTCCGTTCGGAGGAAGTATGACTTGCGGGACGACACCTTCCTTATTTCCTGTGAAAAATAGGCATGCTAAAAACAACCAACGAAATATTCAAAGGGCGAGGGTAAGTACCAGAAACTCACCACCGTGGCGAGCTGCAGGTCGACCTCAACCAGCTACCGAGCAAACTGAGCCTACTTCCGAGCGCTCTCAAGCTTCGCGGACAGCTTGGTGAGTTCAGACACCGCGGCATGCCCTTGCCCCCCAAAAATGTCCCAGAGCTGGCGCTCCCGGGAATCCCAAAGGACGAACCTCACCTTCGACAGGTCCTCAGGGAAGGGCCACTCTAGGTCACCCTCCGACGAACCGCCGGAGGGCCCAGCCTCCGACTGGACCGTCGCCAGCTCTCGCGGCGACACCATCGGCTCCCGTGGCGACACCGACGGCTTCACCATGGTATTCGCCTCATCGTCAGATGGAATCTCCACCACCTCATTCGCGCAGGACGCCGCCATGCATCCCGACCACACTTCCCTCCGGCGCCTTCAGCTCCGACGACAAGGATAGGTCGTGCAGCCCTCCACCCGGCGAGGGAGGGAGCACGCCCTCCCTCATCTCTTCCACTGCGACTGGTGGAGGAGGGGCCGCGAGGGTTACCTCTGACGCAACCCCCACCATCGGCACCGAGATCACCGCCAACAACGTCACCGCCGCTGTCACGGTGTCAGCAGCTGCCCCGGGGGCACCACCCCCGGAAGGGAAGGCTTCGCTGCCGCCACCCTGCTCCCCCCTTCGCTCATCGCAACACGCTGCAGAGTGAGCCTCCAAACCTCCCACATGGGGGTCGGGGCGATGCTCAACCCCGGCATCCCCCGGCCGCTGACAGAAATCGCGGGTAAGCCACACTCCAAAAAAGACTCGACCAGCAAAAATCAAAGAAGCAACAAAAGGAAACATACCGGGTGGCGAGCGACATGACTCGGAAGGCAGACTCCGACGACCTTAGACCTATAGGATGTGGACCGCTCCCAGGCAGCAACTCATGCCCCCTCACTTCAGACAGGGTCGGAGCCATCCCGACCGGCTCCTGTTCGGTCTGCGGGTCGCTATGACCTTCGGCTCAGGACTCCCCGACCAGAGCAGCGGGCGGGGCGTCCTCTGACTGCAAGTCGCCTGTCGACCGGGCGCTAGTCTGCCCCTTAGACCGCTCAGACTGCTCGACCGCACCCACGGTAGGCGGGGCCTCCTCTAGCTGCAAGTCCGGCATTGGTACTGGCCCCGTCGCCGCACGAGCGCCGGTTCGCTCCTCGGATCGCCCGGCTCCCTCAGCCGCGTCTGCCATAGGTGACAATAGGATCGGTGACACCGCCGAGAGGCGCGGTCACCGCGTCCGCTTCGCCGCTCGCTCGCCAACGGCATCCATGCTCGCTGCACGCTTCCTCAACGCAGGAACCTCCGCACGCTGCGCGGCCTCCTGCTCCTCATCAGCGGACGTCGCCGAAGGGTCGCGACGCACCGCCGAGGTCACAACGACCTCCCGACTCACCTCCTCATCGGAGAAGGTCATATCGTCCAAATTCATAGGATCATCCGACGCGAGTTCCGACTCGACGTCGCTCCTACGTTCCCCGGCCCTCACGCGCCGGGCGACCTCCTTCTTCTTCTCTTCCTTCTGCTAAACCTCCTTGGTTCTTTTCTTCTTCTAGGCATCCGCTGTCTCCTTCTGGGTGGCCTACCGGGCCTGGCCCGCCGGTCCCTTAGGGAGGTGCAGCCGGGACTTGTACCTCCCGAGCCCTACGGAATGATTGAACCAAAATCAAAGAAAAGGGAAAGGAGCAGAGAAGGAGCACGAACAAAATAAAGAGCATACCAGTGTGGGCACGATCGAGGCATTGAACGGTATGGGCTTTCCCTCAACTATCTCTCCGGGCCTCAGCTGCAGCACTCGGCCGATGTGGCTCTAGATCTCGTCGTCCGATAGATCCTCTGGCGACGCGCGATCCGGGTTTGACCGGCCACCGTACGTCCACATCGGGTGCGTCCTCTCCACCAAGGACGCAACCCGGCGGCGGTAAAGGGTGTGGAACACCCGCACTCCATCGAGGCCACCCCTCACGAGCTTCCAGAGCTCCTCCTCGATGGCCTCCACCTTGTGCCTCTCCGTGTGGGCGCAGCCCCACGACCAACTCTTCTGCTTCGCCGGCCTCCCACCAGTAAACGCTAGAAACGGCGCCCCCACTGGATTCCTGATATAGAACCACTCCCCATGCCATCCCCGGTTAGAGTCACATGGGGTGTATGCGGGATACGAGCCTCCCCCACGCGGCTTCCTCTATAGGGCGAAGCCTCTGGCCGGTGCGATCTCGGTCGAACTCCAATCCGCCATAGCTCTCCTGGAGAAGAAAAGCCAGAAGAGATCCGCGTGCGGCTCCATCCCGAGGAAAGCCTCACAGACAGTGATGAAACCAGCAATGTGCAGCACCCCTGTCGGATTGAGATGCTGTAGCTCTAGACCCCACTCGTTGAGGAGCCAGCGCAGGAACCAGTGCGCGGGGTATCCTAATCCGCGCTCATGGAAGGTAAGGAAAGAAACCACCTCATCGGGACGAGGTTGCGGGAACTCCTCCTCTCCAGGGACCCTCCAGTGCGCTACCTCCTACGGTGGCAGAAAACCCTTCTTGACGAAAGCCTCCAGCACCGAGTTCCTCACGTTGGATGACCTCCAGTCTGACATCTTCGCTCCAGATCACAAGAAGATCAGTGAGTTCCTCTCTTCTCCCTCGCTCTCTCCCCCTTCTTTTTTAGAAACCTCCGCGGCTCTTAGGAATGCTCACGACAAAAAGGAAGAGAGAAGGCGGCGGCAGATGAAGAACAGGCAAAAGAACGGAACAAAAACCCTCTCCCTGCTCCTACTTAAAGAAAAGGGAACAGCGGTTAAAGAAGAACGCGCCAATCAGGGAAGGCAGAATGGCGGAGCGAGATTTTCTCTCTCTTTTCCATTTAATGCAGATGAGACGTGCCCTGCACCGATGAGACACGCCCTACTCGATGGAACGGCTCCTAATCAGACGGGACATGGCCTGGCCGTGGCCCACCACTACCGCACGATCAACCACTACCACATGACGGGCACAAGAACCAAAGCGCCACCGCACGCGGGCAGTTTCCCGCTTCCCCAGGCCAGGCCTGGGGAGACCAAAAGACGAAATCTTCGCCGGGAGACCAACCGATCCCCCGAGCAGATCAAATCGCTCAGGATAAACCCTGAGACACGGGTAAGAAGCAAAGGGATGCCCCACGAGGGCCATGCCGACTCCGTCACGAACGACGAGCTCGGGTCCCGATTGGACATTTCCGACTGAAGCTCTCCAAGCCCCGTCACTCCAGTCGTCAAGGTAAACACTATCAAAAACCCCTGTATTTCTTCAAATCATTTATACATCCATACGCGCATAGATTCCATACGCCTGAAACCCCTGGATGGTTAGGGCATGAACCGCCTGAGGGCTCGAGAACTAAGCATCGCACTTGCAGCGAGATGCATCAGAATGCTCCGTGTTGCGTCACGAAGCGGCGGTTGCCTCATTCGACATGAGCAACCAACAAGGTTAGGGGAGAAAACCGTAGATGAGCACCGTGCGGCCCTCGCCTGGTCTGGCAGACCGGGTCATCTCAACCTTCTCGTTCAGTCCTAAACCTCTCTCCAAGCCCACAGAATCTCCATCGAAGGGGAGGCCGTTAGGCCACTCAGGCCTGTCTTCGGAACGACCTAGGCATCTGTTGAGTTGTAGGTAAAGGAGTAGTGGAATGTCACAAGAGGGCTATGCCGACCCTGTCATGAACGACGGACCCAGATTCCACTCGATCACACCCGTTAGCGAACTCACCGAGCTAGTCTTCGAGCCCGAGCGATCGGGATAGGCGACGAAACTCAGCCCCTCTAGTTGTGAGGAACCGAGGATGGGGTAACACACAATACTCACATCGACCCCCACAAAGGCCCGATAGGGCTCGGGGGCTCAAGAAAAATGCCAAGGACAGCGACCTCGAACTCGCCAGATCCACGACTCCGACTCGCCCGATCCCGCGGCGCGCACCAATGCCAGGATCCACGAGCATCGCCTCATCTGATCTTTAACCAACTAACTATGCTTTAGCTTCAAAACGGCTTCACTACGCTCCAATAAAACCCGGGACCGGGTCTCCTAAACTCACGTAACGGCTTCAGACGGCTTCACTGCGGTCCAAAAAAAACCCTGGGACCGTGACCCCGAACTCGCATCGACTGGATCTATGACATCCGACTACGGCTCTTAGGACCGCGACCCCAAACTCGTGTCGACAGGATCTACGACATCCAGCTACGGCTCCTGGGACCGCGACTCCTAAACTCGCGTAATGGCTTCACTTAGGATCCACGACCTCCAGCTCGTCCGATTCCTAAACTAACTAAACTAACTCTCTCGATCCACGGCACGCACCGACGCTTGGATCCATTCGCGGCCCCACCTCACTCGACCCCACGGTGCATCGACGCCAAAGATCAGTGAGCTCTGACACGTCCGAACCAAGCTATCCCCATCCGTGGCACGCACCGACGCCAGGATCAGTAAGTTCTATCTCAATCCAAATCCCCGCATCTCACCGCCTTGGCTACGCAACGACACCGTGGTTAAAACGAAAAAAACCGTCTCAAAACTAAAAATATGCACACATGCCTGCTGAAACAACACCCCCTAGACGATTCTGCCCAAACCGCCTGGGGGCTCATGGGCTACACCCGCGGGTGCGCTCGCGCGCACCCACCGACACAACAGAAAAACCTCCCCCACTGACAATGCAGAAACCCCCCCAGCCAGTTCTGCCCGAACCACCCAGGGGCTCAGGGGCTACACCCACCGGCAAGACAAAAATCCCCCGGACGATTCTACTCAAATCGCTCGAAGGCTTGGGGGATCCTGTCGGGTTCATAAACCCAGGGTTCCTCGGGGATCGGCTTCTACGCCAGGGCTCGGCATAGGAAAACAACATGTAGTTCCTGGGCCGGCCACGAGCCTAAAACACAACGGGCTAGAGGGACAGTCCGGTCGCCGACCGGAAGGTCTACCCAAAAACAAGTGCTCGCTCATCAACCTCTCTGGCCCACCTCTCCGATCGGAGCATTCGCTTTGGGCACCTGCCACCTCCGGGTGGTGTCTCCGATCGGAAAGGCCTGGCCCAAAATGCCGCTTCCTACTCCGACCCCGCGTCTCTGACCTGGGACCCCGTAGGAAGCCTGCTTACCACTCTTCTCCACTGGCGCGGCCAGGGCCGACTGGGGCCATCCGACCAGGGACACCCACTTGGAAGGGACCAGGGGCAAACGGAGAAGGCAGTGCACAAAGTCAAACCACGATGCCGGGACCATACCCTGTACGCCTGCGGGAACAGTACTCCTCAACCGCCCTGACACAAACAGTATTGTAGGCGCCATTGGGCTCCCATATGGCAAAAGCCCCCCGCATACCTCGGGGCAGCGATAGTAGGCACCAGGGTTCACCATACCTGGTACACAGGGTAGGGCTCCTCACATACCAATAGTATTTTGTAGGTATCGACATCCACCCTACCTGAAGAAGCCAATGCAACCTCTCATGTGCACCTGACATTCTACAGTGACATCAACAGTATTATGGGCGCCTACCATCATTGCTACCCTCGTCGGCGTGGACAACAAAGCTTAGAAACATCCGTACTCTCTCCCTCTCACCTGTAAAGCCATCCCCTTTACCTATAAAAGGGGATGCGCTCCCTCCAATGGAAGAGGCCATTTTCTTCGAGTTCAGACTCACTAGATCGATAGCTCACAAACCCCTCAAGCACACGCTTGAACACCTAGCTCATAGCTGAGTTCCGGTCGCCCTCGGCCCTTCCGGTCGGACCCGACCGGGCCTCTCGTACACCTCTCCTTTCTCCTTCTTGTTTGTAACCCCACTATAGACTTCGAGCACCTAGGCTCAGGAATAAAGTCACCGACCGACCCACACTGGACGTAGGGCATGTTGCCTAAACTAGTATAAATTCTGTGTCATTGAGTGCTAGGCCACCTCCGATCACAACGTACAGCAAAACTACAAATATTCACTAGTTGGTCACTTTCTGTACCGACACTTCTGTTCGTACGGCTGCATCGATCCAGTTGACCTCTACTGCGACTCTGGTATAAGCTAGTTATCGACTCTTGTCTAGTTCAAGTAAGGCTACATCGATCCGGTCGACCTCCACTGCTCGAACTAGATTAAGGTCAAGTTATTAGCTCTATCTAAGGGTGGCGTTTCTTTGGATAGATTCATTAAGTTACCGATATTGCTTATTGCTTCTATTATTTATTTAATTATAGCAATATCACTTCGCCTGATTGGGATTGATCTAGATCGGCCTTACATCCTGTTTAACCCATCATTTATTAATCTAAACTGATCTAATCTGTATCTTAAACGATGAGTTATATTTTATTGGCAGTTTTATGCCATTCTTGATCATGCATAGTGTGTGGTTAAGGCATGTTTTGTCTTGAATAGATCTGTTGTCTAACGAAAACCGTTTCATGGCCTGTTATCACGTCATGTGTGGTTCTGCCTCAGACCCCACTGTTAGGACCGTGGAGTGGAGATCCTTATTTGGTAGATCTGTTCCTGATAGGGCTTGACCTTAATTGTGCGCTATGCCTGAATCGGCTGTTTTAGCCGATATCGAGTGCTTTCATATATGCAGTTCACATTACGAGACCGTTGAAGTAAAGATAGGTTGAAAGATGTGTTAGCCCCATGATCTTATTATTGTATTACGGCCTGCATGATTCTGCTTCATGCCCCACTGATATTAGTAATGAGTTAGGGTCATCAAATCTATTGTTGTTTCTACGGCTTGCATTATCCTGCCTCATGCCCCACTGGTCATAGCGATAGACGAGATCTAATATGTTCATTAGATTTGTCTTTATTAAATGGTTAAATGACGATGAGCCGCTTATTCTATATAAAAAGGGATTCGGTTACTTGAAGTCATTGGCGTAGCATAAATTAATTATTGTTGACATCCTTTTGCCATTGACTAATGTTTGTTTAAATAACAAGATCTATCCTGAGCGATAACCGATTTACCTTCCATAATTCCATGAGTTTTAATTGATTTATTGTTATGAATATGCTGGAACCGACTATTTAGTCGATTTCTTTCCATATCGGCTCTTAGAGCCGTACATTCGGGACTGTCTGGCAACACCGGCATGTTCCACACTTCCGCCTTAAATTACTGATTAGCTTTCTCTCCTTGTCAATTGCAGGGTCAAATTGACTGGCACGTCTCAGGAGGTGTGCGTAGGATCGATCTTCCCTGCGCTGAAGCTAGGCGGATCTCCAGCTCCATCGAGTGGACTCTTTTGGCTTGCTCATGTGCCCTCGGCACGGGACGAAATTTCATGCCAACACACGTTCTTGGCACGCTTGGTGGGACCCCACAAGCGTCATGGCGGTTCACAACAACAACGATATCCTTATGGTACATTATGAAGATCTACCTGATGGAGATAAAGATGTCATCGGCAAAGTTATAGAAGAATTTCAGAACAAGTATTAGTTGTCCTACACCAAAACACGTGACAATACAATTGTTCAGAAATATCCACTGCCAAGAGTTCTATTGCACGGGCAGACATATACAATTGAAGCTGAAGATAGACATTTCTTCACGGAAGCTGTAAACAAATCTGTTCGTGATGTCATATCAAGCCATAATGAAGCTTTCTTGGACACATTCCACAACGCCATGAAAGAAGTGTTTCATGGATTTCCAGTTGGTTAGGTTGGGCCGGCTTATTATAACATTCCACATCTGTCGACCCAAGGGACTAATCAAGTCGGTACGAGCCATCAAGAAGCAGCACCAGCTAGTAATGATGACGTCTAGACAATTCAGAGTTCATCTGAATAAGCTCATGGTACTACTATGAATCAGACACAGTATAATCCTAGATCATCAGTGCAGCATGTGCAACAGTCGGCGGGGCAAGGTCAGAACCAGGTGATTAATTTTGGCACATCAGGCCACATACCATCGTCGGCTCAAAAAATAGCACCATCAATTCAAAGGATCCGTAGAGATATAGATCCTCATGTCTACAATCAGAGACTTCAAGCAGCAAACCAGCAAAGGACCCAACAGACAGAGATTCCACAAGGGTATCATTATGGCACAAATTATAACACCCTTCACATGATTATGAATCCAAGGTATCAAGGCACATGGGATTTCAATCCACAGATGGGTCAGTAGGTGCAGAGAAATCCAAATTCACATGCTGACGAGTTGTTGCTAAAGGTGACCGAGATGATGAAGAATCAGTTCGGTCTGAAGCCAAAAGGGCTGACCTTTTTGTACAAACACCCATATCCAGAATGGTATGATTTGGTCACTCTTCCTACAAATTACAGGCTTCCAGAGTTTGCTAATTTCACTGGCCAAGACAATACAAGCACAATAGAACATGTCAGTCGGTATCTTACACAATTGGGTGAGGCATCAGTTGAGGAGGCCCATAGAGTTCATTTCTTCTCCTTGTCCCTGTCAGGGCTAGCCTTCACTTGGTTTTCATCACTGCTGGTCAACTCCATTGCCAATTGGGCTGATCTGGAAAAGAAATTTCATACATATTTTTATACTAGGACTGGAGAAAAGAAGATTACCGATCTGACAACTATAAGATAGAAGACTAATGAATCGGGCACTGAGTTTCTTCAAAGGTTCCAAGAGACTAGGAACTTATGCTTCTCATTAAACTTGGCTGATGATCAGCTAGCTGCTTTAGCCATTCAAGGAATGCTGCCAATGTGGAAAGAAAAACTGCTGGGACAAGAATTTGACAACTTGGGCCAATTGGCTCAACGAGTGGCAGCGCTCAATAGCTAATTCTAGAGTATACGTAGAGATACCCGATTCTACAAGAGTACCACAGTGACCGAAGCTTATAATCCATACTCAGTCGATGACGGCTATGAAGATGAAGAAGAAGAGGTTGCTGTGGCTGAATGGAATTAGGGCAAAAAGACAATAATGGTGCCAAATCTTTAGGGAAGAGGAGTCGAGGAGAGCTATGACTTTGACGTCACAAAATCAGATGAGCTCTTTGATTTCTTGCTTGAGAAGGGACAGATCAAGTTGCCCGATAATCATGTTATGTTGCCCCCTGATCAGTTGAAGAATAAGAAGTTCTGCAAGTTCCATAATGCTACTTCTCATTCCACTAATGAATGCAGATTTTTTCGACAGCATATACAAAGGGCTATTCAGCAAGGAAGGCTCAAATTTGATACGCCTCGGAAGATGAAAGTTGATGATAATCCTTTCCTACGAGATCAAAACATGGTTGATGCTAGGCTGCTCAAAGGAAAAACTAAGGTCTTAACATCAACCAAATCAAGAGAAGCTGGAACAGTCGATCCCAAGAGGTAAATATCGGCTGATGAATACAGGGGAATTAAAAGACGTCGCGACAAGCAAAAGAGCCGATATGAGCAAGGAGAAATGTCAAAAGAAGGGGCGACAAAGCCACGAGTTACATCTCATATTCTATTGAATAAATGGCAGCGGCAGAAGGAAAAGGATTATCAGCGTTGGTTAGAAAAGCAAGAATACCAGTGTCAACCGGAAAAAGAGAGGTACGAAAGAAAACAAATTAAATTGCATTGGAACTATCCTTTCTTCAGGCATTGCTGGAACGAAGGTTTGAAGTTGTCTACTAGGAGTATTTGTCCAAAGTGCAGCGATCAGTATTCGAAGTTTAGGCAATCTCAAGCCAGCCGCCGGTCTATCCATGCTCAAGATGCATATCACTATAATAACATGGATCGGCGCTTAAAAAATGGAAGTGTTTATAATCGGCTGGGAAAAAGAGTTGTTGATCAAGACTGGGTTGATTATGAAAAAGAAGGCAACGAGAGAGAATATGTTTGACAGGAAGGCCAATGGTGTCCTAGAGGTTTGATAAGAAGCTAGAAGAGAAGGGTGCAACGCCTAAGTAATAAAGAGTTGGAACAGGCTCAGGCATCCGGTAAACCTCAAGTATGGTGTGCTAAGCAAACAGCCGATAGAAAGTAACCATCGGCTAATATTCAAATGGATTTTTTGTTGCCATCAGAGTTCAGAGCTCCGGCAGATCAAGAAGTTTATTCGGATTTTGATGAATCGGAGTATGAGGAGATAGTTCCTAAGTTAACGGTTATATAACAAGCAATATTTGATAAACCAGTCAAGCATCGGCACTTAAAAGCTTTATATGTAAAAGGTTTGATTGATGGGAAGCCGATGAACAAGATGTTGGTGGACGAAGGTGCTTCTGTTAATCTCATGCCTTACACCACTTTTTGTAAACTTGGCAAGGGACCAGGAGATTTGATTGAGACTGAAATGATGCTTAAGGACTTTGAAGGTAATGCGTCTAAGACTCGGGGGGCAATGAATGTCGAACTGACAATCGGGAGTAAGACTCTGCTCACCACGTTCTTCATCATCGATGGAAAAGGGTCATACAGTTTACTCCTTGGTCATGATTGGATTCATGCGAACTGTTGTGTACCATCAACCATGCATCAATATTTGATTCAATGGCATGGAGATGATGTCGAACTGGTTTGTGCTGATGAGTCTGTAAGTATCGCAATGGCCGATCCAGTCTTTTGGGAGCTAGGAGACTTCGAATGCTTTTCTGGCAAGTTATGGGAAGGAGGCTTCATTAGAATCAACGATGAAAGCCAACAGCCGATCCAAGCAGTCGGCTTTGAAAATTTGTCTTAATGGATAATCCAATAGATGGTACATATGGCAAACTAGGACATGGTTTCACGTCAGCCGATGAATTAGAAGAAGTAAATATTGGTTCTGGAGATAGACCTAGGCTGATGTATGTAAGTGCCAAGTTGGACCCTGAGTATAAACAAGAGTTAGTTGATTTGTTAAAGGAATTTAAAGACTGTTTTGCTTGGAAGTACTATGAGATGCCTGGTCTAGACCGGTCAATTATCGAACATCGGCTGCCAATCAAACCTAGATATCTACCATTTAAACAGGCTCCAAGGAGATTCAACCCGAATGTGCTTGATGATATCAAAAAGGAGACTGAAAGGTTACTGGAAGCAAAGTTTATCTGATCGTGCCGATATGCAGAGTGGATATCGAATGTTGTCCCTGTGTATAAGAAGAATGGAAATGATATGATCTCGCTAGGGTTTGTTCCCGATCTTTCGATGAGAGGTGTGGGATAACTCGATTGATGGGTGGAGACAACGTTCACGGCCCGACTACAGCCTTCCAAGCTGCGCCTTAGCAACTGATACACCACCTCCAACAGCTATCGCGATCTTGTGGAGCGCGTCACCGACCACTAGGGCACTCGTCCTGCAAGCAATCGAAGAACTAGCAAGAACAAGTATAGAAAGTACCGAATTACTAGATGTAGATGAAAGTTTCAAACTCAATCTCAATTAAGGTGGGGTTCCGAAGACAAGAAGACGGGCGGCTGATCCAGCACGCGCGCTTACAAGCAAGTAGCGAGAGCTAAACTTGATCTAAACAAAACCCAACTATTCTTGGTGGCGGCTAAGGAGTATATGAAGGTGGAAGGATGACCACCAGGGTGTTGGGGTCGTTCTCCAACCCTAAGACGCATCCCTAATGGACCCAACTTGATACACGGCCCATTGGACCAAACTAAGGTGACACATCACCTTTTGATAGACAAGCTCTCAGTCGTAATTCAGTCATTGCGGCCACCTCAAAACAGATATGGACTTGATTCTAGATCCATATGAAAAATAGACTTCATAAGGATTCCATGAAGTACTTGAACGCCCCATTCCAAGTCCATATGCAACCGTGGTGACCATCACAAGTTGGAGTTGTCCTGGAGTCTGAATTCAGCCTCCGCGAATCCTTGTCCCTTTCGGTCCTCTCCCTGGTTCCTAACCAAAACAAGAGTGCACGCGTCTCCATGGTCTAAATATGATGGACAGGAACTCAAGAGTGAACTTACTTGATTAATGTGACGAGCATGGGCGCGAGTAATAGGACCAACTGGTACTTGTGTCGGCGTGGATGTATCGTCGGTGTTGATGTCCTCATCATCCTCTCCTTCTTGCATTTGAGGCGTCCTCAACTCAAGCTCGTCTTCTTCTCCTAAATATGGCTTCAAATCTGCAATGTTAAATGTGGGACTAACCCCAAATTATGTAGGCAAATCGAGTTTATATGCATTATCATTAATTTTCTCTAACACTTTAAATGATCCATCAGCCCTAGGCATCAATTTAGACTTTCTGAAATCAGGAAACCTATCCTTTCTCAAGTGCAACCAAACTAAATCTCCAGGTTCAAATATTAGTTCCTTTTTACCTTTATCACCAGCAAACTTATATTTAGCATTCATACGCTCTATGTTTTCTTTAGTTGTTTCATGCAGTTTTAACATCAATTCAGCACGCTTAGTAGCATCAAAATTTAGTTTTTCAGAAGATGGCAAAGGCATCAAATCAATAGGAGCACGAGGCAAGAAACCATATACAATCTGAAATGGGCACATCTTTGTAGTAGAATGCAGCGAACGATTATAAGCAAATTCAATATGAGGCAAACAATCTTCCCACATCTTGATGTTCTTCTTTAGAATAGCCCTTAACATAGTAGACAAAGTTCTATTGACAACTTCAGTTTGACCATCGGTTTGGGGATGACATGTAGTAGAAAACAAAAGCTTAGTTCCCAGTTTTCCCCATAAAGTCTTCCAAAAATGACTAAAAAATTTAGCATCACGATCAGAAACAATTGTGTTGGGCACACCATGCAAACGAACAATTTCTCGAAAGAACAAATCAGCAATATGAGTAGCATCATCCGTTTTGTGACAGGGTATGAAATGTGCCATCTTAGAAAATCTATCAACAACCACAAACACACTATCACGTCCCTTTCTAGTCCTTGGCAAACCCAACACAAAATCCATATAAATATCTTCCCAAGGAGCACTAGGAACAGGTAGAGGCAAATACAAACTGTGTGGATTTAACTGTGACTTAGCCTTTTGACATGTCGTGCAACGCGCAACAAACCTCTCCACATCTCTTCTCATCTTTGGCCAAAAGAAATGACCAGCAAGTATGTCCTCCATTTTCTTAGCTCCAAAATGCCCCATCAAGCCACCTCCATGCGCTTCCTACAGCAACAACAAACGAATGGAGCTAGCTAGAATGCATAGCTTGTTAGTTCTAAACACAAACCCATCACTAAAGATGAATTTGTTCCAACCTTTCCCATCTTTACAATGCAGCAACACATCTTTAAAATCAGCATCATTAATGTATTGGTCCTTAATTGTTTCTAATCCAAAGATTTTGTAATCAAGTTGATTCAGCAAGGTATATCTCCTAGACAAAGCATCAGCAATAATATTCTCTTTCCCTTTCTTGTGCTTAATAACATAAGGAAAAGATTCAATAAATTCAACCCACTTAGCATGTCTACGGTTCAATTTCCCTTGACTACGAATATGCTTCAAAGACTCATGATTAGAATGAATAACAAACTCTTTGGGCCACAAGTAATGCTGCCATGTTTCTAATGTGCGAACAAGAGCATATAATTCCTTATCATAAGTAGAATAATTTAGAACAGGCCCGCTCAATTTTTCACTAAAATACGCAATAGGTTTGCCTTCTTTTAACAAAACACCACCCAGTCTAATTCCGCTAGCATCACATTCAAGCTCAAAAGTCTTATTAAAATTAGGAAGTTGGAGGAGAGGTGCATGTGTCAACTTATCTTTCAGCATATTGAAGGAGTTCTCTTGTACTTTGCCCCAACTAAAAGGCACTCCCTTCTTTGTAAGCTCATTCAAAGCTGCAGCAATGGTACTGAAGTCCTTCATAAATCGGCGATAGAAACCAGCAAGTCCTAGGAAACTCCGCGCTTGTGTGATAGTCTTTGGTACAGGCCATCCCTGTATAGCTTCTACCTTGGCTTGATCAACCTCAATTCCCTGTGGAGTCACAACATAGCCAAGAAAAGACACTCGATCGACGCAAAAAGTGCACTTCTCAAGGTTACCAAATAAACGTGCATCTCGTAAAGCATTAAAAACAACACGTAAGTGATCAAGATGTTCATCCATAGATTTGCTGTAAATCAATATATCATCAAAGCAGACTACAACAAATTTTCCAATGAAAGCACGCAGAACCTCGTTCATTAACCTCATGAAGGTACTAGGTGCATTAGTTAACCCAAAAGGCATGACTAACTATTCATATAAACCAAATTTAGTTTTGAAAGCAGTTTTCCATTCATCTCCCAATTTCATACGAATCTGGTGGTACCCACTTCGCAAATCAACTTTGGAAAACACAATAGCACCACTCAGTTCATCAAGCATATCATCTAATCATGGAATAGGGTGTCGATATTGAATGGTGATATTATTAATAGCTCTACAATCAACACACATACGCCATGTTCCATCTTTCTTAGGCACTAAAATGACAGGAACAACACAAGGACTAAGGAACTCACGCACATAACCTTTGTCGAGTAGTTCTTGCACTTGTCGCTGAATTTCCTTCGTTTCTTTCGGATTAGTCCTATATGGCGCACGGTTTGGCAAAGATGCACCAGGAATAAGATCAATTTGGTGCTCAATCCCTCGTATTGGTGGCAGCCCCGCTGGTATCTCACTTGGAAAAACATCCGAAAACTCCTGCAAAATGTTAGCAACAGCAGGGGGCAAAGAATGCTGCATATCGTGAACTGAAATCAAAGCATCCTTACATACCAAAGCATAGGCAACAGAAGTGGAAGCAACCAATTCATTAATACCAGATTTAGTAGCAAGCAAGCAATATCCTTTCAATCTTATCTCATCTTTGTTACTACTAACAGATTTGACATTTTTATCGATCTTAGATTTAGTTTTCTTAGATTTAGCAACATCATCACGCACAATAGCTTCAGGAGACATAGGAAGCAAAACAAATTTCTTATCATGGTGTATGAGAGAATACATATTTGATCTACCATGATGCATACAATCTGTATCAAATTGCCATGGTCTACCTAGCAGAATATGACAAGCTTCCATAGGCACAACATCACACTCAACAACATCATGATATGATCCAATAGCAAAATGAATTCGTACCAATCTCGTTACCTTAACCTTACCACTATTGTTGAGCCATCGAATGTGATATGGATGTGGGTGCAGTTTGGTTGTAAGTGCAAGCTTCTCTACCATATCGCTGCTAGCTAAGTTGTTGCAGCTACCTCCATCAATTATCAAACGGCACGAACGCTCTTTAATGACACACTTTGTTTGGAGCAGTGTATGCCACTGATTTTGCTCCACCTTCTCCATTTGTGCGCTAAGCACACATTGCACAATGAGGCTCTCATAATGATCTGCATCCTCTGCACCAATCTACTCTTCTGGTTGTTCCTCACTTCCTACATGGTCAGCAGCAAGCAAAGCAAGTGTATCTTCATCAAAATCACTAGCAGAGGAATACTCACCATCATCTTTGATGACCATAACACGCTTTCTTGGACAGTCACGCATCACATGTCCATATCCCTTGCACCGGTGACACTGAACGTCTCTTGTTCTACCTGTAGATGCCATGGATGAAGCCCTCACAGTAGGCTTCTGGGTCGTCTTCGCCACTGAATTTGCGAAAGTAGCACGAGGTTTGTCGCTGGATGATGGCATAGGAGCACGTGTAGTTGGAGTAGTAGTCGTGCGGGGCTACCATGAATTAGTTTTCCCTGCATAAATATTATTCTTGGCACTGGCACGTCGCCCCTGCACTTCCCTTTCAGCTTTACAAGCAAGATGAAACAAACGGGTTACGTTAGTGTATTCTTTATACGCAAGGATGTCCTAAATTTCACGATTTAACCCACCCAAAAATCTTGCCATAGCAGGTTCCTCATCCTCATCTAAATTCCAATGCAACATACCCATTTGCAATTCTTGATAATATTCTTCTACACTTTTAGCACCCTATCTCAGTTGTTGCAATTTATTTAACAAATCACGTGCATAGTAAGAAGGAACAAATTTGGCCCTCATGATTCATTTCAAAGCATTCCAAGTTCATGGTATGTTATTAGGATTTTTCTTGCCATATTCTATCCACCAAACAGTAGCAAAATTAGTAAACTCACTAGTAGCAGCCCTAACACGTGTATTCTCAGGAAATTCATGACATGCAAACTTTTGATCAACAGCAATTTCCCAAGTAATGTATGCATCAGGATCATATTTACCATCAAAAGGAGGTATCTTAAATTTTATCTTACTGAAAGCATCATTATTATTGGGTACCTCACGTCGGCGGTGACCACCCATACCTCTATGATTATGGCATAGGCGATGCTGGTCACAAGTGTCATGAGCATCATGTTCAGTATCAGCAGTATAATCATCATCATAATTATCTTCGAGTCGCTCTTCGTCCTTGTTGTCTTCATTATGCTGCTCTTTGTCTTTTGTGTGGAAGTCATCAAAACGCTTCAGAAGAGCAGCAAGGCTTCTGTCCATACGGGCAACAGATGCCTCCAATCCTGTAAGCTTGGTGGTGGTGGCAAGTTGGGTGGCCTCCAGTTGCCCAATCTTGTCATTGGTCACCTGTAAATCTTGATCAAGTCCTTCTGTATACAGTTGCACTTGCCTTGTAAAATGTTGAATGATGCCCTTGGTGCGAGGAGATTGTGGCCTCTTGTTAACATCCTCTAACCCTGACATGATGTAAAAGACAAGGACAACAAGAAAACAGGTGAAGAAATAAAATCCCTACAACTATTAGGATGTAGCTACAGCAAGACGCTCACTCTCAACCCGTTACACAAGCTCTTACCAATTCTTACGTTGCTCAACAGGAGGGGACGACAACCAACAAGTCTGCAACCGTAGAATGAAGTGTATCGGTGCCACAACAACAACACCTGTCAAGCTGTAGTCGAAATATGTGGAGCTATAGGTGGGCTGAAGCAAGGAAGTACTAGCACCACGTTAGTCACAAAAGCAAGTTGAATAATCGTTCAACGGCGGTACTATGCTGGTCCTAGGCTAAACCATGCTAGAGGCGTGAGCCTAGGCACAAAGGTAGTCACTGAAAAAGAGCAACTAGCACAACACGAAGAAAATAACAGATTCAGCCCCTTCTTTCTTCTCCTTCTCTTGTCTTTTTTTTCCTTTTTTCTTCTTTTTCTTTTTCTTCTTTTTTTTGTAGAGGCCTAAATGTTTTATTTGGTACTATGACAACCCAAACAATAAGGCTATTGCACACAGCCCCTTCGAATTCAGATTTAACAACTCTTGTTAATACCGCAGATGTGGAAATCTCTAAGATGATTATGGAGTGCTCAGATCGAATTTTGCTGCAAGGTTAGATCCGTTGGAAAGAAGACAACTTCAAGTTTCCAGATTGTATTTAAACTCCCAAATCAGACATCATATGGATCCGTGGTGGCAGAAACGCAGCAACGATGTATATGGTGATGGTGGATCTCGTGGTGACCAAAACGTGATAGAACTCAAAACTCTAAAGGAATAGACACTAAGACCAGCAACTCGACACAACCGATGCAACCGAAAACTCAACAAGCCCTAACTAAGTAGTGCTAGCAAAGGCTCAAAGGGTTTATAGGATTGCAGGTAAACCAATCTACTTTTTTTGGCTTTTCTGGACTATAGGAAAAATTAAAAACATCGAAGGATTGGAAGACTCTCACCGATAAACCTTGCTATGATTACCAACTGATATGATCCCGCTAGGGTTTGTTCTCGATCTTTCGATGAGAGGTGTGGGATAACTCGATTGATGGGTGGAGACGACGTTCATGGCCTGACTACAGCCTTCCAAGCTGTGCCTTAGCAACCGATACACCACCTCCAACAGCTACCGCGATCTTGTGGAGCGCGTCACCGGCCACTAGGGCACTCGTCCTGCAAGCAATCGAAGAACTAGCAAGAACCAGTATAGCAAGTACTGAATTACTAGATGTAGATGAAAGTTTCAAACTCAATCTCAATTAAGGTGGGGTTCTGAAGACAAGAAGACGGGCGGCTGATCCAGCACGCGCGCTTACAAGCAAGTAGCGAGAGCTAAACTTGATCTAAACAAAACCCAACTATTCTTGGTGGCGGCTAAGGAGTATATGAAGGTGGAAGGATGACCACCAGGGTGTTGGGGTCGTTCTCCAACCCTAAGACGCGTCCCTAATGGACCCAACTTGATACACGGCCCATTGGACCAAACTAAGGTGATGCAGCACCTTTGGACAGACAAGCTCTCAGTCGTAATTCAGTCATTGCAGCCGCCTCAAAATAGATATGGACTTGATTCTAGATCCATATGAAAATAGACTTCATAAGGATTCCATGAAGTACTTGAACGCCCCAATCTGAGTCCGTATGCAACCGTGGTGACCATCACAAGTTGGAGCTGTCCTGGGGTCCAAATTCAGCCTCCGCGAATCCTTGTCCCTTTCGGTCCTCTCCTTGGTTCCTAACCAAAACAAGAGTGCACGCGTCTCCATGGTCTAAATATGATGGATAGGAACTCAAGAGTGAACTTACTTGATGATTAATGTGACGAGCACGAGCGTGAGTAATAGGACCAACTGGTACTCGTGTCGGTGTGGATGTATCGTTGGTGTTGATGTCCTCATCAGGAAACTTAAGAGTTTGCATCGATTTCTGGGATTTGAACAAAGCCACACCCATGGATGGTTATCCGATGCCGATAGCTGATATGTTAGTAGATGCAACAGCCGAACACAAGGTTATTAGCTTCATGGACAACAATATAGGGTATAACCAAATTTTCATGGCTGGGGAAGACATAGCCAAGACCGCTTTCAGGTGCCCCGGCGCAATCGGTTTATTCGAGTGGGTTGTGATGACCTTTGGTCTGAAGAATGCCGGTGCAACTTATCAAAGGGTGATGAATTATATTTTTCATAAGTTGATCGGCAGGATTGTTGAAATCTACATCGATGATGTGATGATAAAATCCAAAGGGTACAAGGAACACCTAGCTGATTTGTGAGAGACTCTGGAATGCACAAGAAAACATGGTCTAAATATGAATTCTAATAAGTATGCTTTTTGAGTGTCAACTGGACAATTCTTGGGATTTATGGTCCAACAGAGAGGAATCGAAGTTGGTCAGAAAAGCGTAAAAGCAATTGATGAGGCAGTTCCCCCCGACTACTAAGACAGAGTTGCAATCTCTGCTTGGTAAGATTAATTTCATCAGAAGATTCATTTCAAATTTGTCGGAAAGGACCCTGCCGTTTTCTCCCTTGTTGAAGTTGAAAAATGATCAAGAATTCAAGTGGGGTGACATACAACAAAAGGTGTTTGAAGAAATAAAAGAACACATGAAGTGTCCACCTGTGCTGGTCCCTCCTCAACAAGGTAAGCCTTTTAAGTTGTACATATCGGTTAATGACAAGACAATTGGATCGGCCTTGATGCAAGAATTTGAAGGAAAAGAACGAGTTATTTTCTATCTGAGGAGAAGGCTCATGGATCCAGAAACAAGATATTCTCCCACTAAAAAGCCATGCTTGTGGTTATATTTCTCTTGCACTAAGTTGCGACACTACTTATTATCAGCCAGATGTACGGTTGTTTCCAAGGCTGATGTGATTAAGCACATGTTATCAATACCAATACTGAATGGGAGAGTGGGAAAGTAGATTCTTGTGTTATCGGAATTTGACTTGAAGTATGAATCAGGCTAAAGCAGTCAAAGGACAAATAATGGCCGATTTTGTCACCCAGCATCATAAGCCAAGAATTGGTTATGTAGAGCCGATGCCTTAGATGTTATTCTTTGATGGATCATCGTGCAAGCAAGGTGGTAGCATTGGTATTGTTATTATTTCGCCTCAGGGGGCAAGTTTTGAGTTTGCTCTTCCAACTGAACCAATGATTACCAACAACCAAGCAGAGTATGAAGCTATTCTTAAGGGATTTCAACTTCTTCATGAAGTAAAGGCTGAAACAATTGAAGTATTTGGAGATTCACAGTTAATTATTAATCAGTTGATTGGCCTGTATGAGTGCAAAGAAGATACTTTGAAAGGATACTATAATGAGTGCCAAAAGTTGCTCAAAGAATTTCTTCATGTCTCTTTCCAACATATTCCGAGAGCACAAAACCAAGAGGCTAATCGTTTAGCTCAAAGTGTGTCAGGATATCGAGTATTTCCAGAAGTCTTGAGTAGTGAAACCTCGAATGATGATTGGAAAGTCAAAATAGCCGATTACCTTAGAGATCCATCACAGAAAGTTACCAGAAAGCTAAGATATAAATTGACTAAGTATGTTTTGTTAGATGATCAGTTATATTATAAAACAGTTGTTGGGGGGTTGCTCAAATGCTTAAATCAAGAGGAAGCTAAGGTGTTGATGGGTGAGATGCATGAAGGGATATGTGGAGCTCATCAATCAGCTTATAAGATAAAATGGATTATTCGCATAACTGGATATTTCTGGCCAACGATGTTGGAAGACTGTTTTGAATATTACAAGGGGTGCCAGAACTGTCAACGTTTTGGTAATATCCAGAAATCATCTGCGTCGGCCATGAATCCAATAATCAAGCCATGTCTGTTTCGAGGTTGGGGAATTGATTTAATTGGCTAGATTTTTTCGTCCTCAAGCAAAGGACATAAGTTTATATTGGTAGCAATAGATTACTTCACTAAATGGGTTGAGCCAATTCCTTTGAAGACGGTAACCTCAAAGAACATGATTGATTTTGTCAGGGAGCACATTGTGTATCATTTTGGGATTCGTCAAACTATAACTACCGATCAAGGGATAATGTTCACATCAGAAGAGTTCGGAGATTTTGCTTCTAGTATGGGAATCAAGCTACTAAATTCTTCTCCTTACAATGCTCAGGCTAATGGCTAGGTAGAGGCGTCCAATCATATTATGATTAAGCTGATCAAGAAAAAGGTTGAGGAACAACTAAGGAAACGGCATTCAACGCTTAATGAGGCACTATGGGCATATAGGATGGCTTGTCATGGATCAATTAAAACATCACCTTATGAACTTGTGTATGGCCATAATGCAGTTCTTCCTTGGGAAGTTCAGACTGGATCGAGGCGTGTTACATTGCAGAATGATTTGTCAGCCGAAGTCTACAAGAATCTTATGATAGATGACTTGGAGGACTTGAGTTGCCTTCAGCTGCGTGCTCTTGAAAATATCGAAGCCAATAAATTAAGGGTTGCAAAATATTACAATGAAAAGGTCAAGATTAAGCAATTTTCTGAAGGAGACTTGGTCTAGAAAGTAAAATTGCCGATCGGGTCAAAGGACAGTAAATTCGGCAAATGGTCACCTAACTAGGAAGGACCTTATTGGATCAAACGTTGTGCGCCTGGTAATGCTTATATTTTGAAAACACTAAGAGGGGAGGAAGAATTTGGCCGAGCAATCAATGGGAAATATCTAAAGAAATATTACCCTAACGTTTGGATTAATACTTAATAACCGATTTGTTCGGTCGTCAGCTTTAGTAGCCGATATCAGAAAGGTATCGCCTCTAGTGCAAAAATAAACCCAAAGGGGTAAAAGCTGGTACGATGTGTATCGCCTGTAGGAGCAAAGCAAACACGGACGAAGTGATGCGTATAATATGAAGTAAGAAACAAAGGAAAATCACTCAAGACGAGGAAATTGTTTGCTAAATATCACCTATTACAAGCTACGGGCCAAAAAACACTTTGCTTACTATATCATCGGCCAGGATGTTGAAGGCTACAGAGTTGGTGGCGCTAAAGAAATCCTCAACCAAGCACTCATGATCCCCAGGGTGCGCCGTGTTTGGAAAATCGTGGTGAAGAAGCCAAAGATTGTGGCCAGAGCGGGCTTGTGCAGCAGCCAACGCCATGGCAGCACCATGACGAATGCCATGAAGAGCGACCTCCCTGACACGGTTCAGGATGTCATGCAAGCGAACCACCGGAATGGTGCCCCTAGCATTGACAAATCCCGTCGCGTGATCCGCAGCTGATCGAAGGCTTTCCAACTGAGCAGTTAGATCTAAAAGATTTAAGAAAAGAATGATCAGAAATCTTGAGGGCAAAATTAAGAAGAAGATAGAGAAATTGTGGTAGACGTCTCACCTATGATTCTGGCTTTAGCCCTGGCCAACCTTTCCCCCATCGGACTGGCCTCAGGGGGTGATCGGCCTTAAATCATGGCAAAAGCCGATTCTGCAAGGGAGAGGCAGCTGGCTAGATTCTGGTCAGTCCGATCGATGGAGGCTAGCAGATCGTCATTGTTGATCTGCCTCCTCGGATAGTGGGGGAACTGGCGACAGATTGGTGCTGAAGATGACCCCAAAGGCTAAGCAGAGTCGGCCCTCTGCTCTGGAACGATGGGAGCATCCCAAGTTGCACCTTCTTGGCGATGAAGGCGCTGGCGCGATGATGCAGATCCGTTGCGGGCCTCCTCAGTAGACCTCTTGCTGTTCTCCATGATCTCAAACCTACGGAAAAGCAGGAACTATACTAAGGATGCAGAAGGTTTGAGACGAAGCGGGTTGTTTTTCGATCCACAGCCGTGGCCCGTATATATAGCCCGGGAAGACGAGAAGATAGATTTCGCCGGGGGTGTGAAATTGAAATCAGAAACGAAAATGGATCGACACTCCAAAAATTCAGGGGACAGATAACGAAGACATAACAGATTCGGACTTATTGCTTTCCCAAATTACAAAATATCGTGGGATGGATACGAATAATTTACATTGACCAGAGATCAACCCACCAAGGCTTCTTTGGATTGAAGGGAGTCCGGGTCCCCCACAAGGCCGAAGGTCATCGTGAACCGAGTCACATCGGCCCGTTGATAGAATTATGTCAGGAGAAGGAGAAAGGCCGCCCGCCTAACAGATGCCCAAGCTGATTTCTCGGTGACTGGGAAACTGTGGGAAAGAAGCCTGTGGCTTTTCCGATGGGCGTTTGGTGGAACAAACAAGGGGAAGGTGTTCACATATTTTAGCCCTTGCAAACACTAGAACAGCTCTATGAGCATGGAGAGAAGACTCAGGTGATATCACAAGAATTCTTCTAACCGCAGTAGCTGATCCTCTTGCTCGACAAGGCGCTAGAATGAGCGACACAATCACCCTATGTACAAGAATTCTTCTAACCGCTCAAGATCTTCATAGCAAAAGGATAGACCATGGAGTGTCCGGCAGAGTCAGAAGCACTCGAGGGGGCAGATGGAAGAGAAACATAGCTGAATTGTTGAGTTGCTCTCGCCAGGGCCGGATAGACATTTTATAGCCGGCCTGGAAAGATGAATCCAAGTGCTCGTGAAGCAATGATGCTCTCGTAAAAGTTTTGAAACATGGGCTCATGAGCTGACATAGACGGCAACAAACAGTAGACCCTAGATCAAGATTCTCTACCCATGACTGTGGACCTATCGGGGATACAGACGTGATAATTTTGGAATAAAATTACTTTTATCCCAAAATTGGGGGGCATGTGTTTACACCAAAATTTAGAAGAAGAATCGCAGGGACTTAAAAGCTCCCAAGATCATGTCATCAAGGAATCGGCTTTCTTCAGATAGCGCCATCAGATAACGACAAAGGCTACGATCGGCGCCGGGACAAAGCATGTTGGACTCTACAAAAAGGGAAAGATTAGAGTCTAAGTTATCTTAAATTCGGAATGTTTTCTCTAGGGCAAAAAATTGTGATGAGTCGTGCTTAGGTAGGAATCATGCATTGATTCTGGGTATAAATATTGGACCCCGGCTATTGTAAAGGACACACAATCAATCAAATACAAGTTACTTACTTTTTTCGGCTCCGGCCACCCCTTAGGAGTAGGAGTAGAGTAGATCTCAGCGAGTTCTTCAGCAAGTACGGCTACATCGATCCGGTCGACCTCCACTGCTTGTCTGTAAGTACCGTCATGGCTTATACTTTTGTTCGTACGGCTGCATCGATCCGGTCGACCTCCACTGCGACTCTGGTATAAGCTAGTTATCGACTCTTGTCTAGTTCAAGTAAGGCTGCATCGATCCAGTCGACCTTCACTGCTCGAACTAGATTAATGTCAAGTTATCGGCTCTATCTAAGGGTGGCATTCCTTTGGATAGATTCATTAAGTTACCGATATTGCTTATTGCTTCCATTATTTATTTAATTACAGCAATATCACTTCGCCCGATTGGGATTGATTTAGATCGACCTTACATCCTGTTTAACCCATCGTTTATTAATCTAAACTGATCTAATCTGTATCTTAAACGATGAGTTATGTTTTATCGGCCGTTTTATGTCAATCTTGATCATGCATAGTGTGCTGTTAAGGCATGTTTTGTCTTGAATACATCTATTGGCTAACAAAAACCGTTTCATGGCCCGTTATCACGGCCTGTGTGATTCTGCCTCACACCCCATTGTTAGCACTGTGGAGTGGGGATCGTTATTTGGTAGATCTATTCCTGATAGGGCATGACCTTAACTGTGCGCTATGCCTGAATCGGCTGTTTTAGCCGATATCGAGTGCTTTCATATATGCAGTTCACGTTACGAGACCGTTGAAGTAAAGCTAGGTTGAAAGATGTGTTAGCTCCATGATCTTATTATTCTATTACGACCTGCATGATTCTGCCTCATGCCCCACTGATATTAGTAATGAGTTAGGGTCGTCAAATCTAGCGATAGACGAAATCTAATATGTTCATTAGATTTATCTTTATTAAATGGTTAAATGATGATGAGCCATTTATTCTATATAAAAAGGGATTCGGATACTTGAAGTCATGGGCTTAGCATAAATTAATTATTATTGACATCCTTTTGCCATTGACTAATATTGGTTTAAATAATAAGATCTATCCTGAGCAATAATCAATTTACCTTCCATAATTTCATGAGCTTTAATTGATTTATTCTTATGAATATTATAGAACTGACTATTTAGTCGATTTCCTTCCATATCGACTCTTAGAGCCGCACATTCGGGACTATCTGGTAACACCAGCATGTTCCGCCTTAAATTACTGATTAGCTTTCTCTCCTTGTCAATTGCAGGGTCAAATTGACTGGCACGTCTCGGGAGGAGTGCGCAGGATCGACCATCTCTGCGCTGAAGCTAGGCGGATCTCTAGCTCCATCGAGCGGACCCTTTCGGCTTGCTCGTGTGCCCTCGACACGGGACAAAATTTTGTGCCGACGGTTTCATGCCTGGAAGGTCAACCACAGAAACAATCTTCTTAATAAGACAGGTTATGGAGCAGTTTAGAGAGCAAAAGAAGAACATCCACTTGGTTTTTATTGATTTGGAGAAGGCTTATGACAAGATACCAAGAAATATTATGTAGTAGTTGAAAGGTCCTAATGGCTAGAGGGGGGTGAATAGCCTAATAAAAATTTCTACAATAATACTTAACAACACGGTTAGATAATTAAGAGGCGAAGCAAATATTGCGCTAGCTGACTCAAAATGCAAGCCACCTACCATAATTCAAGTTTAGATAGTATCTATTCACACAATAGCTATAACACTACCCTATGTTAATGTGCTCTCAAAAACTAACTAAAGAGCCACACCAACCAAGCAAGCAAGCTCTCACAACTAACTACACTAAAGAGCTTGACAACTAGTTTGCGGTAATATAAAGAGTGATTAAGAAAGTTATACCGCCGTGTAGATGAAGGAACCAATTAATCACAAGGATGAATAACAATGAAGACCAATCACCTCGGAATCAATGATGAACACAATGATTTTTTACCGAGGTTCACTTGCTTGTCGGCAAGCTAGTCCTTGTTGTGGCGATTCACTCACTTAGAGGTTCACGCGCTAATTGGCTTCACACGCTAAACCCTTAATAGGATGCCACACAACCAACACAAGATGAGGATCACACAAGCCACGAGCAATCCACTAGAGTACCTTTTGGCGCTCCGCCGGGGAAATGTCAAGAACCCCTCACAATCACCACGATCGGAGCCGGAGACAATCACCACCCTCCGCTCAATGATCCTCGCTGCTCCAAGCTGTCTTGGTGGCGGCAACCATCAAGAGTAACAAGCGAATCCCGCAGCGAAACATGAACACCAAGTGCCTCTAGATGCAAACACTCAAGCAATGCACTTGGATTCTCTCCCAATCTCACAAAGATATTTAATCTATGATGGAGATGAGTGGGAGGCCTTTGGCTAAGCTCATAAGGTTGCTATGTCAATACAAATGACCAAGAGGAGTGAGCTTGAGCCGGCCATGGGGCTTAAATAGACGCCCCCATAAAATAGAGCCATTGTACCCCTTCACTGGGCACAACGCGGGGTGACCGGATGCTTCGGTCCAATAGACCAGACGCTGGCCCTCAGCATTCGGTCACGTGATACACGCCACGTGTCCCCTGCTTCAAATACTGTTCGTCAAATTTCAACGGTTATTCTGTTGACCGGACATAGTGCACAAACTGACCGGACACTCAGCCTCCAACGTCCGGTCATTTCCAGTAAGGTTCCAGAAACGAATTTCTTCGATCGGACGCGTCCGGTCATGCTTGACCGGACCCTACTGGCGTTCGGTCACCCAGCATCTCCTCATTACGCCTCATGTCAGCGTACGTTAGCACTGACCGGACGCACCCTGCCAGCGTCCGGTCGCAGAGCGACCCAGCGTCCGGTCGTTTGATCGACGCCAGCGTCTTCGCTATTACACCTGACCGGACACGCCGGTCCAACCGAGGCCAGCGTCCGGTCACTCCTAGTGATCTCCGTCTTTTCTGTCTAGGGCGTTGGTGGCACCGTCGGACTGTCCGCACTCTATGGGTGGACACTCCGCTGGTGGAGTTTCTTACCCTTGCACCTAAACTTCACCACCCTTGATCAAATATGCCAACCACCAAGTGTATCACCTTGTGCACATGTGTTAGCATATTTTCACAAACATTTTCAAGGGTGTTAGCACTCCCCTAGATCCTAAATGCATATGCAATGAGTTATAGCATCTAGTGGCACTTTGATAACCGCATTCCGATACGAGTTTCACCCCTCTTAATAGTACGACTATCGATCCTAAATGTGATCACACTCACTAAGTGTCTTGATCACCAAAACAAAATGGCTCCTACAAATTATACCTTTGCCTTGAGCTTTTTGTTTTTCTCTTTCTTTCCAAGTCCAAGCACTTGATCATCACCATGGCATCATTTTCATCATGCAATGATCTTCATTTGCTTCACCACTTGGAGTGTGCTACCTATATCATGATCACTTAATAAACTAGGTTAGCACTTAGGATTTCATCAATTTACCAAAACCAAACTAGAGCTTTCAGTAGTCTTTGGACAAACATAAAGTCTCATCAAAGTACGTGACCCTCATCAAGGACATGTACAATAATTTTGTGACTAGTGTTCAAACAAACGATGATAACATAGATTACTTCCTGATTAAAATTGGACTTCATCAAGGGTCAGTCTTAAGCCCGTATCTCTTTGCCTTGGTAACGAATGAGATTACCAGGAACATACAAGGGGATATCCCTTGGTGTATGTTGTTCGCTGATGATGTAGTGTTAGTGGACGAAAGCCAGGCGGGAGTAAATAGGAAACTAGAGTTATGGTGGCAGACCTTTGAGTCTAATGGTTTTAGATTGAGCATAACTAAAACCGAATACATGAGATGCAACTTTGGCGGAGTTGTACAGGAGGGAGATGTGAGTTTGGAAGGTCAAGTAGTGCCTAAGAATGATACCTTTCGATATCTAGGATCGATGCTACAGAGGGATGGAGTATTGATGTGGACGTTAGCCATAGAATCAAAGCAGGGTGGATCAAGTGGCGACAAGCTTCTAAAATTCTCTGTGACAAGAGGGTACCACAAAAGCTAAAAGGCAAGTTCTATAGACCGGCAATTAGACCGGCTATGTTGTATGGAGCAGAATGTTGGCCTACAAAGATTCAACATGTTCAACAACTGAGTGTTGTAGAAATACGTATGTTACGATGAATTTGCAGTCACACAAGAATGGACCGAGTTAGGAACGATGATATACGTGATCGCCTAGAGATAGCACCAATTGAAGAAAAACTTGTCCAACATTGGTTGATGTGGTTTGGCCATGTCCAAAGGAGACCTCTAGAGGTACCAGTGCATTGTGGAGTCCTAAGCCAAGCTAATAATATGAGGAGAGGTAAAGGAAGACCGAAATTGACATGGACGAGGCAATAAAAAGATATTTAAAAGCTTGAAATATACCTAAAGACATATGTTTGAATATGAGTACTTGGAAAGCAGCTATTGAAGTGCATGAACCGTGACTTGAGGCTCTTGGTGGGTTTCAACTCTAACCTACCCCAACTTGCTTGGGACTAAAAGGCTATGTTGTTGTTGTTGTAAAATATTATTTCCATTTAACTAGAAAAACAATTATTGTTCTCAGCATAAATTTAACTAAAAATGTGGCATAAATTTAACTAAAAAATTCGACATAAATTGATATCAAAACCCATAAAAAATTATGCACACTTGTAAATTTACAAACACTTTATTTTCAGTAAACAAAAAAAATCACCCCCCTCTTACTCTCTCACCTCTCCATGAATGGCTACATATAGATATGGATCTAGATTTACAAATATCTCCATTCATGGACAACCTTGTATAACACTATAAGAAGCAAGAAATCTAAACAAAATAACTAGATATCGAGGTGGGCCTGCTCCATGCAAGTAAGTTGGGCAAAAAAAAAAGGCCAAAATTATTAACAAAATGTAAAATTAAGTATGTCTCTTTCCAGACGGAGGCCATAACTAAGCAAAATAAATATATAAGTAGACCTTTAAAAAGACATTTAGATGACATAATCTTATCTTTTAAAGCCAACTCCTTCAAAGTTTTAAAGTGCAAAACCTCCCCCTCTATTTTTGCAACATTTTCGTCTCCAAGTGAGCTTCCAATGGAGTGATATGTAGAGTTGTTGCGAGGAAGAAGAAAGCTTTTATAGGGAGTAATTTTCATGGGTGGTTCACTAAGAGGACCAGCACTACACATTGTTTTTTAGGGATGCTTCTATTAACACAACCGCCCCTAGAAACATTAGATTTTTAGGGCTGGTTCTCTTAACAAATCCAACCTTGAACATAGGCAGCTCTCTTCTCTCCTGCGGGAAAAAAGGGTAGCTCTTTTACAATTGGCGCCGCAAAGACGTGTTGTATTAAATTTTTTCTCTACCTTAATACAAAGACGCGTAAATCTTTTGTGTGATTGAGAAAAAAAAATCGTCTCGAAAATGGATACATTTATAGGGACAATTTTCTTAACGGATGTCCCTTAAAATTAATTTACAGGGGTGGTTCGTGAGTTACAGTGCTCCCGTCCTAGTTATAGGTGGTTTCTTATGTGAACTGTGTCTCTATAATAAATCGGTGCCAATTGTAGAGAAGATATGTGTCATGTAGTTTAGTATTGTTTTTTAAGATGTGAGAAGCTGCTTCAGTGCTTCTCCTGCTTAATTATTAATGTAACTATCCTATCAATGACAAACGCCTGTACACAGTACACAGCTCACGCCATCTCTACGTTTTGATGGCTTGGCTAGCTTGAAATAGACTGAATTCTGAAGCACGAGTTGGCCGGAGCCATACTCTGTTCACCGTGGTCGTCTTCGACTACTGTCAGTTCATGTAGGGTACGAGCAGAACTGGCGCTGAGACTGCAGGAGAAGATTTGAAGAGAAGCGGTGCTGAGCAGCAGGTGGCCGCAGGTAGGACATGTCCAAGAGAAACGTGACGAGGATCAATGCGAGGATGAGTAGCGTCGCCAGCATCTTGAAGAGGTTGAGCCACGGCGTGCGCGAGAGTAGCAGCTTCTGGCACGGGATTGGGCGCGGGCCCAGCAGCACGCCGAGGAGCCCCTTCAGCCCGAGCCGCGCCCATATTGGCTTGGCGAGCACCGTGGGCCACCAGGTGCCCGGCTGCGCGAAGAGCACGGACACGCACGCCATGGCGCACACGGCAGCGTTCAGGTTCCCACCGGGGATCCCGGTCCCCGGTGGGCTGAGCGCCAGGTGCACGCCGAAGGCGAAGGTGGCGATGACGAGCAGGACGCCAACGTGGAGCAGGTTGGAGGACCAGACGTGGTAGCGGCTGCGGTACCTGGGGTGCACGGTGGTGAGCCCCGCGTACATGAGCAGGCACGTCGCCACCGTGGAGCACAGGAACGCCAGCGCGTCGGACAGGATGAACGCCCAGAACGCCGGCCTCTCCGCGGCGTCAGCGGCAGTCCCGGGCATGGTGAAGGGCGCCGCGAACGTCACCGTCGCGATGAGAACCGACCCGATGGCGCGGTTCTGCGTCAGGTTGGTGAACTTGCTGAGCTCCTTCTCCGAGCCCCCAACCCCGGTGCGCTTGTTCAGGTACTCGTCCCGGCGGCGGGGGCTGCGGTGCGCGCCGCACCACACCAGGCACTGCACTATCAGGACCTCCGGGTTCATCGGGTACGTGTAGCCGTGGTCGAGCTCGTTGATGGCCAGGTCCAGCGGCGTCGCGCCGTCGTTGTTCATGATGCTCAGGTTCACCTTCACGTCACGCACCAGCAGCATGGCGATCCTGTCGCAGCCGTGCTTCACAGCCAGGTGCAGCGGCGTGTTCCCCCTGCTGTCCCGCGCGTTCATCATCCTCCCGAACCTCGGGTTCTTGCACATGTGCTGCACCACCTTCTCCTTCTTGTGCTCGATGGCGCAGTGCAGGACGTTCCTCCCTCGGTTGTCCAGCAGCTCGTCGCTGTTGGGGCACGTCTCCATGAGCTGCTCGATGATGTCGATCTTGCCCATCTTTGCGGCGGTGTGCACGGGGAAGAGCCCGTCCACGTCCGGGATGTACGCCAGCGAAGAGTCCTCCAGCAGGAGAAGCTTCACTGCTCCGATCTTCCCAGCCGACGCCGCATGGTGGAGGGCCGTGTTCCCAGAGTTGTCCACCTTCTTCGCGAGCGTCGGCTCCCAGCACCACAGCGATTTGCTCATTTCTTGAAATATTCCAGTTGTATGCAAATGCAACACATCATCAGGAACCATATCAAATCAAAAGCACGAAATGCCCAAGAAAGATTGGCAGCTTACCTTCACTGGCAAGGACCGCAGCGTGCAGGGCAGTCTGTCCATCGGGTCCGGCGTAGTACGCCGGAGATTTCACCCCATCAGGCGGAGAGCCTGCGATCAGGACATCGACCATGTCGGCGCGGCCTAACGCGGCCGCCAGGTACAACGGGGAGAAGCCCTTCCCGTCGACCACCGCGGCCAGCCCACCGTCCGCGGACATGAGCTTCGCCAGGACCGCCTCATGGCCGTTCCTGATGGCCTCGTGCATCGCGGTCGCACCTTCCGAGTTCCTGGCCCGTATCATGGACTCCTCGTCGCTAGACGCGCCAGCATACCACGGCGGCGACGCTGCCACCGTCGCAGGGGCAAGGGCATGCTCCATGAGGTAGCACACCACGTCGACATGCCCGGCCTTCGCGGCACAGATCAGAGGAGTGTTGCGCAGGTTGTTCCTGGCCCTGACGAGCGACGCGTCAAGGTCGCACATTATGCGGGCGTGCTCCAGGTAGCCACGGCCGGCGGCGATATGGAGCGCCGTGTTCCCCTCCGAGGTGACGCCTTTCAGGCAGCTCGGGTTGCCTCGCTGCGTGGCTTCCAACTCGCCTCCATTATCAGTAGTGCTTCTCAAACCGAGGACCTGGTCTAGGAGCGCCTTGTCGCCGGTGGCAGCAGCTCTGAGCAGCTCATGGTTCATGGTGTGTGGGGTGTGCCGTGGTGGTACACCTGTTGAAGGAGACATGATCATGGTGTGGTTTGAGCACGGCATTAGTTTGAGTGCTCATACAGTAATTCCAGACACTAAAGTAGGCGCTTTAAGCTAGCCCTCCTGCATAAATATACACATAAATATGGGCGATTTGCATGGTAATTTACCACATTAGAAAGAAGAGTCAAACACACAACCGCGTAAGTTACTTGGCCCCATCAATCAACATCAAAATTTTGGCAAAGCATATTATAACTGCAAATAGAAGCCACTAATTTTGCACAAGATGACAATCAAAAGCTCAGATCGCTGGAAACGGGAGTTTGATTTCCTGATGTGAGTATGAATGCTATGGATGTATACAAAAGGCTCTTGAAATCACATGAAATTTGAGTTACACAAACATATGCTACATCGCGGCTTTCACTCAGCTCTCCAAGTACCATTCAGGTGTGTCATGGATGTTCAAGCATTGAAGTTTCATTTTATCTGTCGATCGAAAGCGGATATAGGGCAAGAGCATATCCAATTCATGAGACTAGCTATGAAAGTGAAAAACTAGTAGGGAGGCCAACAATCCTAAGTAATCTAGTTAGATTACGTTCAAGATGGGACACCGATGAATATCACAGCAAGTGGTTAGATATCATAATCCTGTCTAATGCAAATCTGAACAAGCGATATCAGTACGTGTCGCTTACTCAAAAAAAAAATATCAGTACGTGTCATGTGCATATGAAGGACAGGCGGACAGGCCATCAGAGCACATCTATTTTTTTTACAACCACCTGCTAGTATCTTAGCATAACTACTAATAATGAAAATGATTGGAAAGGTACCTGAGCTTAACGAGTATCTTAGCATGACTACTGGTACTACTACTGTCAATTTCAACTAGAAAAGAAAGGGATGCTCAAATGCAAGTTTGCTATTACTCCTACCTTAGTAACGTGTTACATAGAGAACATGCGCTGCGTTTGTTAACGATTCATTTTTGCATTGACTAATAGTGAATTACTAATATAATGACGCCACATGGTACTGCCTTTCATCATCCCTTCGATCACTTCTCCGGTGCTAAGACATGGCGTGATGCACGGCACCTAGTGCAATGTGCATCATAGATAGATGAGACAAAACAGAGCCAACCACTCCACCTTACATGCACAAGACAACAATAATCCGAGGACGTCACAATCGAGCCCCAAACACAAGCAAGCGGCTGCAGGACCATGCAATAGCAGCGAAATTGCGTAGGAATGGAAACCGATCAGCATCAGCTCCATTCCATTCCGGTTGCACGCGGTGTGCCGGTTGAGGTCCCTGGAAGGCTCCAACGGGAAAGAAATGGCATGGAACTTTGCGCACATAAATTTTACTCCCTCCGTTCAAAAATGGTACTCCCTCCATTTCAAATTATAAGATACTTTGATTTTTCTAGGTACATCATTTTACTATATATTTAAACATGTCGAAAGCTATGAATCCAGAAAAGCCAGAACGTTAATAATTTGGAATGGAGAAAGTAATTGTATTAGAACAGACAAAAAGTCATACATAATATATTTTGACCATTAATTTCTCTTATAACCTGCTTAAAAATCAACATCTTATAGGCACTTTTAACATAAATTTATTTATGCAAGTTTTATGCTCTAAACTTTCACACAATTTGACTAATTATTAGTCAAAATTTATGAACTTTGACTTTTCCTTTGTTCAAATATGATTATCATTTCTGAATGGAGGGAGTAAAATATACTACTAGAAGGAGAACACGACAGAAATAAGGACGCACCTCTATGTTTAGTTAAGTTGCGTGTTGATCTTCGAGCACGGGCATGTAAAGAAGAAAGTTACGTCATCTCTTTCTAAATATGATGAGCAATAGTTTGACACAGGGCGTTATTTGTTTGTAACAAAACTATAGAATGAGGAAGTCTATTAAAATGTGAATCTAGTGACATAATATTTTATAAAAAATTTATATCATTATAACGATAATTGATGTTTGAAGATCACGATGTTTGTACTCTTTATTTAAATGCACGCACTCTTATATAAAAAAAATTTAATCCGCGATGGCAGACAGCCCCCACGTATTCCGGTTTATAAAGAAGATCTTCTCACGCAGATCGAGAAAACCCTCGAACTCCTGCTCCAACCTTACACAGCAGCACCGTAACTCCGTGAGATGAGTTGATCATGGGCATGTGCTTTAGATGTAGGACAGATGAGAGAATTTTTTTCCTCTTATCGCTGCAGCCGAAGCCACAAATAAAAAGTGAGTCCCCTCAGGACTCACCACTCGGTCAGCCATGCCATTCCCACGCACTCTTATATATACGGCTAGCTGTAATGTTTAGTGCACATCACGTACCAGTGATGCATTTGCTTGCTTTTTTAGAAGTGTTTAAATTTTAAGAACAAACAAGACACTTTGACACACAACAACCAATAAAATAAAAAATGCAAAGAAATTTTCTGAGGTTGTCTTCTTCTTCCTAAAAACACGTTACTCGCCGAAATTGAAAAACACAAGGTAACAGATGCAGATTTCTCTTGCAATTGATGATTGCAGTAGCCACCTGGTGCTAGCGACAAGATCTTGAAATCGCTACAAGAGAATCGTCTTTGGACACACACCAAACAATGCAAGATTGATATTTCCACCATTATCGTCAAACCAAAGGGTAGAAGGGTACCGGATCTTGCTGCAGAAATCGAAGAAAGATGATGAAGTCGTTGATTCCATGGGCATTGAACAACGCTACACTCCCATAAAGAGTCCAACAATAATCGAAGCTTTGACACAGATCTGTTAAGCCTCTGTCTCACAAGGTTGCTAACGACGCCAGAGGAAGCACCATCGTTAAGGTAGAAAAGAACCCAAAAGACTTCATTATAAAACGACAGAACACCCTGTAAAGCTACATTTTGTAGACTCTGAACTTTTGCTCCCTACTGAATGAAACGGCAGAACACCTGCCACATTATTATGCTCAAGAAAGAAAACGAAATCATCGTCATTGCGACGATCTCGCCATGGAGACTCAAAAGCCACCCTACCTCTTCGTCGCTGAAGAGGGAGCATCAAAACCCATAATCCATGGACCTAGAACTCGATATACTAGTACTACTACTATGGGTGCGCGAACGGCCTGGCTGACCGAGTGGTCAGTACCTTACTCTTAGAGTGATCAGAATTCGAGTCTCGAGAGACTCACTTTTTATTCGTGGCTTCGGCCACAGCGATTAAGGAAAAAAAAACTCTCATTTGTTCCACATCCAAAGCACGGGTCTATAGCCGACTCATTTCACGGAGCTACGGTGCCGCCGTGTATAGGTGGAGCAGAGATTCGGGGTTTTTTGATATGCGTGAGAAGATCTTCTTCTTAAGCTGGAATACCGGGGGGCTGTTTAGCCACCGCTGATCGAGTTTTTTTTACTACTATGGATGCAGCCGTGCAGGACGGGCCTTGTTTAGTTTCTCCCCTTAAAGTTTCGTCCCTATCACATCGTATGTTTGGACAGAGTATTAAATATAGAGTAAAAAAATAACTAATTGCACAGATTGGGACTACTTTGAGAGTCGAAATTTTTAAACCTAATTAGTCCATGATTTGACAATGTGGTGCTACAGTAAACATATGTTAATGACATATTAATTAGGCTTGATAATTTCGTCTCACGGATTCCTAAGGACTTTTGTAATTTGTTTTATTATTACTATCCGAACACTCCCATGTAACATCACATGTGACACCTGATATGATACTCCTAAACTTTAGCCTCTTGGATTTAAACACCACCCATCCAAATCGCCAAAAACGGAAGAGGGAGTGAGGGCCTTCCAGAAATGATTCCTCTGCAATCAATTACTGTGCAATGAGGCCCATTTATTAGTGAGCCAGCCGAGGATCTCATCGCAGGCCTTCCATGATGGGGAGAGGTACGGTGTCTCTTACGAGTGCAAGCTGCGTTGGTGCATGGCCAATAAAATTTATTTTCTCTTCCACACAAAGACCATATATATATCTCCTCCTTTTCTAGTTTTCTTCAACCTTTTTTCCTTTCGCATACGTAACATATTTGATGTTTTTTTTGTAGAAATGGGGATGCTGGTTCCTAAGAAAACATTTGGTGGAGACAAATGGAGAGAGCAATAGCGTTTCTTGGGCCATGGGCCAAATATACCTCCTCGATCAGACGGAAGCCCATGTGATGGTGCCTGCGGTCCTCGAGTCATGGCTCCATCGAATGTGGAAGTCTATCGGATCACCGTAGTAGGAGTAGCCGAAGTAGGATGCATTTGGTGGCGATGACGCAAAGTTTCAGCTCTCTTTACGATTTGACGGACACAATACAGAAAAGGCACCTATACCTATTGATTAATTATATATATACTAAAAAAATTGGCGCTTCACAACACCAAGCATTATAAAACATCATAATTTTCTAGCTACTCCGACTATCATACTCAGCCATAGGGGAAGGGACTAAATCAAAATTAAGGTAAAACTCAGTAGTAAATATAGAAAAAGCATATTCTTATACTTTCTCATTCGAAAAAAAACCAAAGGCACTATAAAGTCAATAAAATAATTCTTCATTGATAATTCAAATAGGATGGTGTTTATATCGGTACGGCTGATACTTTATCAGCCGTACCGTTTCAGCGAAATAACAGTGTTTTTCTCTTACAACAAATCAGCATCAGCATCAGCTTTTTTTTCAGCCATCCGAACAGGGCCTAAGTCACAATCATATATCCAACTCTACAACGATTAAAACAGCTTTGTTTATTATTGTGAATATTTGTGATACACAAAAACACCGATGTTTCTTAATACCATAGCCCTTTGCAAGAATGCGAGGTATAGGTACATTGTACTGATAAGTGGGATGCTAGATATATTGACCTAGAAGTCTTAAAAAAAATAATTCAAGTGAGAAATCCAAGTGACTAACAAGAAAAGAAATAGGATTAATTAGGAGTTGGCTAGGAAAACTAGCCAAGGCCAATTTGTCTTGGTTTTAAACCTCAACGGCTAGTTGAGACAAAAACGGTTCAGGCTGCTTTTTGCTAAGTAGTGCCGCTAACGGTTAGCTTTTGTGGAAGGGCTATTTCTATTTATACCTTTCCCCACAGCACTTCTCAGGGTTGCTGGTGTTTTTTTAATACTTGCCTAACATCATAGCGTTTGTGAGAGCTCTCGGTCCACTCTTTGTGGGATTTGAGTGAAAAATGTGATAGGTGAGAGTTATTAAAGCTTTTGTGAGCTTGTTTGAGCACTAGAGAGCTAAACCACACCTTGAGCACTTCGTGGCAGCGTCTAGTTTTGTGGTGAAGCATTTGTTACTCTTGAAGCTCGGCTCCTAGACAACTAAGCATCACTGGCGAGCACACAACTTGTGGAGTGCCATGAGATAGTTTGTGTGGGTTGCAATCTTGCCCCTAAAAGGGAAAGGATCATCTAGTGGATCATGGAAAGTGCTTGAGAGAAACTTGGCTAGAGCTTGACCGCGATTGGTCGCTCACAACTTCCTCAACGAAGATGTAGGGGTCCAATGGGGGTCCAAAATATGGGAAATGCATCGCTACGTCTCCCGTGATCTCATCTATGGTTTGCCTCACATTTGCATTCAAATTGTATATTTGAGCTTCTGATTGTGTCTACTCGGTTGTGTGTGTTTGTAGGTATAGAAATAGTTTGGATAAGTTGCAAAACACTCCAAGAAGACATACATACAACACGTTGGATTGGATTGGAGGAAGAGAGCGTAGCGAAGTCTCTAGGGAAAATGAGCAAATACTAACTTTTGTGTCGAGCTTAGGAAAAAGAGGTGGATCCAGCCTAGGCCGATTTTGGCTAGTTTTGAACAAAAATACGAACTTTTTAATTTTTTCCTGCAATATGTGTTGCATGTAGTTAGGTCAAACTCGGAGTCAAATGTCGGTCCATGCCATGCAAATTTTGCACATCTTTTGTATTTGAGTGCTTGTTGTTTTAATTGTGCATTTTAGTTTGGAAAAATTGTAAAATTAGATGATAGCATATTCATCCCTCTCTCAGGCATCGACTGCTGGCCCTTTCAAGGAGGATCCGCGCCGCCAGGCCTCTATATGGCAACCCAGCTCCCCATCCTTGGCCCAGCGAGCTACCTGGCCCAACCCGGCCGAGCAGCCCAGCTCACCCTTCCCCTGCTCTCACGTGCGCGGCACGGGGGGGCCTCGTACGCAAGCGCACGAGATGGATGTACCATGGGTCTCTAGGGTCGCTGAGGGAAAAAGGAGCCAGGACGGAGCCCCGTAGTCTCTCTTCCGTTAGCGTCTAAGAGGAGTTGCACGTTGTCTTCTTGTAGAGCGCGTTGGGGAGGCGGCAGGCCTGGAAGAAGCCAAGCCGCTCCTCGAGAGCAAGTGGATCTATCGGCCGGCCCTGGCAAATTGCTCGAGCGCCTTGGAGGGTAGCTCCCTTCTCGAACATCCTCACCTGGGTTTGCACAACAACAAAAAATCAACGAACTTTTTCATTTTTCCGTGGAACCCTATACGCAATATAAAGTGTTGCATGTAGTTATTAGGTCAAACCTAAGTCAATTGTCTATTTTAGCAATTTGTTAATAATTATAAAATTGACAACATAATTAGGTGTATATGCACTAAATAACGCAATAAGGCTTAATTTAATGGATTAAGTTCAAACCATCCACTAACTATAGTATAAATAGTTTAAATGCCATACCAATAATTGAAATAAGGCATAAAAGAGAATCGGAGACTTACAATGTTATTCTTGTGACTATTTTATTCAACGCTTTCGAAGGGACATAAATGTCTTGATTATATTATCTTTATCAACTTCAAAGAAAATATCCCGTTCAATAAAAGTGACTGGACAATCATCCAAAAGACTATCTCTCATCTTATTTCTTAACTTTGTTTTCACAAAAACATCGCAGAAAATACCCTTTCAACACTTGTTCTTGCCGCAGGTAGAAGCAATACTAATTTGAGGAGCTCATAAACCATATCATATACTTTGTACCTCTTTATTTCAACAAGCTTAACTGAGAGATCAACAATATTGTTTAGACCTTTGAAGCTATCATCCTGTCTCATGTCATCAATATAATTATGTAGCTGCAATTCAAGTTTAAGCAAATTATTATTTGAGAACTCCTTTGGGTAGAGCTCAGCTAGTCTACGTAGCTTCTATGCATCAAAAGAAGCAAATGACTTGGAAGGACTAAAGGCCGACATACAAGACAATAACTCCATATTAATCTCATCAAACCGGTTATCAAGTTCTTGACTTGTTTGATCAATGATATCAGTATATAATTCTCTTCTAAAGTGGTCATCATTGGTTTGCTTTCGGGCACGAGCTTTCCTTGCTGATTTTTCATAAGGAACATAATCACCATCCATAGCAGGAACTTCAACACCATGTTTATCGCAAAATAAAGTGACCTTTTCAAGAAAATTATTCCAACCATCAGACCTTAATTATTGCATTCTTTTCTTTGCCACATAAAAAAGTGATATTGCATTAAGAATATCTTGGTCCCTTCTTTGTAAACACTTAGATAACTCATTTGTATATCCAAGAATAATATAAATTAAGTGTGCAAAGAAAACAAATTCAAAGTTCTCAAATGCTCCAGTCACAAAATGTATTTTGATCCAATCATCCTTATATGCAGGATCATCCCCAAGATCAACCAGTACATCATGGATTGCTTCATAAATAGTAATGATGTTGCATACAGTTTTGTAATGAGATCCCCATCGAGTATCTCCAGGCCTAAGGCAAACCCATCTCTTGATGTAATTCATTTCCAGATTAAATAAATTGCACTTGCTCGATTGAACTCTCACATGCGATTATGGATCACTCACATGATTCGAGTACTAAACAAAAGATCAATCTAGATCGACTCTGATGTTGGGACAAATCCTCGACCTCGCTGCGTGATGGATGATTTTATGATTTTAGCGCTAAGCAATTAGCAATTAAAGTACATATGAATTTTTTTACAAAAAGCCGAAGAACAAGGATTGAATCTCTCCTGAACGGCGGAACAATTCCGATCACAAATGTTGGTGCGGTCGTAGGGCAGGGTGAAGGCCGAATTGCCGAACGGCGAACGGGATGAGGTCATGAGGACAACTAGACAATGACGGGCCGCGGGCGACAGCCAACGGCGGCGGACGACGTGAGTGATCTAGGCGTGCAGCCACACAGGATGCGTGAATCGTGATGAAGATGATTAGATGAACCATCGAGCGTAGAAGACTCAAAGTATACGGCGGCATTGCGTTGATCCGTATTGGGCTATTGGCGTCTTCGTCGTCGCTGGCCACATGGGCCGCGTGCCCGCGTGGGCCTGACGCTCGCTCGCGTCCTGCCTTTCGCTCGCGCTTGGCGCTCGCATGCTCGGCCTCGGCTCTCAGGTACACATCAGATGAGTGTTTTTTCTTTTTTTATATATAAATACGTATATATACGTGCTTACTTGCCGAATCGCAGGGCATGCCGGTGCATACTCGGCATACCATGTAGCTCCGCCACTTTGCTCACCAACTCCCACAGCCCATTGCCACGCCTCCGTTCCCCTCCCTTCCCAGCGCAGTAGAACCAGACCAGCAGCATCACGGTGAGGCACCGCTGCAGCGCCTCGCGTCGTCGCCAGAGCGGCCACGGCGAGTCCCTCGCCACCAAGCTCCGCCTCATGGACGCCGCACCAGAGTCCACGCACCGCCACGGCTCCTTTCAAGGCGAAGCAACCACCTCCACCTCGCCAGGAAGCCACGCGATGTCGGCCACGTCGTCAAGCCGCCAGCACGCCACGCCTGCCCATCCTCCTGTGGCTTCGCACAGTGCGCGACCACGCCGGGAGTCCGCACGGCCACTACGCCATCACCCACACCACCTCACCCGCTGAGCACGCGCACGCACTGACCCAAGGCCTCGTCGTGAGCCTCCTCAGCGGCTTGACGCCGATTCGGCCAACAACCCACCACCAAGGCCTCGCCTTTTCCTCGCATTGCCTTGCCGACCACCTACACTCGCCGCACCCCGCACAATCGTAGAGCCTCGACCTTTAGCCGTGATGCGAACCCATCCCAGCAACGCATGTCACGTGCTCGCTGCGACCTCGAGCCCATGCCCTATGAGCCCGGCTTTGGTAGCCCCTATTCCTTCCTCTGTAACCACAGCATGGCGGTGCCGCTTCACTCGCGCCACCGAAGCCTCGCCGTCACCACACTCACGCCGGTGCTCGAGCACGGTTTCCAGGCAGCCGTCACACACGCGCGTGGCAGCGTCTGCATGAGCACGCCGGCAAGCTCTCAAGCACCGCACAAGGCCAACCTTGCCACCACCATAGCAATCACGTCTCCGAGCACCGTCTCGCTGCCGCCCTTAGGAGCCACCTCGCCACTAGCCAAAGCAAGCCCCTGGCTGGCCGCAGTTCGCCTATAGCTAGCTATAGCCCGCTGGCAGTCGGCCGCATCATGCTGCTGTTGGCTTTAGCCAGCCAAAGCAAGCCCCAGCTGGCCACGGATGTCTCCGACAAACCCCTACACTGATCGTGACCACCGCATATGCAAGTGCGCCGAGGACGCCATGACCTAGCCACGGCCATGATCAAACTCTTAGAGAACATCTATGCTACCTAGGCCACACTCGCTAACCTACGATAAGCCAACCCTCGTCTTCCCACTTGGGAGACATCCATGCACGTACACCATTATGACTTAGCCACAACAAGGCAGAGTAGAGCCCCGACCTGCAACCCATGCAACCTACCTTGGCATTCGAGTGTGGTAATGCCAGGACCGATCTAATTCCAACGTATGGCATAGACAGACCCCACTCGTTAGCCTCGCCTTTGCCCAATCCTAACCTAGCATAACTTCAGCAGTCCGACCCATGTAGCCATGAGAACCTGACGCCAATATTAGGGGCCAGTCGACCCTGCACCCATACCGAATCTAGCCTAGCTACGGCACCTAACCTAGACCCGAAGCCACCTTGCGCCTACCAAAACTTAGGTCAAAGCCCTCAGTTCACAACCATGCATGAGTGGATTTGGTTCTTCTTTGTTCTTTTGGCTCTTTGTGATAATCCGTAGATTATAGGGTTATTGGTTGGACATGCGTCAGCGCTACAAGAGGAACAATGGAGTGGAGCTGACCTTGGAGGTGGAGGCCCCTACAGATCGACTACACTAACCGACGGATACAACCAGTCAACAGGTGCCACGTCCCACCCAACCTCGTAGAATCCTATTAGGCATGCAATAATATAGCTGCTAGTGCTTTATTTTATGCAATTGAACTGTGATAGGTTGCATGGTAGAATTGCTTGTAAGCCATTACCTTGATGCAACCTTTACCCCTGCACACCCACTGATAGGCTAGATGCTCGCTTACTACTTACTTCCTACTTCTACTACGCATTATATCTGTGATGTGATGCTTGGTGGAGGATTATTTGTGAGTGGCTAAGGCACCTGGTGCTGCTAAAACTGGTGATAACTTGGGGAGATCTTGGCATGCATCTTGGGTGTGTGGTGAGGGTTGAGTCGACCGGACAGGATTCTACGACGAGTCCTTGGAACAAGTGTTGCCGAGAGGGTGTGACCTGAGCATGCTCTATGATGAGAGGTACCTATGGCGGGTACATATGAGTGGAGTAGATCCCGGGTTGCGTCGCAGGGGTGAGCCCCTAGAAGGAGGTGCCATCGAGGCACGGGGTGTCGGTTGACCCCACTTGAGAAGATGTCCTGTCTGATCCCCCTAAGGACCGGTATATCGAGAGAACCGGATCATAGGACCCTATGTACACACCACTCATTCCTGAATGTGTAGGGAATTGATGTTAACCAGCTAGGGTGATGCCACTACTGCCTAGGATGTAGGTGATAGTGTAGGGAGGTACGGGAGTATGGCTCACACCCTCCTAAGACAACATAGTGACCTTGAGGGTCTGGTACTACGTCTCACAGTCAGAGATGCCGGTGGACTCGGGGTGACTCAGGGCTGAGTGGCAGGGTGACATTGTACCGGTTGGGAGGCAGCCCGGTATCAGCCTAGACGGTGGCCACCATCGATGATGGTGATCTTGTGGTTCTAGGTGTACACGCTCTGCAGAGTTAATCGATTTATACGTATAGCCGTGTCGACGGATATGGACATTCCTATGATCTACGCTTCCCTTGATTAGTGAGATGAGTCCTTTCTTCTTCTCCCCCTAGGTTTGGTGTTGGTTTCCGGCTTTGGCCGTTGAGGCAAGGCACAAGAGGGAGTTGTCCTTGCCGCCTAGAGAGTGAGAATGTGGTGAGATGTGTGTGATGGGATGGGTGAATGTGTGAATGAGATGTGATAAAATTTGATGAACTATTATAAAATATTAAAATATTGATGAACTTGCATAGGAAAACTACAGCCATAAATAGGCCTTTTGCTCTACCCTTGCATTCCACTTACCACAAAGCATACACTAAGCATAGGGTGGGAGCCAGTGGCTAGTACAAATTGTACTGAAAGATATTTGGCCGGTTCGGATGTCATCTACAGACGACGACAACAGAGATTAGAAGGATTAGATGGTCTCATTCCTACGCTCAATTTTGGTTAAGTAGATGAAGTCTACACCCGCTGATACTCTATGCCTACTCTAATGATTGGCCGTGAAGGAGGAGCCTTCACCCACCGACGCGCTATGTCTACTCTGGTGCTGATCTATGTGTGTTTCCGCTAGTATACGTTGTACTTAGGTGTGTTACCAAGTGTTGTAATATCTTATAAACTTGTAATTCCACGATGTATGAACTGTGATATCAACTGAATAATGATAATGTGACAGCTTGGTCTTCCTGGACTATCACATTATGATGTAATCTGCGGATTTCCCTTCGAGGAAATCATGGATCATTTCATAGCCACCGAGGGAAGCTGTCCAACAGCAATGCACCGGGATGGGAGCTATGCGGAGCATCAGGCGAGCGGGATGGGCGTTAGGTGGTTGCACGCCGAGGGAGGGCAGGGGAGTGTGGGGTGGCACCATAAGCACTTGGGTGAGCACAGTTCCGAATAGGCGCGGGGAGATAAATGATCGAAACTAGAAAATAGGGGCCTCTTCTAGGGTCCTCAGGTATAAAGGTCCAATGGAAGAATTTGAGAGCCTCCTACTTTTGAAAGTGTAGGCAGGGTTCCTGCTAGACCCATGTTTTTGACCCGTGCCCTCAAATTTTGGTTTAGAGCCTTGTCGTGGGTTTGATTCTGTGGCAGTAACTAGTGATCTGAAGAACATGGGTTGATGCATGTGATTTAAGTGGCTTAAGCTCTCAAGACATAAAGCGTTTATCCTAGTTCGAGCGTCTAGACCCTACATCCAGCAGTGGTGTTCTTCGTGCAAATTTGCTACTCCCTCTGTTCCAAATTATAAGTCGCTCTAACTTGGTATATCAAATTTATTATGTATCTAGATCGATGTTATGTCTAGATACATAGCAAATTTAATGTACAAAAAAGTTAAAACGACTTATAGTTTAAAACAGAGGTAGTACTTGCTTTCAACTTGCCTTTTTGTAAGAGTTCCACCTGAATTAAGTTCGTAGGCTTCTTTACAAATTTCTAGTGGCAAGTTTGTGGTAATAAGAGGTGGAAATTTTGTAGTTTTGTTGATTTTTTTCTTTGACTATAGGTTCCATAAATCTATCTAGATTGGTCACATGGACATAGCATCGTTGAATTTATTATGAATAATAGTTTTATAATAGAGTAATGTAATAATGTTTTTGTTATAATTTTTAATCAAAAGAGAGGTAGTCAGATCAAATGTGTGTATTGGATACCATGTCTATGTCTAAAATATCTTACATCTGCGAACAGAGAAAGTGCCTTTTCGCAACAACAAAAAAAAGGAATAGAGAAAGTGTCAAAACAAAGTGTCGAATTTTTATTACATTCTTTCTATATCTCACTGTTTGTTATGATCTCCACCAATTGGCCCTTGGATCCACGCCCTGATCGGGGGCGCCCAACCGCTCCATGCTTGGTGGGCCCCCATCGCACAGCACCATAAAAGGGAGGTGGGGGCCGGGGCACATGGCATGAGGTTCCCCTGAGCTACAGGCCCCCACCGACCATTCTCTAACGTGAACCGATCCAGAGAGAAGGTTCTGCCAGTGACGGGAAGCCGCCACCGACCTCATCGTCGCCTCTGCATCGCCACCACCACGCCTACGTTGCCACGACACTGGCGTCCACATTGATGCGGCGCCATGGACCCAACTATGCTAGGGCGAGGTACAGGAACAGTTTCTCCATCTAAGAGCAGTTTATCCCCTAATCTACGTTTTAGAGGTACTACAACCTCTCAATGGTATCGGAGCCAGGTTCATCTAATGTGTAGATCCAGATAGGGAGAGTAGCAATTTAGAAGGAGATGAGAAAGATCCAATTCAGATCGAAGGAGAGGGTTCCTAACCCTAACCCTAGAAGGGGAAGAACCACAGAAGAAAGAGGGCTCAATTTGGCCCGATTCGGATCGACCCAGACATGAACCCTAACCCTAACTCGCAATTGGTAAGCGGGGAAGATGAACAGTGGGTTCGGTCAAACCCTAACCAGCCGGATCTATGACTGGGGAAGGGGAAGAAGCAAAGAGATAGAGGGTTTGAATACTAACTCAAACCCTAAGCATCAACCCAAACCTTAATTCCATCGGGGAAAATGAACAGCAAAACCTAACCCTAACCCTAACCCTAACCCTAATCCCCAATCAGCAAAGAACTAAGAAGAACACAACAAGATCCAAAGACAGAAGAGGAAAAGGGGAAGAGGCCTACCTCGGCGCTCCACCACGCTGCCGCCTCGATAGCTGCGAGAAGTACTCCGAGCCGATGCTCGTCGGGCCTGCGTGAGCTTCATGCTAGGGCGCTTCTTTGCCAGTTTTGCTTTCGGACGGTGGCGCGCTCACCCATTGGGAGCACGCATGCCGCAAGCAGGGCCGGCACGGCGGTGCCATCTCTCTCTCTCTCTCTCTCTCTCTCTCTCTTTGCTCTCTCACTCGGTCGACGGCTATCGTCGTTGAGAGAGAGAGAAAGGGAAGAGCAAAATGGGGGCTAGGGTTTTGGGGCAGCGTCGATCGAGCGTTTTTGCTCGCACGAGAACCACGCGGAGCCGTCCGATTAGATCCGACGGCCAGCATTGCTCGGGCTATTTTTGGCCTAGGCGGGGAAGCAAATTCTGGCCCGTGCCCGGGAGTTGTGGCTTGATGCTGCGCATGCACACCCAGATCCCGTTGGGCATGAGCCGGGTTAACGTCTTCTTCTTCATGACTAGGCCACGGCTGGGCCACGCTACTTTCTTCTTGAACCTGGTCCACCGATTTGCTTTCGCCGGGTCGGGCGAATGAGTAGTAAACGCATATTTTAGTTTTATTATTTTCAGTAGCAGTTTTGATGAATTGTCAAGTTTTGTATCTCTGTCAAAATTTGAACCAACGGGATAATTTTTTAGAGAGTAGATGAATAAAGTAAAATGCTTCTGAAAAGTAGATAGAGAATTTTTCAAGTTTTCGTTGCAAAGTTCAATGTTGATTATCTTCTAATTAAATTTGAAGCAACGGTAGAATTTAATTTGAAGAACAGTTATATTTAGTAAATTAAGATTATGTTTTATCCTCTGATTAAATTTAGAAAATTTTAATTGGAGGAGTAGCCAAAATTTATTTAAGTTAATTACGATATTGTTATTTTCTGACCAACGTTGATGATAACAATATTATGATTTTATTTATAAGTTTTCCATGCATTAATTCTATTTCTGACCAAAGGTGATATAGAATTACTGTAGAAGAATGATGTATTTATGATATTGCTATTTTTCTGACCAAAGTTGATAATAGCAATATTATAATTTAATTATGAGTTTTTCTATGCATTAATTCTATTTTCTGCCCAACGGTGATGTAGAATTGATGCAGAAGCATATTGTATGTTTTATTTTAACCGACAAGATCACTCGGCTGCATGCCAATGGGCTGCAATGCTGGGATACGTGAACGGAAAGGCTTGAGTCAAGTCAGTTCAGGATAATTTTTTATTAGTTTACTAATTTTCTGATTAAATTAGAACCAATGGGAAGATTTAATTGGAAAATAAAGTATAAGTGAATGTTTTAGTCGTTATAACTAAGTTTTCGTATAGATGTATCCCGCATGGGGAGAAGTTTTGGCATAGTACTTATGCTAGTCAATCCTACATGGTGGGAGAAGTTTTGTGATGATTCACATGTTTTGTATCCCACATAGCGAGAGAAGTTTGGATAGCTCTTATGTTGTCCTAGTATTGACTTTGACTCAATAGAAATGCATCGTCATGGTCAATACTAACAAAGACTTGCAAAAGTACTGCTAATGAAAGATCTCGTTGAGTTCTTAAAGTGAATTAAGAAAAGTGTACTCCTAAACGGATCAAGAAATAACTTTGTTTATATGACATAATCATGTGAATGAAGTTAAAAAAGCGTCTCCTCGTTTACAGACTTTCTGAATAGTTATCAAAATTATGGCAGTAAAGTTCATGCCATATTTCGAGGGGAAGAATATAAAGATTAATTAAGAAAAATACTCTTCATTAAGAGTGAGATAAAGATTAATTAAGATGAATGCGATCGTTGGAGGAGTACAATTGTCACAACGTTGATATCCCTAAACAGAGAAATAGCTAAATTCCTAGACCTTTTTTAAGTTCTGACAGGAAAATAGTGTAGTCAGTCTCAAAGATGTTAAGGTGGTGCTTAAAGCGCCATATGAGAGTTTAACGGATTAAACCTAAAATAAGATATTTGAAGATACACTATCTTTAGAAAAGATGGAAAGATCTGGAGGAGCATGGTATGTAGAGGTATGTAGAGACCTAAGACTTGAAGAGAAGAGGGACTGTGTGCCCACTCCAGTGACTTAGGAGCAATAAGTTTTCTCAATACCTATTGATGTTGTATGACAATACAACACCTGTTGTTAGCTCTACGAAGAAGATGAATAGTATAAACAAAGATCTTGTGATACAGGAGCCAATAGAATCAATTGCCTCTTGACAATGAAGAGCAACAACAGCCCCATATGAAAGTGCTAGTAGCTGAGGCCACAGAAGGTCTAGCTGAGGTCCCAGAAGGTCTCAAAGAATTAGTAAACCAGTTTTCTAAGGACTAGGAAGTCTATGTTAATAAATAAATTCAAATAGAAGGTGATCCCACCTTATTTGAAGAAGCCATAAGAAGTATTTACTCTTTTAAATGGCAAGAAGCTATGGAAGTTGAAATGAATTCGATGAGTACCAATGATGTTTGGGACTTAGAAGTAATTCCTAATGAAGCCAAAACAGTAGGCTGATAATGGGTCTATAAGACAAAATATAACTCCAAAGAGAATATAGAAAGATATAAAGCACGACTTGTGGCAATATGCTTTAAGCAAAGAGAAAGAATAGATTATAATGAGAGTTTTCTCTCCAGTCTTATGTAAGGATCCTTTTAGAATTATAATGGTGTTAATAGCACATTACGATTTATAGTTACATCTGATGGATGTAAAGACGGTATTTCTCAATGGGGATTTATATGAAAATGATTACATGACACAACTCAAAAGGTTTTGTTGTGGAAGAAAAGAACATATGTGATATCGCCTGTAGAAATTCATTTATGGGTTAAAAATATGTCTCTAGACATTAGTATTGAAGTTGATGAAAACAATAAGAAAGTTTGGGTTTTAAAGAAAATGAGAATGATGATAGCGTTTATGCGAGGATCAAGAATGGAAAATTCATTTTCCACATCCTGTGAATAGATGACATTCTACTCCTTAGTAGTGTTGTTAATCTGTAATTAGAGAAGAAAAAGTTTTGTCCTCAAGTTTCAATGTGAATGATCTTGGTGAAGTTTCATTTGTTCTAGGAATCAAAATTCACTAAGATAGAAGAAAATGGGTTATTAGGAATATCGCAAATGCATACTTAGAAAAGATTCTAAAGAAGTAAAGTATGCATGCTAGTAAACTTACGTCTGCTCCTATAGTCAAGGGTAATAGTTTTAGGAACTTTAAGTGTTTCAGGAACCGATATGAGATCGATCAAAAGAATATGGTTTCATATGCTTCAGCTGTTGGAAGCTTGATGTGTGTACAAGTAAAAGTAAGAACTTACCCTGACGTAGTTTATGTATCCGAGATATTTTGGTAGAAGTCCAGTTCAGATATAGATCAATGGAATTGAGTTGAGAATGTCTTGCATTTGTGCAAAGTATTATAGATCTCATGCTTAGTAAGAAAGAATAAGAACTCTCAAATAGTTGAGGGTACAAAAGTTAAGTCTTGGCGAGATGTGTAGTGAAATCTACAACAGCTGCTAACACTCACAGTTGGAGTATTATTGTGGAAAAGCTCCAAAGAAACAGTTATGGTGTCATTAGTGATGCATACCATAGTATAGTTTGTTATGAGGCTTAAGGAACAAGCAAAAGAGGTTTAGGGAATATATACCCGGACATAACAATGGTAGACAACAACAATAATCATTTAAAGTAAGTTAACTCCTAAGACAGCAAGTCAATTGTGCTGTCAAACATATTGACACTAAGGTATATGTTGTAAAGGAGAAAATCAAGAATCATTTTGAAAGCATTGAGCACATAAGTACCGAGTAACTACTTACGGACCGCTTAACAAAGGCTAAGCACTCAGTGCGTTCAGAGAACACACAGTCGACATGGGTTTATGGGAAAGCCTATGATTTCTGGATACTGAGGGCCTAATTGAATATCTGTTTCAAAACAGAGAGGTGCGTTGTAGCTGTTTAATCTAATGGTAACATACCATGATGATAAAGCACGCTCTATGCACTGATCTGTGATAGAACGGGAACAAGATAAAGTAAGTACGTTAAGTTTAAGGAATAAGGTGAGATCAAGGGGGAGAATATTAGTTATAATCTCCACTAATTGGCCGGGCCCTTGGATCCGCGTCCTGATCAGGGGCGCCAACCGCTCTATGGTTGGTGGGCCCCCGTCGTACAACACCATAAAAGGGAGGTTGGGGATGGGGCACACGACACGAGGTTATCCTAAGCTACCAGGCGCCCCACCGACCATTTCCTAACGCGAACCGATCCAGAGAGAAGGTGCTGCCAGCAACGGGAAGCCACCACCGACCTCACCGTCGCCTCTGCATCGCCACCACCGCGCCTACGCTACCACGACACCGGCGTCCACTTTGCTCCGGCGCCATGGACCTAACTGTGTTAGGACGAGGTACATAAACAGTTTTTCGTCTAAGAGCAGTTTATCCCCTAATCTACGTTTTAGAGGTACTGCAACCTCTCACTCACATGTATACCCGTTGATCCCATCATAACCCATGATCTGGACATGCTGTATATATGGCCTATATAAATTACTCCTGAACATGATCACAACCAGAAAAAGAAAATTAAAGAGCGCATAAAACAATCACAAGCACGGTGAAAATCAACAGGGGAGTTAAAAAATTACGGCCTGCTGCAGAGAGCTGCTTCCAGCCCTTGACAAGCCAACGCACTGCTCCACACGTCGTCGTCGCTGGCGAAGCCGTCCTGAAGGTTCATGGCGTCCTCGGGTAGCGAATCGAACGGCTCGTACTTGGCCCCAAGATGCCACGTTGACGGTAGGACCAGATCCCCGCCGTCCGGAGGCAAACCCAGCGAGTCGTAGCAGCACGGGTCCACGCTGAACGCCCCAAGCGCCGCCTCCGCACACGCGTCGTCGGGGCACTGTGGCGGGGCGGCGCTTGGCTCCGCCGCGCTCGCCGTCGAGGACAGCTCGCCAAACCCGCCGTCCTGCGTCGTGAACGGCTGCTGATCCCGCGGTGGGACGACGACGGGGCTCACGTCTTCACCTGACGACGACCCACTCAAGGTGTCGAGCGATTCCGGCACGACGGCGGCGGCGCACGGCTCGGCCGCCGCCGCAGGCTGATGGTTCAAGAACTTGGCGTACAGCAACGCCAGGTCGATCGTGGATCCCTCGGGCGCCACGACGGACGGATTCTCGGCTGCGTCGTCCGTCGTCGGCTGCTGGCACAGGCCGACTGGGCTGCCGATCATGCCTTCCAGCAGCAAGTCCGGCCGCAGCGTGGCGGGGGACGACGACGACGACGGCGACGACCGGTGCGAGAACGCCGCCGCCGCCGCTGCGCCACCGCTGGCCGCCGCCACGGCAGCGGCATCGACGGCGGCCATGGCTCGCACCACCGGCTTGCCCCGGCGGTTCTTCCGGCAGCCGCCGCCGACGGGCACGTTGCGGAGCGAGCCGCCCTTGGTCCAGTAGCGGCGGCAGCCCTTGCAGAAGTAGCGGGGCTGGCTGAGGCTGTAGTTGTTGTAGTAGCAGAACTTGGTGTTGGGCGAGTCGCAGCGCGGGCAGCTGGGCGCCACCTCGACGACGTTCGGGCGGTACCGCCGGTGGTCCAGCAGCACCGCCGCCCGCCGCCCCGGCGCGTAGGGCAGCATGTTCTCGCAGTGAGAAGACAACATCCGTGTAAGTGTAACGACGGTGGTGTTGCGGTGGTGCGACGAGAGGAGGATGTTGGAGCTCTCGAGCAGGTGGTGCGACAAGGAGAGCTTCATTTGTCAGTGGAGATCGAGTGGATGGGCCGTTTTATATGTGTGGCATGTGTGGCGAGACGAGACGAGTGGTGGTTTACCCTGCTTCGTTCTAGTTTCTTCGGTGGGTGTTGGTGCATGTGGCATGCGATCGAGCCTGTGTCTGTGTGTGCGCTGATCGCCACGGATGCGTCCAAGCTGTGGCTTGCAGACATGAGTGACCTGCAGCTAGCGTACGTCGTGAAATGGAAAACTGGCAAATCAAAAGGTACCAGCCCCAACAACCAGTGTTTGTGCAGTCCCTTTTAGCTGCTACAGCTACAGCCTACAGCGATGGTACGGTGATATATATCGCGTACGTAATGGCGCCATGACGATTACAGCCATGCACGCACAGTGCAGTGCGATCCGTTGATGGGAATGCAGAAGAAACTTTCAGGTTAAAAGAGAGCCTGAGCTGGAGTTTTAATTAGCACAAGCCACAAGCGATAAGATCGGCATCAGGAGGTCACGATCGCTAGGGTTAATATATCGCGACTTTGGAGGAAGCAAAACACTGTTGCATCTCTCCCTAGGCAGCTACTTATATATACGTAAATACTACTGCTACCATGGTACGTAATCGTATGCGGATGAATACATTACAAGCTACTACTAGCGCTGTTTGCATGATTGGCGATTTGGCGCTGCTCATGTGAAGGTACTCCAAAAACGAAGCAGAGGCAACGCCATGGGCACATGGTGCGCGCTGGGCGCTGTCGTCGCTCGCCGGCGTGAACTCGGCGCGCGGCCACTGCACGTCGATCGTCGTCGTGTGGTCCAGGTTCCTCACGTGGCGGCGTTACACGTGGACGTGGAGGTATACGTACGGGGCCTCAGGATCGAGCTCGGGGAAGTAGACGACGACTGTTCCTCGGGATCGCCGCCGACGTTCTCCTCTCTTATCGATTGGGTCGCGCTCGCGCGTCGTCGGCGTCGCGCGCGCGTTCATTCCGGCGTTCGGTGTGCCCGCCCCCAACATGTGGTGTGATGGTTGCCTATGATGCACCCCACACGGTTGCGCATCGGGACGCAACGCTTTTATGATGCCAACAGATGGTCTGCGTCACTCATTGGATCGGCCATGCATACACACCTACACATGTGTGCCCGATCTGGTCAATGCAAGCCATCGATCGACGACGTCAGCGTTATGATACCAACAGTTGAAGCCTCCAGCTCAACTCAGCGACGTCAGTGATATTTGCTTCTCGTTCGATCAGAGCATACCTAGCTATACTGCCACAAGCTGCCAATAATTCGTCGGTAACCGGCCAAAGGCCAGGCCGGCCCCTAACGAGAAACGACGCGCTCGCTAGCTAGGGCGCCCATGCATTGAGAGCGAATATGCAGGGCACTGAGATCATGCATCTCACATGCGTGTGTCCTGTGTCGTTCATATTCGTATTCGTAGTCTCATGTCAAACAAGATCGTATTCATATATATGTGGATCACGGCCGGATCACACAAAGCAAGTACACATATATGCCAAACAAGATCATACGTACGTGTTCATCATGTACCGAGCACATCAACGTATACATGACAACATCATTCGATGGATCAATCATGCGCGCGGTGCCGCCGGACGGTCGATAATCCGCGGCCGGACCCAGCACCGGGCACCCACCAATGCAAGAGCAGCTGGACCTCACGCGAGGACGGACGGAGGACATGCCAATACACGTCAGCCCGCACAGTGCTTGCGCACGGCGCCACGGCCCATCCGTCAAAACCAAACCAGGCACTGAAGAAAAGGCCAAGTACGTACGGTACGCCGGTACGCGCGCGCGCACCGGCGGCGACGACAAATACCTGCGCAGCTGCGCTGCGCCCGCCGCGCGACACGGCACCCGCGCACGCAGTCAGTCGATCTCGACCGATCCGTACACCGGCCGTATGTAGGCCATAGCAGCGCCTTGGTAGCGGCCAATAAATAGCGGTACGGTGAGCCCGTGCCCCGATCCGTCACGGCGCGCGGTTGGCGCGTCCGTCCTGGCTCCTACTAGCGCCGGCCCGCGCACCGGACAGCACGGCACAGCCCCGGCCCCGCGCGCGCGCGGCGTGGTCCATGCGAGACCTTGCGTGACGTACGTACTGGTGCCGCGCGAGACCTTGCGTGACTCGCGAACGGCCTTCGTGCGTGCATGACCGGCGGTACGGCGCGCGCCTGGCCTTGTGCTGTCCCCCGCGCCGGGCCGGCCGGCCGGTGACGAGAGCTGCGTCGCGTAGTCTCCATCGACCACCGGTGGGCGACAGCGACGGCGTGCATGCTATGCTACGGTGGCTAGCTCCTCGCGCGGCTGGTGGAAAGATCGGGCGCGCGCGGGCTCTATTAACTTCGGGAGAGCGACCGGTGGCAACGGAATCACATGGGCATGCAGCAGCGCGCTGGAGTGCGTGACTTGGTTCGTCGGCCAGTCGTGGACCGTTCAACCGCTGCGCAGTTGGGGTAAGCCAACGACGGCCGGGCTGTGTTGACCCGGCTGTGCACGGGACGTTTCCGATCCATCACTCGATCTCGGACATACACGAGCGACGGGGATCGAGGAGCGAAGAAACGGATTGGATCTAAGCCACGCCATGGAGCTGAGACCCGACCCACCTCCATCTCGGATCCGTGAGGCTGTTGCGCCACCTCCATCTCGGCGTCTGCTGTACAGGGAGACAGTGAGGCTGTTGCGCCACTGCTCAACCGTTGCGACGTGGTCCGGGCGTCAAGGAGCCGTGCTAACGTGGGCCCTATCCGGACGCCGATCCGTTTGCCGCGACCACGTGCATGGTAGTCGGCTATTGTAAAAGAGATGGGCCCTTGCTTGTCCCTCAGACTGTTCAGGCTGTGTGGGCCTGCTGTTGTTTCATCCATTTACTCGACTGTTGCTGTGGAGAGGGTTTCCATCCTGTTTCTAGCGAAAACTCTTTAAGGTGTTGTTCGGATGCATGTGTATTTACTTCAATCCATATGTGCTGGAATGGATTGGAATGAAACTTAGTTTGATTCCACTCCAATCCACTTCAATACACGTGGATTGAGATAAATACATGCGCATCCAAATAAGACCTTAGATATAGAACTTTATTTTGGCCTCAGTAGAAGATTTACACTCGATCAGTCCATTATTACGGTTTTGCTTTTTTTTTTTCTGGATTTTGGGAGCTCACGAAAGGCAAATAAAATTGGAGACTAACAAACTAAGCACTACCTATTAGAAGAAAACCAACCATACTTAGCGAAAATTGCGCAATCTCCAAACATTCGACATGTCATTTCGTTATAGGTCTGTTTTCTTTCTTTTGTAGGATTGACCATGATCACGTCCAGTGAGTATCTCTAATAGTAACATGTAAATAGGAGTATAGCACTTGGTACCCTCACGGAGGCCATAATTGGCTCAACAGGCGGGGTAGACCATGTCGATTGGCCCAGGACAAATCCAAGCCGAGGGGATGCCACACCGACTTGTCAAACAAGGCATATGCAAGATGTACATAGAAATTGACTCGATCTGTTGTAACTAACTAGAAAACCAATATGTAAACCGATCAAGATGGGACTCTCTATCTGTAGCGTTACCCTGGACAGTACAAGGAGAGGTAGGGATCCCCTAATCGGTAACCTAGACCTCATCCCAATAGACGCATAGTTGCAATCCCCTATTGACAGCTGACCCGATCGAGCAAATGGCATAAAAGCAATACAAACATCATCATGCATTGAAACAGGTAATAAATTTGTGTCACATGTGCTACCTCTACTCTGTGTGGTACATCGATTACTAGTCGACGGTAAAAAAAAACCCCGACAAGTCCATACTATCACTACTGCATAAAGTATTTTTTAGAGGTGATAAAATTGGAATCATTCGATTTCTAGGAGTGTGGTTAGCAACCTTCTCTACCCAAGGGTCTCTAGAATCAAGCGAAATCAAGCTTTCCTGCATGCTTGGTATGCTATCGCCCCTGGAAATGATTTTCGATAAATTAAATTGAAAATTGCTCCTAAGAATAGCAAAAATTGTTATAATTACGGGCCAGTTCCACTAGCTAAGCACCATGACGATGCGTCACATGTCATAAGTCACATATGAATTTTCATGCGAAATACATACGTGTGTTTCTAGGATTTTGATCCGTGACATCTTCTCACGTGCATACGAAACAACCCCTGCCCCTCCCTACTACTACGACATACACCCAGTTGTGACCAAGTAAAGACGCTATCCTTTTTTATTAATTTATGTGAATCTTGTATTGTTTTTTTGGGACCTAGCCGATCTCAAATGAAAAAAATCAACTACACATTCTAAATTACAACTTTAGTATAGAACGTGTCTCTATCAAGGTCATTTGGAAAATTGATTTGAATCTAAAAATCCGAGAACTTAAAAATGCATATTTGGAACACTAAACGATTTCAAATAAAAAATCATCGACTACAAAGTCGTACATCTCATCAAGTCTTATAACTTTGATATAAAGTTTATCTTGGTTCAACTTCATTTGAAAAAAAAATATGTTGCAACTATTTCTAGGGCAGTTTGCATTAACAACCGTGATTGAAAATCGATTTCTAGCCCTCATTGGTGTTAGCAACCACTCCGTAAAATTGCACTTTTTTTTTGAAAATTACACAGTACAACGTAGACGCCCACAACACGCACGCACACACTCACCCCTCCAAACACACGTACGCAAATTATACCCCTACGAGTACCTCCGAAAGACTGAACCGACAAATATCAAGATTCACCCGTTAAATTCTGGAATAAATTCAGGAAAATACGAGCACCCGTGCCAAGTCAAGAACTTGAACCCGGGTGGGCAGGTTCCACCACAAGAAACCCAACCAACCGATCTATGATCAGTTCGCAAAATTACACTTTCTCTAGCAGCACTTGGTTCCCCTTAAAATATAATTTCTTGGGGACATTTGGTAACCACTAATCGTCCATGTAAATTGTAAACATTTCCGAGTGTAATTGGCAACACTAACCACCCATCAAAATAGATTTCTAAGGATCGTACATCTTTAGAACCATTTATAAAGGCGGTTGGTGATACAACCGTGTCCAGAAAAAAGGACACCTCTAAGAGTTTGCTATAAGTCAAACATTTCAAGGTTTTGATAAGTTAGAAGAATATTAAATACTACCAAATTAAAGAGGTAGATTGTGAAAATATCTACCATATTAAAGAGGTAAATAGTGAAGATATCTACCATATCAAAGAGGTAATTTATGAAAAATATGTTTCATGACGGATCTAAAGTTGCTCATTTGATATCATAAACATTATTGTTATTTTGTGTAACTTGATGGAAGTTATAATATTTTAATTTAGCTTATATTTCAGGAGAGAGAGGGAGTATATACATTACTAAAAGCCCAAAGAAATGTAAGCTTTTGGATAATGGTAATTATATTATTTTTCGTTGTAGCATCTGAGTCTTAAAATGTCTATCCAAATAAGCCCCGAGGTGCAGTAAGAAGTTTTCTGGACGAGTGAATTGGCATGCAACAAAAAAAAAAAAAACGAACATGATCGAAAGAGAAATGCCTGAACAAGCAAGCGAACAAATCTGTCTAGACGAAAGACTGTTCATGCCATCGCTCGGACGGCACAAGCTGTTTTCATGAAGATGCTACTGTCCACGACATCATTTCACGTCGTGGACAGTACGTAGCTGGCTGTTATTGTCTAACTGCATTTCACGTCATATTTGACGTTCCCGTGCGGCAGAGAACAAATAAGTCAAGCACTAAATTATTAGGGGGCTTGTCGTCTTAGGGTCTTGGGTTCACATCAACCCCTCAACAACTTGCAAACATGTCATCGGTTATATGTCATGATACTGTGCTGTCCACGTACGTTCAGTGCAAATTGAATATTGATGCCTGATTCTAGGCTTCTCTCCAACTGTGGAAATTAAACATGACAGCGTCAAGCGGTAAACAGTATGTTTTGCCTATGAATATAAAGTGAGCATAATTTAAGCAGCAGTGCAATTGACACATATCTAAGCATCGAACAAATAATGCATACAGATCCCAAATTTTGCACCCATTCTTCACCCAATTTCACAGTCAAGCTCTGCGCGCTCGCGCCTCTGGCATCATTGAAGTTGTGGTGCACAGTTAGAGTCCAGCTCCGTGGGCTCACGCTCGAGCACTCGTTCTTCCTCGTCTGGTCCATTTGGCTCTAAGACGTGCGACCTTATCCTCGAGGTACGATGCCTTTCTGCTCTGGAGTTAGGTGGGGAAGCATGCCTCGAGGGTTATATTGGTGAAATCCCCATCCCGCTTCATCATCAAGCATTCGCGCTCTTAGTGCTAGCTCATAGCGCTGTTGAAGTCGTCCTCCGACTCATCGCTTGAGAACCGCTCAAGGAGGTTGTGGATAGATTCAGCCTTGACTTCATCCATCCTAACGATCGCATCGTTACATGAAAGAGCCTTGCACATTCGCTACACACAAAGTTCATGCTAGAAAGTGGCAGCAACATTCCTAAATCTTGGTCCTATAGGGTAGACTAGGGAGGACGCGCCAGAACCGGTGTTCTGGGGGTAGGTGGGTCCCCTAGCAAGCTGGTGCTTGACGTTGGCCAATATAACATTTCTTGGCATCCCATTTTGGTTGGGTTTGGACTGACCAAGGTGGATTTGTTGTGCGAGGATCTCTGGGTTGACCAGCAGAAGACTGACTAGAGATGGGGATGTCAATAAGTTGTCAACGGTCCTGTGTCCCCTCACATGCATGGCACCAGTGCTGAGTTCAACCTCACCAAAGCGATCCGTGATGAAGTCTAGGCTCCCAGAGCTGAGAGCCTGGCATGGAGGAAACATGGCGCTGGAGAAAGGACTCTACGACTGAAGCGAAGGTTGCACGGCAGCGTTGCCAGCTCTGACACTGCCAGTGGTATGGACCATCGAAGCTTGGAAAACACACATGACGCTCCCCTACCTAGTGCGCCAAGTGATTGGAACTGGCATGGAGGAAACATGGCGCTGGAGAAAGGACTCTACGACTGAAGCGAAGGTTGCACGGCAGCGTTGCCAGCTTTGACACTGCCAGTGGTATGGACCATCGAAGCTTGGAAAACACACATGACGCTCCCCTACCTAGTGCGCCAAGTGATTGGTGCGTCATACTGAAAGGATCTAGATGGCTAGAGGGGGTGAATACCCTATAAAAAATTCTTCTACAAAGCCACAAACACTAGAGCCAAGTGATTAGTACAATATGAGGTCCTAAAAGTTTCTACTTGCTCTAGCTCTAATTCTCCCAATGCAAGCCTCTTACACAAGTCTAGTAGCCGTTTTCTAGTCTATGTCACACAAGCAGATAATCTACACTAACAAAACTAGCTACAACTAACAAGAGCTAATAACAAAAGCAACTACCACTAGTTAATGCTAACACTATTATTACTCTAGGCTACTCAAGCAACTATCACACAACAAGAGTTCAAATGAAAGAGCAATAGTGATAGTGAGCAAACCACACGGGGTAAGAGATGACACAAGATATATCCCTGAGGTTCAGTTACTTGCCGGCAACCTAGGTCCTCATTGTGGTGAGTCCCCAAGTGATGGTTCGCGAGCTAACTAGCGTGACAAGCTAGACCCACCAAGGCTACAAGAATCACTCAAATGCTGCACTCATGATTCCATTAGAGTTGCCCTTCATGATCTCCCGCAAGGATGAGCACAAGAGCCCCTTACAATCACTTGATCAGAGCCGGCAATAATCACCAAAGCTGCTCAACAATCCTCTGCTGTCTCCAAGCCGTCTAGGTTGTGGCAACCACCAAGAGTAGCAAGAATCTCGTAGCTCAACTCGATTACTAGTGCCACTAGATGGAACAATGCAAATGCACTAGAATCACTCCCAATCTCACTTTGGATCAAGCAATAGGCAAAGAGATGAGTGGGAGGTGTCTGCTTAGGCTTACAATGGTGTATGATATGTTAGAGTGCCAAGAGATCCAGCCATGGGCTGACCAAAACATATTTATAACCCCCAAGGAGCCCACTAGCCATTGTGCCTCACTGCACAGAAAAATAGGACCGTCGGACCGTTAGACGGCCACCGTCGGACTATAGGCTAAGGGTACGACGCCTTGTGAAGCTTCCACGTGTGGCTAGCTGTTTGAATTCGATTGTTGCCGCCCAACGTTTACTAGTGTGCATGGTCCGAACACCCTCGGTCCGGTGATCGTCAGACCATCAGCGCCCTCACTCCAACACCATACAGAGAGGTTCCAGAGATGATTTTTGCCCAATGAACTAGGCCAGTGCCCCTCATCGGACCAAACCCCAGGGTCCAACGATGCCCACCGATGCACATCCTAGTGCTAATAGGTGGGTCCACACAAGGAATAGTGCGACCGAACCATTCGACTCCGCTTAGTCAGCAACCATCAGACCAAACCTTTGGGTGCGGTGAGACCTTGAGGCATCCACGACTAGGTACTACTAGAAATATCCACTTCTATACGAATAGATTTCATCACTAAAGGAGCCAAATTTGTCATAATTTCAGTTTTATGATGAATTTATGACAAAAACCGGTTCATTATAAAAGTCGCGTCACTCTTGCATATCTATAACGAATCTGGCAAAATCGTCAGAGAAGTGCCTTGATCTGTGACGAAAAACAGATTGTCATAGAACTATTTTGGCATGCGTGGCAGGGGGCTGCCATGCTGGTGGGCGCTTCCGTTGGAGATGCTTTCCACATGTACATGCTATAGCCCATGTGTACATGCTATAGCCGGTTGCATTGGAGATGGTTCGGGTACATGTCACCTTCTTATTGCACAACGTGGCCATCACTGGTTCTTGCATGTTTTAGGTTCTTATTGGACCATGTGTCGTTTCCCTGTTGTTCCACAGGTCAGTTTTCTACTAGCACACGTGTCGTGTTGCCGTTGGATCACATGTCACTTCTTCATTGGACCATGTGTTGTATTTTTATTGGTCCACATCTCTGTTTCTTATTGGACCATGCGTTACTATGCTATCCGTCCACGTGTCATATTTTTATACGTCCACATGGCTTGACGCTTTCCTTCCACATGTTGTATTTTTAATAGCCCACGTGTCGTGCCCTGGCCAATTCACGTGTCTTGCACTGGTTCGTTCATGTGTCACATTTTTATTTGATCATGTGGCCTGTCCTAGTTCTACCGCGTGGAGTACAATCAACTCGTCATAGAAGTAATTGGAGATCGTCACTACTACATAGACTAACTACATAACTATTTAGCCTGGCAATCAAATAACAACAATTTACATTTCACACGTCAGCAGCGAACCACTGACAGAGTATCACCACATTAAACTGGCATATGAGTCCACACATCAAACCGGCACATGAGTCCACACATCAAACCACAAATGTTCACTGCATCAAGCTATAGGAGTTGAAGACTAAGAATTACCAGAAGAGCTAAAGCGCATGCGTAGCTCATAGAGATTGTTGTAGTCCTCCTGTTGCCGTTTCTTGTATTCCTCAAGTTCCCTTTCAGTATTTTCTGTCTTCCTCTTCAGTTCATCCACTTGATTGACAAGGGCAGCTGAACTTTCTAGTTCAGCAGCAAGCTATTCCCGAAGCATTCTCTCTGCCAATGTCTCTGTTCTGGTGGAGCTTGTCTGGATACAAGCATTCTTCAAAAAAAGGTTGTTGCCGCTTCCCTAGGAGGGGTCCTTGCCCCGGTGGACGTAGAGGACCTTGCAAACAACATCAGCACTAGTAATTGGTTGCTGCCCATTAGCAATAGGTTCTGCTTGCATAGTTTCCATACCTTCCTGCAAAATTTAATCAGTAAAACATTAGGTTACAGATAGTGTAAAAGGACTTCAATTAAAAACCCAAGAGATTGATTCATAACAAGTAATGCATAGGTCTTTCTCAGCCTACCGCTGATAGAGATTACATAAGCTTCAGTAGATTTTAGTAGATTTCTATAACACTAGGCTCCTGCTATATTTTCTTCTTTTATGGCAATGGCTTCAGTAGATTTCAAGGGAAGTAAAAGAAGGTACTTACAACTGTTGTTCTTGCAGCATCGCTCAGACCATTTTCCTTTTGGTATGGAAGTCCCTGAAGACTTCCACAACATTAACATCTTCATCAGGTGGACCATTTTCTTCTTCAAGTCCTTGATGTTGTTCTGCTGCATTCCTCTTGTTCTCCTTCTGTTCACATTGCACATGAGTTTTGGTTTATATTTATACAAAGGCAAGACTAACAATAAAACACAACCATCATTTACAAATTTTTGCTTCTGGACAACATAGGAGCGAGATCCTGTAGCCTGGTGGTACTTCACTTTTTCACGGTTTCACTTGTTCTTCTCAAATGTTTCCTATAGCTTCATTTGTGTTAGACTACAACACAAGTAGACCATAGCAAGACTAGATAGGAAATCAATGGGTTCACACACCTTGTTCTTAGCACTAGACCAAATCTTGACAAGTTCATACCACTATGCATCATTCATGGACGCGACAGGAGAGGTCATACAGATCTGATTAGCAGGGATGCCATTGAAGTATGTTCTCTTCAACCTATAGTGTTCCTGTCGTACCACAGACTACATTACATTCCAGCAAGATTTTTTTGTTGGTGAGTGAGCACCGTTAACGCGTAGCCTTCCCTACACACAGTAGTGTGAATAAAAAGTAAATCTATTAAATTTACTCAAAGCAGAGTTGAATGTCAAGAGGGGATACCCATACATACATTTAGCCTTTCCACAAATCTTGTGCAATAGATGGCTCCTCTTCAGCAGGGCTATCATCATCTGGCCATGAGGTGTTTCTCTCAGGGCTAGGTAGGGTGCCATCCCGACCAATGTCTCCAGTCAATTAATGAACTTGGAATTGATCCCTAGGTCTGGGTGTCGGTCATGATGGAGAATTATGTTCACCTACTGCTGCTACCTCCACCCTTTTGCCAGTGGAAGACCTCCGAGTACAAAATCCATGAGCAGCCTCTTCTGGTGGTGTTGACCTCACTCACTTGGAGAGCTTTCGCCTAGGACTCATGGCAGCGCTGCCTTTTGTCTTGCTAGCAGAGCCTCCTCTATGGCTTCTTTGACCTAGACACTAAAATTGATGATACAAACTTAAGCAGCAAGCATGTACAAATTCTTTTGATATCCAAACAGTAAAGCATCACATGGCTACCTACCCCCTCCCCCCATGGCCCCTCCCCCTCTGAACTAAATACAAGATAGAACAAGTACCTCATCAATTGATAGGGGCACTAGCCCATCTTCTAAATATGAATCTGTTTCATCTGTATCATCAAATTCCTCAACTACCTCCCTTGGTTTAGGGATGTATTCCAAATCTTCACCATGTCTACCCTTTATGCTTGACTTTTTTGCCTTTGGAGACACAGATTTTGGACCCACACGTCGTATTCCAAGTTCTTTCATCTTTCTATGATTCCTTGCGATTTGTGCATCTCATGCTCGTTCATAAGCAGTTAGTGGCTGTTCATCTAGATTACAAAGGCATTTATTAACTAAAGCTTCTATGGAATGTCAACATAGTAGAGCAAGAGTATGCAAATAAGTGCCTAACTAGTAACTACAGCTTATATGGAAGTCATTAATCCAATAAAGCACATGTCTTACTCAACTATAGGAAATGTGTAACCCCATCGCTATCTACATATCCTTGGTCCAGCCACTACAGTAGAGCACACATCATAAAAGGAATTTGGGTACCTCTTCCTCCGTGTTCCTTGGCTTTGCTTTGTCATCGGTACCGCTGTCCTGTCATCGCAGCCGCGGAGCTGGTGCGGCCGGCGTTGACGAAGGGTTCCAAATCTGGCTCAGGCTAGGGATCAAATTTGATCGGTCATGATAGGTGCCGAGCTAGGTAGGGGATCTAGATCTGGCTTGTACCGTCATCGAGGCAGTCCTTAGGCCATCAGCTGATCGACCTGCTATCGATGAATCAAAGTGGATCTAGCTTTGACTAGGGTTCGGAAATGTATGAGAGGGTGCGGCTGGAGAGTGTTAAGGGAGTCGAGCTATTGTTCCGATGGCGCCTAGGGTCCAGAGTAGGGTAGCGAGGGGGTGGCTGGAGAGTGGAAAGGGAGGCCATGGGACTAGGATTTTGAGCTGGAGGAGAGACGGTGCGGCTGGAGAATAGAGATGGAGGCGAAGACGGTGACTCTTTGCGCTTTTATATGGCCATCACATTACCACAAATGCCCTTGTCTGAAATCGATGGCGTGGTAAACCTATTTTCCATGCGGACGGCAAAAAGGAGACATCTAATTTTCAAGGCGTGTTGGCGGGACTGCTCAGTGCGGTGCAAAATCAAATTTTTGGGTGGGCAGACCACCCCGTCTGCTCAGCAGAGACCGGAATTTCGGGCGGCCTTAGTTGTTGCCATTTTGGTTTTTTCATAATATAAATAAACATAAAACTTAAAGAGGATGATAATAAACAATTAAAAGATCCATGAATTTGACACCTAAAAATTACCAAAAAAATAAAAAATAAACATGCTCGCTATAGCTTATTGCGCTGCAACTGGTGATTTGTTTTTATGTGTGTGACTGCATCTACGACTGTTTGAACTAAGGACTATAATTAGGAAGCAAGGGGAAGGCACGCCCAGGGATAGAAAACCCTTCAAAAAAAACTAAATGGGTTATTCAAATGATATCCCCATGGATTTCCCACCCTAAAAAATAGTCATGGATTCTAAGGTGCTTTTAGTTTCTAGAGAAGAGAAAAAAATTAAAGCATCCTCCTCCTGGCTAGCGCTCTTGCGATTTGCCGACTCACCAGTACTCCGGATCGTCCTCCTCCTCGCTAGAGTCATAGTCGGTGCTGTAGGACTCCTATGAGATCAAATATACAACAACTGGACTTTCTTGTTCGTAGTAAAATTGAACAGCAAAACGACCCTGTTAGTTGGTTTTGCCTGCAGGTTTCTTTCTGGTTCGCTTTTTGATCTGTAGTATGGTAAACATGTGTTGACGGTAGTCAACAACCAATTTAAACAGTAAATTAAACATGTATGAGGGCATAAATATAATCACCAATAGATATTTAGGGGTTTAAACTAATAAATTCCACGAGTTTTGGTAAATCTGTGTTTCCAGCAGGGTTTAATCAGAAAACCGCCAAGGAGGACCTAATCATCAAAGGGAAATATGGAGTTCTGCCATGGTACCTATGTGGGAAGATTCTAGAAGGGTCCAGAAGCCACATAACCAAAGCCAAGGGCCACCCCTGACAGGTGGGGCCGCCCGGCCCCCGTAGGCTGACCTGTCAGCTAGCTTCGTATGTCGGTCTCCCACCGCCTTTGAGGATGCATCTAGGCCATTGCTTAAGTCGGTTTGATCCAAGGTCTCATGTTGGACCCTTAGGGCTATATAATCCAGCCCCTGCCTCCCCAGGCATCAGAAGTCATCAAGTCATTTGAGAAGACATAAACCCTAATCTCCTCAGAGCTCCTCCTCCTCCGTAGCATAGCTAGTTAGGATAGATCTAGAGGAAGGCAAGCAGGACTTTGCTTGGATTCCCGCTCTTGTCAAGAGCGTGGTTCGGTATCAACTTTGTACCCCTCTCTCTCTTTTGTTTCTCTATTATATTTATATGCTAGTTACAATTGTTATGAAAATCTCAGTGTTCATCTTATTCATGTTCTTCATTATGATGTTCAACGTCTACTTTGATTATATACTTAGTATAGCTAGTTTATCATTGTGTTTATGCATAAGTTTGTATAACGCTCACTCAGATGTACACAGGGTGGGTGGTCGACATTGTGTAAGCGTGGTGCTTATACGTTGTTTACCTGCAGATACACCCTATATTCTAGGTCATGTGGTAGATCACGGATGTGACACTCCCGTTGAGTCCTTTATAGTCCACTCCCCGAATATAGGTGCACGTAGGGTCCGATTACGAAGGTAGAACGAGCTTTGCCCTCAATCTTCCTTAGTAATATCCCTTAGGTGTAGATATGATGATGATCTTAGCCATGATTACTAGGTGTAATTACACTAATCAAATGTATGCTTTGACTTGTAATTATGAATGATTTAGGAATTATTCCTCTAATATTCTACCTGACCATGCTAATGCTATAGAAAGGAGTGCTCTGAGTGATTTATCATTATTATTACTTATTATATACATATCTTATCCTATGACTTATCCCTATTATGAGTAGAATATTGGTTATGGTTTATTTCTCCTTCAATAGTATAAGTTATTAATACATATCCATGCTAGACCTTTCCAGTGTAAAAATATAAATAATGTTACCTGAAATACTCTCGGGTAAAATGCTACAATGGTATACTATCTGTGCACTTGCGGATACTTTTCATTCATAGATTTATATATATTCTCTCTAGTCCCATAATTAATAAAGAACTGCTTAGTGTTATTCAAGTAGTAATACTATGTAGTACCAACAAATATCTCTGCATCAACACTAGGGATGAAAACCTAGTAAAGTTAGGGATATAGGTTTATGATAGGTGGCTAAGTACTTCAAATAAGTGACACGTTAAGAAATATCAACAAGCATTTTTGGCACCGTTGCCGGGGAAGGTAGCTAGACAAAGGAAATATTGATAAACTTATATTTATTGATGTGATCGAGATAACCATATACCCTTACTCAAGCAGGATTACCCTTGTCCTGTCTACTTTTTATATCTTATGCAGGGCAATGTAGGACTAGTTTTGACCTTCTAACAAACTACATTGAAGATCTAGAAGCATTAATCAGGAGAACTAGAGCCAAACTCAAGAAAGTCTCAGCTTTAGAATCAGAGGACAACCGGATAAGGTGAAGCTTAACACCTACATTTGAAGCCATGGCTGACAAGACTCTTTGTGAATTCTCTGCTCCAACCACTGCCAACATCCGTACTGGACCTAATATCAATATTGGAGACAATGGATTCGAGCTCAAGCTAGCTCTCATCAACATGGTGCAAGCTAGCCAGTTTTGTGGAAAGGCACATGAAGATGCGAGTGCACATCTCCAACATTTCCTAGAGATCTGTAGCACTTTCACCATCAAAGGAGTAACCAAGGACGCCATACTACTTTGCCTCTTCCCATTCTCACTCTTGGGGATGGCAAAGCAGTGGTTCTACGCCAACAAAGATAGAAATACTACATGGGATAACTGCTCCACTGCCTTCCTAGCCAAGTTCTTTCCCATGGGCAAGACCAATGCTCTACGTGGGAGAATTTCAAGTTTTCAGCAACAACATGACGAATCTGTCCCTAAGGCATGGGAACGCTTTTAAGACTACATATCAGAATGTCCTTATCATGAGATGGAAAATTGGCTACTCATGCAGACCTTCTACCATGGGTTAACCAACAGTACTCGTGAGACTATGGATGCTACTGCCGGAGGTGCATTTCTGTCACTCACGCTTCTAGCTATAACAGCTCTTGTAGAGAAGATGGTCTCCAACCAAGGTTGGAATGAAGAACGAGTTCAGATCCGCAAGAGGGGTGGAGGTATGCATCAACTCAAGGAGGTAGATATGCTGTCTGCCAAGATGGACCTACTGATGAAGAAGCTCGAAGACCGAGCTAATGAGAAGAAAGAAGTCATGCACATTCATGATTCCCGCATGACATGTGAAGAGTGTGGAAACACTAGGCATTCAGGGCACAACTGCCCTGAAATTCATGAGGATGTGAACTTTGTCAACAACAACTACTATCGTCCTTAACAAAATCAAGGATGGAACCAGCAACAGAGGCTGAACTACTAAAGTAACTACCAAGGTAACTCTCAAGGTAACAATTATAATAACTTCAATCAACCACCCTTGAGAGAATTAATTGCTAGTCAATCTTGACTCATGGTAGGATTATTTAAGAAGGTAGCTTCCAATGATAGAATTCTAGAGAATATAAATAATAGAATGGATAGCTTTGCTTCTGCCATTAAGAACCAGCATAGCTTTAATAAAATGATAGAATCATAAATAGCTCAGCTGGCGGCTGCTGTTCCTCCGTCCGATAATGGTAAGATTCCAAAGCAACCGGAAGATCTAGAAACAAAAAAACTTGTCGATATTCACAATGTAGCTTACTACTACACGAAGCCATCGATGGGAAGGTGGATGTGGCAGAACCGCTCGAAATAACACGCTTTTGGAGGTGCTCGTCTTCCACTAGACACTAAGCACCCCGAAAGTTAGCTACACCGGACAATTCCATCGAGAACACCCCACGGGAGAACTCGAATTGATCCATGTTTTACCTCCAGAATCTAATAATGAGTACGAGCTTACAATACTTAGTCCATTTCATACAACATGAGTTCTTGAAAATTATTTATTACAATACTAGGGTTCAGAGTGTGATAATTAAACAACGGAATGAAAATAAACATCTAGCGGAAACGATACAAGGATCCGTCTATGCCCACCAGAAAAATCCTCCACATAAGAGTTACTCCTCAAGCTGCACCTACAACAGGGTAAAATTAACCCTGAGTACACAATGTACTCGCAAGATTTACCCGACTAGTGGGAATAGTTTCCTGACTCCAAGGGGTGTGATAGGCAATATGGGTTTGTTGTTTTCTTTTTGTTTGCGAAAAGCATTACTAGAAGTACATCCTTAAGATCAAGTTTAATTAGCAGTCATGATTACTTCATTAGCTAACCATTCTAGGTAAGCACCTGTACTACCTTCAAACATGGGTTGAGCAATGATAACCATTTTACCATCTTTTATATTCTAGTTCTTACTATGGTGCTAGACCATAGCCAAGTCGTACCATCTCATAGAAATGGTGATTCACGAACCAATGTATCCTAGCTGGGTACCACAAAACACGTGCCCCGTTTGTACCCCAGGCACAAACAAGGCCAACCCATTCCACTCCTATCACGGGGTCCAGGTCCCCATCCAAACTTGGACTCTAAGCCCCCACACTTGAGACCCAGTCTCAATATGGTGCTTAGACCTCCATCTTTCCCCACCTCCAATTAGTCGGTCCGAAAAGAGCCGAAACCCATGAGAAGAGCGTAACGAGCCTTCCCGCTCCCATAAGCAAGTATGTGCTCCGGATAATAAGTCTATGACCTAACTAACATCTGCAACAATGGATGATCCTCAATCAACACGGACATGGAAAATAGTGTAACCAAGCTAAGCCCTATTAGCCGCGGGACGTAACCTGTTACACCCACCAATACCCATTCCACATCCCTACCCGGTCTCCATTTTCATTTCATCATTTTTATCATGAGAGTAATTATAATAATCACCTATTGTGAGTAACGGCAGGCTACTCACGCTACCGAAAACCTAAGCATAGCAGCTACTCGAACCTGTATTTGTAGGACTCATAGGACAGTTATATCTATGCAGGTGGTTTTCATAAGATTCCTGTAACATAAATGCACATAACATATATATACAGTGATTATAACAAATAAGGAGTTATGCACCGGAGCTTGCCTTGGGCAGGCACGGTGTTAGCCGAGTCAGTCAGTGGTGGCTCTAGGACCTCCTCCTACACGACAATCTCCTCCTCATACTCCTTGATGATCTCCTTGAACTCGCAATCGTCTGTGGTCACTATCTCCACCAACTCATTCTCTATATGCATGCGATGATGATGCAACACAACATTTAGGCAACAACAACTCTTAAAATAAGAATACGCATACTAAGCTACTAAGCTAGCTCTAATGACTAAGGTACTAAGCTAACTATCATCTTTACCAAGCAAAGTATTGAGTTCAACTAACAAACACCTAGCTTTACAAATTAAGGATATATCTTTATTTCTACTAATGATTTAATGTATATTGAGACAAAGAGCATTTAACTACCCTAATGCTTGGTCTATTCTAAGGCTACAAAATTACAGTGAGCACATAATAATACAATGAAGCTACCATAAAAATTTTAGGACTAAAGCTAACACCAATTTACCACAAAAATCTCTACAATATTAAACCTAATAATATTAAGCACTCTCAAATGATTTAATAGCCCCTAGTATCAACATGTATATGTATACATTAATTACATCAACAGATAGATCACAATTTTAGGAACCTAACAAAATTTGTTTCACAATTTTTTGGACACCTACATGATTTTATATTAATTACCAAAGATCAGCTCAGAAATTAAATTAGAAAACTATACACTAATCCCCTAGAAAAAGAAAACAGATTCTCCGCGCGGCCCACAATGCGCGGCCCGCGCTGCGTAGCGCACGCGGGCGCAGCGGCCCCCTGAAGCGGCCCACGCGACGTCGGCCCATGCATGAGATGGCCCATGGCGGGGGAATCCCGCGTGCGTTGGCGCTTTTGCAAAATAGACCTCGCACTTCTCCTAAATTACAACTAAGTCCTAACACTATTTCCCCTTCTCACAATACTTCTCACTTAACCCCCTGACCTTTTCCTAATTCGCCCGCTCGCACCCCCAGCGACTCAGCGCACGGCAACGTGGCGGGCGGTGGCATAGCGCTGCTGCGCCGGCCACTTGGGGCTCGCGCTGGCCTGTCAGTCGGGCTAACCTTGAACTACGGTCCAACCGTCTACACCAAGCAACAACGTGGGATGGCAGGACACGCTGGAGAGAGCTGTAGTGACGCGCGGCCGTCCACGGCGGTGGTGCACCCGCTCCAGTGAGCTAGGGCTGCTACAGACCTAACTGACTCGCACGTGAGCATCAGGAGGCTACCATGGACCAGGACAAAGTGACGGTTGGGGTGGAGGATGGCAGAGGAGGGGTGACCATGTGCGGCTGAGCCATGTGGCGACACACCATAGTGGCATGGTCACGTCAGCGGCGATAGGGAGGCGGTAGCAGTTCCCCTGATGTGCGCAAGGTGAAGAGGGAGGCGAGGCGAAGCTAGTGGTGTAGGTGAATTGGATCAGGGCGGACGGTAGGGGGGCTGCCCTCGTCCACGACTGGACGCGGCCTTATTGGCATGACGGTGGGAAAAGCACCAAATTGGAGCTTGGCAGTACATGCTTCATGGCTGGGTGGGGATGGCCAGTCGGAGAACTTAATGGTGAAGTTGCAGATGTGCAGAATTGAATGGAGGTGATCTCTCGATGTCTAACATGATGGCACAGCTCCGACGGTGGCAGTAGAGAGAGACAGAGACACAGGGCGCAACAGGTGGGCTCAGCTCAGGCTCGCATTAGCAGGACATGGCTGGCGTGATCAGGGTGGCACGCACATAGATGCTATGGACAAGCGTGCATGTCCACGACCGGCATGGCCCATGCGACCATAGTGCCATAAATGGCATGGCGACAACAAGCTTGACCACGTACGCGCAGCACCTAACCGGGCCAGCGGTGGGGTAAGGGTACAACGGATAGGCGTGGATGAGATGGTGATGTGACGGCAGCGGTTACGTCACGGCACGAGGTGGGTCGGCAGTGTGGCAGGGCAGGCAGCTGCGCTGCTCGGCCTTGCGAGCAGCAGTAGCGCAGCACGACACCATGGTGACAGCAACCTCGCACGATAGCGTGCATGCACTCAAAGGGCAAGCTAGTGAGGCGACGTCGTGCTCCCAGGACATCGCCTCACGCCCACCCGGCCAACCAACCCAAGAACGTGTCGCGCACGAAATTTAAAGCGCCTATAACAACTAAACAATTGCTCTTGAGCCTAAACCATCTTCACCATGCTCAAGAGAGAATATCAGGCTACCAATCAGAGCTAAAACACGACACTACCTCCTAACTCGATTTCACAAAATAAATCACCAAACATTGCATTGTCTTTCTGTTTATAAACTTGAAAATATTCTAAGTCTTTGAGTTGAACTTGATTCCAAGTTGCATTTCTAGGCTATTAGAAATGTTAGCTAGCAATGTTATTTTTAGACATCAAGGATTTCATTGTCATCTACAAAGTTCATATTCCAAACTTTATTTAAGTGCCCTATAGATGTTCTATAGTATTTTTGTTCAATAAAAATTGGTTTAAAACCCTACTTGATAATTACATGAGTTATGGAATAGCTTCTCATTTAGCATTTTTATTGATCATTTTAGGTTGCAATACTTTATCTATTCAATCCATCACATGCATTATCACATAAACATGATGCTCATGACATGGTTTAGTAATTTGTTTAGGGCGTAACACCGAGTGTGTTACAGCTTTACCCCCTTAAACAAAATCTTATTCCGAGATTTCATGTGTGCCTAGTGTGGGAAAAGGGATAGGAAGTAAACTTTTACTTAAACCATTACCTCGATACATCGGGCACAAGATGGGGATAATGCTCTAGAATATAGCTCTCCTGTTCCCAAGTTGCTTCGTCCTCTAAATGATTTTGCCACTGGACTTTATAGAATTTTACCACTTTGTTCCTAGTGACTCTCTCTTTTTCATCCAAGATTTTGACAGGATGCTCAATATAAGAAAGATCAAGAATTTCCCCCACTTCATCAGGAACCCACAGACACTTCTTTAACTAGGAAACATAGAAGACATTATGGACTGCTGACAGAATATCTAGGAGTTGGAGATGGTAAGCAGCCGAACCACACCGTTCCAAAACTTTATGAGGCCCAACATAACGAGGAGCTAACTTTTCACGAACTCCAAACCGATGCACACCTCTCATAGGGGATACTTTTAGGTACACATGGCCACCAACTTCAAACTGCAAAGGTCTTCTCTTCTTGTCCATAGAAGTTTTTTGACGGTTTTGAGCCGCTTTCAAATGACTCTGAATAACACTGACCTGTTCTCTTGCTTCTTTGATAAAATCAGGTCCAAAGTAACCAGGTCACCCACTTTCACCCAGTTAAGAGGTGTTCTACATTTCTTGCCATATAGGGCCTCAAGAGGTGCCATACGAATGCTCTCTTGATAGCTATTGTTATAGGAAAACTCAGCTAAAGAAAAGCATTCATCCCACTTTTCTAGATAAGAAATGACACAAGCTCTCAACATGTCTTCAAGTACTTGATTGACCCTTTCTGTCTGACCGTCAGTTTGTGGGTGATAAGCTAAACTTCTGAGGAGGCGAGTACCAAGACATTTCTAGAGTTGCTCTCAGAAGCGAGAGACAAAGACTGACCCTCTATCAGAAACAATGGTAAGGGGAACTCCATGTAGGGTCATAACTCGATCAAAATACAACTTGGCGTACTTTTTGGCTGAATACCTTGTATTCCCTAGGAGGAAATGAGTAGACTTGGTAAGGTGATCCACAATGACCCAAATAGAGTCATACCCCTTTGCCGTGCGGGGCAAACCCATAACAAAGTCTATGGAAATATCCTTCCATTTCCAAAAAGGAATATGCAAGGGTTGTAGAAATCCAGGTGTACGGATATGGTCTGCCTTAACCCTTCCACAAATGTCACATTCTGAGATGTATTTGGTAATATCCTGTTTCATATTTGGCCACCAATACAAGTGACAGAAATCATGATACATCTTGTTACTTTCTGGATGAATGGATAATTTGGAGTTGTGAGCTTCATCCAAAAATTTTCTCCTAAGCTCATCACTTGAGGGAACCACCAATCGGTTCTTAAACTTCACCGCACCTTGATCATCAATACTGAAATGAGGACCATGCCCTTCGGCAATTAACTTCTTGATATGAGGGATTTTCGAAGCATCTTGCCTTTGCTCTATAATAATTTGCTCAAGTAAATTCGAGACTAGAGCAATATGGGCTAACACTTCTGAATGAGTGAGGGCAAAGATTCTTCATCAACCTGATGTGACTTCCGACTTATGGCATCAGCTACCACATTAGCTTTTCCCGAATGATAATGAACTTCTAAATTGTAATCCTTCATTAACTTGAGCCACCTCGGTTGCCTCATATTCAACTCGGATTGAGGGAAAATGTATTTGAGGCTGTTGTGATCCGTAAAAATGTGTACTTTATTTCCTAACAGGTAATGCCTCCAAAATTTTAGAGCGTGCACCACTACAGCCAGTTCTAAATCATGGGTGGGATAATTCAACTTATACTTTTTTAGCTAACGTGAAGCATAAGTGATCACACGTCCATCTTACATAAGCACGCAACCCAATCCAGTCTTAGGGGCATCACAATACACATCAAATGGCCTTTTAATATCTGGTTGAGCAAGAACAGGAGCAGAGGTAAGAAACTTCTTCAGGGCTTGGAAACCCTCTTCACAAGCCGGACTCCATACAAACTTAGCATCCTTCTACAGCAACTTGGTCATCGGTTGAGCTATTTTGGAGATCTCAGGGATGAAGCGCCGATAATAACCAGCAAGACCAAGGAACTGATAAATCTGATGCACTGACTTTGGAGATTTCTAATTTAACACATCCTGCACCTTGCTAGGATCTACAGAGATGCCTTCAGGTGTTAGGACATGTCCTAAAAACTGCACTCGATCCAACCAAAACTCACACTTGCTGAATTTGGCATACAGCTTGTGTTCCCGCAATCGAGTCAGGACTATGCGAAGATGTTGTGCATACTCTTCATTGTTCTTAGAATATATCAATATGTCATCAATGAACACCACCACAAACTTGTCTAACTCTGGCATGAAGACTAAATTCATAAGATACATGAAGAATGCAGGGGCATTGGTGAGACCAAAAGACATGACTAGGTATTTATAGAGGCCATACCTAGTTGAGAAAGCTGCCTTTGGTATATCTTATGACCGAATCTTAATTTGGTGATACCCAGAATGAAGATCAATCTTTGAAAACACCATGGCACTAGCCAACTAATCAAACAATGTATCAATATGAGGTAAAGAATACTTGTTCTTAATGGTTACCACATTGAGAGGGCGATAATCCACACACATCCGAAGAGTGCCATCCTTCTTCTTCATGAAAATAGCTGGACCACCCCATGGTGAAGAACTTGGATGGATGAATCCCTTCTCCAATAATTCCTGTAACTATTTCTTTATCTCAACCAGTTCCTTTGGAGCCATGCGGTAAGGACGCCGCGAAATAGGAGTAGTACCAGGTTCTAACTCAATGGAAAACTCCACATCCCTATTCGGTGGTAACCTAGATAGATCTTCAGGAAAGACATCCGAAAACTCACCAACCACAGGAATAGAGGCAAGGTCAGGAGAAGCTTCAGCATGAGCAACAACTGGCAAGGTGAGGACTGAAGGCATAAGGAGAGACATTCTATCCTCAGAAGAAGGAAGCTTCAACTCAATAATTCTCTATCTAAGGTTTAGGACTACCCCATAATTTCTCAACTAGTTCATTCCTAGAATTGCATCTATGCCTTGCCCAGGCAGCACCATGAACTGGAGACGATAAGAGTGAGTGGCTAGCATTAGTCTCATTTTGTCCATCGGAGTTTTAACGTACAACTGCGCACCCGGGGTTCTGATTCTATAGGCAATAGGAGTAGCCATAGTAGATATATTGTGCCTTTGTACAAACCCCATACTCATGAATGAATGTGATGCACCAGAATTAAATAATACATATGCTTGGTGGGAATCAATGATGAACATGCCAGCCATCACAGGCTCTCCCTACGGAATCTCCTCAGCCTTGGTGAAATTAACATGTCCCGAGCAGCTCACAGGCACCTTCTTCCTGATGATAGTCCTCTTGACCAAACGAGAGTTGGCTGAAGGCTGAGAAGACTGAGCAAGCTGGTTCTAGGGGCACTCACGAGCATAGTGGCCTTCCTTGCCACACTTGAAACAAGCACCTGGCTTGTTCCCCTATCCCTGATGAGGCAGAACCTACTATCCCTGAGTCTGCTGTGCCTGCTGAGTAGGTGTATAGTACTAAGTGGGAGGTGCCTAATGAGTCTGCTGGGTCTGACAAGACAACTATCCACCAAGAGAGTGATAGGACACTCTCCTCACAACCTGTACCTTCTACGACTATGGGTGACTAGAACACCTAGTGATCACCCTCTTATGCTTCCACTCAGCCTAAGAGTCACGCTGAAGTCCCTCCATAGCAATGGCAGCATTCATTAAAGCACCAAAGGTCTGATAGCCCCCTGTATACAGCTTCTCTTACAAGATGCAAGAGAGACCGCGATTGAAACGGTCCATCTTCTTCTCATTAGTATCCACATGAGTCCTAGCATACTGTGCAAGGTGGTTGAACTTGTTCACATATTCCATCACAGTCATGTTTCCTTGCTTCAGCTCCAGAAACTCTCACAGCTTCCTGCTCAGCAAACTAGCAGGAATATAGTACTGACGGAAAGCAGTGGTAAACTCCCACCAAGTCACATGGTGGTCCATAGGTTGCATGGCATTGAAAGTGTTCCACCAAGCACTGGCAGATCCCAGAAGCTGTTGTGCGTCAAAGCGCACCTTCTGCTCATCTGTCACTTTGAGCAGCTGAAACTTCTGCTCTATAATACGAAGCCAATGCTCCGTGTCTAGAGGCTTAGCAATCAGCGTGAACATGGGCGGGTGTGTCCGCAAGATGTCCTAATAGGAATAGGGCCTCTCAGGACCATAGGCACCACCCCCGTTCCCACCATTGCCACCGGGGCCTCCACACTTAGAAACAAACGGCTAGAGAGATGACAAGGCCCAATAAATGGTTACAAGCGGGAACTTTTCCTTAAGAGTTAAAACATTTCTCTTATTTATTAACCTATCATATTAACTACCCAAAAATTATACATGAAGGGAGTTTAGCTTAAACAAGATTCTCTTTTCATGAAGCATGGATCGACCTTTTCGTTCGCTCAAGCCAAAATATAGCGGCATTCGCATATAATTTTTGGCACTATCCTAGATAGACCATATTGCTAGGGTTTATACTTATTTACGTAATTTATCGCATCCTACTTTTCGCAAAGCTTTTGTTGGTCAAATTTTAGGTTTTTGAAAAGAGTTTTTTAAACTCGTAGACTCATTATTGGCTATGATACCACCTGTGGCAGAACCGCCCAAAATAACACGCTTTTGGAGGTGCTCGTCTTCCACTAGACACTAAGCACCCTGAAAGTTAGCTACACTGGATAATTCCATCGAGCACAGCCCATGGAAGAACTCGAATCGATCCACGTTTTACTTCCAGAATCCAATAATGAGTACGAGCTTACAATACTTAGTCCATTTCATACAACAAGAGTTCTTAGAAATTATTTATTATAATACCAGGGTTTAGAGTGCGAGTTTACAATACTTACACCAACAGATAGATCACAATTTTAGGAATCCAACAAAATTTGTTTCATAATTTTGGGACACCTATATGATTTTATATTAATTACCAAAGATCAGCTCAGAAATTAAATTACAAAACTATTTACTAATCCCCTGGAAATAGAAAATGGATTCTCCACGTGGCCCACAACTCATGGCCAGCGCTGCACAGCGCGTGGGCGCGCGCAGTGGCCCACTGAAGCAGCCCACACGACGTCGGCCCACGCGCGAGAGGGCCCGCGGTGGGGGAATCCCGCGCGCGCTGGCGCTTTTGCAAAATAGACCTTGCACTTCTCCTAAATTACAACTAAGTCCTAACGCTATTTCCCCTTCTCACAGGACTTCTCACTTACCCCCACCCTGATCTTTCCCTAATTCACCCACGCGCACCCCCAGCGACTCAGCGCACGGTGGCGCGGTGGGCGGTGGCACAGGGCGGTTGCGCCAGCCACCTGTGGCTCGCGCTGGCCCGTCGATTTGGCCGACCTTCAACTACGGTCCAACCGCCTACACCAAGCAGCAACACGGGGCGGCGGGACATGCTGGACATAGCTACAGCGACGTGTGGCCATCCAAGAAGGCGGCGCACTCGCTCCGATGTGCTGGGGCAGCTACGGACCTAACTAACTCATGGCTGAGCATCAGAAGGCTACCATGGACCAGGACGAAGTGATGGTTGGGGTGGAGGATGGTGGAGAAGGGGTGGCCACGTGCGGTCGAGCCATGCATCAATGCACCGTGGTGGCACGGTCATGTCAGCGGCGATGGGGAGGCGGTAGCGGTTCCACTGACGTGTGTAAGGTGAAGAGGGACACGAGGCGAAGCTAGTGGTGCATGTGAATTGGATCGGGGTGGATGGTAGGGGGGCTGCCCTCGTCCACGATCGGATGCGACTTTATTGGCACGGCGGCAGGAAAAGCGCCAAATTGGAGCTTGGTTGTGCGTGCTTCATGGCTGGGTGGGATTGGGTAGCTGGAGAACTTAGTGGTGAAGCCACAGACGTGCTGAATTGAATGGAGGTGATCACTTGATGTCTAACATGCTGGCGCGGCTGCGACAGCGGCAGAGAGAGAGAGAGAGACAGGGCATGACAGGTGGGCTCAGCTCGGGCTCGCCTTGGCGAGATGTGGCCAGCATGATTAGGGAGGCACGTGCATAGACGCTATGGACAAGCACACACATCCATGACCGGCATGGCCCGTGTGGCTGCAGTGCCATAAATGGCATGGCGACAGTGAGCTCGTCCACGTGCGCGCGGCATCTAACCTGGCCAGCGGTGGGGTAAGGGTACAACGGATAGGCATGGATGAGACGGCGATGTGACTACAGCAGTAGTGGCTATGTCGCGGCACGAGGTGTGTCGACAATGCGGTAGGGTAGGCGGCAGCGCCGCTCGGCCGTGCGAGCAGCAGCAGTGCATCACATTGCCATGGTGACAGCAACCTCATGCGGCAGCGCGCGTGCACACGTGGGGCGAGCCAGTAAGGCGACATCATGCTCTCAGGACGTGGTGACCGCGCCCACCCGGCCAACTTACCCAAGAACGTGTCGCGCATGAAATTTAAAGCGCCTATGACAACTATACGGTTGCTCTTGAGCCTAAACCATCTTCACATTGCTCAAGAGAGCATATCAGGCTACCAACCCGAGCTAAAACATGACACCACCTCCTAACTCGATTTCACAAAATAAATTGCCAAACATTGCATTGTCTTGCTGTTTATAAACTTGAAGATATTCTAAGTCTTTTAGTTGAACTTCATTCTAAGTTGCTTTTCTAGGCTATTAGAAATGTTAGCTAGCAATGTTATTTTTCCACAGCAAAGATTTCATTGTCATATACAAAGTTCATATTCCAAACTTTCTTTAAGTGCCATATAGATGTTCTATAGTATTTTTGTTCAATAAAAATTGCTTTAAAACCCTACTTGATAATTACATGAGTTATGGAATAGCTTCTCGTTTAGCATTTTTATTGATTATTTTAGGTTGCAATGCTTCATCTATTTAGTCCATCACATGCATTATCACGTAAACATGATGCTCATGACATGGTTTAGTAATTTATTTAGGGCATAACACCGAGGGTGTTACAGTGGATAGATTACACCTTGCTTGACAAGAAAGGTGATCTAGGGAGACCTATCATCCCTATCGCCCTTGGACCTCACATTTTCTAGGAAGCTGTCTATGACTTCGGAGCTAGTGTCAACATCATGCCTAAGGTAATCTATGATAAAATTAATAGAGATACTTTGTTGTACACAAATATGCATTTGTAGCTTGCAGATATGTTACTCTGCTACCCCAAGGGAGTCCTTGAAGATGCCATTATTCGAGTGGGACAATCATATGTTCCTGTAGACTTTGTGGTTTTGGAAATAGGTGGAGATGTAAGGGAACCCATTATCTTGGGCCGACCTTTCCTAAGTACCGCTAAAGCCATCGTCTATGCGGATAGTGCCAAGATCTGCTTCACAATCAAGGATAGAAAGGAGAAGTTTTCTTTCAAGAATCGCATCTTGCAATTTCCTAGTTATCCACAAAAGGCATACCTGCCCGAAGAGACAACAGTAACCAAGAACAACAACCGAAGAAGGAGGAAGAACAAAGCCAGGGAACCACATGAAGAGATTGTCAACATGATCCACACACTCTGATCAGAGTACGACCACCTCCTCGCTTCGCCATTCCTCGCTAAGAAGGATGATCCTAGCATACCAACGATCGAGTGTACCATTGGACAAAGAATCTTCCATAAGACCTTCTGCGACATTGGATCAGGGGTCAACATAATGTCCAAGGTAACATATGAATATTTAATCAGGGATAAACCTTTGTTCCCAACATATATGTAATTACAGATGGCGGACCAATCAATCCAATTCCCAAAGGGGATAGCAAAAGATATTATGGTAAAAATACATGATCACTATGCCCCTGCTGACTTCATGGTTCTGGACATGGGTGAAGAAGATGATACACCCATCATTCTTGGAAGACCGTTCCTCAACACCACCAACGCGATCATCTACGTCGGATCTGGACAAGTCCACTTCCAATTCCCTAGAGAAAAGGTACGCTGTTATTTTAATAGTTACACTACTTATGAGCAACCAAAGAACTCCCGCTCTAGGAGGAGACATCGATCATCTTGAAACCAGGAGAATCAATCTCCATAGAATGAATGGGAGGAAGATAGGGAACCTAAAGGAGTTATAAAAGATAAACCCATTCTGCCAAAATTAAGTCCACAGACCAAGCAGGTGTGGAAGGAGAAGGTAACATCGTCACCAGAGTTACAAGAGGCGCAATCATCAGAGTCTCCATTGTCGGGATTGGATGATGCACCCAAAAAGTAAAGGACTCTTCTCCAGCCAAGTCCTGTCTAGAGGACTTAAAAATCCAAACCCTGGCCGTGAGATAACATCGGTAGTTATGCATATTTACTTTTAGCATTGCATGAATTATTTTTCACTTTAGCATATTTACTTTTCTGCATTAGCATTGCATTTTGAAAATAAAAATAAAAAGTTTCATTGTTGCATTATATCATTGCATCATAAAGCCTAAAGCCCCATGTGAATAAATCTACAGTGTGTAAAAGCCCATAGGAATATTCACTATGGTGGCATAAATATAAACATGCATACATACTTCTTTCTGCATTATATAAATAAGAAAATCCAAAAATATATTAATAGACATCCTACTAGAACTTTGTCAATTAGGAAATCTGTCTAGCCTCCAAGGACAACAAATCTCTGAATGGCTGACCACTAACCCCTTATCTTAATCCGTGCCATGAGTTTTTGGTGTTCTTGTTAGAGTATTTTGAAGGATGATCAATAGTAAAACCATCCATCCGAAGTACATTCTCCTGAGCCGATGCTACACCCGCTACATGAGGAAAACAACTTTTGAAAGGATGAGAGAGATTTTAAAAAAGACCACGACAGCATCCAGCTTGCGGGAGGAGCATCCCCCATGTATCTAGCTAAGTATTTCTTTCCCTTTTCGGTTTTACTATCTTTGACTTTTCTATATATTTGCAAAAGTCATAAAAAGATGCATAACAATAACTAAAATCAAAATAAAAAATCATCTTTGTCTTACATATATATATTAGTAAGGTGTGATCTAAAAAAGTGCGAAAACGAAATAAAAGTGTGTGTCTAGTTTTCTGTTTTTAAGAGCTGAATAAATAAAATGGACTCTAAGGATAATCTCTTGTAATGGAAATGATGACTAGTTGCTCTATCGTGATTCCTCTCAAGTACCTAGTTTTCAGCCTTGAATTTTCTCGAGTTTTGGATACGACTGTTTTGATATAAGAATTTACTCTGAACTTGAAACTCGTGGGTAGCATATGCTGAAGCTAAGTCTAGATAATTGATGGATATGATATGAGAAGGTCTGAACTATTGTTTATCTTGTTCCTAGTGATACTAAAGTTCTGGAGATTTATCTTTTGAAAATCATAAAAATCTTACATGATGAGCTCCTGTATGACAAAACTTGAATTCCTACAAAGGCCATATATGATATTAGATTAGGAAAACTTCCACTCATATATACTACTTGTTTTGCATTGAGTTTAGTCAAGGTTTGCTGATGCCTTATGAGAGGTTTGTCATGCTCTTAAAATCAAGATCACGTACACACCACCCAAATATGCACTACTCCTACACTGGGGGTAGGCGCAACAACATGCCATCCATTTAGATCCACCTAAAAATGTTTTACTCCTACACTGGGAGTAAACACCAAATAAATGCTCCAAGTTCTTACTATCTCTCAAAAGTTTTCGTTGCAGAAAAGAAGCATGGGGTTATGCAAAAGTTATTCATAAAAAAAGAGAGAGATGAAAAAATGGACAAGTGTCTGAGATATTGAAAACAATGAGTACTCAGATGCCCGCCTGAAAAAAATAAATAAAAAAATAAGATGAATAAGATAGCCCCTGTTTTCTTGCAAAGTTGTTTCCAAGTTTCAAAAGAGAGATGTTTTCACGGAGCAAAGTAGAATTACGTTAGCCACCATATACATCCATACATATGCACATCTTGATTTGATTGTATGACTCAACTCTCTTTTGATCCGAGGTTTGACTTTACAATATATGTATTGCAAGTATGCTCTTTTATGCTTTCTCCACTCCTATGAGCTCCACATAAGCCTTAGATGTAGGAAGAGAAAGGCATAACACCACTATTGTCTTGGTGAGGATCCATAAATACCACATATATTGAGAGACTTGAGAGTGTCATACAATAGGAAGCTCTGAGTTTTATTTTGAAAATCTATAAAAACTCCGGAGTAATGGTTGAGCAAAGAACTTAAGACATAGTGCTTGACTTGATCATTCTGTCTTTGAATTGCTCAAGACCCAAGTGAAGGCTGAGAAGCCCCATGGTTGAAGGTAATATGGGTAAGTTTGAAAGTCAGATCAGTTTATTCTAATCCAGAGGAGAATTCTTGTTTGAACGCATGTGTACTTTTGGGGAGTTGCTTCAATGTTTTTAAAATCCTTAAACTCTAGATTTAGATACCAAGTTTAGTTTTGCTAAGGGACTAGCAAAAGGTAAGTTTGGGGGAGTTATTGACAGTAGTTAACAACGAATTTAAACTATCAATTAAACATGTATAAGGGCATAAATATAATCACCAATGAAGGTTTAGGGGGTTTAAACTAATAAATTCCCTGAGTTTTGGTGAATCTATGTTTCCAGCAGGGTTTAATCAGAAAACTGCCAAGGATGACTTAATTGTTAAAGGAAAATATGGAGTTTTGCTGTGGTACCTATGTGGGAAGACTCTAGAAGGGTCCAGAAGCCACATCACCGAAGCGGAGGGCCACCCCCTGACAGGTGGGGCCGCCTGGCCCCCCTAGGCCTACCTATCAGCCAGCTTCGTATGTCGATCTCCCACCACCTTTGAGGATGCATCTAGGCCATTGCTTAAGTTGGTTTGATCCTAGGGCTCACGTTGGACCCCCAGGGCTATATAATCCTGCCCCTGCCTCTCCCAGGCATCAGAAGTCATCAAGTCATTTGAGAAGATAGAAACCCTAATCTCCTCAGAGCTCCTCCTCCTCCGTAGCATAGCTAGTTAGGATAGATCTAGAGGGAGGCAAGCAGGACTTCGCTTGGATTCCCGATCTTATCAAGAGCGTGGTTCGGTATAAACTTTGTACCTCTCTCTCTATTTTGTTTCTCTATTATTTTTATATGCTAGTTACAATTGTTATGACAAACTTAGTGTTCATCTTATTCATGTTCTTCATTATGATGTTCAACGTCTACTTTGATTATATACTTAGTATAGCTAGTTTATCATTGTGTTTATGCATAAGTTCGTATAGCGCTCACTCTGATGTACACGGGGTGGGTGGCCGATATTGTGTAAGCGTGGTGCTTATACATTATTTACCTACAGATACACCCTATATTCTGGGTCATGTGGTAGATTGCGGATGTGACACTCCTGTTGAGTCCTTTGTAGCCCACTCCCCGAATATAGGTGCACGTAGGGTCCGATTACGAAGGTAGAACGAGCTCTGCCCTTAATCTTCCTTAGTAATATCCCTTAGGTGTAGATATGATGATGATGTTAGACATGATTACTAGGTGTAATTGCACTAATCATGTATGCTTTGACTTGTAATTAAGAATGACTTAGGAATTATTCCTCTAATATTCTACCTGACCATGCTAATGCTATAGAAAGGAGTGCTCTAAGTGATTTATCATTATTATTACTTATTATATACATATCTTATCCTATGACTTATCCTTGTTATTAGTAGAACATTGGTTATGGTTGGTAAAAATATAAATAACGATACCTGGAATACTCTCGGGTAAAATACTACAATGGTATATTATCTGTGCGCTTGCGGATACTTTTCATTCATAGATTTATATATATTCTCTCTAGTCACATAATTAATAAAGGACTACTTGGTGTTATTCAAGTAGTAATACTATGTAGTACCAATAAATATATCTACATCAACACTAGGGATGACAACCTAGTAAAGTTAGGGATATAGGTTAATGATAGGTGGCTAAGTACTTCAAACAAGTGACACGTTAAGAAATACCAACAACATGCATAACAAAATTCATCCGATCAAGTCTCGCGTCGATGTAATGCCTAACGGAGGAGCCACATAGCTATTTAAATTTTATAGCACACACAAGAAAGTTAGAGCATTGTAAATTTCATCGGGCCGAACACATCTTACATTCTACTAGAATATTCCCAACACGTCCAGTATTGGAAACTGTTCAACCAAATCCTGGAATCCGGGACGACATTTACTGGAAGCCATCTAAGGTCCTCTACATTCGAAGCGATTCACTTGAAATTCCATCTAGTAATTGTCCCCCCATTCATCCTATAGCTATTTAACACTGGGTTCCCTTTCAATCATCCTTGCTCCAACTCCAAACCAATTCAAATCATAGCTACAAACTAAGCCACTAGACCCATGAGCTCCGCCGAAGATCCTGCTACCCAGTTTTCCACTTTCAAACACCGCGTCAAGTGTAGAACAACGTCGAAGAACATCTTCACCATCAAGGATCCATCTGGCAGGAGCATCCTTGAAGCATCGTTCTCTGTGACCCTAGAATGCACGGTAACCAAGACCCTCAAAGCTGGCGGTTACTAGCAGCCTGTGTACCTCCTGTATGAAGGAGGCAGCGCCACTAGGATCTTAAAGGCAAATCAAGCCATGGGCATCCCCGGCGACCAGGAAGGTGTCCATGATGTCCTCTGCGGCTTGATGAGGACATTCACGCGGCTGCAGCAACTCAACCTCATCAACGAGTAGTGGGAGGACATCCTTCCCGAGCCCGAGGTTCCTAAACTCATGGCCCTGCCGCGCAAGGCCTGCCGGGATGGCTGCATTTCCCACACCATGCTTGAGCTTTGGGTAGACGAACAGTTGAAGTTCATCGTATCCGAGGCGCTCTTGACGCTCTACGCGGAGGCGGAGGCGGAGGCGGCACTAGCAGGGTGTCAGGACTGCAACATCTGCCTAGAGGATGAAACATATAATCCTGCGGCCGGCCTTGCTGTGGAAATGCTCGGCTACAGCCATGCATTCCACCACAAGTGCGTCATCGAGTGGTTCAGCCAGAGATCCACCTGCCCGATGTGCCGACGAGATTTGTCTATGTATCTTGACCCAACAGTGCAGAGATTCCTCTCGCCCTTCACCGAAGAGGATTATTGATTAAGCTCATTATTTTATGTTGTATAAAATACTTATTACGCATCATACTACTCTATATATATTTGGTCAAAATTTAGAATCTTTGAGTAAATCTCCGCTCTATCGCTCTAACCACCGCGATCTCGTCCGCAACTCTGCTTGTTTTATTTCCTACCTTCCTAAAGCTCTCCCATTCCCTCTACAGATCTAAACCGCAAAGAACGTCTGATTTCCTTCTCGTACATGTGCTCAACACATAAAATACATGACTTCGTGCCATCAGGCCAGGGACCCAAGGCAACAAAAAAAAAAAAAAATGGCAGGCGAACTTTCTTGCTTGTTCAGTAACATTTCAACACTAATGGCTCTTCTTTTCTGCATTAGATTAAGGCCAGACTTGCTCGTCGGTTCAAAGTTCTAGCAAGCTTAACAAAGTTTGACACAAACATGCAAATAACACAACATACTATATTAGCAAGGGTTCCTACTACATGAGCTCAACACACACACTACATGACTTCGTGCTGTCCCATAGATCAAAGCTAGTCATGGCTACTACTACTAGTACTACTGATATAGGACAATGAACAGTACCCAGAGCACACAAAATCTCAATGTCATCGAATCGGTTTGGTCTTGTTGAGATAGTTGAGCTCATAAGGACTTCCAATCAAGTTGAGACGGTGAACCATCTTGAAAATGACGCAGTATCCACTGACATCAACACTATAGTTAGAGAGCTGACGGGCATCCGCAACAGAGCTACAAAGCATAAAGATTTCTCTAGAATCATGGTCTTCAACAACTCTGGTAGTGCATTATTGCCCAACGACCGCACGAACAACAGCTTCAACGATTAGGCATCATGTAGCTTAGTCATGTACAGCTGCCCCCAAGTCACAAGCAACCTGTTCTATTCTCCTGGCTCCACACCTAGCTACCAAAACACATCATTTGTTGTAGAGTACACATCTATGGTATGGTAAGTAGTTGCCATCTGTAAACATGATTTTGGTTAGAACAAATGATAATAGAGGAAAGAGGGAAGTAATGAGGTTAGCAGACACAATACGTTCATACAAATAGTATGGTTTGATATGAAGCACATTACCTTTATCCAGATCCTAAAACCACTAGGGAACACGATTGGTAAAATGCAAACGGGTGAGGGAAGGAGGGAGCAAGCAGATTGATGCAATGCTATCGGACAAGGGAAGGGGGACGCTCCTTTCATATAGACCTTGCATAGTTGACGAGAGTGAAGTGAATGCGACAGGAAAGCTGGACATAAGAAGGAATCGAGAAAAGGAGCTTTTGACCACCATGACACGCTTGAGACTTGAATACCTGGTGCAGTTATCATGGGTCTTTTTTGTACTTTTTTTACTCCAATCCAAGCAGTCACAACAGTCAAGGGGCAGACTGGTTACTACGACATTCGAAACTAATGACCCTTTATACTGTGTCCTATGAGATCAAATTTACAGCGGGCGGATTTTCTTGTGTTCGTAGTAAAATTCAACAGCTATGTCTCATCCGTTATGCATTAGATCTAAGGTGATACTTGTTGAGATGAACTCCTCGCTGCATCGTTCTTGCAAGTTTTGATGAAACAACAAAATACTATGATATGGCTTGTCCGGATTTCTTTAGTATTGGACTGTCTTAGGCCCTGTTGAACTTGCAAGAACCATGCAATGAGGAGTTCATCTCAACAAGTATCGCCTTAGATCTAATGCATAACAGATGAGACATAGTTGCTGAATTTTACTACGAACGCAAGAAAGTTCGACCGCTGTATATTTGATCTCATAGGACACTGTTATGACTGCTTGGATTGGAGTCAAATAAAAGTATAGAAAAGACCCATCACAACTGCACCAGGGATTGGTCAAAAGCTCCTTTTCTCAAGCGTGTCATGGTGGTCAAAAGCTCCTTTTCTCAAGTACGAAGTCAAGTTAATCATCTCTAGTTAGAACTAGAATGTATTGGTAGTAGTTGAATGACATTGAGTAGTGGGATTGCACTACTCTCCTCTTATTTGCATGTATTAGATAAAATTTATTGAACTTGTAAGAACCATGCAGCGATGAGTTCATATGAGCAAGTCTTGTTTTTCCTCGTTTTCCTATGATGCTTGTTACCATGTCGTTTACAATTTTAAGTTTGGGTCTGTCGGGGACCTAATACCGGGGTACCCAAGGAGGTGGAACTAATAACCATTGAACATTAAAAACTCCCGAACGGACAAGAGCACTACTGCACTTCTTGCCCGAACGACGGGAGTTTGGTTTTGCCTCTCTCGATGCCCGTGGGCTAGCTTCGCCTCACCCAACGGCTGGAGGATGGCTCCGCCTCCCCCGAAGGCTGAGGGATAGACTCCGCCTCGCCTGACCCCCAAGGTATAAACTCCGCCTCGCCCGACCCCCGAGGGCTGGGCTCGACCTCGCCCAACGGATCAAAGCTAGGTTCCACCTCGCTCGATGTCCGAAGACGGACCTCGCCTCGCCTGATGTCCAAAGGTTGGCTCTGCCTCGCCTGACAACCGCACCCCGCTCCCTCATGATGATAGGCACAGGGTAAGATAAGACGTTCGGGTCAACCACGGCATCGAGGACCATGCCCTGTGCCACTGCGGGAAGGTACAGTCAGAGCACGACGGGGCGAGCGCTTTAGACCCTTCCAGGCATGGCAGGGGCTAAATAGTGTTGTGGGCACGTACTTTTTTCCCTACAGTGTTGTAGGTGCCACCTTCAGCCCTCGGGTGAGGAACCGGACACCAACATATGGCAACCACTATAGTCCAAGAGGGGACTCCCATACTCTATAGTGATGAACGAGCGGTCACCGCACCATCTGCTCCCCATAGAACCATGGGACAACATCTCAGCCCGACACGCCGCCCGCGGGGGCGGGACGGAACGTGACCACTTGCAGATCAAGTAAATTCACAACGTCATCAGCAACCAAGTACCCGGTGAACGTGCCAACCGCTGACACCAGTTGGCCGTGTCAGCAAGGCTAGATTGGAGGAAAAGGAAGACCCAAACCTTTCGAAGGACCTTCTATACCCGTGGTATTTTCCACTTTCACCCATCTATAACCCCTGCTCCCCCTTGGTCTATAAAAGGGAGGGCAGGGCTCCCCGCTAAAGGGACGACCGACTTTCGATGAACCACTCACATACAGACGAGCTCATAGAGAGTTCGGTTCCACATCACGCACACAGCCAAGCCGCCTCCAGGCTCTTGGCACCCTTTCGACCCTTCCATCAGAGATCTGGGACCAGTCCCTCTCTCAACCATTTGTACCCCCTACAACGAACCGTTTTTGGTGCTAATAACATGAGCAACAACATACTAGACGTAGGGACATTCAGCCCAAACCAGTATAAACCTTGTGTCCTTTAGCGCACCATCCGAGCCTAACGTGCATAATTATAAATTTACTAGCCGGTGTTTGTTCGAAACATCGATAGTTGGCACGCTAGGTAGGGGCCTTTGCGCGTTCCAAACCAGGCCACGGATGGCTAACCACAACGTTAGCTGGGTCCCAGGCGCAGACATGGTTCAACCGCCCACGGACAGTGAGTTCGTGGGGGTAATTGAACACGACACGAAGTCCCTCCATAAGCTCCTCACTGAGGAGCCAGGATCATCCTCTAGCTCTAACTCCAGCAGGGGGAGCCATCACCCTTCCCGAGAATGCTTCATGGCGGAAACCTCCGAGGGGCATGTCGAAAGTGTCTCTAGGGAGGAGGCTACCCCGACAGGCAACCCTGACGCCACGACTGGAGGGGAGGCAATGGCCCCATCTCACGTAAGGATGGAGCAGCTAAGAGCGTGGAAGCTGGACATCGATGACACCGGACAACAACTTGTCCAGGAGTATCGTAAGATCGATGAGGAAATCAAGCATCGCGGAGACGGTGGGCACGCACGCGCCACAGCCCGTGATGTACACCAAAGGATCCTCACCGATGATGGGACCCTCCCTCACTTCGCTTGGGCAAGCCAGAACATCGCCACTGTGATGGCCTTGCTTCACGGCCTTCCAGAGGCCGCGATGTCCGAGGATCGCCAGGCCCGTTGAGAAATTCGCATGTTGCTCGAGCGTGCGGCGGTGCAGCAGGCGAAAAGCTCGTTGTCTTGGCAACGCGAGCTCGACACTAGCCAGCACACACCCTCGGTGCGCCCTGCCAAGGACACATCGGTTCACCAGACACCGCCAGGCGGTAGGCAGCACACCGCTGTTCTGGTGCATCAATGTCTCGGCCACAACCGCGACGCACACAGCACCATCGACGCCCGCAGACGCGCCTACAATGACTCAAGAGAAGGAGCCAAACGTGGCTACCACCTTTGGCGCGGTGGACGCTATGACAACGACGAGGACCGGAGCCCGAGCCCCGACCTGCGAGGCCCTCAGGCCTTCGGCCGGCACATCCTCAACGCTGCTTTCCTGCCAAGGTACCGAACGCCTACCAACATCCCTAAATATTCTAGAGAAACAAACCCCGAGCTTTGGCTCGAAGACTATCGGCTTGCCTGTCAAGCCGGTGGCACGAATGATGATGATTTCATTATTCGCAATCTCCCACTATTCTTGGCCGATTCGGCGCGACCATGGTTGGAGCACCTACCGTCCAACGCCATTCAGAGTTGGGCGGATCTAAGGGAAATCTTTGTGGGAAACTTCTAGGGCACGTACAAGCACCCTGGGAACCCATGGGACCTCAAGAACTGCCGTCAGAAGGCCGATGAAACCCTCCGCGGGTACATCCGGCGCTTCTCCTGACAGTGCAACAAGCTCCCTAACGTCGCCGATGCCGATGTAATAGGAGCCTTCCTATCCGGGACCACATACGAGTCTTTGGTCCATAAAATGGGTCGCAAGGGCCCACGGACCACCAAGGAACTCCTGGACATTGCCACCAGCCACGCCTCAGGAGAGGAGGTGGTCGAGAGCGATCTTCGACTGTTCCGACGGCAAGGCGAGGCGGGACGAGGGCGCCGGCAAAGGCGCCTCCAACCGTTCCACCAAAAGAAAGAATGAGAAGCAACGTCGCGACGACTCGCTCATGGCCACTGCCGACCGCAAGGGTGGCCGGAAGCCCACGAAGGGCACTCCGAACCACTTCAAAAAAATGCTCGAAGGGCTATGCCCGAACCATGCCTTTCCTGTAAAACATCTGCTCAAAGACTACGGTCTCGTGCGGAAGCTCTTGCTCAGAAGCACCAACAAAGGGGAGCAGGGGAAGGAGCCTGCCCCCACCACAGATGATGCTAAGGAGAAAGATGATGCCTTCCTAACGCCGAATGGCGCCCTCATGATCTTCGGAGGATCAACGGTGTAACACCCCGGGTGTTTAAGTATTAAAAACTGGACATATCATCATATGCATTGCTAGGCATTGGTCATATTGCAAAATTTGATATGCATTCACTAAAACAAGTTTACATTTATGTTATAAGTGTTGCTTGGTATTGTTTGAATTAAGTTTGGAATCTTTGTGTTGATTTGAAATTCCGAAAACCCTGATTTTCAATATTTAAACCCTACCCTGAAAACCCATTTCAAAATTGAAGCACATTTTGGGGTTGAGCCTTAAAGAAAAATTGTAGGGCTTGTTGAGTTGTACAAAGTTTGTTTTTGGAGTTTTCCAAGTTGTTTAGTAAAATTTGAAGTTATTTGAAAAGGCGAAATTCCTTAAATGTCCCCTATTTGAATTCAAAAGTTCATTTCAAAATGTAGACTGAATTAGGGGTTGGTTATAAAAGAAAAGTTGTAGAACTTTTTATTTTGAACAACTTTTGTTTTTGGAGATTTTTGAATTGTTACAAAAATTTGGGAGTAATTTGAGTTTCAAACTGGATGACAATTCTGTATTTTCGATGAACAGTGTTCACCGCTCTTGCTACACCGCCAGCGACCTTCGGTTTGCTTCCAGGTGCGGTCGTGGCCGTCTTTGGCGTCGTGCTGGCACGGTGAAGGCCACTGCGTAGCTTCCTTGTGCTTCTGAGCCGCTCTATTTAGCCTTGGCCGTCGTCGTTTGCCCCCGCTCTCTTGCTCTGTTTTCTCGACGCCACGGCCATAACTCCGGCGAGCTCTCACCGTCGCTTTAGCGCACTCCAGCCGCTGCAAAGCTTGTCATAGCTCCGCCTACTCCTTGCGCACCCAACCAACCTGCTTTTGTCGCTTGTCTTCACCGGAAACTCACGGTGCGCGTTCTTCTTCCTCGTGGCCGGCAACCTCACCCGCGATCCCGTTTCGTCGTGGTCAGCGCGTTGCGGTGAGTCTCTGTCCTTGCCGAGCCATGATTCAATTTTGCCATGATGCCATGGTGCTTTGTACCTTGATGCTTGATCAAATTGTCCACCGCAGCCACCGGAGCGTCACCATCGCCGTTGCTTGCTCTGCTGTGACCGCTGTGTCCGGCGAACGGTGTCTCTAGTGCTCCTCCGGCCTTGTGCTCTACTCAGTCGCGTTTGGGGTGAGCTGCTGATGCTTCCTGGGCCATCTGTTTAAGCTTTACAAGTCTCACGTCGCTAGCGTAGCGTAGCCACGTTGTCGTGGCCGCCATGGCCGGCGTAGTGCTCGGTCTAGTCCGTAGCTGGTCCAGCTTGTACCCCAAATCGATGGGCCTAGTCGAGGGTAGTGTTTTGGTACCTTGGTCGTCACCGTTGGTCTCGCCGTCGGCGAGTTAGCGCTGGTCAGCGCCGTCGCCATCGTGGTCAAAGCCGGAGGTTGGGGATGACAGGTGGGACCCGGGTGTCAGCGACTGTGTAGTTCAAAATGGATTTTTTTATTTTCAGCAATGAATGAATAGTATCTGTTTTTGTTATTTTTGTGTAGATTTATTCAGAGCTCTAAAAATTATAAAAATTTTTGTATGACCTCTCTGTGATGTATATTATTTAGAAAAAATATGAAATGTTGTTTTTCAGTACTTTTTGAATGTGATAAAAATTGCTCAATTAATTAATAAATGAGTTTCCAGGATTTTTCTAGGCTTATTTATGTATCCAAAAATTACGAAAATTGTTTGGTCACTTAGTTATCATGTGATGAACATTTAAAAAATTTTGAGGCCAATTGGAACAAGTTGATTTATTTCATAATTCTTAATTAATTAATTAATTAATTCATAAAAGCAAATAGTAACCTTTAGTGATTTATGTTTTGATTGAGTGATGTCCTTGGGTCATTAGTTGGTGATGATCCTTGGCAATTGATGTGAGTGTTGCGAAAATGGTTTAGTTAGTTGAACTTGTAACTGTACCGCGAAGGAAGTTGTATTCAAGTTGTTAATTTTGCATCCATCATCGAGCATCATATTTCGTATTCCGCATCATGTTAAACATGACATTGTTACTATGTGTAGTGAACGAAGGTGAACACGTGGTAGTTAATCAAGTAGTTGAGGAGGTTGATCCGTCTGTGGAGGTTGGTGTTGATATCGGTGGAACGACTCTCGGACTCGGACTTTTCCGTAAACGAAGGCAAGCCCCGGATGCATACAACCCTACCTTGTATTTTACAAATTGATTTTGCTTTTGCTTCTATTTACTGCATTAAGTGATTAAGAGTCAAGTGAAAACCAAATTGGTACATTACTAACCTTGTTATTCCATATTTACCATATTACCAGTTTTAAATTCGTATATGCCTAGTGTTGCTTAGCTATGCTTAGAACGATGAAAGTCGGGTGATTACCTGTCACCTGCGAACTTTAAATGGAACTTTGGTCAATTATGTTAACATGTGATATGGGATTGTGGAGTAATAAATCTAGACTGGGCGGACTCGGTGTGTGTGAGCCACAATACATGGAGGTCTTGTGAGCGGGTTCTTTCTGCCTGTGTCGATTAAGGTCCGTCCGTTGTTGAATTGCATGAGGTGAGACTTTGTAGTACTAACCACATACTCCGGTAAGCCTTAACTTGGCTATTCTATTACGAGAATGGCTACTCGCGCACTAGGAGTGGAGAGATGGCGGGAATAGCGTGTACCCATGTGGCAATGGGCTGGATTGGTGGAGTACTGTATTCTCGGGTGGCGCGGACCCGTTCTTGTTTAGAGGATCTGAGGGTAGGTTGGTATATGTAGGTCGGGGACCTACATATGTCATGTGGTCTGGAATTCCCAGCTAGGTTTTTAATCGGTTTGAATCGTCGTTGCTCCTCGGTTATGGAGACTCAACTCACTATTCATCATCGTAGTAATAAATAACTAGAACTTGAGGATGGTCTGTGAAGGTGTTGGTTATGAAGTTTCATGATCTCATTGCGGATCGTGTCAGCTTTGTATATGATCTTATGAAGTTTTAATGTTGATATAAAGAATTTTATTAAAAAGCTTTTACGCAAAAGAACTTTGATTATTGCTAAAGCCATACCTTAAATCCCATGAGTCTGTATTCCTGAGTTTTATTAGTTTTATTTCGGTTAAGTCTTGTTGAGTACTTTTGTACTCAGGGTTCGTTAACCCTTGTTGCAGGTGAGGCTCATGAGCAGATCTATTTTGGATCGTGCTGCATGACTATTGTTCAGTGCGATGACGATAAGTAGATGTGTGGCTCTTGGGCAGGGCAGCCTATTTGTGTGTTCTGTATTATGTTATAATGCCACTCCACTACTATGTTTTGTAATAATTATCGAACTTAGTTGTATGGTTTGAAACAAATGGTTTGTAAACTATGTTATTGTAAGACTTTCGTTGTTTTTACTTTGGTGTATCTATTTGAATAAACTGTTGTAATACTGCAATGACTCTGTAATGTGATCCTGCTCAGAAATCATGGATGATTCGGGCTTCCCCGAGGACACCCGACAGTCTTCTTAAGTTACCGGGAACGTATGCATAGATGTCAAAGGTCGTTGGACAGTGACAGGTGCATGTGGGCCCTATAATTTAGGAGGTTTTGCCACAAACGGCCTACGACTCCAAACAACGCCAGAAGGTCACGTGCCACGAGGTCTATACGGCTGGATCGGCCACGCCTGGCTTCCTCCGGTGGTTAGAATCCGCCATAACCTTCGACCGGACCGACCATCCGGATGCCGTCCCACACCCAGGAAGGTACCCACTTGTTGTCGATCCGATCATTGGCCCAAAGCGACTCATGAAAGTACTGATGGACGGAGGCAGCGGCCTCAACATCATGTACGCCAAGACGCTCGACGAGATGGACAACGATCGGACGAACCTCTGCCCCATCCAAGCGCCTTTCCATGGCGTCATGCCTGGTAAGCAGGCTGTGCTACTGGGGCAGATCGATCTGCCCGTCACTTTCGGGGATCAGTCCAATTACAGGACTGAGACCCTCACCTTCGACGTGGTGGGGTTCCCTGGAATCTTCCATGCCATCCTGGGACGACCGTGCTACGCGAAGTTCATGGCCGTCCCCAACTACACATACCTCAAGCTAAAGATGTCGGGTCCCCGCGGGGTCATCACCGTCGGCACCTCCTTCCAGCGCGCTTATGAGTGTGAAGTCGAAAGCTGCGGCCACGCCACCACGGTCGTCGCCTCCAGGGAACTAGACGCCCTCAGGGAGGAGGTAGCCGAAAAAACACCCGACGTGAAGAAATCGACTGGGTTGTTCGAATCGGCAGAAGGCTCCAAGGATATCCTCATAGACCCCATCATCTCCGAGGGTAAAACGGTACGCATTGGTACCGCACTCTCCTTCGAATAGGAAAGCGCGCTCGTCAACTTCCTCCACGACAACAAAGACATCTTTACATTGAAACCCTCGGATATGCCAGGCATCCCGAGGGAGGTCACCGAGCATACCTTGAAAATGCACCCAGGCTCTGAGCCGGTGAAGCAATGCATGCGTTGCTTCGATGAGGAAAAGCGCAGGGCCATCGAAGAGGAGATAGCAAAACTGTTGACCGCTGGATTCATCAGGGAAGTACACCACCTAGAGTGGTTAGCAAATCCCGTTCTTGTACCAAAGAAGAGCGGGAAATGGAGGATGTGTGTTGACTACACGGGTCTCAACAAGGCATGCCCAAAGGACCCGTTTCCTTTACCACGCATAGACCAAATAGTCGATTCTACCTCAGGGTGCGAAACCCTCTGCTTCCTTGACGCATACTTCGGCTACCACCAAATCACGATGAGAGAGTCCGACCAGCTCGCGACGTCTTTTATCACCCCCTTTGGATCGTTCTGCTACATCTCAATGTCGTTCGGTCTGAAGAACGTCGGGGCAACTTACTAGTGTTGTATGCTCAACTGCTTCGGGGACCTCATCGGGCGGATCATTGAGGCCTACGTCGATGACATCGTAGTTAAGTCCAAACGGGCTGACCACCTTGTCGCCGATCTTGAAAAAACCTTTGCTAAACTCCAGGCAAATGGCATCAAACTCAATCCCGAGAAATGTGTTTTCGGGGTCTCAAGGGGCATGCTGCTCGGCTTCATCGTCTCCGAGCACGGCATCGAAGCCAACCCGGAGAAAATTTTAGCCATCACGAAGATGGGTCTGATCCAGAACATAAAAGGGGTTCAACAGATCACAGGGTGCCTCGCCGCCCTCAGTCGATTCATCTCGCGCCTCGGCGAACGAGGACTCCCCCTTTATTAACTCCTGAAGAAAGCCGACCGCTTTGAGTGGACAACCGAGGCCTAGGAGGCGCTCGACATGGTCAAGCTACTTCTAACAAAGCCCCCGGTCCTGGTTCCTCCGAGCGACGGAGAATCCCTCCTACTATACATAGCGGCCACCACGCAAGTGGTCAGCACCGCCCTGGTAGTAGAGTAGGAAGAAGAGGGGCACGCCTTCAAGGTACAGCGCCCTATGTACCTCATCAGCGAGGTACTATCCGACTCCAAAACCCGCTACTCCCAAATCCAGAAACTCCTATATGCCGTACTCATCACCAAGAGGAAGTTGCGCCACTACTTCAAGTCACACACCATGATAGTCGTGACATCGTCCCCCCTCGGTGAGGTCGTCCATAGCCAGGACGCCATGGGGAGAACCACAAAATGGGCACTCGAGCTGATGGATCAAGGCATCACGTATGCACCCCAACGACAATCAAGTCCTAGGTGTTGGCTGATTTCATCGTGGAATGGACCAAGGTCCAGATGCCATCGGCGGTCGTCGATCAAGAGTACTGGACGATGTACTTCGACGGGTTGCTGATGAAAAGGGGGCCGGCGCGGGGCTGGTCTTCGTATCACCCCTCGGGGTCCGCATGAGGTACATGGTTCGGCTCCATTTCCCCTCATCAAATAATGTCGCCGAATACGAAGCGCTCATCAACGGCCTACAAATCGCCATCGAGTTGGGCATCTGATGCCTCGACATCTGGGGCGACTCCCAGTTGGACGTCAACCAAGTCATGAAGGAGTCGAGCTACCACGACGCCAAGATGGTGGACTGCCAAGAAGTCCGATGGCTGGAAGACAGATTTGATGGCCTCGAACTCAATCACATCCCAAGACGCCTCAATGAGGTGGCCGACGCGCTCATGAAAGCAGCATCCAGCCGAGAGCCAATGCCGTCTGGAGTCTTCGCCAGTGATCAACACAAGCCCTCGGTGCGCTATGAGGGGTCAGAACGGGCCGACGATGGCCCATCTGATCCGCCCCTGAGGGCCAACCCATCAACTACTCTGTCCGAGCCTGAGGTCATGGAGCTTGAAGAGGATCCAGTAGCAGAGCCTGACCCTCCGAACGACTGGAGAACGCTTTACCTCGACTACCTCCTCCACGACACACTATCGATGGACAAGACGGAAGCTCGACGGCTCGCACGTCGTGCCAAGTCCTTTGTTCTTGTAGAAGGTGAACTCTACAAATGGAGCCACACCGGGATCCTACAGCTCTGTATCCCTAGCGAATAGGGAAAACTTCTGCTGAACGACATCCATGGTGGGGTATGCGGTCACCATGCCGCACCGAGGACCTTGGTTGGAAACGCATTCCGATAGGGCTTCTACTGGCCCACTGCAGTAGCCGACGCCGAGCAAATCATATGCACCTGCGAACGGTGTCAGTACTACGCTCGACAAACTCACCTCCTGGCCCAAGCACTCCAGATGATTCCCATCACGTGGCCCTTCGTGGTCTGGGGGCTCGACCTGGTTGGGCCATTCAAAAAGGTGCCTGGGGGCTTCACCCACCTATTGGTCACCATAGACAAGTTTACGAAATGGATCGAAGCTCGGCCGATCTCCACGATCAAATCCGAGTAGGCTGTGCTATTCTTCCTCGACATCATCCATCATTTTGGAGTACCAAACTCCATCATCACAGACAACGGCACGTAGTTCATCGGTAGGAAATTCATTCGATTCTGCGATGAACAACACATCCGGATCAATTGGGCGACCGTCGCGCACCCCCGGACAAACGGGTAGATCGAGCGCGCAAAAGGCATGCTCCTACAGGGCCTCAAGCCCAGGATCTTCAACCGGTTGAACAAGTTTGGCGCACGCTGGGTCGCTGAGCTCCCCGTAGTACTCTGGACCCTGAGAACAACTCCCAGCCAGGCCACCGGCTACACGCATTTCTTCATGGTCTACGGTGCCGAGGCCGTCCTCCCGATGGACCTCGACTATGGAGCGCCAAGAGTCAGAGCATACGACGAACAGGGAGCCAAGGCATCCCACCAAGACACCATGGACCAACTAGACAAAGCCCGCAACATCGCCCTCCTCTGTTTAGCCAAGTACCAGTAGGCGCTACGGTGGTACCATAGCTGACGGGTGCGGGACCGAGCCTGCAACGTCGGGGACCTTGTTCTCCACCTCGTACAAAGCAATAAGGACCACCACAAGCTCTCCCCACCATGGTAAGGGCCGTACGTCGTCACAGAAGTACTCCGTCTAGGTGCCTACAAATTGAAAACCATCGATGGCAAGGTCTTCACCAACACCTAGAACATCGAACAGCTACGTCGTTTTTACCCTTAAATAAACGCATACTTTTCCTTATCAGTTTTTGTCTTTACAAATCCCCGATCTTTAGTGACGTCCGACCCCTGCAAATCGCGAGGGGTCATACCTCACTCGGGGGCTGATACAAATGATACAAGTACATTTATCTTGCAAACACTTCCTGTGTTATCTTTGCAAACATTCTCTAAGCTTTCCGTTCTTCTCATAACAAATCCTAAGGACTAAGATTTCAGGAACAAAGTCTGAGTACAACTAGTAGGACTGCAGGAGACCCACGCCCTAGCGGCTACGACCTCTTTGCTCACTAGCGTGATCAGAATTAATTCACCCGCACTCCTAGTTTCTTACAACTTGAGCCATGGGAAGGGTCGGAGGGCACCAAAACCTCTTCTACAAAAAGAGGAAGCTGAAAAGCTGTTTGCCATAACAAAAGATGAAAATTTGTTCATTTTTGCACAAATTCACCGCGTATAAAGTGATTTCATCCCGAAAAGGACTAATATACTCTTAGAATCCAAAGGACTATTCACTCGGGGGCTCCCCCACAAACTTATTCAATTACAGTCTCTGCCTAGCTTTACTACAAGTACTACTGCGGCCGCCGTGCCACGCTCTCCATCGGTAATGTCCCGGCATGTACACGGGCTAGTTCGTCTACTACAGTCGCCATGCCATGCTCTCCATCAGCAACGTCCCAGCATGTACATGGGCTAGTTCGTCTACTGCGGCCGCCGCGCCACGCTCTCCATCGGCGATGTCCTGCCGCTCTGCAGGATCCTCGAAGGCGCCGTCATCTGCAACGTCGGGCACCACGCTGGCGATTGTGGTGCCCCTCCGCCGGGGCATCCGGGGACTACGCCATCATCATCAGCCGCAACCCTGACAACGGCACCTCCACCGGGGCATCCGGGGACTATGCCATCGTCATCAGCCACAACCCCAACAATGGCATCTGAATGGGGGCGCCTGCCGCCAAAGGAAGGCCGCAACAGACGACGGCGAGGCCAACGACGCTCGGCACCCTCTAGTGCCCCTCCTCCTTCGACGGCAGCGACCCCTTCTCGGCAAAGGCGACCCACACCATCTCATCTATGTTGGATGATCTCCAGCTCGACATCATGCCCCAGATTCACGAGCGGATCTGTGAGTTCTTCTCTCCCTGGCATTACCCTCTCCTACTTAGGAACCGCTGCATGTGGTGGAAAGGAAGGAGAAGAAGTGGCGGCATAGAGGCTGGCAAGGAAGTGGGATGAGAACTCCCCTCCACCCCCTATTTAAAGAAGGGGCTCAGCAGCTGAGGAAAGGCGAAAGGTTGGGATGAAAAACTCTCTACCTTCCCCTATTCAATCCAAATGCAAAATCAATGTTCACAGAAAGCCGAGGGGACGCGACGGAACCGACGGGACATGCTCTGGTCGACAAGATGTCACCTGGTCAAATAGGACATTGCCTAGGCATGGCCCGCCACTAATGCATCCCGAGCGTGAGAACTAGGGCAGGCCCACATGCAGGCGACTCTCCACTTCCCCAGGCAGGATCGTGGAATGACCAAACGACGGAACCTCCGTCCAGAGAGAGCCCAGCGGGCCTCCTGGGCCGATCAGGCGGCCCAGGTAAAACAACGAATGGACGACCGCTGAAAAGATAAGTACCTCTGTTTACTTACTTTAGGTGATAATTTCCTCACCGAGCTACCGACCCCAGGAATAGCAAGGGCATGGACATTGCTCGGGGGCTGCCGAGGGTGTCTATTCGTTTAGACACCCTCTTCGTCTGACCCCTCCTTACGTTTAAAGACCGGAAGCACGGTGTGTGGGTATAAAACCTTGAATACAGCTGGATGAACCACCAGACCCTACGCCTCGACGGCTACGATGTTTTTTTGTTCACCAGCATAAAACGAACTCACAGTTCCCCGCACCGCAAGCCTCGGCTCCTGCCTTTTCGAGAAGGGTTTGGAGGGGTCCCCTTGTAGAACCCCCTTCGAGGAGAAGCTGTCAGGTCAACTAAATCAATCAAGCGGCTCGAATCACCGCCAAGAGACAAAAACAAAGAATAGCAATTCTTATGCAGGTTACTCCAACCTCGTCGCAAACATCAGGGCCCGAACCCCGCACGGACACATCTGGTAGGAGCTTCCCATCACTCATATCACCAAGGTAATCCTGTTTTCGTTTCAAATTAAATCGTACATTAAACTCATGCAGTTGCTGCATCCCAAACGCTTCGTGTCGCGTCACGAAGTGATAGTCGCCTCGTTCGATACGAAACGACAAATGACCGAGGTTCGAAGGTCAGCCCGCAAAGGGCTCGAGGCCGCCTCATGTCAAACAGAGCCAGTGACAAATAACCGAGATGAGCCCCAGCGGCCCTGCCCGACCCCGCTCAGAAGCAGATAGGGACATCTCGACCTTTTCTCGTTCGATTCTAACCCCGAGCCAAACCAACAGAGTCTCCACCGAGGAGAGGCCAGCAGGCCACCAAAGCCTATCGAACGGCTCGGGCATCTGCCGGGAGGCGGGTTAAGAAATAGTGGAGTGCCACCTAAGGGCTCTGCTAACCCCGTCAGCAAATGATAGACCCAGACTCCACATGAACATACCCGTTAGCGAGCTCATTGAGCGTGGCACTCGAGCCGTCGAGGCAAGTGTCGTCAACTCAGCCCCTTCGGTTGCGAAAACCGAGGATGGGGTAACACGCGAAACACGGCCGACCCCCATCAGGCCCTAATAGGGCTCGGGGCTCGAGCCGCTCGACCCGAGATCGAAAGACCGAGGTTCGAAGGCTGACCTGCAAAAGGTCTGAGGCCGCCTCGCGTCGAACAAGAGCTAGGGGAGAAAAACGCAGATGAGCCTCAGCGGCCTTTGCCCAACCCGCATTAAGGCGGATAGGGTCATCTCAACCTTCTAGTTCAAACCAACCCCTAGCCGATCCCATAGAAGCCCCATTGAGGGGGAATCTGTTGGAAGGTGGGGCAAGGAGCAATGGAATGCCACCCTAGGGCTTTTGCCGACTCTGTCACAAAGCAATGGGATCGGATTCCGCCTGAACACCTCCGTTAGCGAGCTCATCGGGCACGTCATTTGAGCCACCAAGGCAAATGACACCGCCCTAATCCCTCTAAATTATGAAGAATTGTGGACGGGAGGAACATTATGAAACAGCCGTCCCTCGGCCAAATCCCCACCACGCGCGGGGGCTCGGGGAAGGCCGAGCCAGCAGTAAAAAACTAAACACACGGTCACAAAGCGATCGTCGAAATCCTAAGTAAGGGGTACGAGTGAATACAAAACATAAGGTCGCTTCCCTTGCTCCGGTCTCCAGTAACATCTGACCCCAGCAACCGCAAGGGGTTGGATCTCACTCGGGGGCTGATAAAGGTACGGGTACCTCCCTTTCTTTTTTCATAACGGACATTACAACAGACCTTTCCTCGCATCAAGACTGATGGCAAGGCTTAGGGGAACAGATAGGTAAGACTACAAGAAACCCACGCCCAGACGGCTATGGTAATCTTTGCTCACCCGCACAATCAAAACTTCCCCTACACACCTCGGGCCTTATGGTCTAAAAACGAGCGAAAGAGTTGGATCACATAAACTTCTTTTCATCACAAAAAGGGAAGAAGATAAGACCGAACGAAACGAAATGAAATTATGAAACGAATCCACGAAACCGTTTCTAGGACACGAAAGTACCGACACTTGTTCACATATTACAGATAAGTGTTTATCAAACTTATTCAAACTAACTACTTCCACGAAGGGAGAACCTCTTCTTTCAGCCTGTTCGTCAGGTTCCGTGCAAGGGGAGCCACCGCCTTCTCCATCTCGTCTAGCTCAACATCTTCATAGACAGGCACGAAGCTATGGCTCATCACCTCCATGTTGATCTCCCAATCATAATGGGAACGGGTGACAGCGAAGGCTTGGGTGATCCCGGCGTGAAAGGCATCCTCCTCAAGTTGGCCCACCCGCGCCACGATACCCGCGGTACGAGCTACGAGCGAGCTAGTTCCCTCTGGCTGCGCCACCCTCAGGGCGTCGATGACCACCCCGATAGCGGCTTGCAGAAGGTCGTGCTTGTCACTTTCGGTCTTTAGGATCCCTCGCACTTTGGTAAGCTCCTTGTCCAGCCTGGCAGCGACGCTCTCGACATCCAACCTTTGGTTCACCGCGGCTCCAAGATCCGCCCGGTGGGAGTCGGCCACCCCGCTCGCCTCATTGCACTCCCGGATGGCCCGGTCGTGATCCTCACAGGCTTTGCCGTGCTCCGAGCGAAGTCTTTCCTTGGTCCGGCATAGCTTGTCCCGCTCCTCGTGCAACCGGGTGATCGCCTCGGCATCCCGGTCCGCCCTCTGCTGCAACGCCACGGACCTCTCCTCAGCCTTTAGCCTGAGGTCCCGCTATGTCTCCAGCTCCACTAGGAGCTCAACGGCCCGCTCCCTAGCCATGGCATCCTTCTGTAGCAGCTCGTCCCGCTCCATTCGGAGCCTAGCGGTCTCCTCCTCGTCCACCTTCACCCTCACCGACAAATCCTCGAACATCCCATGGATCTCCTCCATGCCCCAATGTGCCGCGGTCTCCCACTGCTGGGCGGCAGCAAGCTACATGCCCACGTCTCCTTGCAGCCGGGCCTCCTCGGTAAGACGGTCCCAACAGCCAGGCTGACCCTAGACAAAATCCCCGGGCAATGGGATACCGCGACCCCCTTAAAAATATCCAGTTGATGAAAAACCAAGTCCTACGGCCTTACCCGCGGAGGGTCCGATACTACCCCCGGGCGATTCTACTCAAATCACCCGGGGCTCGGGGGCTACACCCACCGGGTGCGCTCGCGCGCACCCTCTGCGAATTGACTCTGATACTACCCCCTGGGCGATTCTACTCGAATCACCCGGGGGCTCGGGGGCTACACCCACCGGGTGTGCTCGCGCGCACCCTCTGGTGAATTGACTCCGATACTACCCCCTGGGCGATTCTACTCGAATCACCCGGGGGCTCGGGGGCTATACCAACCGGGTGCGCTCACGCGCACCCTCTGGCGACAAAATCAAAACACCCCCAGGTGATTCTGTCCGAATCACCCAGGGGCTTGGGGGCTACTGTCGGGGACCTAATACCGGGGTACCCAAGGAGGTTGAACTAATAACCATTGAACGTTAAAAACTCCCGAACGGACAAGAGCACTACTGCACTTCTTGCTCGAATGACGAGAGTTTGGTTCCGCCTCGCCCGACGCCTGTGGGCCAGCTCCGCATCACCCAACGGCTAGAGGAAGGCTCCGCCTCATCCGAAGGCTGAGGGCTCGGCTCCACCTTGCTCGAGGTCTAAGGGCTAGACTCTGCCTCGCCCGACCCCCAAGGTATAAACTCCGCCTCGCCCGACCCCCGAGGGCTGGGCTCGACCTCGCCCAATGGATCAAAGCTAGGCTTCGCCTCGCCCGACGTCCGAAGACGGACCTCGCCTCGCCCGATGTCCAAAGGCTGGCTCTGCCTCGCCTAACAACCGCACCCCGCTCCCTCATGATGATAGGCACAGGGTAAGATAAGATGTTCGGGTCAACCACGGCATCGAGGACCATGCCCTGTGCCACTACGGGAAAGAACTATCATAGCACGATGGGATGAGCGCTTTAGACCCTTCTAGGCATGGCAGGGGCTGAATAGTGTTGTGGGCATGTACTTTTTTCCCTATAGTATTGTAGGTGCTGCATTCAGCCCTCGGGTGAGGAACCGGACACCAACATATGACAACCACTACAGTCCAAGTGGGGACTCCCATACTCTATAGTGACGAACGAGCGGTCACCGCACCATCCGCTCCCCAGACCGTGGGACAACATCTCAGCCCGACATGCGCCCGCGGGGGTGGGACGGAACGTGACCACTTGTAGATCAAGTAAAGGCGCAACGTCATCAGCACCCAAGTACCCGGCGAATGTGCCAACCGCTGACACCAGCTGGTCGTGTCAGCAAGGCTAGATTGGAGGAAAAGGAAGACCCGGACCCTTCGAAGGACCTTCTATACCCGTGGTATTTTCCTCTTTCACCCATCTGTAACCCCTGCTCCCCCCTTGGTCTATAAAAGGGAGGGCAGGGCTCCCCGTTAAAGGGACGACCGACTTTCGATGAACCACTCACATACAGACGAGCTCATAGAGAGTTCAGTTCCACATCACGCACATAGCCAAGCCGCCACCAGGCTCTTGGCACCCTTTCGACCCTTCCATCAGAGATCTGGGACCAATCCCTCTCTCGACCTTTTGTATCCCCTACTACAAACCGTTTTTGGTGCTAATAACACGAGCAGCAACAGACTGGACGTAGGGACATTTAGCCCAAACTGGTATAAACCTTGTGTAATTTAGCGCACCATCCAGGTCTAACGTGCATAATTATAAATTTACTATGCGGTGGTTGTTCGAAACACCGATAGGGCCCTGTTTTTAAATCTGGGTCAGCGCGTAGGATTGTCTAGCCGCTGAGAAACAACAAGGGTCGGACTTTAGCGCACCATGCAACATGACATACATCGAATGGAACTTTGTTTACTCCTCTACTAATTTTCCAACAACAAGGGAACATGGAGCCCCTGAACGAGCACCTCGCAAACTTGAAACACCACCAGTCGATTATGGAGCCCCTAAATAGGAGAGAACCATGTGAATTACAGATCTTCTATTAACAAAAGATTTGCTATGATTCACTTTCCCGAGACACGTTTACACAGATGCTTGGAACTCGAGCGAGGCGTCGTTTGGTTCCACGAGAAAGAACCATCGCATTGGATGATTCACTTCCCCGAGACACGTTTACACTGTATATGCGATCGTTCAAGAATGCGGAGTCTCCGCCTACATAAACCACTGGCCCTATTTCCCAGCGCTCTCCGCCTTGTCATCGTCGTGCCTTCATACTCCGCTCCAACGATGCAATAGTCGTTCGTCGCACGCGCGCTCCGATTTGCTTCTTCCTCGGCTACGTCGTGATGGATCAGCTCCCGATGGAGGTGGCCATGGACATTGTTTGCCATGTTGCTAAATAGTCATATGCCCCCATGGACGACCATGGCAGCCTATGGGCAACCTGCTCGTTCATGTGTAGGGTGTGCGGCACCGCTAAAGTCGGCCGGCGCATACCACTACGCCGGGTGCTGCAGCGTCAAGGTTTCTAGGAGCGCCACTACTACAATGATGACTATCGCACCCTACTCACCACCAGGCTGGCAAACATGGGCAACCCAGAGGCCTGCTTCCTCACTGGCTTGCGTCCTATCTTCGTGGAAGCCCGTAGGTCTTTGACGCCACCAATGGAATGGTTTTAGCACTCCGCTGAGGCAGGCTATAAACTTGGTATGTATGTCTATGCCCTCATGCTCTATAGGTCCAATACCGGCGGTGGCAATGATGACATTGCCCGGTCCCTATTGAGGGAGCTCAAAGGTGCTGACGAAGTGGGGCTAGCTCCACTACGGTGGAAGAACCAAACCTTTTTGTAGTTCGGCCGAGATGTGTACTGGCGGTTGCAGGACATGGTGCCATATGATGTAGTGCCCGGTCTTCACCCCGTTCATCGCTAGGACGGGCATCATTAGTGCACAGGCGATGGCTGTGGCAGGCCTATCGGATTTAAAGTATGGGAGTTCTGGTCTAGGTTCTGTAGCGAGGAGTGTTGGATCTCATGGGAGTGCGATAAGTTATTCACATCAATGTGGTAGATTAATTCTGAATTAGTGCATGTTAAGTTATGTCAAACATCTATGCATGTATATCTATGGTTGGTGACTTTATTTTAATTTGGCAACAACATCAACTATATGTGTATCTCGTTGTTCAAAGTCTGCTGGTGCTGATCATATTTTTTCCATACGAGCATGCACCCCTGCACATGTAAGAAAGTCGGGCCTCAGTACATTTGAATACGTTGGACAGTATCCTTCATAGTTTTTCCTCTTTTTCCTATGATGCTTGTTACTGTGTCGTTTACAATTTTAAGTTTGACTAACTTTATGGGAAATAGTAACAACATCTATGCCATAAAAGATCACACCAATTTGAACATAATCTTATCTAATTCACACGAATACAATCCAAAACATCACAAAAGATCTCGCTGAATCATGCAGATATAACAACATTTTATACCAAATCTGACAATGAGCTTAATCAAGAATCTTGATCCATGAAGTGCTGCTCTGTATATACATAAAGCCTGTATACTTCACAGCATATAGAAGGTCTGACCTATGTATACATAAAGCCTGGCCTCGCTCCCATTGTTTGATTCCACCTTGCATTGCGCAAATAACCCTCGCCTTGCCTCACAAAGTCCCAAACTCTGCCTCCCCATTACTTGCCACTAAGGCCGTGCCCATGAAGCACTACTCGAGGAAGGGTCGCCCGGCTCTGGTCCCCGCTTCCTCCAGTGTACTGGCTCTCCCCGTTTCAGAGGAGGCGGGGCCAATGGTGCGCCCTGCTTCGGTGTCGACAGAGGCGGCATCGATGTCCAGTCGTGGGAGGCTGGTGTTCCCATCGCACTCTCGCCCACCGTCTCCTAGACTACCAATGCTCTCCCCGCCATCCTCAATGATGACGCTGGCACCGGTGGCACCGATGGTTCCCTCGCCACCGCCACTCCCGGTGCGCTCCACTTCATAGTCGTCGTAGGCTGCATGGACTCCTCTGTTCTTACTGGCCCACGTTGTGAGCGGGTCTCATGTATCCTCAGGCTCCCGCTCAGCGTTTGTCGAGGACATGTTTGAGCACTCTCCGGGCTACATTACGATGGACTCGAGAGAATAATCATCGACACGGGTACGCAACTCTCGTCCTCAAGAGCTAGAAGCTGATGATACACGCCGGCCGCTATGGCTTGCTGGTCTACCCCCTTTGCCCAGAGAGTGCGCCCCGTGGTTGGACACAGTCCGTCGTCAGGGAGTCCTCGCTTGGGCCAACCGCCGCCCACAAGGGACATACGTCGTCGACAAGAAGATTGCCTAGCATCACGCGCTGGCGACAAACTAGGGCTAGATCTCCGATAGGGGCAGCCATCGGTGATTCCGTGCCATGCGGCACCGATTAGATTGGTTAATCGTTTGCCTTCTAAATCTAATCGCTCTCCCCTTATCATCTAGGCTTGAACTTGTCTTGCATTGTGCAGCGATTCCTCCAAGGCGGCGCCACCTCCTATCACGGGGCTTCCCACTGGTGGGGCCAGAGAGTCGTCCCATCACCGTTCACCGCTGTTGAGCCCATCTGTCCCCGCACAGCCCACTAGTTCTGAAGTGGGTGAATCTTCAGGCGGTGAAAAATATCGTAAGTTTTTGAAGCATTACCACGAGGTCCGAGAGTTGTTGTGTGTGTCTAGGTTGCACGTCGACATGCTGCTCGGTGGCCACGTGCGCCGCACTTGTCATGGCCTAGCAGGAAGCCACCTAGGAGCGAGAAGACAAGGCAGTCGTGGAGTCTAAAGCCATTCATCAATGTGGTAGAATCACCTGGAATAACACACTTTTGGAGGCGCTTGTCTTCCACTAGACACTAAGCACCCCAAAAGTGGGCTAAAACGAGCAGTTCCGTCGAGCACACCCTAAGGGAGAACTCAAAACAATCCACGTTTTACATCTAGAATCCAATAATGAGTACAAGCTTACAATACTTAGTCTATTTCATACAACATAGAGTCTTGGAAATTATTTATTACAATACTAGAGTTTAGAGTCGAAGTCTACCTGAGTAGGGCTAGCCGCGTGCGACCGAACGGTGCGGCGACGCACCGCGGCGGACACGGCCGGGTCAGTGGTAAGGCTAAGGGACATAGAAGGAAGAAGAGTTCTAGGCTTAGCTAGTAGTGTAGCCGATTTGGGTCTAGGTGGTTGGCTGGAGGGCTACCATTGGCACCTGCTGATCACGGCCTTATCGACCCAGCGGCGAGGAAACGACCAAATTGGAGCTTGGCCGAGCACGATTCAAGGCGGGGTGGGGATGGGCGACCATGTGACTGAATGATGGAGCATGAGACGCGACGAATCGAGTTGAGGTGACCTCTCCAAGCTATATTGGTGAGCGAGGTCAGCCGGTTAGGATGGCAGAGAAGGGAGGGGGGGTCAGAGCTTGGCTCATCCTCGCCTTGGCGAGATGCGAGCGGAGCCATTAGTGTGGCATGCGTGTAGTAGCTATGAACAAAACATGCGTGTCCACGACCGGGCACAGCATGTGCGGCCGCAGTGCCATATATGGTGAGGCAACGACATCGGTAGCGGGGGCAAGGCCACGCGCGTGGTGGCGACCAGGACAGCAGCAACGTCGCAACGCGAGGCAAGGAGGACATCGGCAACAACAGTGCGGTGATGGATGGGGTAGCCGCGCGGCAGGGCGGTGGTGGCAGAGAGGGTGCAGGGCCAGCGACTGGCCATGTAGGTAGCACGCGGCCAGCAACGGGCACTACGGCCAGAGACGGCTAGGCCATGGCCAAGCCAAGGGCGGCCCTGGCCCACCAGCGCATGGCCACGTGCGCACATGGCTCGACCGAGCATGGCCACGGTGAGCACCGAAATGCGGTGACCGCGCACTCCAGGCCGAGCGACCAGAAACATGTTGCGCACGAATTTTAAAGCATCTGCAAAAACTAAACTACTAGAGTTGAAACTAAACTACTAGAGTTGAAACTAAACCGTCTTCACTATGCAAAAGAGGCCCTATTAGGCTACTAACCAAAGCTAAAACTTGACACCCCCTCTTAACTCAATTTCACAGGATTAATTCTCGAACATGGTGCTGTCAAACTATCTTTAGACTTGAGGGATTTTCTAAGTCTTGAGCTAGATTCGATTTTAAGTTCCATTTCTAAGCTATTAGAAATACTAGCTAGCAATGTTATTTTTCTACAGCAAAAGTTGCATTGTCATGTACAAAGTTTGTACTTCAAACCTTATTTAGGTGTCACACACATGTTCTATAATATTTTTGCTTAATAAAAATTGGTTTTCAACCCTACTTTATATACATGAGCTATTGAATCAACTTTCATTTAACATTTTTATTAGACATTTTAGGTTACAAGAAATTGATCTACACACTTTATCACATAAACATGATGCTCATGACATGGTACAGTGGTTTGTTTAGGGTGTAACACCGAGGGAGTTACAGTCAAGCGGCTGCCACGACGCTGGCATCTGCCCAACTTTAGTTTGGTGAGGCGGTGAATGTCCGGGTGGTGGAGCAGGGTTTTCTGCCAGGATCAGACGACAATGAGATCGATGATCTCATCTAGTGCCTTCGGCCAGCCGCCAACGACATCTTAGCGAAGCTGAACGTGGAGCAGATCCTGCACGCCCACCTCGACCCTTGATCTGTGGGACGTATCAGTAGTTAGAACTAGTATGAAGTCATGTTAATCATCTATAGTTAGAACTAGTATGTCTTGGTAGTAGTTGGATGACATTGAGTAGTGGGATGGCACTGCTCTCCTCTTATTTGCATGTATTGGATAAAATTTGTTGCACTTGCAAGAACCATGGCAGCGACAAGTTCATACGAGCAAGTCTTGTTTTTTCTCGTTTTCCTATGATGCTTGTTACTGTGTCATCTACAATTATAAGTTTGGTCCCTATTTTTAAATCTAGGTCGACGCATAGGATTGTCCGGCCACTGAGAAACAACACAGGCCGGACTTTACCGAATGGCAAGGGCAGGGATGACATGAACTTTTCTGATGTCCATGTGTATATGCGATGATAGTTCATGTTGAATATTATTAGATTAATTATGAAATTTATCTCTTGAATCTTGTAAAATGTATTTTCATTGATTATGATATCAAATAAATATCATTAGATTAATTACAAAATATCTTTGTTGAACTTGCAAGAACCTTGAAGCGAAGAGCAAGTGTCACCTCAGTCTAATGAAGAGCAGAGGAGCCACTAATACAAATAGGTATGGACTAATAACACAACTAATTGGCTAATTATTAGAAACTCTTGGAGATGCTCTAAGCACCCAATCTTGAAGAACGAGCACCTCGCAAACTTGAAGCACCCCCAATCGAGTATGGAGCCCCTGAACAGGAGAGAACCAAATGATTACAGATCTTCTGTTAACACAATATCTGCAAGAAGTTCTATAATCAACAAGGTCAAGCTCCTGTTCAACGGTAGCACCTCGCAAAGGATGGAGAAGGAGCACCTCGCAAAACATGCGCCAACACCTCTAGGCGATGAAGAAAGATGATTGGCTCACGAGTGTGTGGATTGAGCCCAAGAGGTGCATCTAGACCTGGGTTAAATAGGCCAGCCGAAGATGGAGAAGTACAAGTAATGGTGATGCAAGTACTAGTAGTTGGGAATTAACTCACTCTGACTTTACTGCCGATAGACCAAATCTAACCAAGCTGGACACATCTCACTCTTCACTCTTCAGTTTGCCCTTTGACTGCTATGACTGCTTGGATTGGAATCAAATAAGTACAAAAAAGACCTATCACAACTGCACCAGGCATTCAAGTCTCAAGCATGTCAGAAGCTCTTTTTTTTATTCACTTCTTGTGTCCAGCTTTCCTGCTGCATTCGCTTCACTCTAATATTTTACTGTGCTTGCAAGAATGTCCAATGCGGCACATTTCATCTTGTTGGACACAATACAATACAGAGCTATGAGTAAAACTATGAGTTGGGTTCAACACAGATCAAAGACACATTTCATCTTGTTGTCTAAAATCTTGACTACCCGGATGACGTGGTCCTGCATTCTTGCATAGGCGCGCGCGTGGGTGGCATCAGCAGCCTGTTACAGTAGGGGACATCGCTTTTGGCCCATCGCATTAACATGATGGGGCGAAGCACCACCGCCCACCCACGCAAATGTCTCAGGTGTGGGGTAGTCAATGGCCCCCAAACTATAGCATCAGAGATAAGGGGCGAGAGGGAAGGTTATACACCTACTGCCTTCTCTCTCCAGAGCTCCCGATTCCATCCCAAAGCTTTTGCCTTCCACCCTACTGCGTCGCCGATGCCTCCTACTAGGACCATGGTAGAGCCAATGATGTCGTCTATCGATGGGGAGGCCTCGGAGGCCTTCCACGTCGACAATCCTCCACCGACAAACAAACCTCTCATCGGCGTGGTCTAACACCCGCTAGTTCCCCCTTTCGAGATGGATCATCACCGTACCGCTGTTCATGTTGTTTATCTTCATTTAACTAGAGTATGCGAGCAATGCTCACACTAGTATTTATATTCATGCTGTTTAGTTTAACTAGTATTTGGAATTTGCCTACTATCTCAATAGGAGGACATGGGCATGATAGCGTCCCGAGCCTTGTTGGCCCTAGAGCCCAGTTCTTTGTTCACGGTCTCACTCAAAAAGTGGCCCCGCGAGGCATCCCCTAATGGAGGCAGCCGCTCGTGATTCCATGCCATGCTGCGCCGGTCAATTCAGAAAAAGTCGGTTGCCTTCTCAATCAGATTGCTATCCCCTTATCCTATATGGGCTTGAACTTGGCTTGCATTGTGCAGTGCTTCCTCCATGGAGGCACCATCCCCGGTCGTGGGGCTTTCCCCCGGTGGTGCCGGAGAGTCATCCTATCGTCGCTTGCTGCCGACAAGCCCGTCTGTCCCCACACAACCCTCTAGTTCTGAAGTGGGTGAATCGTCAAAAGAGCGTGAATCCTCAGACGATGTAGAATACCATCAATTATTGAAGGATTACGGTGAGGCCCAAGTGGATTTTTCATCGACCAGGCTAAACGCCGAGATGCTGCCCGGTGAGCTAGATGCCACACACGACGCACTTCATTTTTCCATGACTGAGGTCTCCAAGGCACAAGTCAACTGGGAGATCCACCTAGAGCAGGGCCAAAACATGATAAACCTTCTTATAGATCTAAGGACGCGGGTCGATACCCTCGTCCTATGCGTGCAAGCCGCCATTAACTTGAGCTTCCCCATACGAGCAGTGGATAATCTATTCACCGTAGAGGAGCTGTTCCGAGCCATGTCGGCCCGCCTTTGAGCCATGGTGACCGAAGCCATTCGTTAAGGGGCTACCACGGCACTGGCTACTACCCAGCTTTGGATTGGCGTAGCGGTTAACGTCCGGGTGGCAGAGCAGGGTTTTTCGCTAGAATCGAAGTACGATGACATCGTCAATCTAGTCGAGAGTTTTGAGTTGGCCGCCAACGCCATCTTAGCGAAGGTGGACATGGACGAGATCATGCATGCTTGCCTCGACCCTTGATCTATGGGACGTACCAGTAGTACTAGTAGTCGTGACTAGGTTTGACTTGTGGGACGCCCTTGCGAATATGTGAACTCTTATTTGCATGCATGTCTGTGTGAACTTTTGTTGCACTTTGTATTTGGTGGGTTAAACTTTTTTGAGCGTGGTGTAGCTCAAGTCATTTGGTCACTTTGTAGCTAGTTTCTTTTTGCTACAGATTTCTTTCTAGTTGTCTTTGATCTGAAACTTAATTTGCTAAACATTCATGAGTCCCTTTGATCTTTGTTAAAGCCAACTCGTGTCTTTGATAAAATTTGTTGAACTTGAAAGAACCATGCAGCGAGGAGTTCATCTGAACAAGTCTCACCTCGATCTAACGTAGAATGGAGGAGCCAAAGCTGTTGACTTTTACTACGAATGCAAGAAAGTCTGGCCACTACGTATTTGATCTCGTAGGATAGTAGAGTGTTGTAGCAATTAGTCTACACCTTGACTGTCGTGACTGCTTGGATTGGAGTGAAATAAGTATATAAAAGACCTATCACAACCGCACCAGGCATTTAAGTCTCAAGCATATCATGGTGGTCAAAAGCTATTTTTCTCGATTCACTTCTTGAGTCTAGCTTTCCTACCGTATTCGCTTCATTCTAATATTTTACTACGCTTGCAAGAAAGTCCGAATGCGGCACATTTGATCTCGTCGGACACTATATAGTACAGAGCTATGAGTAAAACTAATGTGTACGGAGTGCACTCGGTCAAAATATTCGAATTAGTAGTAGTAGTCATGAGTGGCTTTCCCCTTCCATCGATTGACACTAACCGAAATCATGCGTATAGATGGCAACTAGTTACCATACCACAGATGTGTACTCTACAACAAATGGCCACAACTTTTCCCCCGACCACATCCCTCTAGTATATTCGACGAAATGACATTGTAACACCTCTGGTATTTTGACCTAGCATTGAAACTTGACATGTCATCATATGCATTGTAAAGCATTCATAAAGTAGAAAATTTTGAATGCATTCACTAAATAAGCTTTATTTCATAAGTTGTTATTTTATGTGATGTAATGTGATTCAAAACTCTGAATGAAAATCATGACCACAAGGGTCAAATTTCATGTGATCATGTGAGACCATGTGTCATTTGACTCAAATAACCCTAATGGGCCATGTAATTGGTCAAAAACCATAATATAGTAAAAAGGGAAATAAATTAAATGTGAATTTAAATTCAAATCATAAAGTCCTTTTTGCCCCTTTTGTTTATTGCAAAATCCATTTGGAATTTGGGGGTGTGACAAAAAGCAAAGTTGAAGCTTATTTTATAAGGATCAACTTTGGTATTCAAAGTTTTTAAAGTTTACATATAAAATTTGGAGTAATTTGAAATGATTCAAATGCTCAAATGCACCCCAAATTCAAATTTCAAAATGGAGGCAGAATTTGAAAATGTTCATTGAAGCAAAGTTGTAGAGTTTGAAAAGTTGAGCAACTTTCATTTTTGGAGATTTTCAACTTCTTTAGAAAAATTGTGAGTAATTTGCAAAATAAACACAGTGGCAATTCTGTAAATAATTCAAAAAAATCAATTTGAAGCCCGACGCCACCTCCTGCTTGCCGCCGACGCCACATAGCTGCTTGTCGCCGACCGTCTTCGCCGCTTTCTCGCGCGGTGACATGCTTCTGACTCCGTGGCGACCTTGTTCAGGAGCTGTCGAAGCCGTACGCACCCTTCCCTTCTATAAATAGGAGCACCACCGCCGTCGTTCTCCTTTTCCTCCCGTCTGCTCGCCGCCGGTGTCCTTGCTGCGCTCGCAAAATTCGTCCTTGCCGTAGCACCTCGTGCCGATTACATTTGCCAACCTCTCCGCCTCGCCCTGCCGCTCCTTCTAGGCTTGCTTGCCTCGCCTCTAGCAGTCCAGCGCCACCGCGCGACGTCTTCTTCTTCGGAGCCGACCGAAGCACCGACCTCACCGTGGCCAAGTCGCTCCAGTCCGTCTCCGCCTTCACCGAGTCTACCGTCGTGTTTGCGGTGAGCTCCTGAGCGTGATGCTCGCTCCGCTTTAGCCTCTACTACATCGTAGCCGAAGTTACGTCATGTGTCGCCGTGTCCGCGCCCCATGGCCACCAAGGCCGGCGTGGAGCTTCCTCCGGTGCGTCTGCTGCTGTTCTGAGGGCTGGGATAGGTTCGCGGGGTGGTGTAGATCGTGCTGGTGCAGTCTGCCTCGCCAAAACCTCACCGCCGGCGCGTTTGGCTGGCCGAAGCTGGCAGCGCCACCATGTGCCTTGTTCTGTGTCACTGACGAGCGGGGCCTGGCTGTCAGTGAGAGAAGAGAGAGAGAACAGGGAGATTTTGTTATTTTATGAATTTTGAATAGTGCAGCAACTTTGGAAATTTATAGGAAAATAATTACAGCTCTAAACATTTTGAAAATTTATGTGTAGCTTTTGTACATGTTCTATTATGGTTTAAAAATATGAAACTTGAAATTTGAATAAATTTTTAATGTTCAAAAATTCAGTCAATTAATTGATAAATGCAATTTCCATAAATTTTGTAGGCCACTGTATAACTCCAAAAATTATGAAATTTATTTTGGTACACTAATTTGTCATGAGGAATCTTACATAAAATTTTGAGGTCATTTGGAACAAGTTCATTTTGAGCTTAATTCCAAATTAATTCAAAAATGGTTAAAAGCAAACCCGAAGTGTTAGGTTTAGGGTTTGATCTTGTTTTGGTCATGTTTTGTGACCAGTAGGGTTTCAAGATCAATTTGGTCAAGTCACTTAGGTCATAAGCCCTAGGTCATTAAAGTTTGGTTAGAGTATAGTTAATGAATGATTTCATTCATTAAGGGTAGAACTTTGGAGTGCAACTTTAGGGTAATCCTTTAGAAGAATGTAGGGTTTCTTAGTAAACATTTTTGTGTGATCCTTGATGGTAGAATTGCAAGTTGGTTTTGTTGGATTGCAACTGTACCATGAAGGAAAGTTGTACTCAAGGTGTCATTACATTTCATGCACCATGAAAGCATCATGTTTACATTATCATCATGTTGAAACATATGTTATTATTTCATGTAGAATCCGAGAGTGAACCGATTCTAGTTGAGCAAGTTGTGGAAGAATCCCCGGTTGTCTCGAGATTCGATATTTGTGGTACTGATCCAGAACCTGAGATCGTCAACGAAGGGGCAAGCCCCGGTTTATACATTAAACCATTACCTTGTTTACTTTGAAAAGTTTATCACCTATGTTACTTATTGCATTAAGTTGATTAATTCAAATGTTACCTACTTGATGCATTGCCTACCTTGTTAATGGTTTACCATCCTTGAAGATGATTTCATTTACAAAGGCATAGAATTGCTTAGTATGCTTTATGGTAGGCTTTCAAAGTAAAAGTTTCGATACAATCAAAGATGGCATACTGGCCAAAGAAAGAAAGAAGATATAATGAACTAGAGACTAGTCGGGTGACTTATCTTGAATGTTGGGTAATGTTGCCGACTATGTCGCTTAAAGGCCACTCATTGTGGATCTTCTAAACGAGACACTTTGTAGTACTGGTCACATACTCCGATAAGCCTACTTCGGCTAATCCGATACTAAGACGAATGCCCACGCACTGGGAGTGGAGAGATGGCAGGAGTAGCATGTACCCTCGTGGCTAGAATGTGGCTGGATTGGACGTGTGCTGTGCTCTCGGGTGGCGTGGAGATGGCTTAGTATGGGATGATCCGGTAGCGAGGTTGATATATGCAAGATTAAGTTCTACATATGTCGTGTGATAAGGAATCCCCAGCTGGGACTTGAATCAATTCGAATTGTTGATGCTCCGCAGATATGGAGACTCGATTCATTACAGAAGCAATGTAGGACTGGTGAATTACTAAAACATGAGAAAAAGAATGGAATGAGAAGGATTGGAATATGGGATATGAACCCTTAGTTTGAGATAATGAACTAAAAGGACATAGGGGTAAAACTCGAAAATAGGATCAAGAATAGTAAGCTTTTGGCAAAGAACTTTTGAATCTTGCTACATCCTTACCTTGACCCAACACCTGCATCCCTAAGACCTTCGCCCCTTTTTCATCGGGTCAGTCTTGTTGAGTACTTTTGTACTCAGGGTTTGTTAACCCTTGTTGCAGGTGAGTCGCATGCGCAGGCTTGTTTTGGTCCCTGTTGCATGTCAGTGTTTGAAGTCGATGGCGATGAGTAATGATAAATGGCCTTTGGACAAGGCACTAGTTTGTGTGAAATAAATAATGTTAATGTAATATTATCCCACTACTATGGTTGTATGACACTTATGGTTTTGTAAGTTTGAAACAACTGGTTTGTAATACTAAAACTTTAGTCTTCCGCTTTATGATCTCTGCTATGTATATTGAAAACTATTGTAATCTGCAATGTCTATGATTGGGATCCTGTTTGAAAAAGATTCGTGGATGATTCGGGTTTCCCGAGGACACCCGACAGACCTGTTAAGTTGTTGGGAACTTGTGTACACTATCAGAGGTCTGTTGAGACAACGATAGATGCACGTGGACCCGATTTCTTAGGAGGTTCTACCACCGCTGGTATCAGAGCAGGTCCTATCTACGATCATTGTAGGTTACTTTGGAAAACATTCAAACTGATTTGGATCAAAGAAATTAAACTTGATATTTTAAGGTCCAAATTTCTTTCTTCTTCCCTCTGATCTAGCCTCAATCCCATCTTTTTTGAAAGTTTATGGCGGATAATATGATTAAGTTTGTCCTATGTATTAAAAATCTAGTACTTTTGATTGTATAAATCTTTTGTACTCGGATTCATAAGATCGATTCATGCATCATGCTTGAACACCTTGCATAATAATTCCCCTTAAAAGTGGTTGGGTAAGTAATGTCAATCCCATTCTTGCTAACCTCCATTATCCTCAAGCTATCCTTATAGTCCTACCCTAACTTCTACAGGCTATGGCAAAGACCAAGATAACCGCACGCAAGTCCACTGGGCCTCACGGAGTCCCTCGCCACCAGTTGGCACCGCGTAACCGTGAGCTTGGTGAAGGAAGTTCCAAGACCCTAGGAGATGAAGGATCTTCAAGCAATCCCGCCAACATCGAGAACCTTACCAAGGAGCTCAACACTCTTCGTCGAGCTCATGCCAAAGATCAAGAGAAGCTGGCGGAAATGCAAAGGACCATCACCATGACCATGGAGCTATGAAATGAAGCCTGGACACGAGAGGATGTGGCCAATGAACGCATCCATGAGTTGGAGTTCTACGTAGAAGACCTAGAGATGGACAATGCCATTCTTCATGAGAATGTCCACATGATGTATGCTCAACTTCATCCTCCTCATGGGGATGGTGAAGTTATAGATGAAGAAATGATTGTAGATCCAGGAGAAGTTGAGAATGAAGAAGAGGAGGAGGACCCCGAGGAGTTAGTGTACTTCTCAGATGAAGATGAGGTTTCATCTGATATGGACACGGACGCCGATGACTGAGAGCTTGGAGTAGAAATAGTTCCTTTACTGCTTTTCTAGTAAACCAGGGTTGTCTTGTGGGATACAAGACATGTAATATAAATAAGTAACCCTTTGTAACATGAAACCTTTTAACTGCTTTCAATAAATAATAATGTAAATAAATGTGTCTCTCTAACAGATGCCTCATCCTAACACCCAAACTGGTGCAAGTACCTCGCAAGACAATGATGATATCCCAAATCCTCCACCAATGCCTCTGACTATGGCAGATGCCATAACCGCACTCGTCTATGCAACGGCAGATAATGCTAGGTTGTTAAGGGAAATGGCTCAGAACCAACAGGCACCACACCCTAATCATGGCCACCGTAATAATGGAAATGATGAGTCAACCTATATTGATTTTACTGACACACGTCCGCTTGTGTTCTCTAAGGTAGAAGAGCCTTTAGAAGGTGATGATTGGCTCCGGACAATGGAGCAAAAGTTTGAGCTGATTCACTGTATCGAGATTCAGAAACCAAGGTTTGTGGCACAGCAACTCTGAGGAGCTGCTGGTGCCTGATGGGCAAATTTGGTAGCTGTACAGCCCGCTGGTCACCAAATCACCTGGATGGAGTTTAAGGATGCCTTCAGGGCACACTATATTCTAGATGGTGTGATGACCATGAAGTTAGAAGAGTTCCTGGCTCTTAAGCAAGGGGAGTACCCAGTGATGCACTATATTGGGTGTTTCAATCACCTGTCATAGTATGCTATAGAGTATGTGAATACTGATAGGAAGAAGAAGAATCATTTCATGAGAGGCCTGAACACCAAACTTCAGACCATGATGGCGACTTGTGGCAACGCAACTTATCATGAGACAGTCAACATTGCTATTGCTTCAGAGGAGAATTACCGCCGACACAAGGAGGCGAAGAAAAAGAGAGCATTTGCTTTCGGATCATCGAGTGGAAAGCGTCAAAAGATGGTCTACCATCCTCAGAATCATGGCCGTGCACCATTACGCCCACAACAAAGCCAAAGCAGGCAGCAAATCTTTATTCGCCCTGCAACTAATACGCCTTATCCTCATCAAGCACCGCAGTAGCAAAATAATACAAATAATGCAAACCGCACTGCTACTCCCCAGAATCACAACTATCCATGTTATAATTGTGGTAAACCCGGACACTTTTCCCAAGAATGTCCGTATCCCAGGAAGAGTAATCCTAATGCACCTAAAGCCCTTGTTACTCAAGCTTAGAATCAGTACAAGGGCAATACTCAGAACAGTTAGAAGGGTCAGACTGAGAAGAAAACTGAAAGGGTCTTCTATACTCAGGTGGAATCTATTCCAGAAGGAGAACCAGTAATGATTGGTATGTTTCCCATTGCTAAGCATCCTGCAATTACCTTATTTGATTCTGGTGCATCCCATACATTCATCAATCATACATTTGTTGTGAAGCATGGGATACCTATTGGGGAAACAAAAGAACCATATCATATACAGTCGTCCGGGGGACGAATCTGTACAAGGGAGATAGTTCAGCATGTACCTATTGATTTGGGAGGACATGAGTTCCCTACCAACATGCTGATATTAAAGGATCAAGGTATAGATGTGATCCTTGGTATGAACTGGTTAACTCAACACAGGGCTATCATAGATGTCATGCGTAGAACCATAAGGGTAAATGTACCTGGCAGCAAAACCCAACTTCTCATCCAACTTCCCTTTCCTAAGAGTACGGTTGGAACAGTCTGTGCAACTACTGTTGAAGAAGCCGAGGAAATTCCTGTGGTATGTGAATTTAAGGATGTCTTTCCTGATGATCTATATGGCCTACCACCAGACTGAGATGTGGAGTTTAGAATTGACCTGAAACCAGAAACGGCACCTGTGTCCAGAAGAGCATATAGGATGCCACCCAAAGAACTAGCAGAATTAAAAATCCAACTACAAGAGTTGTTAGACAAGGGTTTCATTCAACCCAGTTCATCACCTTGGGGATGCCCTGCTATCTTCGTGAAGAAGGACCAAACCTTGAGGTTATGTGTTGACTATCGGCCATTAAATGAAGTCACCATAAAGAACAAATACCTCTTACCCCGAATTGATTTGCTATTTGATTATCTTGCGGGAGCTAAGGTGTTCTCGAAGATAGACTTGAGATCAGGCTATCACCAGATTAAGATCAGACAAGAAGATGTGCCGAAGACAGCGTTTACTACCCGATATGGTCTATATGAGTATTTAGTCATGTCTTTTGGGCTGACCAATGCCCCAGCTCATTTCATGTACCTGATGAACTCAGTTTTCATGCCCGAGTTGGATAAGTTTGTAGTGGTATTCATTGATGACATTCTTATCTATTCTAAGAGCAAAGAAGAACATGCGGAACATCTCCGCATTGTTCTACAATGATTAAGAGACCACAAATTATATGCCAAATTCAGCAAATGTGAATTCTGGTTAGAGGAAGTACAATTTCTTGGTCATGTGTTATCTACTGAAGGTATAACTATTGATCCGAGCAAGGTAGAAGAAGTCCTTGACTGGAGAGCACCTACCAGTGTTCATCAAGTTTGTAGTTTTCTAGGGTTGGTAGGTTATTATCGTCGGTTCATCCCTGACTTCTCCAGAATTGCGAAGCCAATTACTGGACTGCTGAAAAATCAAACTAAGTTTGTATGGTCAACAGAATGTGAGAAGGCCTTTCAAACATTAAAGAAGTTGTTGACAACTGCACTAGTATTAGCACAACCTGATATCGAGAGGTCGTTTGATGTCTATTGTGATGCATCTGGAATTGGTATTGGCTGTGTTCTTATGCAAGAAGGAAGAGTCATAGCATATGCTTCCAGGCAACTCAAAAAGCATGAAGAACATTATCCCACCCATGATCTTGAATTAGCCACTGTTGTTCATGCACTCAAGGTTTGGCGACATTATTTATTGGGCAATATCTATCATATCTATACGGATCACAAAAGTTTGAAATATATATTCACTCAGTCAGAGTTGAATATGAGGCAAAGAAGATGGTTAGAACTTATCAAAGATTATGACTTAGAAGTGCATTATCATCCGGGCAAGGCTAATGTGGTTGCCAATGCCCTGAGTCGCAAGAGTCATTGCCATTGTCTAACTGTGAAACCTATGCAACAAACATTGTGTCAAGAAATGGAGCATCTGAATTTACAAATCATAGAACAAGGTTCCCTATCCAATATTGCAGTTGAGTCCACTATCAAAGATCAGATAAATTGCTGCTCAACGGAAAAGTAAGGGTATAGCCCATATCAAAGATAAAGTCAGATCTAGAAAACCAACATGTTTCAATATTGATGAATCCGATGTCGTATGGTTCAAAGATAGATTGGTAGTACCCAAAAGTCCGGAGCTGTGAAAGCAGATTCTTGATGAAGCTCATTCTACAAGATACTCCATTCATCCAGGTAGCAGCAAAATGTATCATGATCTGAGAACGAGATATTGGTGGACCAAAATGAAAATAGAAATAGCTCAATATGTGGCCAAATGTGATACTTGTCAGAGAGTCAAAGCGATTCACATGAAGACTGCAGGTCCATTACATTCAATGCCAGTTCCATCTTGGAAGTGGGAATATCTGTATGGACTTCATTGTGGGGTTACCTAGAACATCTTCAGGCTACAATTCAATATGGGTTATTGTTGATCGCTTAACCAAGATAGCTCATTTCTTGCCAGTCAGAGATAAATATCGAGCGGAACAGTATGCAAAGCTTTATCTTGATAGAATTTTCAGTCTACATGGGGCATCCAAGACCATTGTCTCTGACAGAGGGTCATTGTTCGTATCCAAGTTTTGGAAAAGTTTACATTAGTCTTTGGGAACCAAACTTATCCACAGTTCTGCTTATCATCAGCAAACAGATGGACAGACTGAAAGGGTAAATCAAATTCTTGAAGATATGTTGAGAGCATGCGTTCTTTCCTATAGTGCTATATGGGATGAATGCCTTCCCTCAGCTGAATTCTCATATAACAATAGCTATCAAGAGAGCATTAAAATGGCACCATTCAAAGCATTGTATGGCCGAAGATGCCAGACACCTTTAAATTGGTTAGAAGCTGGAGAACGTTGGTTCTTTGGACTGGATGTGGTCAAGGAAGCTGAACAGAAAGTTAAACTCATACAAGCTAATATGAAGGTAGCTCAATCCCGATAGAAAAGCTATGCTAATAAAAGGAGACGACCGCTAGAATTCATAGTGGGAGATCATGTCTACCTCAAGGTATCGCCGATGAAAGGAGTTCATCATTTTGGGATTCGGGGAAAGTTGGCACCCCGTTATGTCGGTCCTTTTCAAATCCAACAACGATGTGGACCAGTCGCCTATCGCGTCAAGCTACCAGATCACATGTCAGCTGTGCATGATATCTTCCATGTATCCCAGTTGAAGAAGTGTCTTCAAGTACCTGACCAAGTGATCGACTTTGGTGATGTAGAACTAGAACCTGACTTGACTTATGCCGAGTACCCCATTAGAGTCTTAGATCAGAAAGATCGAGTCACTCGAAGACGTACAATCAAGTTCTACAAAGTACAATGGAACTAACACACTGAAGAAGAAGCTACTTGGGAGTCCGAGGATTACTTAGAAGAAAACTTTCCTGACTTCTTTGCTTCTATCTAGTTGCAATACCTTGTCTATATTAACTTGTTTCTTTTGTCAAAAGAATGGAAAACCCCCTCACTAGCCTTTTGAATAAAGTTATGATGTGTTAGCTTGACACATTTCCTTTTTCCATTACTTAATCCTAAGTTTTAAATCTTGGGACGAGAGTTCTTTAAGGGGGAAGGGTTGTAACACCTCTAGTGTTTTGACCTAGCATTGAAACTTGACATGTCATCATATGCATTGCAAAGCATTCATAAAGTAGAAAATTTTGAATGCATTCACTAAATAAGCTTTATTTCATAAGTTGTTATTTTATGTGATGTAATGTGATTCAAAACTCTGAATGAAAATCATGACCACAAGGGTCAAATTTCATGTGATCATGTGAGACCATGTGTCATTTGACTCAAATAACCCTAATGGGCCATGTAATTGGTCAAAAACCATAATATAGTAAAAAGGGAAACAAATTAAATGTGAATTTAAATTCACATCATAAAAGTCCTTTTTGCCCCTTTTGTTTATTGCAAAATCCATTTGGAATTTGGGGGTGTGACAAAAAGCAAAGTTGAAGCTTATTTTATAAGGATCAACTTTGGTATTCAAAGTTTTTAAAGTTTACATATAAAATTTGGAGTAATTTGAAATGATTCAAATGCTCAAATGCACCCCAAATTCAAATTTCAAAATGGAGGCAGAATTTGAAAATGTTCATTGAAGCAAAGTTGTAGAGTTTGAAAAGTTGAGCAACTTTCATTTTTGGAGATTTTCAACTTCTTTAGAAAAATTGTGAGTAATTTGCAAAATAAACACAGTGGCAATTATGTAAATAATTCAAAAAAATCAATTTGAAGCTCGACGCCACCTCCTGCTTGCCGCCGACACCACGTAGCTGCTTGTCGCCGACCGTCTTCGCCGCTTTCTCGTGCGGTGACACGCTTCTAACTCCGTGGCGACCTCGTTCGGGAGCTGTTGAAGCCGGACGCACCCTTCCCTTCTATAAATAGGAGCACCGCCGCCGTCGTTCTTCTTTTCCTCCCGTCTGCTCGCCGCCGGTGTCCTTGCTGCGCTCGCAAAATTCGTCCTTGCCGTAGCACCTCGTGCCGATTGCATTTGCCAACCTCTCCGCCTCGCCCTGCCGCTCCTTCTAGGCCTGCTTGCCTCGCCTCTAGCAGTCCAGCGCCACCGCGCGACGTCTTCTTCGGAGCCGACCGAAGCACCGCCACTACCGACCTCACCGTGGCCAAGTCGCTCCAGTCCGTCTCCGCCTTCACCGAGTCTACCGTCGTGTTCGCGGTGAGCTCCTGAGCATGATGCTCGCTCCGCTTTAGCCTCTACTGCATCGTAGCCAAAGTTACGTCATGTGTCGCCGTGTCCACGCCCCATGGCCGCCAAGGCCGGCGTGGAGCTTCCTCCGGTGCGTCTACTGCTGTTCTGAGGGCTGGGATAGGTTCGCGGGGTGGTGTAGATCGTGCTGGTGCAGTCTGCCTCGCCGGAACCTCACCGCCGGCGCGTTTGGCTGGCCGAAGCTGGCAGCGCCACCATGTGCCTTGTTCTGTGTCACTGACGAGCGGGGCCTGGCTGTCAGTGAGAGAAGAGAGAGAGAGAACAGGGAGATTTTGTTATTTTCTAAATTTTGAATAGTGCAGCAACTTTGGAAATTTATAGGAAAATAATTACAGCTCTAAACATTTTGAAAATTTATGTGTAGCTTCTATACATGTTCTATTATGGTTTAAAAATATGAAACTTGAAATTTGAATAAATTTTTAATGTTCAAAAATTCAGTCAATTAATTGATAAATGCAATTTCCACAATTTTTGTAGGCCACTGTATAACTCCAAAAATTATGAAATTTATTTTGGTACACTAATTTGTCATGAGGAATCTTACATAAAATTTTGAGGTCATTTGGAACAAGTTCATTTTGAGCTTAATTCCAAATTAATTCAAAAATGGATAAAAGCAAACCCGAAGTGTTAGGTTTAGGGTTTGATCTTGTTTTGGTCATGTTTTGTGACCAGTAGGGTTTCAAGATCAATTTGGTCAAGTCAATTAGGTCATAAGTCCTAGGTCATTAAAGTTTGGTTAGAGTATAGTTAATGAATGATTTCATTCATTAAGGGTAGAACTTTGGAGTGCAACTTTAGGGTAATCCTTTAGAAGAATGTAGGGTTTCTTAGTAAACATTTTTGTGTGATCCTTGATGGTAGAATTGCAAGTTGGTTTTGTTGGATTGCAACTCTACCATGAAGGAAAGTTGTACTCAAGGTGTTATTACATTTCATGCACCATGAAAGCATCATGTTTACATTATCATCATGTTGAAGCATATGTTATTATTTCGTGTAGAATCCGAGAGTGAACCGATTCTAGTTGAGCAAGTTGTGGAAGAATCCCCGGTTGTCTCGGGATTCGATATTTGTGGTACTGATCTAGAACCTGAGATCGTCAACGAAGGCAAGCCCCAGTTTATACATTAAACCATTACCTTGTTTACTTTGAAAAGTTTATCACCTATGTTACTTATTGCATTAAGTTGATTAATTCAAATGTTACCTACTTGATGCATTGCCTACCTTGTTAATTGTTTACCATCCTTGAAGATGATTTCATTTACAAAGGCATAGAATTGCTTAGTATGCTTTATGGTAGGCTTTCAAAGTAAAAGTTTCGATACAATCAAAGATGGCATACTGGCCAAAGAAAGAAAGAAGATAGAATGAACTAGAGACTAGTCGAGTGACTTGTCTTGAATGTTGGGTAATGTTGCCGACTATGTTGCTTAAAGGCCACTCATTGTGGATCTTCTAAACGAGACACTTTGTAGTACTGGTCACATACTCCGGTAAGCCTACTTCGGCAAATCCGATACTAAGACGAATGCCCACGCACTAGGAGTGGAGAGATGGCGGGAGTAGCGTGTACCCTCGTGGCTGGAATGTGGCCGGATTGGAGGTGTGTTGTGCTCTCGGGTGGCGTGGAGACGGCTTAGTATGGGAGGATCTGGTAGCGAGGTTGATATATGCAAGATTAAGTTCTACATATGTCGTGTGATAAGGAATCCCCAGCTGGGACTTGAATCAATTCGAATTGCCGGTGCTCCGCAGATATGGAAACTCGATTCATTACAGAAGCAATGCAGGACTGGTGAATTACTAAAACATGAGAAAAAGAATGGAATGAGAAGGATTGGAACATGGGATATGAACCCTTAGTTTGAGATAATGAACTAAAAGGACTTAGGGGTAAAACTTGAAAATAGGATTAAGAATAGTAAGCTTTTGGCAAAGAACTTTTGAATCTTGCTACATCCTTACCTTGACCCAACACCTGCATCCCTAAGACCTTCGCCCCTTTTTCGTCGGGTCAGTCTTGTTGAGTACTTTTGTACTCAGGGTTTGTTAACCCTTGTTGCAGGTGAGTCGCATGCGCAGGCTTATTTTGGTCCTTGCTGCATGTTAGTGTTTGAAGTCGATAACGATGAGGAATGATGAATGGCCTTTGGACAAGGCACTAGTTTGTGTGAAATAAATAATGTTAATGTAATATTATCCTGCTACTATAGTTGTATGACACTTATGGTTTTGTAAGTTTGAAACAACTGGTTTGTAATACTAAAACTTAAGTCTTTTGCTTTATGATCTCTGATATGTATATTGAAAACTATTGTAATCTACAATGTCTATGATTGGGATCCTGTTTGGAAAAGATTCGTGGATGATTCGGGTTTCCCGAGAACACCCGACAGACCTGTTAAGTTATTGGGAACTTGTGTACGCTATCAGAGGTCTGTTGAGACAACGATAGATGCACGTGGGCCCAATTTCTTAGGAGGTTGTGCCACAGACATTTACCTATTTCTTAAACCATTTCCTTGTCTGATAGTCCGGGCAACATAAATTTGAATGGGCCGAACATGTAACTAGTTTCAATTTTATTTGTTTCCTTTAGGGATTCAATGAATGTATTCGTACAAAATAGGTTTCCCTGTATAACATGAGATGTGTCTGGCCCAGTCAAATTTACGATGCTTGGACTTTTTTGCGTGTGCTATAAAATTTGAATAGCTATGTGGCTCCTCCGTTAGGCATTACATTGACGCGAGACTTGATCGGATGAATTCCGTTATGCATGTTTACCATACTACAGATCAAAAAGAGTACCAGAAAGAAATCTACAGGCAAAACCAACCAATAGGGGCTAGAAACCGGCTACCAATTGACCAAAGGACCTGATCTACACCATGGTCAACAGAGAGCCCACCTAATACAAGGTTCCACAAAAGTAAACACAGATATGCAAATCAGACTTCACAAATCAAAACCTCTGTACATTTGAACGCGTCTGACATAAAATGCAATGGAAGATACATAAGGAAGAGTAACAACATAAGGAAAGAGTAACAACATGTACTCCATCCGTACTCCCAACATAAGGAAGATACATCAAATGCAACGTGAGATACATCAAATGGAACTTTATTTACTCCTCTACTCATCATCGGTATCACTGTCCTCATCCTCATTCTTGTCATTGGTATCAACGTCATCGTCCTCCTCCTCTATAGCCATGAGGCCCTTTTGCTCATCAGCGGTGATGCAGTTGGCCACCTGCTCAGCATCGGCACGAACCAGGTTGCGCCAGTGCTTCTCGGTGTTGTGGGCGGTGCTGATTCCTGTGTCACGATGCTAGTGTCGAAGCCATCTTTCTGGCTTCGATTGTAGGCAAGGATGTACTCTGCGTTGTCCACGTGATTCTTTTTCAGGTAGGCTGGCAATTCTTCTAGGACATCGGCGAGTTGGTAAAAAATGAAGATGTAACTGCTCACCTTTTCCTCCCGAGGCAGGTTGAGGGTGCCCACCCTGGTGTTCTGTAGCACATGCCTGATCTTCAAGAAATCCTTACTCATGATGCCAATGGCCCAATCGTCTCTATCTCCAAAGGGATCCACCGGGGCTTCATCTTGATTCACCACGGGCACAACATCATCCTCCTTCACCACGGGCATGGCGTCATCCCCCTCCCGTGCATGCTTGGTAGAAGGCTCGCCCTTCACCATGGCGGTGGCTAAGAGTGAAGTAGGTTTGGAGAAGGCAACCGCATGTTCTTGGCGATTTTAGATCTGCAGTGGGAATGGGAGGGCTCAAGGAAGGAAGGAAAACAAGCGGAGTTGTGGAAGAGATCATGGTGGTTAATATATCACTACTACACATAAGCTATTGGTGTGTTTTTTGGGGGAACAAAGAGGAGCCATTGGTGTTGAAATGTTACTAAACACGCAAGAAAGTCCGACCTCTGTACATTAGCTTACATTACAAACATTGATCCATTTAAACATGTCATGACAGAGAGATATATCAAATGCAGCTTTATGTACTACTTTGCTAATGACTCCAACTCCGAGAACAAGGGAACATAGGGAAGATAGTAAGGCCACCGATGATTTCTAGCAGGATGTCATGTCTACCATACAGAATGTAATGTGTAGGGATGACATGAACTTTTTCTGCTGTCCATGTTATATGCGATGACGGCTCTTTCCATCCCAACCCCAACAAAGAAAACCAAATTCCATTCTGGGTGAACTATAACCACTGTGTAGCATGACTCAAAATCAAAGTAACCCATTTGTTTTAGTCTTTCTAAACAACTTACATAGGCTGATAGTATGCTTCAATTTCCATTATTATTAGTACCACAGTCTTCAAGGATCCAGATCGAAAGCTTGGACATATTGCGACCACCAATAGTACATTAACATAAGTGACCCTAAGCTTGATGGATGGAGCATGGAAAACCACATGGCCAGTTAGGAATTTTCCTCCATGCCTTTCCCTCCATATCCACAGCAAGTATACGACGGTAACCCTCATAGAACCCAATATACTGCAGACAACCGTTAAGAAACACAGTTGCTGATTTTGACAATGTCCACTCAGCCTCCTCGCCCCATTTAGATTCCTTAAAGATCCATGCTGCAGTTTTAGATGAGTAGATGTCCACACCCACGCACTGACCATCCTCCTCCATATATTCAAACATATGGAAGTGCGAGGAGGCTATCAGATCAAACCACAATCGAGCCTCACCAATAGAATGGATTCTAGGTGGCAGTACCTTCAACTCCTAGGTTGCAGGAATGCAGACAATATAGCGGTATCCATTAGTCCTAAGGCACCAGCATAGGATGAGGCCATTGCAGCAATCTAAGACAGCTACATTGTTCATGGTGAAGGGCAAGAAGGATAAGGAGGGGTAAACACTGGTGATGCTGGTGAAGTTTCTTTGGCCATAGATTCCATCATAGAAGAAGCCAACCACAGTTTGGGCATCAACTTATGGTTGTCTGAGATGAGACATCTCCAGGAGTGACAGACACATTTGTAGCAGAACAAGGAGCGGGCAGGGAGTAGTGAAGGATCTCGATAAAGACATCGTCCATGAGGCTAGCCAGTGTGTACCTCTTGTTAGGGGCCTCCTCCATTTCATCATGTGCATGTAGTAGGATGAGAGCTTGCTCAGTAATGAGATCACTGAGGAGGAAAATAATCCAACAAAGATCCATTTGTGAAGTCCACAACTCATACCAAAGTGCAACTTTAACAACCATTAACAATTTTCATGGTACGACCTCATCCAAATTTAGAGTAGCACCATATAGATATATATAACTCAAACTAGAGTAGCAGTTAATGAAGCTGTAACCATTACAATTCTAGCTAAATCAAGTCTAACCATCACACTTACAATCAGTACACGAGCTCAGAGCTTCTTCCATAGGAGATAGACAAAGATTAAGAGGACTACAATTACAACAGTTTTGAAGGACGAAGAGGGTGGAGCAGCTGTTGGGTTTTGAAGATAGAAGTCATCATCATGAGCTCAGGACAGATTTGAGTTGGTTCTTGACTTGAAGGCAACAATTCCTTCTTCATAAGAATTGTACTTTTTATAACAAGCACCACAAAACCTATGAACTTGTCTATGGCAGTCAGGCCAGTTATAGTAAACTCCTGGCTCATGGCCACTGAACACAACATAGCAGGGATGACTCATCTCAAATCTGCACAACCCGAATAGGCTGCCTTAGTTTTCACAAGTAGAATATCAGTGAACAAGTGGTACTGATCATCATTGGCATCAGTAGCAACATGTGCAGCTTAGACATTAATTAGTGGCCTCAGTCATGTGAATGATGGACACAAAACATTGATTTACTTTCGTTGTCTTCATCTTGTTTGGAACCAAATGGATAACTTGGTTGTCAACAAGGAGAAGACACAGAAAGCAAACATATGAGCTGCATCCTAATACATCCAACAACCATGTAGACATCATTGGCACAGAAATATGGCCTCAGATATGTTACAAGTTCAAAATACCATAAGGACTCACTAGTGGCACTGGAGCATATGGAACAAAAATGTAGAATCAAGCAAGCACTGGACAGAAAAAATAGTTTAAGGCAGAAGCGAAGGGTATGTTTGTTTGCCTAGACAGATCTACAAGTCACACGTGTCGGCAGAAAACCAACCAGTGCCAACTCCTAGTTCTTTTCATCATCATTGGCCTAATCAGATCTAAAATGCTACAATGTTTCTTATATACCTCATGTTCAAGCAAGGACCAAAACAGTGAATCGAACAGGAAAAGGCGAGAAAGGAGACCTACAGATCGGATCTGTCACCTCTGCCACGGCACATGATGGACACAAATGCCAATGCCGCCGTGCTCCACTAGGAAGACCCACCGCCTAGCCTCCAAAAGAAAGCCTGATCCACCACAGCACACTAGGGATCCTACGTTGCCACCGCCGTCGTAAGTCCAACGGGCATAGATTTGTTTTCACTTGCAGGGGATAGGGATATATCCAATATATAAGTCAACCTATCTAGATAGAGAACATATACTACTCCAAAGACATGTCAACACAACCAGGCATCTAACGCAATGGTGAAGATAGTCTATTCCTAGCTCTAGGTCCCGGGTTCAACTCCTAGGTCTCATGGTTTTTTTTGAGTTTGAATTTATTAAACCCCGGTGGCAACAAGTGACACGCAAGCCATAGGGTCCCACAGGTCAGATGCAGATGGAGAAAGGTCCCACAGGTACACATGACATGTAAGCCGTCAGGTCCCAAAGGTCAGATGGTCCCACAGGTACACGTGACACGCAAACCATCGGGTCCCACAGGTGAGATGGAGATGGAGAAAGGTGCCATCAGGTCCCACAAGTCAGATGGAGAAGGGTCCACAAGCACAAGTGACATGCAAGCCGTCAGGTCCCATAGGTCGGATGGACATGGAGAAAGGCCCCGTAGGTTTGGGTTCCATAGGTCAGATGGAGAAGGGTCCCACAGGTACACGTCGCATGGAGAAAGGATCGAGCGGAGACTTTTATGCTGAACTACAAGCGTCATGGATGAGTAACCGCAGGTCCCACAGGTACACGTCAGATGGATAAGGTACCATGTGTAGATCTATGATGAAGCGCTGTCGTTACAGATCAAATATTTTTCATCACAGATCTGTAATTAATTCAATGATGAAGCCTCTTCGTCATAGTTATGAATAAGATCATCATAGACGAGCAGGAACAGACACGCGAGTAATCTGTGATGAAATCCAGTGCTGTTCTATGATGTTTTTTGTGACGATACCCGATTTTGTCATAGATAAGGGGGGTTCGAGGTTCATCATGGTGATCTATGATGAAACCGAATTTTTCGCCATAAAAGCGATTTTTTATGACGGTTTCGAATTCATCATTAAAATTTTTGTCATAGAAGAGGATATTCCTAGTAGTGAGGGTTAGCCATCAGACCTCATGTCTACCAGTCCGACACCCCTCAGTTGTAGCTTGATGCTCAATAGAAGCACTCCTAGCTCTATTCTTCCCCCTTTTTCATTTGTGACAACTCCAAATGTGTTCTAAATATTTGTGCACATGAGTTAGCATTTTCACAACCATTTTTAAAGGGTTTTACATGTCCACACTAGGTCTAAGGCACATGCAAAGAGTTAATCAACCTAGTGGCACTTAGATAATTGCATTCGAACTTCGGGTTCCCCTCTTAATAGTATGGCTGTTGGTATTTGTCAACACATACAGAAAAAATCTGTAAGCGCACGGATATTGTTGTAGCTTTTACCCAGGAGTATTCCAGAGTATCGTATTTATCCACAGGGAACACGAAGTGTTTCTAGTGAGGACCAAGGTTGTCTAAGGATAAAAATAGAGAAGTATTTTTGTGGGTAGAGAGGGATTTTATAAGGCTTATACTAAATAACTAAGGATCAGGCTTATTATACTTTACTTACTTTGGAGCAACAATACCTTTCTAACTCTCGAAGGAGGTGAGAAAAAAGGTAGTTGGGGGAAAGCTGCCAAAAAACTCTATGAAACATCAATTCTAACGTGGTGGATTGCAATGGCCTGACAGAGCTGTCACCTCTGGGGCTACCACAACTAACCGTGAGATTGGGCGCAAACTCATGTAAACTCTATCCTAGACACCATGTCCACGCTAGTGTTAACTACTCTAATCACAATTTATAATTAGAGTACTCAATGCAAGCGGAGTTCCCGTAAATAAAACATAATAAGAACTAACCTTAATTAAATAGAGACTTGGAAATAATAAATGAAGAACCTGGATATAACTCAAAGATGAATTAGATCCGTAGAGGTACAAAGTCAAGAAGAATCCGATAGATTTGGCTTCTCCTCAGATCTCTCTCCTCTCCTCTCTCCCTATTCTCTATAATTCAACTAGGTGGGAAGCACCTAGAGAGACCCTACTACAATGTGTGTATGAAATAATGAAGCTCTAGAGTATAGGGTGTGTAGATGTGTGTCTCCTAGAGGAGGTATGGGGGTCCTTTTATAGGCCGAGGTGGAGTAGGGGCAAGAAACTGCCACGTCATAGATCCGCCCCACGTTTTATGGGCACCATCGGATCAAACCGACCTTCTTTGGGCGGTAGAGATCATATGGATCACGTCTAGAAGCCTCCCAATAGACCTGTGAAGAAAACCGGAAAAGAACCGGCCATTTGGCCCCGAAGCGGAGCTAAACCAAAGAAACAGTGCGCTGCCTGCATTTCTAGGAAGAAATCGGGCCTTTCGGCCAGCTGGGCCGGTAGGTTCGGGCGGCCCAGTCGCTCCTAGGTGAGCAGACTACGCCTGACCACCTCCGCACCAACCCAGCATCGCCACCTATCCCGCCAAGCCGGTCGAACCCACGCCTACGCTCTCGCTCTGCGTGGACGCGCCAACACCCCACCAAGTGTTGCGGTCCCGTAGGCGTGGCTCCATCGCGGGTTCCCTTGCAACCGGCAGCTGGACCCGCCCTATCCTACCGTGTCTCCTACACGCATAGGCAGAGGCGCCTACTGCTAGTGCTTGGCACTATGGCATGGCCCCCGCCTGGCAGCCGCTGCTGCATGGCAATGTTGGGGGTGTTGACGTCAGTGATGACATCGGCACTCCTTTTTAATTTGCAAATTTGATATCTTTTTATTTTGAGCTCCAAATATAGCAAATAATATATCCATTTTGATCGTCTCGATGAGCTCTTCGCAATGGCGCACTCCAATTCATCATTTGAGATAGTTTTATTCAGTGAAAAATTAAATATCCTATAAAACAAGTGAGAGCACCAAAACTCATGGAACTTGTTAGAATCAAACCCTATAACTATAGTTTGTGATTCATTTCATGTCAATTTAAGCAATAGTTGATGGTTAGATTTGGAGTTTAATGACCATCAACAAGTTCCCCCACACTTGTCCTTGCTCGTCCTCGAGCAAAGGTTAGGATAAAGTAAACATAAACATAGCTATTCAAGATATGGGACTATCATACTGATTATTCCAAAACAATCCTTGTACCTGCGGTTGAAAAGTGGAACAGCTCTCGAAGCGAAGTCATCTTCCCAAATTCTCATCTCGGTAACTTGGAGTTTTTTAAAGTTTTCACAAGAAAAGCATAGTCCACTTTATACTCCTCAAATGGTACTCTCAATCGCTCAATGGTGTATGATTCCTCACCAAGGCACATCACAGCAATGCCTTCTATTCCCTCCTACTTCTAAGAAGCTTATGTGGAGTTTAAGGTAGGGATAAAATATGTAGCATACTTACTTGCAGTAAAGTCAAATCCTGGATCCAAGGAGGGAAATATCATACTCCTAGATCAAGATGTGCATGTGTGTGGAATATTTGGTGGCTAACCAAATTCCACTATGCTCCTTGAAACATATCTCTCTTGTTGAAACTTGAAATATTTGCAAGAGCAGGGGCTATCTCTCTTTTTTTCCATGGCGGCCATCTCTGTACCCATTGATTTTAATACTCCGGACATCTTTGTGTCCATTTTTTCAACTTTTTTTCTTTATTTTTTTCACTTTTTCTTTTTCATGGCCCCATGTCTCTTTTCTGTAACAAAACTTTTCAAGAGAGATATTCACAAGAACTTGGAGCATTTATTTGGTGGAATCCTAACAAGCATGTTTTTGTGTTCACCCCTAGTGTAGGAGTAAAACATTTTGAGGTGGATGAAAAGCACATTTTTGCGTACTTCTAGTGTAGAAGCAGCAGCTATATGTGGCGTGTACATGATCTTGATCTTGGGAGCATGATAAATCTCTCAACAAGGGTCAACAAGACTTGACAAAACTCAACACAAAGCAAGCAACTAATGTGGAAGGTTTGTACCCTACAAATATGTATATAGCTCTAGTAGGAATTTATCACCATTGAGAAGTATGTGACACTATGGTTTTATAATATTTTAATCAAAAACAAATTCTCCAAGCATCTTGACTAGAACCGGTAGGATTTCTAAGCCAGAACTATATCACACTCCACAACAACTTAGTCAATATGATTTTCCTATATGATATTTTCCCACAAACATCAAGTATATGTAAGGAATAAACATTATGCATGCCAATCTTAAAGAGCTATATTCATATTCACTTTCAAAATTTTAACTTTAAGTGTGAAACTTGGTTCTTTTTAACTTGCATGTTTAAACAAGTGCAAGCAGGGAGTAAGCATATGAACAAGTGAAAAAGAATCAAACCGAATTCCAAAAGTTGTGTGCAGACTCCTTCACCAGTTCATGATGTGCTTCAACGCTTTTATTCACAATGGAAGTTGGTACGACCCCCAGACTTCTTCAAAACTATACATGGCTTTTATTCATAGACAGAAAATGGTGAAAACACAAGGGACTCTTCTGGTGAAAGACACCGGAGAGTCAAAATTTTATTGAACTATTGGATTAGCCTAAGATCTAAAAGGACATAAGAACAAGACTGAACTTTCTAGATTGGATCATTAAATTGCAAAAATTCAACCAAGTCAATTTCTTCTAAGTTTTGAGGTTCAAGAAACACTTTCAAATGTTTACCATTTACCTTGAATGTGTTACCTATATCATCTTGGAGCGTGATTGCACCATGTGATGAGGCTTCAATCACTTTGAATGGCCCTTCCCATTTGCTTTGAAGTTTTTCATGACCGAAGAGCTTTACTCTAGAGTTAAATAGTAGAACCTTATCTCCAGGCTTGAACTCCTTGTGCTTGATTCTCTTGTCATGCCATCTTTTGGTTCTCTCTTTGTAAATCTTAGAGCTGTGATAAGCCTTTTCTCTCCATTCTTCCAGCTCTGATATTTGCATTTGACGATTCTTGCCAGCAAGGTGGAGATCCATATTCCATTTCTTGATTACCCAACGGGCCTTGAATTCTAATTTAACAGACAAATGGCATGTTTTTCCATATACAAGCTGATAAGGTGACATACTTATGGGTGTTTTATATGTTATTCGATATGCCCAAAGTGCATCATGAAGTTTGTACTTCCACTTCTTCCCCATCTCATCCATGATCTTTTGTAGAATGTTCTTGATTTGCTTATTTGATGTTTCAGCTTGACTACTTGTTTGGGGGATGATTGTTGGTATTTATTAACGCACATAGAAAAAGATCCACAAGCGCACGGATACCGCTGTAGCTTTCACCCAGAAGTATTCCAAGTATCGTATTCATAGGGAAACGTGTGAGATTAACTACAATCTAACTTAACCAGGAGTAGCAACAAGACTTAAGATGATAGGAGTATAGAGGAGATCACAAAGGTCTTCTAGTTCTAATATTGGTAAGCTATGTCTTCTATTGTTCAATTCTGGGGATGTTACTAAGGAAAACACAGATAGAGTATGTTTCCTATAGTAACTTGGTCCTGCTCGGCCTACAAACGGGAGGTGGACTACAAAAGATTCAACAAGGCTATAAGAGTCACCCTCGCGAGCTACCACCGATCCAGAATATAGGGTATATCCACGAGTAACCGAGTCTAAGCACCACGCTTACACTATGAATACTACTTTAACCTATGGCCAATAGATTAAAGCACTCAAAAGAGTCGCAAATCTAAAGAATAATATAAACACGATACTTACTTGAATAAGAAGTTGATTAGCAGAGAAATCTTAGACGCAAGCTCAAGTAGAACTTGAATCCACCAAGGTACAAGCCATAGAGAAAGCACCGATAGGCTGGTACTACCTCCAAACTCTTCCTTCACTCTCTATCTCACTATTTCTAATTACAAGACTAGATCCTATGGAGGACTAATCTTCTCTTGATTGCTGGCTCTGATCCTGATTAGGAGGATATGAATTAGGGTTTCAGGATGGCCTCAGGGAGGGGGGAGGGGCTGCTATATATTGGGGGATCTATCAATTCTGAGCCCTCAGATCAAACCGACTTAAAGCAACGGCGTAGATGCACTCTCAAAGGCAGTGGGAAACCGATGTAGAAAACAGACGTTGATGGGTGGACCCCATAGGCCGGCCTACAGGTGTGGCCGACCGGCCTGTCTCTATGATAGGTGGGGCCCACCCTCAGGTGGAAGCTTCTAAACTCTGTCTTGAGTTGTTTTCCATAGGTTTCGCGAGGTTATTCGCTTGTTGATGTCAGTTTGCCTATTTGGAATGTATGACGGTGGTCCCGGGAGCTATTTTCTGGATAAATCCTTCCGCATTCACATATTCACCAAAGCTCATAGAATTCATTAGTTTAAACCCCTATACCTATGTTTGGTGATGGAATTAAGTATATATGCAAGTTATATGGATGGTTTATAATTGATGTTAATGACTGTCAACAAGCTCCCCAAGCTTACCCTTTGTTAGTCTCTGAGCAAAGCTAAACTCAGCAATAGATCAGGAGTTGCTACAATGTTTTCATGCCTCAAAAGCACACATGAGTTCAATCAAGAATTCTCCTCTGGATTAGAATAAACTGATCTGACTTTAAAACTTACCCATATTACCTTCAACCATGGGGCTTCTTAGCCTTCAGTTGGGTCTTGAGCAAATGAAAGACAGAACGATCAAGTCAAGCACTATATCTCAAGTTCTTTGTTCCACCATTGTTCTAGAATTTTTATAAGTTTTCAAAATAAAAGTTAGAGACTCAATTGTATGACACTCTCAAGTCTCTTAATATATGTGGTATTTGTGGATCCTCTCCAAGGCAATAAAGATTTTATACCTTTTTGTCTTCCTACCACTAAAGCTTTATGTGAAGTTCTTAGGTAGGGAGAAAGCTAGAGCATACTTGCAATGTATATATTGTAAAGTCAAACAACGGATCCAAAGAGAGTTAAGTCATACAATCAAAACAAGATGTGCATGTGTGCGGATATATATGGTGGATATATGGTGGCTAACCTAATTCTACTTTGCTCCTTGAAAACATATCTCTCTTTTGAAACTTGGAAACATTTACTAGAGAGCAGGGGCTATCTTATTCATCTCTTTTTTTAGGCGAGCATTTGAGTACCCATTGTTTTAAATATCTCGAACACTTAAGTGTCTATTTTTTCTTCTCTTTTTCCTTTTTTATGAATAACTTTTGCATAGCCCCATGCCTCTTTTCTACAACAAAACTTTAAGAGATAGTAACAAATTTATTTGGTGGATGGAAAACCTAACAAGCATGTTTTTGGTGTTCACTCCCAGTGTAGGAGTAAAACATTTTTAGGTGGATCTAGATGAAAGCATGTTTTTGCGTACTCCCAGTGTAGGAGCAGTAGGTATATGTGGTGTGCACATGATCTTGATTTTAAGAGCATGACAAACCTCTCATATGGGTCAACAAAGCTTGACTAAACTCAATGCAAAATAAGCAGCATATATGAGTGGAAGTTTTCTAGCCTAAATAACATGTATGGCTCTGGTGAGAATTCAAGCTTTGCCAGACAAGAACTCATCATGTAGTATTTTTGTGTTTTTCAAAAGATAAATCTCCAGAACTTTAGTGTCACTTGGAACAAGATAAACAGCAGCTCAGACCTTCTCATATCATATCCGTCAATTACCTAGACTTAGATCAAGCATATGCTACCCATGAGTTTTAAGTTCAGAGTAAATCCTTATATCAAAATGATCTTATCCAAAACTCAGGAGAATTCAAGGCTGAAAACTAGGTACTTGAAAGAAATTACAACAGAACAACTATTCATCATTTCTATTCAAGAGATTATCTAGAGAGTCCCTTTTATTTATTCAGCTCTTAAAAATCAAACTTAAAGCAACCTAGATAGACACTCTTTTTATTTTACTACTAAGGGATAACTATTTATTTTGTTTTCATTCATCATTTTTTAACTATTTAAAATAAATTAAAAACTAAAATAAAGGGAAAGAATACTTACCTGGATACACGGGAGTGCTTCTCCCCCAATCTAGCTCTTTCGGTAAGGGTTCAGTGTTGTAAGTCCTTCGAACCGGACTTCTCCTTGTGAAGTTCATTGATCAAGTACCTTGGTTTGCTCTTAAGGCAAGGATTCTTGTGGTGGCATCTCTAATGGTGATGCCACCTTTTTCTATCAAACCTGTCTTGGTTTTGAGTTTTTATTTTGGTTTGATAGGTTCATAATTTTCACTTGTAGAAATTGGGGAATCAACTATCTTTCCCACACTTTGCTTGAAGTGTGTGCTGCTCATAAAGACAAGGTAGAGATCAAGTGCATGGGCTCTATTGGTGGAAAAACACAAATAGAATAAAAACTTTATTTATTTTTCTCTATCCTTAGGCACATTGAACAAGATAAAGTTGATGTTATGTGCTTTGTTCAATTATAACATGGGTGGTAAGATCAGAAGATTGAGCATGAATGTAGCATTTAAGTACATTTGCAAAAAGGGTTGAGTTGCTTAACCCATGGAATGATTGTCTATCTCTACATAATGTATATATCTTTACATGATTATGACTATCATCTTCTAGAGATAAGGTATGCGACTTTTTAGCTTAGTTAGTTATGACTATGAGATAAAAAAAAGTGGTGCTAGGAACAAGCTTGAAGAACTAAACATGTTGAGTTAATCAGGTTGGATCAAGTAAATTATAACTCAAACATGTTTGTTTCTTATTTATATGCCTACCAGAATCAAGGAAAAGCTTTTTAAATAATGGCCACTTAACTTAAGATGTTACCTTCATCAATGGAGCATGATGATACCATGTGATGAAGTGTAGATGACTTGTTGTGGTATTTCCTTTCTCTGCCAAAAACTTTCCTCCTATCCTGAGTTGTTCATGAGCATCTTGTCTCTCAGATTGCACTCCTTTTCCATTCTTTTATCAGGCCATGTTTTTGCTCTTTCTTTGTGAGTTGTGTTTGGACCTTTTGCTTCACTCATTGTTTTATTCCTGCAAAGCATTAGTGGACAACACATACCCGAAGGATTGTACAAATAATTCAAGATAGAGGTAGTGTTGTAATAGGGCTGAAGGTCATCTTTTTATGCTATAGAAGAGTTGGTTTTAACATGTTAATTAGCATAGAACTTTTTATCCCATGTTTTAAATGATGTGCCTTGCTTCATCTTCGATTTGAAGCCATCTTATGACTTACCCAAATTGAATTGAAAGTTTCCTATAGGGGTTAGTCCAACGAAATATCCAGTATCTACTAAAGCATACTATCGGCTCAAAAATCAACCTAGACACCACGTCTAATTTGATTTAGGAAGGCATTTTAACCTAAGCACCACGCTTAATTTAAAAGCCTTTGGAAGTAAAATCAGCACGCCTTTTGGTTCAAGAATTAAACTAGACACCTTGTCTAATTTAATTCAAGAAAATAGTTTAAACTAAGCACAATGCGTAATTTAAAAGGTGTATGAAAATACTTCAAAACCTAAGCATATACTATAGCAAACAAAGGTAGCACGAAAGCATTATAGAGATTTACTCAAATAGAGATGAAAGAGCATGATTGTTACTTAGCAATTTGAGCATGTCTTAAAGGTAGAGACAACCAAGATAATTTAGCAACATGGCAAGAGATGTTTTTAGAGAAGTCTATCCCCCAGCTTGAATTTTGCAACAAAATCAAGTTTGGATGATAGAACTCTCATGTATGAATGTGATTCAATGTTGCATGATGATTGGTTGGACATACCTTGCATCATCATCCTTCGTTCTTTTTGCTTCAAACCTGCAATGGTTAGTGACAAAAATACCCGAAGGAATATTTTCACAATTATATTTCTATGCTCATGTCATAAGGGCATTACAGTAAAAGGTGAAAACTCATGTTATCTCCCAAAAGTGCATGTTTTAGGACAAAAGCTCATCCTTAGGAAACCTTTGAATTGCGCCTTATGTCGGTGAAGTGGTTTCCCCTCCAACACCAATCTTTGTGTACCTATCTCAAGATTCATGCCAACAACACAATGAGATCTACAATATTTATGATAAATATATGTATCTATAACCACCCTTTCAAAGTCATTATGAACAAAAAGTATGTGGGGGCTGAAGATCTCGTGTGTGGTAATGTTAGAGAGACCAATTGATTCAGGAGATTTCTCATGTGAGCATGGATTTGATGAGGTGTTCATGAAGTAGCTTCCATACCCGTTGATGTCATCTTCCTTTTCAAGCTCCAAGGTTGATTCTTCATGAATATCCAAAATTTCCCTTGGATTGGTGACTCTCAGGTTGATCTTATCTAAGGTTTCCTCCAAACTTGGATGAGTCATGTTTATTAAGGAGATTGACTTAAGCTCACCCTTTAGATCTGGTTTGGGTTCTAACCTTAAGGTTTCGGCCTTGTCCAACCATTCCTTACTTGTAACGACGCATGAATGCCCTGATCGTTGTTGTTGCTCTTCTTGGTCATATTTGGATCCTTCATGATTCCTATGCTTGGGATTTCTAGGATCATCATGAGACTCAGCAAAAAGAGCATAAAGAGAATCATCGGGGTTAAGGATGGGTTCAAATGAGACATCTAATGTGGGCATAGAAGGGGAGAAGATATGATTGACTTCTACGTGGCTTGGCTCTCCTTCTATGGCATCACTTGTCCTTCCATCCTTGGGTTTTTCTAGATGTTCCCCAAAGAAATTTGATTTAGGATGTTGTTATTTGTTAACGCATAAAGAAATAATCCACAAGCGCACGGAATCACCGTTGTAGCATTTCACCCGAAAGTATTTAGGGTATCGTATTTTCCATAGGGAACAGAGGTGCTCTTCTAGCTAGTTCGTCGAAGGACAACACAAGGGTAGAGTTGGCATAGGTAGAGATGGATTCCTATGGTTTAGAGTCTAAGGATAGATAAGCTCTACTATTACTTGATTACTTCAGGCACCGGGTAGCACCTGGTCTACCAAGTGAGCCTAGCCTATAGCTCTACGTTGTACCCAGATATGGAGGATTACAAGGGACAGACAGGGCTGTCACCACTTGCTGCCTACCCCTCAATCGTGTAGTATGAGGCAAACGAAGGTAGCCTCTAGCCTAGACACCACGTCTACGCTATCGACTACTCCTCTAGTGTGTTAACAAGGGTTATCCGTCTTTATCAGGGCCCTTCTACTAGAGCATTTGCCGTAAGGATGAATGATGAACCTACAAACAAGTAAGAGTGAAGTTTAACTAATCAAAAGACTTTATACTATAAGAATCACGAACACTCACTCAGCGGGAAAACCCATTGAAGTAAAGATGCTCGTCGAGGTACAAGTTGGGGAGACACCGACAAATTTGGCTCTTCCCCATATTCTCTCTCACATATCTCCCAACTAACTCTACTAGCTATCTAGAGCCTAAGCCCTTGGAATGAAACTCAAGTGTGGTGCTCTTGATCCTTGGTGTGGTGTTGCATCTTGAATGAGAGGGAGTGAGGGGGTATTTATAGGTTGAGAGGAGGAATGGAGGCCACTCAATGCGCCATGTCAGCGATCCACGTGCCTCTCCACCATAGCCCTTGGATCAAACCATCATAAGATGGATGGTGGAGATGGAGTAGAGTTGTGCTTCCTTGCATGCCTTCCTATCTTGAGCAAACTGCCATCCTCTGGACCAAATCCTTCACAAATACCCATGCAACCAATGTTGGTGAGGCGGTGGGAACCAACCGACCAAAGTTCAGGCCGAACAGAGCCAGTGGGAGGTTGGCCACCCTCGGGGGTCGGCCGACCCCTGACTAGATCCGAATTGGCCCATCTTCGATGAGTGACCTCTTTTGGGCTTCTTGAGTGGGACTTTGTAGGTATTCTGCAGAGATGAGGTGATTTGATTTGGGTTTGTCCATATTCTCCTCTCTTTTGGGTCCTGTTTTGCCTGGTTGTGGGCCACCTCCCCCTTGGGCTCGTGTTAGATGTCTATAATGTTGTATTTCTTGTATACTTTAGGCTCATTTTTGTGCAATCCTGACATGTCCTCCTACAAATGGTTAAACAACAAAACTTGTGGAAATTATTAGTTTCAAAGCCCTATGTCTAAGCTTGGTGTTATTTTAGCAGTTTTTATACGAAAGTTGGTGGTTAGAAATGTGAGTTAAGCACCGCCAATAGATGCTTCCTAAGAGATCCCTTCTTGAGAGGATTTGAATTATATTCGCTCGAAGGTCTCTTATGAAACTAGAAGTTTAAACTTTTTCCAAAATCAGAATCAAAGAGGTCATCCTCAATTTCAAAAGGGATTTCCAAAGGTTGAATTTCTTCTTCCTTTAAAGGATTTCAATTTTGGGGAATTGATGGTACAGGATTGATAGCTAAATCTTGGGATTAGAATGGTTGTAATTTGGCTATCAAAACTTCCTCTTCTTAATTGGGAGATGGTTGCTTCTCTTCCTTGGGGAGTTCAACATGAATGCTAGTGTAGGGAATGTGTCCAATAATTTTGTCAAGGATAGTCCTAGCCTTACTAGCAGACAAACAAAGGAAAGCTCCTCTAGAGGCTACATCAGGGGATTGCACATAATCCTTGCTAAGACCCATATAAAAATATTGAAGAAGCATTGGGTCTGAAATAGCAAGGTCTAGGCCAGTGGTAATAAGGCTATTAATATGTTCCCATGATGTGCCAAGAGATTCTTCTTTTAGTTGTCTAAAATTTAGAACCTCTTTTCAAAGGCTAACCACTCTAGAGATAGGAAAGAAAGCTAAACAAAATTTAGAGCATAGTGTTTTCCAATCTCCTTGCATACATCCTATGGTTTTGTTATACCATCGCTTAGCTCTTCCTGTCAAAGAGAATGAAAACAACTTCCACTTTAAAGTTTTGTCCAACATGCCAGCGATATGCAAGCATGCACATGTCTGTTCAACCTCTCGTAGGTGTGAGTATGGGTTTTCATCGCCTTCTCCCAAGAAGGATTGTTCCCGAATCATTTTTATAAAACACGGGCATAGCTCATAGCCAGGTGCTAAGATAGGCTCTATAGATTTTGGTGGCTCTAGGCATGCGCTCGTAAGTGCAGCGTATTGATGGATAGGAGTGGAATCCATAGTGAAAAGGAAAAGAATAAAATAAAAGATAAAAGATAAAAGATACATGGTTAAGCTAGGTTTGGAGTTAACTTAGCAACCGTTTCCCCGACAATGGCGCCAGAAAGCCTGTTGGTATTTATTAACGCACATAGAAAAAGATTCGCAAGCACACGGATACCGTTGTAGCTTTCACCCAAAAGTATTCCAAGTATCGTATCCATAGGGAAACATGTGAGATTAACTATAATCTAACTTAACCAGGAGTAGCAACAAGACTTAAGATAACAAGAGTATAGAGGAGATCACAAAGGTCTTCTAGTTTTAATGTGAGTAAGCTATGTCTTCTATTGTTCAATTCTGGGGATGTTACTAAGAAAAACACAGGCATAGTATGTTTCCTATAGTAACTAGGTCCTGCTCGGCCTACAAAGGGGGGGTGGACTACAAAGGATTCAACGAGGCTATGAGAGTCACCCTCATGAGCTACCACCAATCCAGAATATAGGGTACATCCACGAGTAACCGAGCCTAAGCACCATGCTTACACTACGAATACTACTTTAACCTATGGCCAATAGATTAAAGCACTCAAAAGAGTAGCAAACCTGATGAACAATGTAAACACGATACTTACTTGAATCAGAAGTTGATTATCAGAGAAATCTTAGATGTAAGCTCAGGTAGAACTTGAATCCACCAAGGTACAAGCAGTAGAGAAAGCACCGATAGGACGATACTACCTCCAAACTCTTCCTTCACTCTCTATATCACTATTTCTAATTACAAGACTAGATCCTAAGGAGGACTAATCTTCTCTTGTTTACTGGCTCTGATCTTGATCAGGAGGATATGAATTAGGGTTTGTTTGTAGGCTAGTCAGGGGTCTAGCAATTCGAGAATTTTTTTTGATGAAACGTCTATAGAACCCTACATGGCCTAGAAAGCTACGAATGCCTTTCACATTTGTGGGAGGTGGAAGTTGTTTGATGACTTCAATTTTTGCTCTATCCACTTCTATCCCATGAGAAGACACCTTGTGTCCTAGCACTATTTCTTCCTAGACCATAAAATGGCATTTTTCCTAGTTTAGGACTAAGTGCTTTTCTTCACACCGTTGTAAGACTTTGTCAAGATTCTCCAAATAATCAATGAAGGTTTTGCCATAGACAGTAAAGTCATCCATGAACACCTCCATTATTTTCTCAATCATATCAAAGAAAATGGATATCATGCCCCGTTGGAAGGAAGCTGGAGCATTACATAATCCAAACGACATTCATCGTTATGCGTAAGTTCCATACGGGCATGTGAAAGTGGTCTCACTTTGGTCATTGGGGTGGATCGGGATTTGGTGATATCTGGAATACCCATCAAGGAAACAAAAGAAGGAATGGTTCATGAGGCATTCTAACATTTCGTCAATGAACAACAATGGGAAGTGATCCTTCTTAGTGGCCTTGTTAAGTTTTCGATAGTCAATGCACATATGCCACCCAGTGATAGTTTGTTGAGGAATGAGTTCATTCTTCTCATTCCTAACAATCGTCATCCCTCCCTTTTTTGGCACAACTTGGACAAGGCTAACCCACTCACTATGAGGCATGGGACAGATAATCTCGGCATGCAAAAGCTTAAGGACCTCTTTCTTAACAACTTCTCGCATAGCGTTGTTAAGCCTCCATTGTGGTTCCCTTGATGGTGAAGAATTGGGATCGATAGGGATACGATGAGTGCAAAGAGTGGGACTAATCCCTTTGAGGTCTTGGAGTGAGTATCCTATGGCTAATTTATGTCTTTCTAGAACAGCGACAAGTTTATGAGTTTCTTCTTGGGAAAGCTTGTCGCTTATGATAACAGGAGTTTCTCGATTGTTGTTGAGAAAGACATATTTCAAGCTAGAAGGAAGGGGTTTTAACTCAATTGAGGGTTGTGGTGGCACCTCCATTTGATCTAGTTCGATAGGTTCTGCTAGCTCTTCCTCTTCTTGAATGAAATGTTCATCATCGAGAGTGGGTTGGGCCATGTCTTCTAGAGATGCTATTAAGACATCCTCGATAGGGTCTTGTTCGAGTTTGGGTTCTACTATCGTGTTGTTTGAGCGTGCAAGCAAGACGATGATAGGAGACTTTCCCAACTTTAAATTCAAGAGACCCTGTTTTGGTCTCTCTCGAAAGAGTGTCCCTAAAGGTATACCAATCAAGAGGGACATGTTCGAGATGTCATAGATGTGAAAATCTAGACGATACTCGGAACCTCTTATGTGCAAAGGAATAGACCTTATGACCCCATAACTTTCAAGAGTAACTATCAGGTTCATAAACCCAGGGTCCCTCATGGACCGGCTTCCTAGCAAAGGCTCGGCCCAACAGACGATGTTGCAAGCAACGTGCAAACTCCTAGGCCAGCCCAAAAACCTAACAATAGGACAGAAGGGCGAACCAGCCTCCAACCGGAAGGCCTGGCCAAGGAGGAACGGCGCCTGCTTTTGACTCTGGCCTGCCTCTCCGACCAAAAGGCCTCACTTCCGACTCTAGCTCACCTCTCTGACCGGAAGGCCTGGCCGAGGAGGAACAGCGCTCGCTTCTGACTCTGGCCCACCTCTCCGATGGGAAGGCCTGGCCAAAAAGGAACAGCGCTCGCTTCAGACTCTAACCAGCATCTCCGATCAAGGATACACCAAACCTCTGCTTACAGCTCTTCTCTAACTAGGACCAACCGACTGGGGACGCCCGCTCAGTAAGGACCTAGGGAACGGGTAGAGCAAGTAAAGTAGGACGCACAAAGTCAACCACAATACCAAGGATCATACCCTGTACACCTGCAAGGCAGTATCGATAGGACATGTCAGAAGGGTGCCCTACAACCTTCTAGGCATGTTAGAACCCAAGCAGTGTTGTAGGCGCCGATATTTGCCCTACAGTGTTGTGGGCGCCCTCAAACTCCCATACCAGGCGAACACAGTAAAACCCCCTATATGCCTCTAGGCATCAATAGTATGGCAGGCACCGACATCTGCCATACCGGAAGAAGACGACGCAACCTCCCACATGCATCTGACATCAACAGTATTGTGGGCGCCTACAATCATCTTCTACCTGACGGCATGGACAACAAAACTTAGTAGCATACATACTCTCTCTCTCTCTCTTGTAAGGCCGTCCCCTTCATCTATAAAAGGGGACACGCACTCTCCCAATAGGGGAGATCGATCAACTCGAGGAGGATCAGTTCACTCACATCGATTCACCCTCTGCTAGCTTTAGACAATCTAAAGCTACACAGAGCGCATGCTCGAATACTTAGCACGTAGCGGAGCTCCTATCACTCTCGGTCCTTTAGACCAGAGTCCGACCGGACCTCTTGCACCCCCCATCGTTCTCCCTTCCGTTTGTAACCCCACAGCAAACTTCGAGCACCTAGGCTCAGGAATAAAGCCATCGACCGACTCAAACTGGATTTAGAGCATGTTGCCTGAACCAGTATAAACCCTATGTCATTGAGTGCTAGGCCACATCCGATCACAACGTATGGCAAAACTACAAATATTTACGTGTTGGTCACTTTCTGCACCGATAGTAACTCTAGAAGGAATTCTCAAAAGCTTATGAGATGGGATCAAGGACACGTTGGGGCAAAGTTTTTCAGCCAAAGCCTTTGAAATTATATTCATCCCAATGGTAAGGCTATAGTGAGCCTCTATGGTTGTTTTCTTTAGGATGCAAGTTAGAACATCTAAGGGGGCAATGATTCAGGCTACCTCGGTGGATAACTCCATTTCTGCCAATCACTCATGACTCATGATGGCCGAGAGTAAATGATTCTGGCTACCTCAGTCGATAACTCCGTTTCTACCAACCACTCATGACTCATGATGGCCGAGAGTCCTTTGATGTGTATCATTAATAAGGAATCATTGCGTGGACCATTGTCATCCTCAAATGATGTGGAGTGCACCAGAGGCTTCACTTGAACTGGCAAATTCAAGGCATTACCAAAATCTTCAAAGAGATCTTCCTCGATTACAAAGGGGAACATGGAAGGATGAGGTTCATCATCCTCTAAAATGCCATGTGTTCCCTCAGTGGGAGGTTCTTCAGCAACCAAATCATAAATAGGATTTAAAAGAATTTCCAATTCGGTTGCATGTGTCTCCTCTTGTTGGTCGGGGCTTGGCTCGACTTCTTCTTTGGGAAACTCATCAAAAATGCTAGTATTGGGGGTGTTTTCAAGGATTTTCTCTAGAATGGCTTTCCCTTCACTAATGGTTTTGTGCAAGAATGAACCTCCTGAAGATATGTCGAGGTGGAGAGCAGCTTCCTTGCTAAGACCAAGATCAAAGTGATGTAAAAGGATGTGGCCAGGCAAAGAGAGGTTTGGACCAGAGTTAATAAGGCTTATGAACCTAGCCCAGGCTGCTCCTAATGTCTCCATCTCTTTCTATTGAAAGGTAAGAACTTCTATTCGCAGAGTGGCAATTCGAGAAAGCAGGAAGAAAGCAAGACAAAATTTGTCTCGAAGTTCATCCTAATTTCCATTTACTCCTACGATATGAGCATACCATTGTTTTGCTCTGCCCAAAAGGGAGAATGGAAATAGTTTCCATTCAATGGTCTCTTGTGTCATGCCAACAATAGTCAAGCAAGAATACAGTTGCTCAAATTCCCTAAGGTGGGTGTAAGGATTTTCGTCTTCTATGCCAGAAAAGGATTACTCCCGAACCATGGCTATGAAAGCAGGATGAAGCTCATAGACATCTATAAGAATGGGGTGCGAAGATGGTGGAGGCTCCAATAATTTGTCCTTCAGAGCCAAAAGTTGAATGATAGGTGTGGAATCCATGTGGTAGTGGTGGTTGAAAAAGGTAAAGGAATATACGGATGAATGTGGTTCTAAACTAGCACGGCTACCGTTCTCCGGCAACGACGCCAGAAAGCTTGTTGGTATTTGTTAACGCACACAGAAAAAATCTGCAAGCGCATGGATACGGCTGTAGCTTTCAACCAGGAGTATTCTAGAGGATCATATTTATCAAGGCTGCTGTCGATGGTGAAAAGTGTGATGGGTCGATCCTCGCCATCGGGACACACAACAAGCCGGGAGAAACTGCATGGAGTAGATCCTGAGCTCTCCCCGAGCTTAGGGAAACATCGGACCGGATGGTCATGACCTAGGGCATGCCAGTCAATTTGACCCTATAATTGACAAGGAGGAAAGATTGATCAGTAGTTCAAGGTGGAAGATGCCGGTGTTACTCCAGACAATTCCAAATGTGCGGCTAAGTAGCCGATGAAATAAGGCTATCGACTAAAGAGTCGATATCCAGCATGTTCATGATGCAAAGCGAATAAAATAAGCATGTCAGCAACTATCAGATATTTAAATGTATAGACCTTGATAGCCGATGATCATGAGAGCATGTAAAAATATGATGGATAAATATGAAAGCATTTATATTGAACAAGATCGGCTATCAAGATCGATAACTAGCAAATCTAATTATATCTTTACATACTAGCTTTTGACCAAGATAAGAACAAGTACAAGCATATGAATAGCCAGTATATTCTCAATAAGCAGGCTATCGGCTAATATAGCCGATTCCAGCGAAAATAAGCTCATAACATGCAAACACTCAACCATTAAACATAGACAGATCCACAAACCTATCGGATCTAACCTATTATCTCTAACAGTGGGGTTCGACCGGATCAATGGCAGCCATAATAAAGATTACAGATTAAACCTTCAAAGAATACGAGTCTATTCATACTTGACGGAATCGTGAAAGCATGTTATGATCGTGAAAGCGTGGGCGATCGGCTAAATAGCCAATGTGAAAATAGAATGCAGCCAGAGACAATGTTTAACCATAAGCAAGACTTATTAATTGATAAATTTTGATCTATAGTGCTAACAGTGGGGGTCGACCAGATCGATGGCAGCCATAATAGCAGCTCTAGACCAGATTTCATCAACTAGCAAGCTTACTTAGGATCAAACACGCCTTGACCACATGCGATCTTTGATCAAGATTTAGACAAAATGACTAATCTAACCGAAACCATCGTCAAAGTGAGATCTAAACAGAGTAAAGCAACAAGACGATGATTTAGAGATATAAAATCGATCCGTTTCAATCTTAATCGGGTACGGGGTGATGTTGTTACAAATAGTAAGAATACTAATTATAACAAGATCGATAACTAGCAAATCTATTAAAAATAGCAAGGAAACCCTACCAATCTTAATAGATTTAACCGATAACTAATCTGTATCAAAATTTATATGAGATCGAGCCGAACCGATGCAACCTTACAAATTTTGATAAGGATCGAAGGGTAACTTGTACCAAGAATTGTACGAGATCAAGCCAGAACGATACAACCTTACAATTACTGATAAAAGTTGATAGCTAACTTATACAAATCTTATAAGAGGTCAGACCTAACCGATGCAGCCTTATAAACAAAGTATAAGTCATGATGGATACTCACAAACAAACTGGAGGTCGGACCTAACCGATGCAGCCCTACTTGCTCGAAGAACTGGCTGAGATCTACTCTACTCCTACTCCTAAGGGGTGGCGTAAGCCGAAAAGTAAAGTTACTTGTTTGATTGATCAATGAGAGATGTCTATTACAATAGTTGGGGCCTAATATTTATATCCGAGGCTTGACTACGAGTTCTAGTCGAACAAGACCGGTTACAAAAACTTGAAAAAGAAGATAAAATATCCTAAATTAAGATAACTTGGACTCTAATCTTTTCCTTCTATGAAGTCCACCATGTCTTCTTGCTTCAAGCCACCGCCATCCTTCGTCGACAAGGCTCATCCTTGAGATGATGACGTCATTTTACCTAGCTGATTCCGATTTTGGTTTTGCTTAGCCGATTTTGCAAATATCTCGACTTTCCTTAAAGAATTCTAGAATCCACGACTTTCACGCGTCGGCCAAAATTTGGTGTCAACAGCTGTCAAAAAGCTCTATGAAACACCAATCCTAACGTGGTGGATTGCAACGGCCTGACAGAGCTGTCACCTCTGGGGCTACCATGACTAACCATGAGGTTTGGTGCAAACTCAGGTAAACTCTAGTCTAGACACCATGTCTACGCTAGTGTTTACTACTCTAATCACAATTTATAATTAGAGCACTCAATGCATGCAGAGTTCCTGTAAATAAAATATAATAAGAACTGAACTTCATTAAATAGAGACTTAGAAATAATAAATGAAGAACCTAGATATAATTCAAAGATGAATCAGATCCGTAGAGGTACAAAGTCGAGAAGAATCCGACAGATTCGGCTTCTCCTCATATCTCTCTCCTCTCCTCTCTCCCTATTCTCTATAATTCAACTAGGTGGGAAGCACCTAGAGGGACATTACTACAACATGTGTATGAAATAATGAAGCTTTGGAGCGTAGGGTGTGTAGATGTGTGTCTCCTAGAGGACGTATGGGGTTCCTTTTATAGGCCGAGGTGGAGTAGGGGGCAAGAAAGTGCCACTTCATCGATCCACGCCATGTTTTACGGCCACCATCGGATCAAACCGACCTTCTTTGGGTGGTAGAGATCATATGGATCACATCTAGAAGCTTCCCAACTGACATGTGAAGAAAACTGGAACAGAAATGGCCATTTGGGGCCCTAACCGGAGCTAAACCGAAGAAACCGTGCGCTGTTCGCTTTTCTGGGAAGAAATTGGGCATTTCGGCTAGCTAGGCTGGCTGGTTCGGGTGGCCCAGTCGCTCCTGGGCGAGTAGACCACGCCTGACTACCTCCGCACCAAGCCCGTGTCACCACCTGTCCCACTAGACGGTCGAACCCACGCCTACGCCCTCGTTCTACGCGGACGCGCGCGCGCCAACACCCCACCACGCGTTGTGGTCCCGTAGGTGAGGCTCCATCACGGGTTCCCCCGCAGGGGGCAGCTGGGCCTGCCCTGCCCTGCCGTGTCTCCTGCACACACAGGCAGAGGCACCTGCTGCTGGTGCATGGCACTATTATGTGGGCCCCACCTGCAACCGCTGCTGCATGGCACTGTTGTGGGTGTTGACGTCAGTGATGACGCTGGCACTCCTTTTTAATTTGTGAATTTGATATCTTTTTATTCTGAGCTCCAAATATAGCAAATAATATATCTATTTCAATTGTCTCGACAAGATCTTCATAATGGTTCACTCCAATTGATCATTTGAGATAGTTTTATTCGGTGAAAAATTAAATATCCTGCAAAACAAGTGAGAGCACCAAAACTTGTGGAACTTCTTAGAATCAAACCCCATAACTATAATTTGTGATTCATTTCATGTCAATTTATGCAATAGTTGATGGTTAGATTTGGAGTTTAATGACCATCAATAATGGCTACCTATCCTAAACCCGATCACACACTTTATTGTGTCTTGATCGGCAAAACAAAATGCCCTAGCTTACCTTTGCCTTGAGGCCTTGCATTTTGCCTTGAGCCCTCTCATCACTTTCATTTAGTGCCACCCTTGCTCAACCTTGGTCTGGACCTAACCTATCTCAGTAACAACACTAGAGTGGAGGTTAGTCCACTTAGTTATCTCAGTTACCAAAACCAAACATAGGGCTTCCACATACCTTCTACATAGCAACTCTTTGTGAATGTTGTTGCAACATGCCTATTGAAGATGCACATCGCCGTGTCTTCGGCCATAGAAGTTGTCAGATTCTAGATAGCCTTCCGCTTGACGTGGGGGCAAAATGTCAGGTAGCCGACCGCTTTGGGAGATCTGCTTCGCGGCGGCCCAAATGGTTTGTTTCCTCTACTTGTGATATGACCAGGTGATTAGTTCGCTATCTAGCAGGGATGCGCGAGTGCACCCAATGGGTGTAGCCTCTAAGCCCCTAACTGATAGGGAGAATGTTGACAATCACTACAATGCAAAATCCGACCGTCAGACATCTCGAAAATAAAGAGGACTTCACACCTATCATGCATATTTTGTTTTAAAGAATGCAATTCCACTTCTATTGGAGACTATGCATATGCATGAACCCACTGGTGCAATTTGATCCAAAATGAATTCGGTGGACGGTCGTCCAACCACCTAGGCCGTCCGACCATGGGCTCAACGCAGTGGAGCCCATGTTCAACCAACAACTAGGAAACACACCAAGGATGTGAATTCCCACTGAGATTTGCATATCAGTTAGATCAAATAGTGGAGGAAGAGCTAGATGAAAAATACATGGATCCATGGGTCCACATATGTAATTCAACCTCATGCACAATGACCAAACCCTACTCCTCACGGTCAATGAGCAGTGGGCCAACTACCTAGTGAAGGTTGGATGGCCCAGACACCAAAGAGCAGCTACCGACCCCCTCGGTCGCCCAACCTACAAATGTGGTTGTTTGCTCCAAAGCACCTCAAATAGGTCACACCATTTCTAGGAATGCATCCCAACCAGAAATGATCAAAGACAGTGGATCCAACGGTTGCCTGACCACACCAGTTGACTAACCCCACCTTGGCTCCAAACTGCCTCAACTTTGGCTATAAGTACCCCTTGTTTTCTAGAGCCTATAAATATCGAGGTTGGCATCAATGTTCAGCACACACATAAGAAGAAGTAGCTCTCCATACTCCCATAGTAGCATTAGTATTTGTGTTAGTGTTACTGGGAGTTAGAGTGAGTGGAGCTAGTGTGTCTTAGGAAAGGTGTGCTAGCTCTTGTATCTTATCTTTCTTGTCAGACTTCATTTATGCAATATATTTGTTATATTTTTTATTCACTTATCTTGATTCTTGTAAGTGTTTCTACTACTCTCATTGTTGTAATACTTTTTTTATTTAGCATAGAATTAATTCTATATCTTTAGTATAATTCGAGTAGTGTTAACACCATTGCACGGGTTCACCGCTCTTAATTGAGTGCTCTAGTTTGGTCTTTCATACAAGAGCTAGAGTAGTATTTTTAGTGTAAGCATGGTGCTTATACTAAAGTTTATCTGTATTGCGGCTTGCTACTCGAATGTGTGGCAGCAAGTGGGTGGTGATGAGCTACTCAAATATGTCACTAGAACACACTGTGAGGGTTGGAGATTTAATGTTGCTTTTGCCGACACATATATTATTTGGGTGGGAGGTCGAGTCTTTATTAAGTTGACTAAAGTGCGGTTTGATGAACATTCATGCAGAAAATATTATGATAGGCTCAGGGAGATATTTGTTTGCAAGTTCTCACCATGTGGATATCCTTGCTATTTCAAATAACTTCTAGAATATTTGGGCACTTGTCCTACTAAAGAATTATCCAATACCGAGGTTGTGATTGCATTCGTCACAAACCACCCCTGCCTTCAACCATTTGAGGATAGGATGAAGCAGATGACAATTCTGTCAAATATATTAGATCGACTTGGTCCAGCAGAACTACAGGTTGTTGAAACTTCTCTGGGAGTTTACCAAAACTAGGACCATCATGTGCATGGTGTCCCTGAAATGGACCAGTGATTGGTTTAGGTAACCTAAATTTGAGATACTCATCACCATGTTTTCATTCTTGCATTTCCATTCTTGTTAAGGTTGGTGCTTTGCCTTCTGTTTTGGTGCAAGTTTCATTGTGTGACAATTCTCCATGCTACAGTGTGCTTAGTCATAGGCCACATTCGTTGAGGTACAAGATGAAGGGAGACTGACAACCCTGGCTCTCCTCCAGACTTCCCCTCATTCTCTCTCTAATGCCTAATGGATACAATTGTATGAGACTTCCCTCATTCTCTCTCTAATGCCTAATGGATACAATTGTATGAGAGACATCTAAAGGGACACCAAAACTACATGTACGAGGGAGAGGTGAACTCCTAGTGTGAGGTATGTCTTGTGTGTGTTGTGTGTTGGATGAGAGGGGGTGCCCCTCTATTTATAGGTGGAGGTGCCCCTGGAGGAGGTGGAGCACCTTCCAAGGAATATTCCTTCTCAATACTTTGTTTCCTTATTCTCCACCCCCTAAACCTATGTTGAATCTTCATATCCTTGTGCTTCACTGCCTTGATGCATCCTAGGGGCGGTGGAGAGCCAGCCCACAAAGTTAGGGCTCGATTAGGCTCATTGGGGGATCGACCGATCCCCCCAAGGCCTAGGAGGCCGGTCCTTGGAGGTGGATTTTCCAGTGTTCCCTATCTGAATCTTCTTCTAGAAGTAGTGAGGAACACACCCACCAAATTTGGGCTTAGTTGGGCTTCATAGGGGATCGGTCGAACCCCTAGGCCTAGGATCGATAGATCCGTTTTTATGGCCGATTGGGCCCAAATTTGGTGGGGAGGTTCCCTTGTGCACCTTAGTCATGAATATGCATTGAGACCTTGGAGTTGGGCTAGATATAAATGGGTTTGCCCTTTGATCCATGTGTATGTCTGCATGGCGAGCTCTGATTGGCCGAGAGTATGGTTCTTTGTTGTTCTTCATGTATTTCCCTTCATTTTGACCAAAAATCAATGTACATGCAAATAAACACCAACACTTGTGAAATTTGTTAGAATTAATCCCAACCACTATGTTGGATGTTGGTCCTAGATTGCTTTTATGCGGGATTATTGACGGTAAAAGTGGTACTACTTAAGGGTCGCCAACAATCACCTTCTATGTGTTATATTTGTTCTTGTGTTATTGATGTGGACATAGAAGTGATATAAAGATCTAAGCTATTGTTTGGGGATTTAGTGTCAACTGATTACAAAAGGAGAATATTTGGACCTAATTTTATGGAAAAGAGCAAATGAACATGCTATGCTATCTGCACATACAAACATGATGAATATATATTGGATAGTTCGACTATAATACTCTCATTCAAAGTTTTAGTCAAAGGATGCTACAAGATGAATGTTTCAACGGAGAACCCAAATTAAAAATGCTTTTTTTTGTTAAGGATGTGACCTTGGCGGCTAGAAGAAGGCTGCTATGTTACCAAGGGAGTGGGGGAGGGAAGGTATGTTGCGTTTAGGGACTTCAAGAAAGTGAGGGATTGTACATCCTGGTCTTCCATGGTAATTGCCATGGTGGGTCGAGGGTTCGAAGGGGAGCAGAGTAGTGTTGTGTCGCGAGGACAAGTAGAGGATTAAAATATCGAAGCTAGGACCCGATTCAGGGTGGGTTCGGTGGTATTATAGTGGGTAGTTTTCTCGAAGTTTGATGAGTAACATGGTCTTTTCATGGAATAAAAGCTAAGAAAAGTTAGTGGGGTGGATTATTGTTGGATTGTGATAATCTAGTGGTGAACTAGTATTTTAGTGGGTAGTTTTCTCGAATTTTGATGACTAACATGGTCTTTTGGTGGAACAAAAGCTAGAAAAAAAAGCTAGTGGAGGTGGATTGTTGGATTGTGATAATCTAGGTATAGGATTGTGGAAGAGAGGAAAAGTTGTCCATTTATTTGTACTCCAATTTATAGAAGTTTGTTTCCGTAGTCGGATGAAAACAAATAAGGCCTTAACTGCTATACGAACAGCTTCCTTGCATTCAAATCATGGTGAATGCTACTTTAGCTTGATGATTTCCAATTCAACGGCCTGTTCGTTTCGGCTTATTCGCTCGTATCTGACTTATATTTCACGGGTTAAACAGTGTTTTTCTCTCATATCAAACCAGCTAGCAGTACTTTCAGCCATGGCTCAGACCTCATTTGGCATGCTTTACCACACCAGAAGGGTCATGTTTAGGTGGCTTCGCTCACGCAGGAGAAAGACACAGGTCCTTTCTCTACAGCTTCTCCCGCTGAACTGTTCTTTTCAGTTAGCGTTTGATGGAGCATCGTCTAAAGTCACAAAGAAAACTAAAGCTGCTCAAAGAGCCCCGCCAAACATAAGCCTAAACCCACGGCAGCTTCTACCTTCTGTATATGTACACTAGCTAGTCTACTACTCTACAGTCTCTACTGCAGTACAGACGTACACTATGCAAAACGGTCCGCACGGCGACAAATGAAGCTAAGTACTCCGACAGCTTACGGCACGAAGCCTCTATAGTTCGCTTAGCCTGCACGCTTCCGCCGATGTTGCCCGCTCGCGGGTAAATTAATGACGGGAACAGCTGGAGCAGCAGCCGGCCAATCGTCAAAGCTCTGATAAGAAAGAAGCTGGCCCCGGCAGCCAAGGACGGCTGTACGACGGCAGAATTGATCGAGCTCTAAACGAACCATCTGCGTATGCGTTGGACACTGCTGGCAGGTGTAGGACGGACGCCCATTACTTGGACTGACTGATGGAGCCAGCGAACGGCATGGCTGGACTAGCGATCGAGTACGCTGGTCAGAGACAGAGAGCCAACAAAAACCCAGCAGCCAGGAACTGGAGGCGTGTGGTGCGTGAGACGCTGGCATTTATCTGTTTGGCTGAAAAGTCAGACTAAAAAGTACCGTTTGATGATTTATTATCTCAGAAAAATATTATACCACGATTGATAAGACAAGTTGATAAGCCTAAGTCTAGTCCGGTGCATATAAACATAAGAAGCTCATACTTCTGCATGATTGCTATTGAGGGGAGGAAATTCAGTGGAAACAATCCCATAGATCAATCATAGGTACTCGTCGTGGATTTGCAACACATTTCTAGATGCATGCATCAAAGGCATGAGTGAGTTGTAATTTTTCTTTCCAACTATTCCTCCAAAATTTAAATGACTGTTCCATATATTGGATACATACGCAGGGAACAAGTATGGTGAATCTACAGTAGATACCCATGGTTGCTTCACGGAGACCATCTCTACTGAATTTTTTCCCCATTAAGGACGTCTCTAACGATGTCGAAGTCGTTAGCTTGGAACGAACCGTACTTAATTACCAAGTCAGAAGGAGAGAGAACAAGAAAATTTACTACGCTAGCGTGTCTCCAAGAGCCTAGCTCGCACGTCTGCAGCAATTCATACATATTGTTGGGGATTCCCAAAACAAAGAAGACTACCTCCTATACTTGCCTAGTACTTCCTCCCCTCTATAAAATTTGATATTATAGTATTGAAAAAATATCCCAAAAAATAGATGTTTTGACTCTTAGACAATAGATTGGACTGTCAGCTTGAAATTGTGTTATACGTGTTGTAACACCTCGGTGTTACATCCTAAATCATCTACTAAAACATGTCATGAGCATCATATTTGTGTATTAATGCATGTGGTGAAATGAGTAGATGAAGTGTCGTAACGTAGAAGGATCAATAGAATGTTAATCGGAAAATTATTCCATGATTCATACACTAGTCCATACGTCATACTACTCATAGAAACAAAACATCTAGGAACTAATTAACCTGTTGTTCCAGATAATTCGCCAAAATGACACTTTTAAATATAAGTTAAATTCTAAAATCCGAGAAAATCGTTTCGGTAAATCCTCTTAGGTCTAAATCTTGGTACTAAGCGAGCTCGTAACACCAGAGGTGTTAAAGCCAGCGGCAGCGCACAGCGCGCGACGGGACTACGGCGGCAGCAGCACGGCAGTGAGGTGGGGCAATTGCACGCCAGGGCTGCCGGCCAGAGCGGCCAGCCGAGTGTGGCCAGGCGCGCGCGCGGGCGGCACGCCGGCGCATCGACATCGTGGCTCAGGAGCGCGATGACCGCACCTACGCGAGGAAACCTACCGAGGACGTGCCATGCATGCTTTTTAAAGCGCCCAAAACAACTAATCAGTTGGCCAAACACCCAAACCATCTTCACCATACCTTAGAGGGTGCATTAGGACACTAAAACAACTCGTAACACCACCCTACTTCTTAACCAGATTGCCATACAAAATTTACCAAACATCGCAATGTCTAGCTCACCAAAAGTTCATAAAATCTTCTAAGTGTTGAATGACTTTCTATTTCTATTTGCATTTCCAAACCCTTAGAAATATAATCTAGCAACATTATTTATCAACACCAAGTATTTCATTGTCATCTATAAAGTATGTACTTTCAACTTTATTTAAGTATTGCATATATGTTCTATATTATTTTTGTTCAATAAAAATTGGTTTACAACCCTACTTGATAATTACACAGTGGTTGATATTAATTCGGTTTAGGCATATTAAAAATTACGGCAAAAGCGCTAAAGGTTGTTAGTTCTGGCTAAGTTATTATTCTCTCTACGTCGGAAACGATAGTAGACAATGCCATTTTGGCATCTGATTTCCAACAAAAATGGTTAAGCACTAGAGCTATGTTTTTGCACGACTGGTTGCATCAAGAGGTGTATTGAACACGGTGTAGGTTGTGGTTGGTCTGGAAGTCGCGAGGCTCTCGTAAAAATTTCCCCATTTTTGCTTTGAACATGTTAACCATGTTAGTGGCGCTCTGTCCATGAACCAGCGTTCTGCGCGACCAGTCTGTCTTGGCGCCTCTCTTCCCTTCTCGTTGATTTTGTGTTACTGCTCCTCTCGTTGTGTCGTGGTGTGTCGGGTCCGCGTGGCGACTCGGTGTGCGCCCGCTGTTCCGCTGCCATCGAGAGCATCCTGCCAAGTTCTAGTCATCCTGTCTATGCGCTTGTGTGACGACGGTGGTGCGTTTCCCCTGCTCTGAATCAATCATCAAAGTTATTTGCATCGCGCTGCATTGTCGGGTCCCATCGCCATGTCACTGCTCCCTCTTCCTCATGTCCTTTCTCAGAGAGCGTCTTAAAGAAAGTTGGCCAAGCTGCTGCTGCCGTGGACTACTTTGCTTGCATTCCCCCTAGGAGAGCACGTGGTTCTGTCCTTGCCCACGCCGTGTCCTCTTGCTTCCCTGTGCGCGTGCAGGCGAGCCGCTGCCAGCCAAGCGATGCCGTCCTGCCCTGTCCACCCCCCCCCCACGTCGCGCCTATGAAATTGGTGGCGAGCTCGCATAGGTTTGCTCGCTTTTCCTTGCGCCCGTTCGGTCTACCTCCGATGGCCTCTGTCTCTGCCTGCCCTGCCAAGACGAACAACTGCGTGTGGCCACCGTGCCCGCACTGGACTGCGCCCCTCGGCGCTGCCCATCCCATGCGTTGCCTCACCATCGTCTGCTCCAGCGCCTGCTCCTTTGCCCTCTAGTCCGTCGTTGTGTCGCGCCATCGTTGTGGCCACGCGCTGCCGTGTCGCGCCTCACGCTCGTGTCGGCTGGAGCCGCCCGACCAGCGCCGCTGCGCGCTAAGGTCGTTGTGCCGCGTCCTGCAGCGCCGCCGTGACCACGCTGTCCATCACTCGGCCCCTCGTGGCCGAACACGAACCCTACGGTCCTGCGCCAGTGCTACAGCCCCGCAGCGCTGGGCCACGGCCACCATCACCGCTCCCATCGCCTGGTGTGGAGCGCGCCTGCCCTCGTTGCCCGCGCCGCTCCACCTCCGCTGCTACGCCCTCGCAGCACCGCCAACGCCATCTACGTAGGTACGGCTTCGCCGCCACGACAACTTGCCTCAAGCCGCACGTAGCTTTGCCTCTCCATCCACCACGCCCTCACACTGCAGGCTACCACCTTCCCCGCATCACGCGCCGCTCCTTCTATGCCCGCGCGCTGGCTAGCTTGCTGCTTGGAGCCGGCGAAGCACCCCCGCCGCTGAGCCGCTTCACCTCCGCCACCGTCGCCCCGTGGCCGCCCACGTGCGTGCATGGCCACCGTGTAATGGGCCATGCCTCGGGCCTTGTCGTCGACGACCGAGTGCGACCGGGTCCGCCGCTGCCCCGCGCCGTCTCCACACCATCGGCAGGTGCGCAGGTGCCTCCTCTGCCCTTGAGGATGAAGTGAAGGTGAGGAACTGTGAATAGGAATGAGTATAGGGTTCTAGGTGTAAAATACGTGACTCATTTAAATAGTACTCTGGATCTCGGGTTGAATAGAGAAAAACGCAGGGTCGTTTTTGCAAAATTGTCAGACCGGTTTGGGGCAGGCCGCGCTTGGGCTAGCTTGTTGGGCCGCTTGCGCCTGCGCGCTGGGCCAGTCTGTGGCTGCCGCACCTGGGCCACCCGGCCTATTGCCGCGCGCATGGTTGGGCCGCTCGCGCCGCGTGTTGGGCCGGCCTTGTGCCGCCCCACCTGGGCCGGACTGGTGCCGCCTATGCGGGGCTAGCCGCTGCGCGCGTAGCTGCTTCCGCGTGGGCCGTGGGGCTGCTGGGCCAGTTTAGTTGCCGCAGGCCCTTTTTCATTTTTGAGCTATTTTCTAATTTAATGCTGAAGCAAACTTGTAAATTTAAAATAAAATTGTGTACCTGTCCAAAAATGGTGAAACCAATTTTGTTAGTTTCCTAAAATCATGATCTATCTACTAGTATATTTTGTTCACATAGTTTGATAATATTCTTGGAAGCTATACAATTAATTTGTGATACTTGATATTGTAAAAATATAAACTTGTAGGAATTTTTGTGATAAATTTGTAATAGTGTTGGATCTAAAATTTTTACAGTAGGTTCCAAGCAATATTAGGTACTCACTGTAATTTTTGTAGCATAAGAATAATTTGTTTGCTAGATAGATAATGGTGCCCTATTTCGAATAAAGATTAAATTGATAGAATGGAATAAAGAAACAACTTGGGTTTGTATAACTAAAACACTTGTCGGGAAATGACACATTTCTCGATGAGGTTGATACGTAGATTAGTATGTTAGTCATTATAACTAGCTTGTTAACTTAAAAGGCGTAAATCGTATTTTACGAGTCACGGTTGCAGTTGATTAATGACGTCTTTGCATTGCATCGCATCGCATTGCATATCATAATAGGGACGTCAATGGATCGCGGAGTCGTCGGGAGTTTGTTGAGAAATGGTACTTTTTGGAGATTATGTTGCCTTGATGGAAAGCTAACTTTTGATTAAATCTTACCCAGGCAAACTCCGGTGCATAACCCCTACTTTTTTGCACTTTAAATTATATTTGTGCATTATGTTTTAAGGAGTTGAATGAAACCCACTTGCATATATAAACCTTTATCCCATGAGTCTTACTAGTATGACAGGATTGTATAGATTGCTATGCTATAGACTCTGGTAGAAGTCGAGTGATTGCCTGTCACTCGTGAGAGATAGGAAATATATTACTGTATTATTATCACTAGGAAAATATAAATGGTGGAGAGGAAAAATGGTGACCGGCAGGGATATGGTTTGGGTATTGGCGGGTGTAAGAGGTTGTGTCCTGTGGCCAATAGGACATAGCTTGGTTACACTGTGTTCCATGTCTATGTCGGTTAAGGACCGATCGTTGCATAAGACTCTAGGCAAGTCACAGACTTATTATCCTGAGCACATACTTAGGTATGGGCACTTGGAAAACTTGTTACTCTCTTGTCATGGGTTTCGGCTCTTTCTGGACCGATTGTCAGGGTGATTTTTGGGTAGGAGGTCCTTGCACCGCACTGAGCCCGGGACTCAGGGGCGGGGGCTTGGAGTCCCAGTTTGGATGGAGACCTGGACCCCATGATAGGAGGGTAGTGGGTTGGTCCTGCTTGTGCCTAGGGTGTGTTTTTAGGGTACCCAGCTGGGGGCATTGATTCGCGAAATGCCGAGCAATCCGGTACGGCTTGTCTATGGTCTAGCACCATAGTAAGAACTGGAAGATGAAAGATGGAAAAAGGAAATCTGATTGCTTACCACCTGCTTGAAAGTAGCACAGGTGCTTACATAGAATGGTCAGTTAATGAACTAATGCACTGCTAATAAAAATTGAATATAAGGATGCACTTTTAGTAATGCTTCCTGCAGATGCAATAAACCCAGAAGCCAGATAGCCTTGCATATCCTTGGAGTCTTTTCTTTTCTCCTATCGGGTAAGTCTAGCTGAGTATAATTGAGTACTCAAGGTTTTATTTCTCCCTGTTGCAGGTGACAGGTGGAGGCTAGAGCTGACCTTTGTGTGTGGATTCCTCCTGGTGGGCTCAGTGAGGATTTTCTTTACCCTGCGATCATAGTCTTATTTATAACTCTCACTAAATGTTTTTATAAATGAAAGTTTTATAATCTGTTGTCGTAGTTTATATATCAATGCTTCATCATGTCATGAATAGATATTTAATTCCACTGTAACCCTATTCATATGTTTATATTCCGCTGTTCAATTAAATTGTTCATAACTCTAATAATATGATTGCATTCCGTTGTTATAACAATAAATATTATACTCTGATATTGTATTAAAAGTGATATAAGAAATGGTTAAGAATGATGTAAGCTTTATTCTCTCATTTGTGATCCTGATGGAAAAATATGGATTTTTGGGTTCTCCCATGGGGTGTGCCCGACGGAACCGAGTAATTTAGTGTTCTCCCTTGGGTACTTAGTGTCTAATGGAAGACAAGTACTCCTATGAGGCATTAGATTAGGCGGTTCTGCCATAGGTGGTATCAGAGCATAAATGAGAAAATAAAGCTTTGAAAACCTTTCCTAAAATAAAATTTGACAACAAATTCTTTTCAAAAGAATAGGACGTTTGTATGCGAAGTTATATAAGTAGCCCTATTACATGGTTATGTATCCAGGATAGATGGCACTCTGCTGACTTAGGTAGACTTAATCAATTTTTCTACAGGTACACTAACCCCGAGCATAGTCCGATAGTATCGACTAGCTATAGGGAGAGAACGATGTGCCAAAAACCTGAGAACAGTTGCCCTATATGTTGGCGACAGTGAAAGGACGTATAGGATGTGCATTCATGCATATCCTATTTGTGCATTGTAGTGCCTGTATTGCTTGTGAATACGCTATCCATAAGTGTCACGCGTGTCGTATTGTGCACGACTGACTTGTTCCTGTTCTGGAGTTATTTCTGCATTGTGGCTTTGTGCTCCGCGTTTGCCCATGGTTCATGCCTGTCGTGACCCACGTCTCACCGTACTCTTTTCTACGCTCTTGTCGGACACTTGCCCTGCAGTCGTACTAGTTAGTAATGGCCTCGAACATGAGGAATTTTTGTCGATTCATTCCTAGTGATCCTGTGCAGGAACCTGGTGGACCACGTCAGGATCACTAAACGCTCTGCCTTTATAAGTAGAGCCTAGCTTAGCCATTGGTACCATCACTCGGTGCACTTTTGCTCGCTTAGCTTTTCCTTTGAGCAAACTTTTCGCTTAGTCCTTTCTCTCAACCATCGCCAGAAATGGCAGGAGCCTAGATTAGTAGCTACTACCTGAACATTGAGAGTTTTCCCAGAATCCTACATGCCAGCCTACAAAACCTCAGAGTCAAAGATCATCCCGAGTATGAGGGCCATGAGTATGAGAAGCATGGCACCGAGCGGTGTGAGGTTACTGTCTACATTGGGAAGAGTGAGGAGTTTCCCGACATCACCGAAGCCTGGAGTGTGACTGCAACCGGGTTTTGCTTCATCGACACCTACCAGGTTGTGGCCCGCAAAGCCTTGTGGTACCTTTGCTAGATCTATGAAGAGCCCATTGCCCGTACCCCCATGAGGTTCTTTCCACCTTTGGAAAAGAATCGATGGGCATGGAGGGCTCGCATGGAGGCTTTGCAAGGGCGGGATGTGCAAGAAGATAGTCCAACCATGGTGCACTTGACTATGTACCTGCTTGCTCTAGATAAGCAGTATGACCTGCAAGCCTTAGAGCTGAGGATATGCCTCCATCGAGCCGAGGAAGCCGAGATCCTCTCTAGGATGCTCCAGGTGCAGCTCACCGAAGCACATAACAGTGTGGCAGCTGCTGAGAGCCGGGAGACTGCCATCTCAGAAGCTCTGAAGGAGGCTAAAGACTAGCATGTCCATCGGCTGGGTGAGGCCAATCTTGTCACTAGGGCCAAGCAGAGGATGCTGGTTGCAGAACGGTAGGATCCCTTGATCGTGGAGGGAATCCCTGTCCACCCACCAGAAAGAAGGAGAACCAGTGTTGCAATGCCGCCAGCACCTCCACCCTCGGAAGTGTCAAAAGTAGAACCATTGATTCCTCTCACTTAGCCATTGCCAAGAGAAGAGGCAGATCCATAGCCAGGGCGATGGAAGAATCCACCGAGCCAGGAATGAAGATGTGTGGTGCTGAGTAGATTAGTTGCCTTGGGATGATGTACCCATAGTAGTAGTGCTTTTCATCGCTGTTCTCCGGTATTGTACTCTTGCCATTGTTGTTCGTTCGTAGTTGTTGAGATCATCCGCATTAGGGAAGGTGAATGATGTGTCGTGAAAGAGAGCCTGAATGCCTGTATGATGTACCCATATAAGACTGTTGGAATATGCATTTTGTTATTTTGCTGTGTTTATTGCGTCCATCTATCCTTAAGTATCGTTAGACGTACTTAGGGTTTTTAAGGGCAATATTAAGAGGGTTATAAGAGAGGTTACCATTTAGATGCTAGCAGACCCAGCCATGATTGAATAACATAGGACACTGTATCGACTAATTGTGGATGTCCCAGCAGAACACTTGAATCTCTTTGAATCAAATCCGTAGTTGGATTTGAATTCCCTATCCCTTATTGTGAAGGGAGCATGTATGTTGCGATCTCAGTTCATACAAAGGTTGGTGCTTATTGTGGACAAGGAAGGGAAGAAAAAGAAGAGTAGTAAGGAAAGTAGCCATGGGTAGTCAAGAGTAATTATAAAAGCCTGAGAGGATGTCATGTCCCAAGCCCTGTGTTAGTTGACCGTGCTACGCATGCTGGGTCATTTCACTGCGTGCCCTATGGACGTCGTCTGTGTCGGGCCCTTTAGCACCCCTTTCTCACGTAGCCATGGCACCATGCTGCACTCGCCGTCTTGTGCAATGTGTGCTTCTCTTTTTCTTGGCCTCCGGTCGGCTCTCGACCCCCACGCCCTCATCTCCGTACCGGACCCCCCTCTCTTCCCCACCCTTCTTTCTTCTTTTGGGGACACAGTCGCCCGCATGCTTGCCTCGTTGAGCGGACCACCTCTCCTCTCCTATCCCTTATCCTCTACCCGCTCACGCAGGGAGCACATCATGGCCGACTTTATCCCCACAGCATGAACTGTTTGTGTATCCCATCCATGTCGTCTCCACTTCCGGTGTGTTGTGCCCCACCTCCATTACCCACTATAAGATACCCTTGGTCCTTGCTCTTTTTCTTCATCCCCATCCCCTCGAACCCGACGCAGAGCTATGAGATCCAGTCGTCATTGTGGAGCTAGGTTCGTCAGTCTGAGGTGATGGTGTAATCTAAGAAGAAGAAAGGATCTAGTTCATCGAAGAAGTTCAAGTCCCTTGGGTTAGTTGGTCTTAGGGTTCACGATGTTTGACTTCTCGATCTCCTGTTTCTGGATCTGCTGGTCATATGCCATGTTTTGGATAATCATTATCTTGTTGTTTCTCCATTGTCCTCGTCTATCCTGACTTCTAGATTAGGCCTTGGTTGTATTAGGTTGCTCTTAACCATGTATCTCTACATCCCTGTGTGGTTTAGTACTCGAAGTCGTGTAATCTTTCATGTATTTTTCGATTTACGAAATGTAATCACGTTTCCCCTCTTCTGATTCTTACTTTGAATCTCGGGACAAGATTCTTTTTAAGGGGGGTTGGTTGTAACACCTCTAGTGTTATGAGCTCGCTTAACACCAAGATTTAGACCTAAGAGGATTTACCGAAATGATTTTCTCGGATTTTAGAATTTAACTTATGTTTAAAAGTGTCATTTTGGTGAATTATCTGGAACAACATGTTAATTAGTTCCTAGATGTTTTGTTTCTATGAGTAGTATGACGTATGGACTAGTGTATGAAATGCGTAGTGGTTGAGATTAATTTGGTTTAGGCATATTAAAAATTACGACAAAAGCGCTAAAGGTTGTTAGTTCTAGCTAAGTTATTATTCTCTCTACATCGAAAACGATAGTAGACAATGCCATTTTGGCATTCGATTTCCAACAAAAATGGTTAAGCACTAGAGCTATGTTTTTGCACAATTGGTTGCATCAAGAGGTGTACTTGAACACAGTGTTGGTTGTGGTTGGTCTAGAAGTCACGAGGCTCTCGTAAAAATTTCACCATTTTTGCTTTGAACATGTTAACCATGTTAGTGGCGCTCTGTCCCCGAACCGGCATTCTATGTGACCAGTCTATCTTGGCACCTCTCTTCCCTTCTCGTTGATTTTGTGTTACTGCTCCTCTCATCGTGTTGTGGTGCGTCGGGTCCGCGTGGCCACTCGGTGTGCGCCCGTAGTTCCGCTGCTGTCGAGAGCATCCCACCAAGTTCGAGTCGTCCTGTCTATGCGCTTGTGTGATGACGGTGGTTCGTTTCCCTTTCTCTGAATCAATCATCGGAATTATTCGTGTTGCACCGCGTTGTCAGGTCCCATCGCCGTGTCGCTGCTCCCTCTTCCTCACATCCTTTCTCAAAGAGCGTCTTAAAGAAAGTTGGCCAGGCTATTGTTGCCATGTACTGCTTTGCTTGCATTCCCCTAGGAGAGCACGTGGTTCTATCCCTGCCCATGCCATGTCCTCTCGCTTCCCTGTGTGCATGCAGGCGTGCCGCTACCGGCCAAGCGATGTTGTCCTACCCTGTCCCACCCCCCAAGTCGTGCCTATGAATTTGGTGGCGAGCTTGCACAGGTTTGCTCACTTTTCCTTGCACCCATTTGGTCTACCTTGATGGCCTATGTCTCTGCCTGCCCTACTGAGCCGAACAACCGCATGTGGCCGCCATGCCCGCACTGGATCGGGCCCCTCGGAGCTGCCCCTCCCATGCATTGACTCGCCATCGTCCGCTCCAGCACCTGCTCCTTCGCCCTCCACTCCGTCGTCGTGTCGCGCCACCGCTGTGGCCATGTGCCGCCGCACCGTGCCTCACACCCGCGTCACCTGGAGCCACCCGGCTAGCCCCGCTGCATGTCGAGGTCGCCGTGCTGCGTCCTACAGCACCATCATGGCCACGCTGTCCATCGCCTAGCCCCTCATAGGGCGAGCGCGAACCCCGCGGTCCAGCACCAGTGCTGCTGCCCCACAGCGCTGGGCCACAGCCACCATCACCGCTCCCATCGCCTGCCACGGAGCACGCCCGCCCGTGTTGCCGACGCCGCTCCACCTTCGCTGCTGTGGCCTAGCAGCACCACCGCCGTCGTCCACGCCGGTACGACTTCGCCGCCGTGGCCTCTTGCCTCGAGCCGCACGTAGCTCTGCCTCGCCAACCACCATGCCCTCGCACTATAGGCTATCGCCTTCCCCGTGTCACGCGTCGCTCCTTCTGTGCCCGCACGCCGGCCAGCTTGCTGCCTGGAGCCGGTGAGGTGCCCCCGTCGCTGAGCCGCTTCACCTCTGCCGCCGTCACCCTGTGGCCGCTCGCATGCGTGCGTGGCCACCGTGCCGTGGGCCGTGCCTCGGGCCTTGTCGTCGACGACCGCGTGCGGCTAGTTCCGCCGCTGCCTGGCGCCGTCTCCCCACCACCATCGGGTGCGTAGGTGGCCAAGATTTGGCCGGCCGCACCCATCCCATGCCTCCTCTACCCTTGAGGATGAAGTGAAGGTGAGGAAGTGTGAATAGGAACGAGTATAGGGTTCTAGGTGTAAAATACGTGACTCATTTAAATAGTACACTGGATCTCAGGTTGAATAGAGAAAAGTGCAGGGTCATTTTTGCAAAATCGCCAGACCAGTTTGGGGCAGGCCGTGCTTGGGCTAGCTTGTTGGGCCGCTCGCGCCCGCGCGCTGGGCCGGTCTGTGGCCGCCGCGCCTGGGCCGCCCGGCCTGTTGCCACGCGCCTGGTTGGGCCACTCGCGCCATGCGCTGGGCCGACCTTGCGCCGCCCGGCCTGGGCCGAACTGGTGCCGCCTGTGTTGGGCCAGCCGTTGCGCGGGCAGCTACTTCCACATGGGCTGTGGGGCTGCTGGGCCAGTTTAGTTGCCGCTGGCCCTTTTTCATTTTTGAGGTATTTTCTAATTTAATGCTGAAGCAAACTTGTAAATTTAAAATAAAATTGTGTAGCTGTCCAAAAATGGTGAAACCAATTTTGTTAGTCTCCGAAAATCATTATCTATCTACTAGTATATTTTGTTCACATAGTTTGATAATATTCTTGGAAGCTATACAATTAATTTGAGATACTTGATATTGTAAAAATATAAACTTGTAGGAATTGTTGTGATAAATTGGTAATAGTGTTGGATCTAAAAATTTTACAGTAGGTTCCTAGCAATATTAGGTACTCACTATAATTTTTGTAGTATAATTAGTTTGCTAGATAGATAATGATGCCCTATTTCGAATAAAGATTAAATTGATAGAATGGAATAAAGAAACAACTTGGGTTTGTATAAATAAAACACTTGTTGGGAAATGACACTTTTCTCGATGAGGTTGATACGTAGATTAGTACGTTAGTCATTATAACTAGCTTGTTAACTTAAAAGGCATAAATCGTATTTTATGAGTCACGGTTGCAGTTGATTAATGACGTCTTTGCATTGCATCGCATTGCATATCATAATAGTGACGTCAATGGATCATGGAGTCATCGGGAGTTGCTGGAGAAATGGTACTTTTGGAGTTCATGTCGCCTTGATGGAAAGCTAACTTCTGATTAAATCTTACCCAGGCAAGCCCCGGTGCATAACCCCTACTTTTCTACACTTTAAATTATATTTGTGTATTAAGTTTTAAGGACTTGAATGAAACCCACTTGCATATATAAACTTTTATCCCATGAGTCTTACTAGTATGATAGGATCATGTAGATTGCTATGCTATAGGACTCTGGTAGAAGTCAAGTGATTGCCTATCACTCGCGAGAGATAGGAAATATATTACTGTATTATTATCACTTGGAAAATATAAACGGTGGAAAGGAAAAATGGTGACCGGGCAGGGATATGGTTTGGGTATTAGTGGGTGTAAGAGGTTGTGTCCTGTGGCCCATGGGACATAGCTTGGTTACACTGTGTTCCCTGCCTATGTCGGTTAAGGACCGACCGTTGCATAAGACTCTAGGCAAGTCACAGACTTCTTATCCCGAGCACATACTTGGGTATGGGCGCTTGGAAGACTTGTTACTCTCTTTTTATGGGTTTTGGCTCTTTCCAAACTGACTGTCAGGGTAGTTTTTGGGTAGGAGGTCCTTGCACCGCACTGAGTCCAGGACTCAGGGGTGGGGGCTTGGAGTCATGGTTTGGATGGGGACCTAGACCCCATAACAGGAGGGTAGTGGGTTGGTCCTGCTTGTGCCTAGGGTACAAGCGGAGCGTGTGTTTTTGGGGTACCCAGCTAGGGGCATTGATTCACGAATCGCTAGGCAATCCGGTACGGCTTGTCTACGGTCTAGCACCGTAGTAAGAACTGGAAGATGAAAGATGGAAAAAGGAAATCTAATTGCTTACCACCTTCTTGAAAGTAGCACAGGTGCTTACATAGAATGGTTAGTTAATGAACTAATGCACTGCTAATAAAAATCGAATATAAGGATGCACTTTTAGTAATGCTTCCTGCAGATGCAATAAACCCACAAGCCAGATAGCTTTACATATCCTTGGAGTCTTTTCTTCCCACCTGTTGGGTAAGTCTTGCTGAGTATAATTAAGTACTCAGGGTTTTATTTCCCCCTGTTGCAGGTGACAGGTGGAGGCTAGAGCTAACCTTTGTGTGTGGATTCCTCCTAGTGGGTTTAGAGAGGATTTCCTTTACTCTGCGATCATAGTCTTATTTATAACTCTCACTAAATGTTTTTATAAATGAAAGTTTTATAATCTATTGTCATAGTTTATATATCAATGCTTTATCATGTCATGAATAGATATTTAATTTTGTTGTAACCCTGTTCACATGTTTATATTCCATTGTTTAATTAAATTGTTCATAACTCTGATAATATGATTACATTCCGCTATTATAACAATAAATATTATACTCTGATGTTGTATTAAAAGTGATGTAAGAAATGGTTAAGAATGATGTAAGCTTTATTCTCTCATTTCTGATCCTGATGGAAAAATGTGGATTTTCGGGTTCTCTCATGGGGTGTGCCCGATGGAACCGAGTAATTTAGTGTTCTTCCTTGGGTACTTAGTGTCTAATGGAAGACGAGTACTCTTGGGAGGCATTAGATTAGGAGGTTCTACCACACTGGCGCTGCTACCGATGCCACTGGGGCCGCACGTGTTCGCTCTGCTGTGCTGCCCTATTCCACGCTGCCCATGGGATCTGCTGCACCTCTGTGCTATCGCCGGCCATGTGCGTGTCATCCTACTATGAGCACATGGGCGCGCCGCCCGTCGCTATGCCATTTATGGCACTGTGGCCACGTGGGCCACGCCGATCGGGCGCGCATGCTCGTCGGCTAGTGCCGGCGTGTGGGCCTCCCGGTCCCGCCACTCACGTCCCGCCAAGGCGTGGATGAGCCGAGCCCACTATCATGGCGTCTCTCTCTTTTCCTCTTTCCCCTCTGTTTGTCTCTGCCACCGCCATCGCCTTGCACCCTCGAGTGCGCCAGAGATAGGTCACCTCTATTCAATTCTGCTCGTCCGCACCTCCGCCCTCATGTCTCCTCGTCGTCTGACCTCTCACCATCTTGATGACGGCCTGGCTAGGTGCCAATTTGGCATCGTCCTGCCGGTATGCCATTAAGGCCGCGACCATGACCGAGGGCAGACCTCCCATCTCTCCACCCGAACCCAATTGCCCACGCCTGTAGGTGTGCCTTGCCTTCCTCTTCATCATGCGTGCCTCGGCTTAGTCGCTACCAGCTCCACCCCGCCACTGACTCGATCGTGCCGCCGCGGTGCGCCATCGCATGGCTTGGCTGCACGTGGCTAGCTCCTCTCCACCACTCTCTTCGCCAATGGTCACTGCAGCTAGGCTCACGGTAGCCTGGTAATGCTCACTCACTAGTTAGTTCACCTCGCGGTGGCTTAGGGCGGTCGGCATGGCCGCACATCGTGGTCACCACTTCCACGAGCTTCGTTGCTCCTATAACCTAGGCTAGTATAGGCGCTAGGGTTGTAGATGGGGTCGGACCATTAGTGGAGCCAGCGTGGGTCGACCCGTTAGTGGAGCCGGCGTGGGTCCTAGCTGGCCGGCGTGGCCGTCCAATGCCATCGCCGCCACGCCGGTGTGCGTTGGGGGTGGCCAGAGGACCGGGCCATTGTAAAGGAGAGAAAGGGGAAGGTCTTATTTGCATAGGAGCAGTCTATAGGAATAGTGTTGCGGACCTCGGGTTGAATCGCCGGTAGCTCAAGGGTGTTTTGTGAAGATGTCGACGTGCGCGGGCTTCCCCATCGCGGGCCGATTTCCCACATGGGCCGCACCTGTGGGCCACACGTGCGCGCGCTGTGCGCTTGTGGGCCGCGCCGATGGGCCGCGCGAGGATAGGTTTTCCTTTTTCCAGCGAATTAGCAAATGTTTTTCTAATTTAGTTTTGAGCTGATCTTTGGAAAATTATAGTAAATTCTGTAGGTGTCCAAAAATAGTGAAACAAAATTTGTTACGTTCATAAAAATGTGATCTATCTATTGATGTAGTTGGTTTACATTTATCTGTGAGTATGTTAGGTCCATTAATTTATTTAGGAAAGCTTAGCATTATTTAGATTAATATTGGTAGGAATTTTTGTGGCAAATTGGTAATAGCTTTGACCATCAAATTTTTATAGTAGGTTCATTGTATTATTTTGTACTCAATATAATTTTTGTAGCCTTAGAATATGTAGAGAAATATGGTAGCTAAGTACTCCTTGTTGTAGTATATAGGAAATCATTAATAAGAGTAAGAAAATATTTTAGTTGCTAAGTAGCACTTGTAGGCGAAACCCTACTGGTTTGATGGGAATGATGATTAGCTCGGTATCTTAGTCATTAGGGCTAGCTTAGTGGCTTAGTAGATGTATTCTTATTTTAAGAACTGTTGTTGCCTTAATATTGAGTGTTGCATCATCATTGCATGCATGTAGAGAACGAGTTGGTGGAGTTCGTGACCAAGGGCGAGCAGGAGTATGAGGAGGTGATTGAAGAGTACGAGCAAGAGATTCTCGTGCAAGAGGAGGTCTCAGAGCCACCACTGACTAACTGAGCTGACACCCCGCCTATCTAAGGCAAGCCCCGGTGCATAACCCTTATTTTGCATAATCACTGGAAATATATATATGATGTGCATTTATGTTACAGGAGTTATATTGAAACTACATGCATAAATATATCTACCTATGAGTCCTACTAGCTTAGGTCGAGTAGTTGCTATGCTTAGGTTTTTCGGTAGCCTGAGTAACCTACCGTTACTCACAATAGGTGATTATTATTATCACTCTCATGATAAAATGGTGAAAGGAAAAATGGAGACCGGGCAAGGATATGGTATGGGTATTGGTGGGTGTAAGAGGTTGTGTCCCATAGCCAACCAGGCATAGCTTGGTTACACTATTTTCCCTGTCCATGTCGGTTAAGGATCGGCCGTTGCATTGGGTTCTAGGCAAGTCACAGACTTATTATCCTAAGCACATACTTGTTTATGGGAGCAGGAAAGGCTTGTTGCTCTCTTGTCATGGGTTCCGACTCTTTCTAGACCGACTGATTGGAGGTGGGGATGGTGGAGGTCTAAGCACCACACTAAGTCCGGGACTCATGTGTGGGGGCTTGGAGTCCAAGTTTGGACAGGGACCTGGACCCCTTGACAGGAGAGTGGTGGGTTGGTCCTGCTTGTGCCTAAGGTACAAGCGGGGCATGTGTTTTAGGGAACCCAGCTGGGCACATTGATTCGTGAATCACCGGGTAATCCGGTATGACTTGTCTACAGTCTAGCAATGTAGTAAGAACTGAAAGATGAAAGATGGTGAAATAGATCTGTTTGCTCAACTCTTGCTTGAGAGTAGAACAGGTGCTTACATAGAATGGTTAGATATTGAACTAATCATGACTGCTAATAATAAACATACATAAGGATTCACTATTAGTATTGTTTTCTACCAAAAAGGAAATCTGGCAAACCATAAAGCTTATCATATCCTTTGGAGTCGGAAAATTATTCCCACAAGTCGGGTAAGTCTTGCGAGTACATTATGTACTCAGGGTTTATTTACCCCTGTTGCAGGTGCAGCTTGAAGAGTAGCTGTTGTGTGGAGGATTCTTTTGGTGGGCACAGATGGATCCTTGTATTCTACCGTTAAATGCTTATTGTAATTCCGCTGTTTAAATTCCGCACTCTGAACTTAGTATTGTAATAATGTATTTCTAAGAACTCTTGTTGTATAAAATGGACTAAGTATTGCAAACTCGTTCTCATTATTGGATCATGGAGGGAAAACGTGGATTGTTCAAGTTCTCCCTTGGGGTGTGCTCGATGGAACTGTCCGATGTAGCTTTCTTTCAGAGTGCTTAGTGTCTGGTGGAAGATGAGCGCCTTCGAAGGTGTGTTATTTTGAGCAGTTCTGCCATAGGTGGTATCAGAGCCAATAATGAGTTTATGAGTTTCGTAACCCTTTTTCATAACCTAAAATTTGACCAACAAAAGTTTTGTGAAAAATAGCATGTGATAAAATTATGTATAAGCCATAGTAATATGGTCTATCTAGGATAGCAGCACTGGTTTTATCTAATCAAGTTTTTGCAGGTACACTAACTTACGCTGTGTAAGAATCGTTTAGCGTACGGAAAGTGAGTGTGCGATGTGCCAAATTTTTTTTGCGAATACCGCTATATTCCGGCTAGGCCGATGCATGCATCATGAAAACAGAATCTTGCTTAAACTAAACTCCCCCCCCCCCCACACGTATAATTAGAATTAGTGAATTAATAGGATAACCTAACATAATGCTTTAACAAAAGTCTTATCATTTCTCTAATCTCTTGTTCCTAATCTAGAGGGTTATCCCTAATGGTTGGTTCCTATCTATTTATAAATGAACCTGAGGTCGGTCGCAGGAGTACCAGCGCTAGGGCAGACTCGGGTGATAGCGGTCGCGCTGAGGGCATTGGCAACACCAATGGGGAGAGCCATGAGACCCGCTTCTAGCTCCTCCACCTCTACCACCGCCACCTCCGATGACCCATACGGAGATGATGGCGGAGATGCTAGCTACTCGACGTGAGTCAGCTCGTGCCTTGGAGATGCTAGCCCAAGCGATTGGTGGCTTCACTTGTGGGGGCCACGGAGGCAATGGTGGGAACGGAGGTGGTGCACGTAGTCCCAAGGGGCCCTGTTCTTACTAGGATTTCCTGAAGACGCACCCACCCACATTCACGCCGACTGCTAAGCCTCTGGATGCGGAGCATTGGCTTCGTATTCTAGAGCATAAGTTTCAGCTGCTCACTATAACTGAAGAACAAAAGGTGCGCTTTACAGCACAGCAGCTGTTGGGTTCTGCCAGTGCATGGTGGGACATGTTCAATGCCATGCAGCCGGTGGATCACCATGTGACTTGGCTGGAGTTTGCTGCTGCTTTCAGAGAGTATTACATTCCTGTTGGTGTGTTGAACCGGAAGTTGACAGAGTTCCTGGACCTGAAGCAAGGGAGCATGTCGGTGATTATGGCAGAACCTCCTAGATTATAGGACCCACATGCACCTGTGACTGTTCAATGACCTTTGACGACCATACATATGTTCCTGGTAACTAAAGAAGACTGTCGGGTGTCCTCGGGGAACCCCGAATCATCCACAATTTCCGAGCAGGATCCCATTACAGAGTCATTGCAGTATTACAACAGTTATTCAAATATCTACATCAGAGTAAAATAGCGAAAGTCTTATAATAATTTAGTTTACAAAATAGTAGTTTCAAACCTTACAACTAACTTCGATAAATATTACAAACCATAGTAGTGGAGTGGCATTAGTAACAGAATACAAACAAATAAAGTGCCCTGCCCAAGGGCCACACATTTACTTATCATCATCGATTTGAACAACAGTCATGCAGCACGGTCCAAAGCAGACCTGCTCATGAGGCTCACCTGCAACAAGGGTCAACGAACCCTGAGTACCAAAGTACTCAACAAGACTTAACCGAAATAAAAACTGATAGAACATAGGAATGCAGGCTCAGGGATTCAAGGTATGGCTTTAGCAATAATCAAAGTTCTTTTGCATAAAAGCTCTCTACAAGATCCTTTATTCAACATTTAAAACTTCATAAAGATCATATACAAAGCTGACATGATCCGTATTGAGATCATGAAACTTCATATCCAACACTTTCTCAAACCTTCCTCAAGTTCCAGTTATTAAACTACGATGATGAATAGTGAGTTGAGTCTCCATAACCGAGGAGCAACAATGATTCGAACCGATTAAAACCCAGCTGGGGATTCTAGACCATACGACATATATAGGTCCCCGGCCTACATATACCAACCTACCCTCAGATCCTCTAAAACAAGAACGGGTCCGCGCCACCTGAGAATATAGTACTCCACCAATCCAGCCCATTGCCACGTGGGTACACGCTATTCCCGCCATCTCTCCACTCCCAGTGCGCGAGTAGCCATTTTCATAATAGAATCACCAAGTTAAGGCTTACCGGAGTATGTGGTTAGTACTACAAAGTCTCACCTCATGCAGTTCAACAATGGACGGGCCTTAATCGACACAGGCGGAAAGAACCCGCTCACAAGACATCTGTCTTGTGGCTCTCACACGCCGAGTCCGCCCGGTCTAGATTTATTACTCCACAAGCTTATATCTCATGACAACACAAATAACCAGTCGTATCAAAAACCCTTTTATATCTCACACGTGATAGGTAATCACCCGACTTTTATCTGTCTAAGCATGGCTAAGCATAACTAGGTATTTTCGAAGTAAAACTGGTAACAAGGTAGATATGGAAAAACAAGGTTGGTAATGCACCAATTAGGTTTTCACTTAACTCCTAATCACTTAATGCAGTATTTGAAAGCAAAAGTGATATAAATTTGTAAAAACACAAGGTAGGTTTAAATGCATCCGGGGCTTGCCTTGATTAACGGAAAAGTCAGGTTCCGAAGATGTTCCACAATTATCAAATCCGACCTCAACAGACGGATTAACCTCTTCAACCACTTGATTGACTACCATGTTCTCGCTTTCGTTCACTACACAAAGTAACAATGCCATGTTTAATATGATGCAAGATATAAAACATGATGCTTGATGATGGATGCAAAAGTTATTAACTTGAATACAACTTTCCTTCGCGGTACAGTTACAAGTCAAAACTAACTAAACCTTTTTCATAACACGTACTTCAATTGCCAAGGATTATTACCAACTAATGACCCAAGGTCAGCACTCAATCTAAAATTCACACAAAACCTAAGTCATTAAAGGTTACTATTTGATTTTATGAATTAATTATTTAATTAAAAATTATGAAATAAATTAACTTTCTCCAAATGAGCTCAAAATTTTTGTGAAGGCTTATCACATGATAACTAAGTGGCAAAACAATTTTCATAATTTTTGGATAATTATTTAAGCCTAGATAAATCATGGAAACTTATTTATTAATTAATTAAGCAATTTTTATCACATTCAAAAAGTACTGAAAAGCAACAGTTCATATTTTTCCTAAATAGTATACATCACAGAGAGGTCACACAAAAATTTTCATAATTTTTGGAGCTCTAATTAATTCTATACAAAAATAACAAAAACATACACTATTCATTCATTTCTGAAAAATAGAAAGTTCATTTTCAAAACCCACGGCTACTGACATCTTGACCCCACCTGTCAGCACAGTCCCCGCGCTGACCACGGCGACGACGGCTCTGACTAGCGATTTCTCACCGCCGATGAGATCAACGGCAACGGCGAGGGTACCAACATGATCACCAAGACAAGGCGTAACTAGGGGTAGCACTAATTGCACCAATCGTTGCACAAACAGAGCTTGACGCCGGCCATGGTGGACACGGCCGAGCGGCTGCGCAAAGCCAGCGAAACAAGGCTAGTAGAGATCAAACAAAGCAATTGGGAAGATTCGGCAGCTCACCCCGAACACGCTAGAGTCGATGGCCGAACCGAAGGATCAACGGGGAAGTGGGTCGACGAGCACAGCAGCCACGGCGGAGCAATGGTCGTCGATGGCGGTGCTTCGGCGACTACAAAGGATAAACAGCGCAATCAAGCGGTCACTGTAACACCCTAAAAATTGCCCCTTCTAAAATAGAGTTAAAATGATTGAAATTAGAATTTTTGCGCTCATAAAATATAGGAAAATAAAAATTTTCATTAATTTAAAATTCATTATAAGGTAGCAACATGTTTGATCCATACATGCCATTGCATTTAATTTTATTGGTTGAGTGGTTTTAGTTGAAAAGTCAAAATGGTTAAAATGCTCTTGAAATGAAATTAAAAATGGCTTTGAAATAAAAGAAAGGAAAGAAAAGAAAATTAGGAAATAAAAGAATATAAAAAGTTGTATAAATTATTTTTGAAAACTTACTAAAATTTGCTAACTCTTATTGGAACTGAAAAGTATATTCAAAACTCTATTTGAATTTGCATTTGGTTTACATTTGAATTTGGATTTGAAAACTAAAAATAGAAAAGGGATTTTTAATTGAAAAAATTCTTTTCTTCCCTTTCAGCCCAGCACAGGAATTGGCCGGCCCTTTTCCTCCCTCCTCTTCCCGGCCTCGGCCATCACCAAGGCGGCCCACCTTTCTCCCCTCCTCCTGCAGGCCCCATCCCATGTTGGCTTTCTCCATAAGACTTCGCCCATGAGGCTCAAAGACTCTCCGCTCATTCAAGACCAAGACGCACTGCAACACACAATGGTCACCGCCCTTGCGACGACTGTCCCTCCTCCCCTCACAAGGCGCTATTGGCCCCGCCAGTCAACCGTCCTCGCCCGTCAGCGCCACGCCCATCTTTCCTTTCTTCTCCCCAGCACCTTCCTTCTTCGGCGCCCGCCGTTGGCGCTGCCAGCATGGAAAGCCACCGCCGCCGTCGAGCATGCAAGGCAAGCGCCCCATCTCGCCCACGCCCCGCTCCCCTTCCATCCACGCAGCACCCCCGGCCTATAAAGCCGAGCCGAACCACCTTTCCTTCTCCCTTTTTCCGGCTGCGCTCGAAGCTCGCCACCGCCGCCCCGTAGCCGCTGCTCCCGTGGCTCAATCAACGTCGCCGCCGACTCCCAAAGCTCCACCATGTTTCACCGCAGCCGTAGGTATCATCGATTTCGCATTTTGGTCTTGTTTTCCTCGGATTTCCCCTCACCCGCACCTCCCTCTCTCTCCAGCCATCGCCGCCGTCGTCGAATCGCCCCTTTGGACCCGTCTCAGGCGCCGCGCTCCTTTCCAATCGACTCGCGGTGAGATTCTAGTTCTCCCCATGCCTCTAATTCGTTGAATAACGCTCTGGAGCACTGTAACCGCGAGCTCCAAACCCCGGCCATGGCGCCACCGTGGGGAACACCACCCCAACGAGCTCCCCGTTGCGGTAACCTATCAAGTTCGTGAGTACCTGTAGGTCGTATTCATGTATTTGGTTTGTTCCGGAGTGGTCTAGAACGCCGTACCGGCGTTTGCCATGGAGCATAGTCACCGTCAGCCATGGAGGGCCCACCGGAGGTGCCATGCTGCCTTCAAAGGTTGACTCGTTCACCTACGCCGTCGGATATGATTTTAGCGGCCACGATTAGATCTTACCCTTTTGGATCATAATTGGTCCACAACGAGCCGTAGACCGGGTCCACCCCGCGGCATCAGCGCTGGCCCACGCCACATGGTGCACCGCGCCAACCAGCAGCCGCCACGGGTCGAATGAGTTAGCAGCCCCGGTCAACACACGGTCAGCCGCACCTGTTTTACAAAATAGCCCCTCGGTTTTTAATGAATCAACCCGTAGTCCGTTCTAGTTCAAACCAATTACATTTTAGTCCTATTTTTATTCACTTTAGACCCTGTGTTTTCTAGAAATAGTATGCCCAGTCCAAAATCCATTTAAATTTAGATTTTTAATTGTTTTAATTCAAATTTGAGTTTAATAAATTACAGAAATTCCATTACACCTTATTTCATGCGTAACTTTTGCGTTTTAAGTTCGATTTGATCCGTTCGAATTGCGTTAGGATCGTATTTACGTTTTCTACATGTTTATACAATTGTTAGGCATGTTTTCAACACTTGAAATTCATGAGTAGATTTAATCTATTAATTAACCAAAGTAAAACTTGTTTAAATCATAACTTATTCGTTTTAACACCGAAATAGTCCGTTCAAGTTGCGTTAGATTCGTAGCGACGAGATCTATGCATTAGTAATAATGTTTACTATATTACTATTTCATAAAAATCATATTTTAAATCATATCTTGATTAATGGTTATGCAACTAGGTTTTATACATAAAATATGATTTGTTTTACTTTTGTTTTATAATTTAAATCTAAAATTGACTTAATTTAATCTATATTATTTATAAATATCTTTTATATATGAATTCGTGTGGTTAACATAAACGAAGCCTATAGTTTTCTTTTCCACGTATTAAGCAAATCTCTCGGTAGTTGTATCGTTTCAACCGTAGCTCCGATTAGAGTGCTTCTCGCAATTGTGTGTTCGTAGCGATGCGTAGAATCGTATTTCAATCTCTTTTACTTATTTTTCTATGATTGGTGTACTGTTCTGATATAGATGCAATTGTATGCTATGCATGTATGTGTATGGATGTTTGTGTGGTGTACTACGATTACATCCAGTCGATGAGATATACGTGGTGATCCAGAAGAAGAAGAAGGGCGTGAAGATTAAAGCTTACCAAAGGATCGGTGTGTAAGGCAAGTATAGCATAGGATCATCCTTGTTACCTATTCACATTTAAACACTTAATTCATATTGCATGTGTCTACCTTGTTGCCAAATAGGATATCCTAGATATTTGATAACTTGTACCTTGATACCTTTGGGATATTGCATGGGATAGTTTTTGCTAGTGCTTAATCAAAACCATGATCTTGTAACTTGACTAATGGTATATGCAATAAACATTAAAACATGACTTTTTAGTAACATGGAAATAGGGGGCTGGAGTGTTTATATGCTTCAGATTCCTCTCCCTAAGGACTTATCTGTAAGCGATCATTCGGGACTTACAGTACAGCTGTGAGGGCCATATGGATCTGGCTTTAGCTCAGTATGAGGATCTTTTCTAGCTTGTTAGTGGTTACCTTTAAGGCATAGGGTATGTTTCCTTTGCTGCTGGGAAGTGTGTACCGTGCTGCGATGCCCACGCGTGCCACTCCTAGAGAGGGGCCACATATGCCTAGCGGCCCTAACTTGTTAGACAAATCCTTTGAAAGGATTCATAGTGAACCCTGCCGACCTTCCTTGGAAGTGGGTCAAGAGATTAGCTACCTTGGGCGAAAGGGTAAATCACAACTCACAGTGAACGTGTACAACCTCTGCAGAGTGTAAAACTGTTATAACAGTCGTGCTCACGGACATGAGCAGCCTTGGACCCTTATAGAATAGAGATGATCACTAATGGATAATGGTACTAATGATTAACTGTTTATGCTATACATTATTCATGTTTACCTGATCATGTGTTTATGGGAATGATAAATTCTTTGCCACCCAACTGCTTAAAAAGATGATCTATTAAAGCTAATCGCAGTTAAACCAGTGTCAGCCTTTTGAGCCTTATGAACCCCATGATATAATTGTTAAGTACGACATGTACTTATGCTTGCTTTACTTTTCTATACATTGGATAAAAATCCCGGATGGGTACCAGATTGCTGGTTTGGAGGAGTTAGGCTTGTGGTCAACCAGTCAGTCATCCCTGTGGATTTGGAGTCTTCGCCTGAAGATTGGAGTCGACTTTCCACTGTCTATACTCTGAGGTTATTTCCCTTTTTACTAATACGTTATGTAATAAGTATTGTCTCTTGATATTACCTTTATTTGTGGCTATATGTGAGATTTGACTTCCTGGGCTCACATATAGTGTGTATCTGGTTTTGTCTTTAAAACCGGGTGCTACAGTCACAGAGCATCATGGCAACCCGGTGAAGCTGGAACCAGGCTTCGCAAGAGCAGAGGCTCACCGTAGAGCTACGACCACGGTGAAGCGCACGTGACGGCGATGCTGCCGGCCGCGAGGAAGAAAAGCAATGAGCGGTGTTCCCCGACGAAGTCGAGCTACAAGAGCTGGTTGCCTAGGTTCGCCAAGAGTAGGCTGAGCTATGGTAGGCTTTGCCGAGGATGGGAAAGCGCTACGGCGACGACACAGCTCAACGGAGCAGCGGCGGTGGCGACGGGAAAAGCAGAGGAGACGAACGGCGAAAAACAGCGGCGGTGTAGACCTTATAGCGCGGCTTAGAAACAAGAGGAAGCCGCGCAGGAGCCTTCTCCATGCCAGCGCGAAGTCGAACGTGGCCACAGCGGTGACTGGAAACCAGAAGGTCACCGGCGGTGACAGCTGCCCGCTGGTACTGTTCATCAAAATTACAGAATTGCCACTCGCTTTAAAACCCAAATTACTCCTAAATTTAAGTGGCAACTCAAAAATCTCCAAAAATAAAAGTTGTTCCAAATTTAAAGTTCTACAACTTTGCTTTTATAACCAAACCCAAATTCGGTCTACATTTTGAAATGCAAGTTTGAATTCAAAAAGGGGACATTTTGAGAATTTACGCCTTTTCAAATTACTTCAAATTTTATAAAACAACTTTGAAAACTCCAAAAACCAACTTTGTACCTCTTGACAAGCTCTACACTTTTGCTTTTAGGCTCAACCCCAAAATTTGCTTAGATTTCTAATGGGTTTTCCAGGGTAAATTTAAATACTAAATTTAGGGTTTTTGCGGAAATCCAATCCAATACAAAAGTTTTCAACTTGATTCAATCCACACAAGTCAACACATATAACATAAAAGTAAACTTGTTTTAGTGTATGCATATCAAAATTTTCACTAACACATGAATGATGTGCTATGCATATGATGACATGGCAGGTTTTAGTATTTACAACACCCGAGGTGTTACAGTGATGGACTATGTAAACAAGTTCAACCATCTATCACAATTTGCTGGGACCCACGTCAATACTAATGAGAAGAAAAGGGACCGTTTATATCATGCAGTTTGTAGAAGGAGCTATACACAGGGAACTACCAGACTTTTGGTGTTATGATGAATGCTGCTATTGCCATGGAGGGACTTCAGCGTGACTCTCAGGCTAAGTGGAAGTGCAAGCGGGTGATTACAGGGTCTTCTAGTCACCCCTAGGCTCAGAAGGTATAGGTTGTCAGGCAGGTGCCCTATCAGTCTTTGGGTGGGCAGCCATTCTACCAGCCTCAGCAGACCTACTAGGCACCTCCCACTCAGTACCGTGCACCTACTCAACAGGGGCAACAACAGCCCCAGGGACAGCAGGTTCCACCTCGTCAGGGGTAGGGGAACAAGCCGAGTGCTTGTTTCAAGTGTGGCAAGGAGGGCCACTATGCTTGGGAGTGTCCACAGAACTAGCCCATGCAATCTTCCCAGCCTTCAGCCAACTCCCATCTGATCAAGTGGACGATTATCAAGAAGAAGGTGCCTGTAAGCCGCTCTGGGCAAGTCAACATCACTGAGGCTGAGGAAATCTTGCAGAATGAACTGGTGATGGCTGGTATGTTTCCCATTGATTCCCACCCAGCATATGTGTTGTTTGATTCTGGTGCATCACATTCATTCATGAGCATGGGGTTTGCACAGAGGCACAATATATCTCTTATGGCTATACCTATTGCCTATAGAATCAGTACTCTGGGTGTGCAGTTGTGTGTTAATACTCAGACAGACACAGTTGGGTTAGTGCTAGCCACTCACACTTACCGCCTTCAGTTCATGGTGCTGCCTAGGCAAGGCATAGATGCAATTCTGGGCATGAACTGGTTGTGAGTATAAGGGGTAGTCTTGGATCTTAAGTAGAGAGTTGTTGAGTTGCGGCTTCCTTCTTCTGAGGATATGAGTCTCTTTTTATGCCCTCAGATCCAGTCTTACCAGTTGCTGCTCATGTTGACGCTTCTCCTAATCTTGCCTCTATTCCTATGGTCTATGAGTTCCTAGATGTCTTTCCTAAAGATCTACCTAGGTTGCCATCAGATAGGGAAGTGGAGTTTTCCATTGAGTTAGAACCTAGCACTGCTCCTATTTCCTGGCGTCCTTACCGCATGGCTCCTAAAGAACTAGCAGAAATGAAGAAGCAATTAGAGGAGTTGTTGGAGAAGGGATTTATCCATCCTAGTTCTTCACCATGGGGTTGTCCAGCTATTTTGTGAAGAAGAAGGATGGTACCTTGTGGATGTGCATGGATTACCACCCTCTCAATGTGGTAACCATTAAGACCAAGTATCCTTTACCTCATATTGATACTTTGTTCGATCAGTTGGCTGGTGCCAAGGTGTTTTCAAATATTGATCTTCGTTTGGGGTATCATCAAATCAAGATCTGGCCTCAAGATATACCGAAGATAGCCTTCTCAAGAGCTACCAGTAGGAGCCCAGCGAGTCCCTGACGGGATTACATCCGTAGGTTCTCCAAACGATACAACTCCCTCCCTGATGTCGTCGACGTGGACGTCATCAGTGCATTCCTCTTTGCGATGATGTGGCAGAACCTCCTAAATTATAGGGCCCACATACACCTGTCACTGTCCAACGACCTTTGACATCAATGCATATGTTACCGATAACTTAAGAAGACTGTCGGGTGTCCTCGGGGAACCCCGAATCATCCACGATTTCCGAGCAGGATCACATTACAGAGTCATTGCAGTATTACAACATTTATTCAAATATCTACACCAGAGTAAATCAGCGGAAGTCTTACAATAACTTAGTTTACAAAACATTTATTTCAAACCTTACAAACTAAGTTCGATTATTAATACAAACCAAGGTAGTGGAGTGGCATTATAATATATTACAAAACACACAAATATCGCTGCCCTGCCCAAGGGCCACACATTACTTATCGTCATCGCACTGAACAACAGTCATGCAGCACGATCCAAAACAGATCTGCTCATGAGCCTCACCTGCAACAAGGGTCAACGAACCCTGAGTACAAAAGTACTCAACAAGACTTAACCGAAATAGAAACAGAGAAACTCAGGAATGCAGGCTCATGGGATTCAAGGTATGGCTTTAGCAATAATCAAAGTTCTTTTTGGTAAAAGCTCTTTTAACAAAATTCTTTATTTCAACATTTAAAACTTCATAAGATCATATACAAAGGCGACACGATCCGTATTGAGATCATGAAACTTCATATCCAACACTTTCTCAAACCATACTCAAGTTCCAGCTTATTAATACTACGATGATGAACAGAGAAGTGAGTCTCCATAACCGAAAGCAACGACGATTCGAACCGATTATAAACCCAAATTGGGAATTCCGGACCACACGACATATGCAGGTCCCCGACCTACATATATCAACCTACCCTCGGATCCTCTAAACAAGAACGGGTCCGCGCCACCCGAGAATACAAGACTCCACACTCCAAATTGCCACGTGGGTACACGCTATTCCCGCCATCTCTCCACTCCCAAAGTCGCGAGTAGCCATTCTCGTAATAGAATAGCCAAGTTAAGGCTTACCGGAGTATGCGGTTAGTACTACAAAGTCTCACTTGAGCGGTTCAACAACGGATGCGGACCTTAATCGACACGGCAGGCGGAAGAACTCGCTCTCACAAGACCTCCATGTCTTGTGGCTCACACACACCGAGTCCGCCTGGTCTAGATTTATTACTTCACATGCTCATATTTCATGATAACATAAGTAACCAAAGTTCCATATAAAACTCGCAGGTGACAGGTAATCACCCGACTTTTATTATCTAAGCATGACTAAGCATAACTAGCCATACGAATTAAAACGGTTAACAAGGTAGATAAGGAAAACAAGGTTGGTAATGCATCAATTAGGTTCCCACTTGACTTCTAATCACTTAATGCAGTATTGAAAAGCAAAAGCGAAATCAATTTGTAAAACACAAGGTAGGTTTAAATGTATCCGGGGCTTGCCTTCGTTGACTTTTAAAAAAGTCCGATTCAGGAGTCGGTCCACAGATATCAACACCAACCTCCACAGATGGCTCAACCTCCTCAACTACTTGATTAACTACCACGGGTTCACCTTCGTTCACTACACGTAGTAACAATGCCATGTTTAACATGATGCGGAATACAAAACATGATGCTCGATGATGGATACAAAATTAAACAACTTTCCTTCGCGGTACAGTTACAAGTCAAACTAACTAAATCTATTTCGTAATACCTACATCAATTGCCAAAGATCATTATCCACTAATGACCCAAGGACATCACTCAATCAAAAGTTCAATCAAAACCTAAATCATTAAAGGTTACTATTCGCTTTTATGAATTAATTATTTAATTAAAAATTATGAAATAAATCAACTTATTCCAATTGAGCTCAAAATTTTTGTAAATGTTCATTACATGATAACTAAGTGACAAAACAATTTTCATAATTTTTGGATACATAAATAAGCCTAGAAAAATCATGGAAAGTCATTTATTAATTAATTGAGCAATTTTTATCATACCCCAAAAATACTGAAAATCAAGATTTCAAATTTTTGTTATATAATAAACATCATAGAGAAGTCACACAAAAATTTTCATAATTTTTGGAGCTCTAAATAAATCTACACAAAAATAACAAAAACAGACACTATTCATTCATTCCAGAAAATAGAAAAATCCATATGAACGCTGAGTCACTGACAACCCGACCCCACATGTCATCCCTAACCTCCGTCCTTTGACTACGATAACGACGGCGCTGACCGCGCAAACTCGCCGAACGGTGAGATCACAGGAGATGAAGGGGTACTAACATGATCACTACGTCCACAACGCGATCGATCTATGGCACTAACGCGACCAATTACGGACCGAACCGAAGCACTACACCGACCATGGCGGACGCGGTGGCACAGCAGTGCTACGCCGGGCGGGGCGAGAGGCAACAACGATCAAATAAACGGTACAGGAAGCACCAGCAGCTCACCACAAACACGACGGAGCAGAGAGCAAGGTGGAGAAGCGGCGTGAGACGTGGGTCGACGACACAAAGAATTCGGCGGAGCAAGGATCGCTCGGTGATGGTGTGCCGGCGATCGTGGTGATCAAAATGAGCAAGCAACAACAGATTAAGCATCACAAAGACGCCGAAGCGAAGCCGAGCTACGCTAATCGGACGCAACGGCTCACCGGAGGGCCACGACCACGGTGAAACGGGATCACCGGCCGCTGCTTGCCCGCGAAGAAAAATACGTTCGCCAGCGCGTCTTCCGCGAAAATCGGACTAAATTGAGGGGTTAGCTAGACGCGCAAGGAGTAGGCGGAGCTGGAGCTAGCTTATCGGCGATGGCGAGCCTGACAATGACGGCACGGGCTCACGGAGATGAGCAAGGTGACGGGAAGAAAACGAGCAACGGAAACGAAGAACGGCGACGACTCCAGAGCTATAAAGGATGGCCAGAAACTCAAGGAAGCTGCATACATGGTGGCCTTCACCAAGGCCAAATATGACGCCAAAAACGCCAACACGACATCGCTGGAACGCCAAGAAAGAAACGCCGCAATGTAGCAAGAACGGTGAACACTGCTCACTCAAATTACAAAATGCCATTCACCCAAAATTCACAAATTACTCTCAAATTTTTATAACAACTCAAAAATCTCCAAAAACAAAAGTTGTTCAAAATCAAAAGTTCTACAACTTTGCTTTTGAAACCATATCCAAATTCATTCTACATTTTGAAATTCAAATTTAAATTCAAAAGGGGACACTTTTAAAGAATTATGCCTTTTCAAATTACTTCAAATTTTACTAAACAACTTTGAAAACTCCAAAAACCAACTTTGTACAACTTGACAAGATCTACACTTTTGCTTTTAAGCTCAACCCCAAAATATGCTTAGATTTTTAAATGAGTTTTCAGGGTAGAATTTAAATACTGAAATTAGGGTTTTTGGAATTTCAAACAATTCAGGTATTTCAAACTCGATTCAAACAATACAATTCAACACTTATACATGAATGTAAACTTGTTTTAGTGAATGCATATCAAAGTTTGCAATATGACCAAATGCTTTGCAATGCATATGATGACATGACAGTTTTAGTATTTAAAACACCCGGGGTGTTACAATCCTTCCCCCTAAAAGAAATCTCGCTTGAGATTCAAAGCCATAGGTTAAGTAATGGAAAAGGAAATGTGTCAACCCAAAAATATCCAAAACTTCTTCATAAAACAACTGAGGTCCCTTTACAATCATGATTCACAATCTCATAGTAAACTACCATCATACTAAATCGATGCAAGAAACTCTGGAAACTTTTCTAACAAGTAATCTTGATTCCCATGTAGCTTCTTCTTCCGAATGTTGATTCCATTGTATCTTGTAGAACTTTATTGTTCTCCTTCGAGTAACACGATCTTTCTGTTCCAACACTCTAATAGGATATTCTGAATAGGTTAGATCCGGTTCGAGTTCCACCCCTTCAACTTCAACATTCTGCTCAGGCACTTGGAGACACTTCTTTAATTGAGAAACATGGAATACATCATGCACCGCGATAGATGTTCGGTAATTTCAAGCGATATGCTACCTTTCCATACCTCTCTAAGATTTGAAATGGTCCAATATATCGAGGTGCCAATTTGCCTTTAACACCAAAACGGTTAACTCCTTCATTGGTGATACTTTTAGATATACAAAATCTCCTTTGTTAAACATCAATGGTCTCGCCGCTTATCTCGCATAACTCTTTTGTCCGGACCGAGCTATCTTCAAATTACCTTGTATCTGCTAACCTTGTCTTCTGCTTTTTTACCAGTCAACTCCAAAGAATCTTCTTTCTCCGGGCTCAGACCAACTCAACGATGTCCTGCATCTACGACCATATAGTGCTTCAAATGGAGCCATTCTAATGCTTTCTTGATAACTATTATTGTATGAAAACTCATCCAAAGGCAAACACTCATCCCACTTCTTGGAATAGTTAAGGACACAACACCTTAACATATCTTCAAGTACTTGATTGACTCTTTCAGTTTGTCCATCAGTCTGTGGGTGATAGGCTGTACTAAACAGAAGCTTGGTTCCCAACGAAGAATGCAATTGTTTCCAAAAGCTAGAGACAAACTGTGTACCCCTATCTGACACTATGGTCTTTGGTACTCCATGTAGGCTCATAATTCTTGCTAAATAAATCCTGGCATATTGGACAGTAGAATATGTACTCCGGACCGGAAGAAAATGTGCTGACTTGGTTAGTCGATCTACAATAACCCATATTGAGTCAAATCCCTTTGCTGTCTTGGGTAGACCAACAATAAAGTCCATACTTATATCCTCCCACTTCCAAGCTGGAATAGGTAATGGTTGTAATTCTCCAGCAGGCCTCAAATGTATAGCTTTCACTTTCTGACAAGTATCACACTTTGCTATATATCTTGCAATTTCTATCTTCATTTTGGTCCACCAAAATCTTTGTTTTAAGTCATGGTACATCTTATTACTCCCCGGATGGATAGATAACCTAGTAGCATGTGCCTCTTCAAGAATTGACTGTCTCAACTCAGGAACTTTTGGTACTACTAGACGATTCTTGAACCATAACACATCTTCATCATCTATGTTTGAAGCATTCCGCTTTTCCATTTCGACTCTATCCTTGATATGGGCTATACCCTTGTTTTCTTTCTCGAGCAAGCAAAAATTTGATCACGAATAGTGGCTTCAACAATAATGTTGGTCAAATTGCCTGTTGAATTACATCTACATTCAACTTCTCCATTTCTTGACATAAAGTCAAACCCATTGTTCTTACCGCTTGGACAATTGCAATAACTTTTTATGACTTAAAGCATCTCGCAACCACATTTGCTTTTCCAGGTGATAATGCACTTCCAATTCATAATCCTTAATTAGTTCTAACCATCGTCTTTGTCGCATGTTCAATTCTCGATTGAGTGAAGATATATTTTAAGCTCTTGTGGTGCAGTGTAAATATGACACGTATTACCAAGCAGGTAATGCCGCCAAATCTTCAGAGCATGTACCACAGCTGCTAACTCCAAATCATGAGTCGGATAGTGTTCTTCATGTTGCTTAAGTTGCCTGGACGCATAGGCAATGACTCGGCCTTCTTGCATCAATACACATCCAATACCAACTCTCACAAGCATCACAATAAACATCAAATGGCTTTTCGATATCAAAGTTGGGCTAATACTTGCGCGATGGTCAACAATCTTTTCAAATTCTGGAAAGCCTCTTCACAATCCGATGACCATACAAACTTGACTTGGTTCTTCAACAACTCAGTGATGGACTTTGACACCCTAGAGAAATCTGGGATAAACCGACGGTAATACCCCGCCAATCCCAGAAAACTCCGAACCTCATGAACTGTAGTTGGCGGTTTCCAATCAAGCACATCCTTAACTTTGCTTGGGTCAACTGCAACTCCTTTAGCTGACAAAACATGACCAAGAAACTGTACTTCCTTAAGCCAAAACTCACACTTGCTAAACTTGGCATAAAGCTTATGTTCTCCCAAGCGGTTCAGAACAATTCTGAGATGTTCCGCATGTTCACTCTTGTTCTTGGAGTATACTAAAATATCATCAATAAATACCACTACAAATTTGTCTAGCTCAGGCATGAATACTGAATTCATCAAATACATGAAATGAGCTGGAGCATTTGTCAAACCAAAAGACATTACCAAGTATTCATATAATCCATATCTTATGGTAAATGCCGTTTTGGGAATATCTTCAGGCTTTATCTTGATTTGGTGATATCCTGACCTCAAATCTATTTTCGAGAAAACTTTGGCTCCGGCCAGTTGATCAAAAAGTAAATCTATCCGAGGTAATGGATACTTATTCTTGATGGTCACTTCATTCAACGGACGGTAGTCGACACATAACCTCAGGGTCTCATCTTTCTTTTTCACAAAAATTGCCGGACATCCCCAAGGTGATGAACTAGGTTGGATAAACCCCTTATCAATCAGTTCTTGCAACTGAGTCTTCAACTCGGCTAACTCCTTAGGTGGCATCCTATAAGCTCTCCGAGAAATCAGAGCTGTTCTAGGTTTCAATTCTATGTTAAACTGGACATCCCTATCTGGTGGTAGACCGGGTAATTCTTCAGGAAATACATCTGGAAATTCACATATTACCGGGATATCTCTAATCTCTTTGACCGCAGTTGCACAAATTTTGCCCATTGATCTTCTTAAAGTTGGAAGTTGGATGAGAAGTTGAGAATTACTATCTGGCAAACTCACCCTTATAGTTCTATTCAAAGCATCTATAATAGCCTTATGCTAATACATCCAATTCATTCCCAAAATTACATCTATATCCTGGTCCTTTAGGATGATCATGGTAGTGGGAAAAATATGCCCACCCAGGTTTACGGGTACCTGGTATACCATCTCCTTAGTACACAGACGTCCCCCGGGCGACTGTATAAAGAAATTTTCCTTTGTTGCCCCAATTGGAATTTCATACTTCACGACAAATGTTCTATTGATGAATGAATGCGATGCGCCAGAATCAAATAGTATAACTGCAGGGTGATCAGCGACAGGAAACGTACCCATCATTACTGGCTCTCCCTCTGGAATCTCTCCGGCTTGAATGTAGAACACTCGCCCAGTCTTCTTTTCACCATTACCCTTCTGAGCACTCTGATTGTTGTTCTTGTTCTGTGACTGACCCTGTTGTTGATTGGCAGGGTTCTTCTGGAAATTGGGATTGTACTGTTTGGGATACGGGCATTCCCTTGAGAAATGACCAGGCTTACCACAGTTGAAACAGGGATACTTATGACCTTGTGATGTTGGAGTATTGACACCAGAAGTATTCTGAGGTGAATTCTGATAAGTTGTAGCAGGACGAACATTTGATTGTTGCCCAGATTGAAACTGCGGTGGACGATAAGGAGGACGATAATGGTTGACTGGATGATAGATCACCCTCTGCCTCTTTTGATTTCCTCCAAAAGGTCCAGACGGCACATTCTTTTTCTTTTTGATCTCCTTATGTTGTCGATACTTTTCCTCTGAAGCAATTGCAATATTCACTGCCTCATGATAAGTAATATTGGTACAAGTTGTCATCATTGTCTGCAATTTAGTATTCAGACCTCTCATGAACCATTTCTTCTTTTTAGCATCGGTGTTGACATGTTCAGGTGCATATTGTGACAGGTGATTGAATCTTCCCACATACTCTTTGCATAACTGGCTCTGATCCCCTTGCTTCAAAGCAAGGAATTCATCCATTTCATAGCCATCACTCCCTCGTGGATATAATGAGCTCTGAAGCGATGCGAAACTCCATCCAAGTTAATGGAACACCTACGGGCTGCATGGCCATAAGATTTGCATACCAAGCACCTTTCTTTGCTCCCCTAAGTTGTTGGGCGGCAAACACCGGTTTCAAACCTCTCTGCATGGAATAAGATCAAATTTCGCTCCATGGTCCTAAGCCGGTCACCATCGACCTCCAATGGGTCATCGGCCTTGGTGAACACTTTGGGGTTTTGTATCCAGAAGTCCACATATGTAGCCTCATGCCTATTATGATTACGTCCACGATGTCCATGTATCTGATTCTCGGTTACTTTGAGCCATCTCATGAAGCAAACGAGAATTTTCAATCATGTCACATTGACAAGTGCGAAATATAGCATCACCCAAATTGGTTGAACCGTGGCGGATTGGGGATATCATCCTCATCTTGTGAAGTACCGGAATCATGCGAACCTCGCGTCTGACGCATCTGTTCATAACAAACCAAACTTTATTCACAAGTCTTTATTGAATTGCAACTAAAGCTTACTACAACGCATTACATCGGTTTCTTATTTAAACACAAACCGCATCTAAACAAGACCGCTTCACTAAAACTAGAACTAACTATTACACAACTCTACTTCTTTCCTTTATCACTTCAAACTTCGGCTCGGTATCCATTCCGAAATATTACCGCCTCATTATCACTTTCATCAATCATTACTAATTCTTCCGGATCTTCTTCTTCTTCCTCTTCCGATTCACTATCATCCGCAAGGATCACACAGGTCCATTGCATCGACTTGGGGTTCATGATTAGGATTCGTGAGATTGCTTAGCCTATGAACTTCCTCATGCAGAGTGGTATTATGCTCCTCTAAATCCTCTACATAAAATTCTAGCTCATGAGTTCTAGCTCTAGCTTCATTTCTCCCATCCACCATATGAATTAACAGATTTTCGCAGCCTCGTGAGCGGTGGTGAGACGTCTTAACTGCTCCTCCCAGAATCTGCCCACCGGATGGCATCCATAGCCCTATCTCTAGTAGCTTGGGCTAACTCTGCAGAAATCCTCCAGTATCTCGCCTGAGGATCGAGACCTAGATCTCACATCGCTAGCACCGTCATTCCTAGGGGCAAGTTGATGGCGAGGAACTCCTCTAGGTCCAAAGTGGACTTACGGGCGTCTTCTTGGTACGAGCCATACTTTGCATTTAACAGGTTAATCCAATTAAAACAATCGACAACAGGTCTCACGAGCGGTTGGGATGGACTACACAACTCAACCCATACACACAACTCACCCAGGCTCGTAGACGAAGGAAGTAACAAGTGAATTAATCATGATGCATGAATCGTTCTTACGAACCAAAAACATCAAACTTATAAAGCACATAAACAACAGTTGTTATTATATAGGGCATAATAGAATTACTACTCCACCACACAAAGCCTTTTTCTCAAATCAGGAAGGGTGAGAATGAAATAAGGTAAGTCGGAAGCAATTTGGACCAAATTAACAAGTTACACTTCTTTGTCCCAAATCATTTTGAAGTTTTTGTAAAACAACACAACAAAGACTTGTAACGATCTCTCTGATACCATTCTGTGGCAGAACCTCCTAAATTATAGGGCCCACATACACCTGTCACTGTCCAACGACCTTTGACATCAATGCATATGTTACCGATAACTTAAGAAGACTGTCGGGTGTCCTCGGGGAACCCCGAATCATCCACGATTTCCGAGCAGGATCACATTACAGAGTCATTGCAGTATTACAACATTTATTCAAATATCTACACCAGAGTAAATCAGCGGAAGTCTTACAATAACTTAGTTTACAAAACATTTATTTCAAACCTTACAAACTAAGTTCGATTATTAATACAAACCAAGGTAGTGGAGTGGCATTATAATATATTACAAAACACACAAATATCGCTGCCCTGCCCAAGGGCCACACATTACTTATCGTCATCGCACTGAACAACAGTCATGCAGCACGATCCAAAACAGATCTGCTCATGAGCCTCACCTGCAACAAGGGTCAACGAACCCTGAGTACAAAAGTACTCAACAAGACTTAACCGAAATAGAAACAGAGAAACTCAGGAATGCAGGCTCATGGGATTCAAGGTATGGCTTTAGCAATAATCAAAGTTCTTTTGCGTAAAAGCTCTTTTAACAAAATTCTTTATTTCAACATTTAAAACTTCATAAGATCATATACAAAGCTGACACGATCCGTATTGAGATCATGAAACTTCATATCCAACACTTTCTCAAACCATACTCAAGTTCCAGTTATTAATACTACGATGATGAACAGAGAAGTGAGTCTCCATAACCGAGGAGCAACGACGATTCGAACCGATTATAAACCCAGCTGGGAATTCCAGACCACACGACATATGCAGGTCCCCGACCTACATATATCAACCTACCCTCGGATCCTCTAAACAAGAACGGGTCCGCGCCACCCGAGAATACAAGATACTCCACACTCCAAATTTCATTGCCACGTGGGTACACGCTATTCCCGCCATCTCTCCACTCCCGGTCTTGCGAGTAGCCATTCTCGTAATAGAATAGCCAAGTTAAGGCTTACCGGAGTATGCGGTTAGTACTACAAAGTCTCACTTGACGGTTCAACAACAGATGACGGACCTTAATCGACACGGGCGGAAAGAACCTGCTCACAAGACCTCCATGTCTTGTGGCTCACACACACCGAGTCCGCCCGGTCTAGATTTATTACTTCACATGCTCATATTTCATGATAGCATAAGTAACCAAAGTTCCATATAAAACTCGCAGGTGACAGGTAATCACCCGACTTTTATTATCTAAGCATGACTAAGCATAACTAGCCATACGAATTAAAACGGTTAACAAGGTAGATAAGGAAAACAAGGTTGGTAATGCATCAATTAGGTTCCCACTTGACTTCTAATCACTTAATGCAGTATTGAAAAGCAAAAGCGAAATCAATTTGTAAAACACAAGGTAGGTTTAAATGTATCCGGGGCTTGCCTTCGTTGACGGAAAAGTCCGATTCAGGAGTCGGTCCACAGATATCAACACCAACCTCCACAGATGGCTCAACCTCCTCAACTACTTGATTAACTACCACGGGTTCACCTTCGTTCACTACACGTAGTAACAATGCCATGTTTAACATGATGCGGAATACAAAACATGATGCTCGATGATGGATACAAAATTAAACAACTTTCCTTCGCGGACAGGTTACAAGTCAAACTAACTAAATCTATTTCGTAATACCTACATCAATTGCCAAAGATCATTATCCACTAATGACCCAAGGACATCACTCAATCAAAAGTTCAATCAAAACCTAAATCATTAAAGGTTACTATTCGCTTTTATGAATTAATTATTTAATTAAAAATTATGAAATAAATCAACTTATTCCAATTGAGCTCAAAATTTTTGTAAATGTTCATTACATGATAACTAAGTGACAAAACAATTTTCATAATTTTTGGATACATAAATAAGCCTAGAAAAATCATGGAAAGTCATTTATTAATTAATTGAGCAATTTTTATCATACCCCAAAATTACTGAAAATCAAGATTTCAAATTTTTGTTATATAATAAACATCATAGAGAAGTCACACAAAAATTTTCATAATTTTTGGAGCTCTAAATAAATCTACACAAAAATAACAAAAAACAGACACTATTCATTCATTCCAGAAAATAGAAAAATCCATATGAACGCTGAGTCATCGACAACCCGACCCCACATGTCATCCCTAACCTCCGTCCTTTGACTACGACAACGACGGCGACCGGACCGCGCAAACTCGCCGACGGTGAGATCACAGGAGACAGAAAGGGTACTAACATGATCACTACGTCACAACGCATCGATCTATGGCACTAACGCGACCAATTACGGACCGAACCGAGCACTACACCGACCATGGCGGACGCGGTGGCACGGCAGTGCTTACGCCGCGCGGCGAGAGGCGGCAACGATCAAATAAACGGTACAGAAAGCACCAGCAGCTCTCACCACAAACACGACGGAGCAGAGAGCAAGGTCGAGAAGCGGCGTGAGACGTGGGTCGACGATACCGCGAACGCGGCGGCGGAGCAAGGATCGTCGGTGATGGTGTGCGGCGATCGTGGTGATCAAAATGAGCAAGCAACAACAGATTAAGCATCACAACGATCGAAGCGGGCGAGCTACGCTAATCAGACGCAACGGCTCACCGGAGGGCCCTGACCACGGTGAAACGGGATCACCGAAGCTGTTGCCGGCCGCGAAGAAAAAGTACGTTGCGCGGCGTCTTCCGGCGAAATCAGACTAAATTGAGGGGTTAGCTAGACGCGCAAGGAGTAGGCGGAGCTGGAGCTAGCTTATCAGCGATGGCGAAGCACGACAGCGACGGCACGGGCTCGCCGGAGATGAGCAAGGTGACGGGAAGAAAACAGAGCAACGGAAACGAAGAACGGCGACGACTCCAGAGCTATAAAGGATGGCCAGGAAACTCAAGGAAGCTGCGTTGTGGCCTTCACCGCGCCAGCGCGACGCCAAAACGGCCACGACCGCGCCTGGAACGCCGAAGAAAGAAACGCCGGCAATGTAGCAAGAACGGTGAACACTGTTCACTCAAATTACAGAAATACCATTCACCCAAAATTCACAAATTACTCTCAAATTTTTATAACAACTCAAAAATCTCCAAAAACAAAAGTTATTCAAAATCAAAAGTTCTACAACTTTGCTTTTGAAACCATATCCAAATTCATTCTACATTTTGAAATTCAAATTTAAATTCAAAAGGGGACACTTTTAAAGAATTATGCCTTTTCAAATTACTTCAAATTTTACTAAACAACTTTGAAAACTCCAAAAACCAACTTTGTACAACTTGACAAGATCTACACTTTTGCTTTTAAGCTCAACCCCAAAATATGCTTAGATTTTTAAATGAGTTTTCAGGGTAGAATTTAAATACTGAAATTAGGGTTTTTGGAATTTCAAACAATTCAGGTATTTCAAACTCGATTCAAACAATACAATTCAACACTTATACATGAATGTAAACTTGTTTTAGTGAATGCATATCAAAGTTTGCAATATGACCAAATGCTTTGCAATGCATATGATGACATGACAGTTTTAGTATTTAAAACACCCGGGGTGTTACAGATGACCTACGAGTCCCTGATCCACAAGCTTGGCTGCCTAAAAGCCCCATACCACCCGTGACCTGCTCGACGTCGCCACTAACCACGCCTCCGGCGAGGAGGCGGTCGGAGCGGTCTTCAATGGAGGCTGGGACAAAGGCAAAGCCAAGCACGCGGAAAAAGACGAGGGCCCCTCCACACAGAGGGGCAAGAAGAACAAAAAGGATCAGCGCCGACCGGACAACACCGCGTTGGTCGCCGCAGCTGATCGCATGGGCAAGCAGCCCTAGCAGGGCCTGCCTAACAACTTCAACAAGCTCATGGATAGCCCGTGCACCAACCACGCCTACTCCGTCAAACACCTATATAAGGACTACGAGCTCCTCAAACGTTTCCTACGACAGGCCCGCAGGCCAAAAGGAGATGGCAATGAGGCGGCAGCCAAGATGGGAGGTGCGGCGGGTAAGGACGGGGATGGCTTCCCCAACCCTGAGGAATGCATCATGATCTTTGGTGGATCCGACACCATCTGGTCCAACCACCAGCACAAGGTGTGCTATAGGGAGGCATACGCCGCCAAGACGGCCGTCCCCTCCTTTCTTAGCTGGTCAGAATCTCCGATCACCTTCGATTAGAGGGACCATCCCTCCCACATCGCGAGACTAGGATGCTACCCGCTCGTCGTCGACCCCATCGTCTGCAAGAAGCGCCTCACCAAGGTGCTAATGGACGGAGGTAGCGGCCTCAACATCCTCAACGTTGACACCCTCGACGCCATGCGCATCCCCTGGTTGGAACTCTACCTAGCGGGCTCCCCTTCTATGGGGTGATACCGGGAGCGCAGGCATACCCACTCGGGTAGATTGACCTGCCCGTCACATTTGGCAACCAAGCCAACTTCCGCTCGGAGGTCCTCACCTTCGAAGTAGTGGACTTCCCAAGGTCCTACCACGCCATCTTGGGGCGGCCATGCTACGCCAAATTCATGATGATCCCCAACTACACCTAATTCAAGCTAAAGATGTCAGGACCAAACGGCGTCATCACCATGAGCAGCGCCTTCTCACACACCTTCACGTGCGACTGTGAGCATTTTGAGCTCGCCACCGTGGTCATCAACTCGTCCAAGCTCCCATGGCTCGGGGAGTCATCGACCCCAGCAGTCCCGGACTGTAACAAACCAACCTCCTCGACGGCCTTCCACCCGCTTGAGGAAACCAAGGTGGTGGGAATTGACCCCACCGACCCAACCAAGATGGTGCAGATCGGGACCCAGCTCCTGGCCAAATAGGAATAAGAGCTCATCGACTTCCTGCACGCCAATCGTGATGTCTTCGCATAGAAGCCATCTGACATGCCAAGCATACCACGGGACATCACCAAGCACGCATTGTGCCTCATCCCGAGCTCGAAGCCTGCTAAGCAATGCCTGCACCGCTTCGACGACGAGAGGCGCAGGGCCATAGGCGAAGAGATCGCCAAACTCCTGGCAGCCGGATTCATCAGAGAGGTATTCCACTTCAACTAGCTTGCCAATTCCATTCTTGTTAAAAATAAGACCGGGAAATGGAGAATGTGTGTTAATTATACTGGCCTCAACAAAGCGTGCCCAAAGGATCACTTTCCTTTGTCGCGCATAGACCAGATAGTCGACTCTACCTCAGGTTGCGAGATCCTCTCCTTTCTGGATGCCTACTCGGGCTATCACAAGATTACGATGAAAGAGTCCGATCAGCTTGCAACCTCGTTCATCACCCCATATGGTTTGAACTGCTACATAACCATGCCTTTCGGCCTAAAGAATGCTGGTGCCACCTACCAAAGGTGCATGCAGCAATGCTTCGCCGACCAAATCGACCTGCTCGATCAGCCTGGTTAAGCCGAGCGGCCAAAACCAACAATCATCGTTTATGTTGATGACATACTGGTCAAAATAGCTCAAGCTTGTGACCTGATTGCAAACTTGGCCGCAATGTTCACGAACCTCTGAAGGTTCAACATCAGATTGAATCCTGAGAAATGCGTTTTCGGGGTTCCAAAGGGGAAGCTGCTAGGATACATCATGTCTGAGCGTGGCATCGAGGCCAACCCCGAAAAGATCACGACCATCTCCAATATGGGCCCTATACGCAACATCAAGGGCATGCAAAGGCTCATCGGCTGTCTGGCTACCCTGACCTAATTCATCTCATGGCTTGGTGAATGGGGGATGCCACTCTACAAGCTCCTCAAAAAGACGGATGCCTTCGTCTGGACAGAGGAAGCTCAGTAGGCTCTGGAGAGCCTCAAAGTGTCCCTAACGTCAGCCCCAATCCTCATCACTCCTGAACGGGGAGAACCCCTCCTCCTCTACGTCGTGGCCAGCAACCATGTGGTAAGCGCCGCCCTAGTTGTCGAAAGGGAGGAGCCGGGACACCACCTAAAGGTCTAGCGGCATGTATACTTCATCAGGGAGGCACTCACCGACCCCAAGGTCTGATACCCCTAGGTGCAGAGACTCCTATATGCCGTGCTGATGGTGACCTGAAAGCTCTTGCACTACTTCACCGACCACGAAGTCACAGTCGTCACTTCATACCCACTCAGGGACATCATCCGCAACCGCGACGTCGTGGGATGGATCTCCAAGTGGGCACTCAAACTCATGGGCCACGACATCAGGTATATCCCCCGTACCGCTATTAAATCTTAGGCTCTCACGGATTTTACAACCAAATGGACAGAGGTGCAGCTACCAACCCCAGATGTCACCCACGAGTACTGGACAATGTACTTCGACGGGTACGTAATGGCTCCTGGCTCTGGGGCTGGAGTGGTTCTGATCTCCTCGAACGGGAGTAGGCTCCGCTACACCATCCGCCTCCATTTCTCAGCCTCAAACAACACCGCGGAATATGAGGCCCTCATCAATGGGTTGTGCATTGCCATCGAGCTCGGTGCTATGCGACTCTACGTCCATGGCGACTCAGAGTTGTATTTGACCAAGTCATGAAGGAGTCCTCCTGCAAAAGCCCCCTCATGGCAGCATACTGCCAGGAGGTACGCAAGCTCAAAGACAAATTTTAGGGGATTGAGCTGCATCACGTCCCCTAAAAGGACAATGATGCCACCGATTTTCTCACAAAATTGGCCGCTAGGCAGGATCTATCTCCGAGCGGGATCTTCATCAATGATCTCCACGAGCCGTCCACCCGTGTCCTAGACGGTCCGATCTAGACACACCCCAACGCCAAGCCGGCGCTCGGGGGCTTCAACCCCAATGCCAAGCCGACGCTCAGGGGCTCTGACTCCAATACCTCTATGATGACGTCACCCACTAATGTCGCTGTATTGGCACTCAATCAAACTGACTGTCGAGCACCGCTACTCGCCTACCTCCACAAGAAGGTTCTCCCGCCTGAAAGGACTGAAGCCCGATGGATCACTCGATGCACCAAGACCTTCATCGCACTCAGTGACGAACTCTACAAACGGAGTCTATCAGGGGTGCTCATGAAGTGCATCCCCACCAACTAGGGGAACCAGCTCCTCCTCAAGGTCCATGCCGAGATTTGCGGATATCACGCGGCCCCAAGGTTGCTGGTCGGAAAAGCCTTTCTCCAAGGTTTTTACTAGCCCATCGCACTATGAGATGCAGAGGAGGTCATCCATAGGTGTGAGGGATGCCAATTCTATGCCCGGCAAACTCATTTGCTGGCACAGGAACTTCAAACCATTCCCATCACCTAGCCATTCATGGTCTGGGGCCTCGACATGGTAGGACCCCTCAAAAAGGGCCTGGGTGGCTTCACCAACCTACTTGTAGCAGTCGACAAGTTCACCAAGTGGATAGAGGCCAAGCCCATCACCAACAACCGCTCAGAAGAGGCGGTCAAATTCTTCCTCGACATCATCTACCGGTTCAGCGTTCCTAACTGCATCATCACTAACCACGGGACTAACTTCATCAGAAAGAAGTTCCTGGACTTCAGTGATGGATACGGCATCAGGATCGACTGGGCCTCGGTCGGACACCCACGTACTAACGAGCAGGTCGAGCGTGCTAATGGCATGGTCCTCCAAGGACTTAAACCACGCATCTTCGACCGACTCAACAAGTACACCGAGCGATGGGTCGCAGAGGTCCCAGTGATCCTCTAGAGCCTAAGAACGACCTCGAACTGATCCATAGGGTTCACACCCTTCTTCCTGGCCTATAGAGCTGAAGCAGTGCTGCCCTCCGACCTCGACCACGGTGCCCCAAGAGTGAAGGCTTTCGACTATGACCGAGATGCGGAGGCTCAGCAAGACGCAGTCAACCTGCTCAAGGAGGCCTGCGAGACGACCGTCATCCGCTCCGCTTGCTACCAGCAAACTCTCCATAGGTACCACAAAAGGAAGATCAGGGGGAGGATCCTCGAAGTCAGTGATCTCATGCTCCGGAGGACCCAATCAACGAAGGAAAAACACAAACTCTCTCCACCATGGGAAGGACCATATACGGTGAGCGAAGTGATCCAACCGGGCACCTACCGACTGAAGGACGACAATGGCAACGTTCTCACCAACACTTGAAACATTGAATAGCTACGCTGTTCTTTCCCCTAAATTCGGTCTTATCGCTTTTATTCAACACTTGCGCCTGTAAAGCACCCCAGCCCGAACACTTTTAGCCCGGGTCGCTCGGGGGCTCCATTAGGGTACAATACTAAATACTACCTCTCTTTTTTACTATCACATGGTAAAAACTTTGTCCTCGAATGAAAGTGCATTCCATTCCTTTGATTACCCTACGTGACTTTGTTCTTACTCCTAACCGAACGCACCCTGCCACGACCTACGGTTATGAGAGGCCGAGCCCCACGGGCCATGCCCAGGTTCTTAAAAGCTTCAGCCTACGGAACAAACATGTAGGTGCAAAAAAGAAAGGATAAAAACAAAGCTATGCTAGGATAAAAAACAAGGAACGGATAGTGATTCTATCATAAAAAATAGAACTAATGTATTCATTGATACAAAATCTATCCACACGGGGGCTCCCCCTTAAACTTAACGATTACATTTGCTGACTACTTCTACTCCAAATACTACTATGGATGCTTGGCGGCATCAGTTGATACCAAAGGAGAGGCCACGGCGCATGCCGTCGGACATAACCACCACCGCAAGGGCCTCGCTCGGCTCCGCTCCCTCGACTTCAGCGAGCGCAATGGGTACCTCAAGGACCCCACCTGGTTCTGCTCCCTCGACTTCAGTGAGCACAATGGGTACCTCAAGGGCATCGCACCCATAGATGCTCAGTAGAAGAGCATGGAGCTCCTAACCTTCTCATGCAGTCGAGGCAGCTCCTAGGCAGGGATGTTGCCCGCCGAGGTATGGCCACCATGGCTGGAAGATATCTCATCAAACTTTATGAAATGGCCAACCTGAGTAGCTGCAAGGGCGAAACCTCCCACTGGCGTAGTCCCAAGCGTTTTCCTCTTCGACAAGGCTCGCCCAGAGAAGACTCGCTGGAAGGAGTCCACGTATGGCTCCATCCCAACAAAAGCCTTGCAGACGGTGATGAAGCTGGCAACGTATGGCACCCTCTAGTACGCCACCTCCTTCGACGAAACCAGTCCCTTCTCAGTGAAGGCGGCCAGCACCATCTCATCTACATTGGGGGACATTCTAACTCGACATCGCACTCCAGAATCACGAACAAGGTCTGTGAGTTCTCCATTCCTTCTCCCTTCCCCTATTTAAAGAAAAGGCAGAGCAGTTGGGGAAAGGCGAAAGGGGTTGGGGTGAGAAACCCACTCCCTTCCCTTATTCAATGCGGATGGCAAATGACAGGACGCGCCCTGATCGATGGGACAGGCCCTGCCCAATAGAATGGCGCCTGGTCAGACGGGATGTGGCCTAGGTATGGCCCACCACTACCGCACGCCGAGCGCGAGAACCAAAGCGCCACCATGCGCAGGTGACCCTCCGCCTTCCCAGGCGGGACTTGGAAAGGCCCAAACTACAGGATCTCCACCCAAGAGAGACCATCGGGCTTCCTGAGTCAATCAAACGGCTCAAAAAACGCCGAGAGATAAGAAAGGAGCAAAGGGACGCCCCATGTGGGCCATGCTGACTCCGTCACAAACAACGAGCATGGATCCCGATCGGACATTTCCGATTGAAGCTCTTCAAACCCCGTCACTCGAGTCATCGAGACGATTCGAACGGCTCAGGAAAACGCCAAGAGACAGGTAAGGAGCAAAGGGATGCCCCATGTGGGCCATGCCGACTCCGTCACAAACGACGAGCATGGATCCCGGTCGGACATTTCTGATTGGAGCCCTTCAATCCCCATCACTCGAGTCATCAAGGTAATATTACCAACCCCCACTATTTCTTTATATAATCATTCATACATCCATACACGCATTCATTCCATATGCCCGTGCCCCCCGGACGATTCTACCCGAATCGCCTGGGGGCTCGGGAACTAAAGCATTGCGTATGCAGTCAAATGCATCACAACACTCCGTGTTGCGTCATGAAGCGGCAGTTGCCTCATTCAGCATGAGCAACGACCAACCAGGGTTCGAAGGCCGGCCCACGAAGGGCTCGAGGCCGCCTCATGTCAAACAGAGCCAGGGGAGAAAACATAGATGAGCCCCGAGCAGCCCTCGCCTGGTTTGCCCCAAAGCAGATAGGGTCATCTCAACCTTCTTGTTCGATCCTAAACCTCTACCAAACCCACAGAATCTCCATCGAGGGGAGGCCAGCGGGCCACCCGGGTTGTTCTCTAGAATGACCTAGGCATCTGCCAGGTTACAGGTAAAGGAGCAGTGGAATGTCACAAGAGGGCTATGCCAACCCTATCATGAACAACGGACCTGGATTTCACTCGATCATACCCGTTAGCAAGCTCACCGAGCGCGTCACTCGAGCCTGAGCCATCGAGGCAAGCGACAAAGCTCAACCCCTCCGGTTGTGAGAAACCAAGGACGAGGTAACGCATAAAACTCAAACCGACCCCTACCAAGCCCAACGGGGCTCAGGGGCTCAAGACACCTAAAACTACCTCGGCAGCGCCCGACGCTAGGATCCACGAGCTCCGTCTTGCCCGATCCCTAAACCTAACTGCATCGGCTGTGCGGGCTGCACCGATGCTAGGATCCACGAGCTCCGTCTTGCTCGATCCCTAAAACTAACTACCTCGGCTGCATGGGCTGCACCGACACCGGGATCTATGACCTCTGTATCGCCCAATCCCTAAACTAACTGCCTCGGCTGCATGGGCTGCACCGACGCCAGGATCTACAAGCTTCGTCTCGCCTGATCCCTAAAACTAACTGCCTCGGCTGCATGAGCTGCATAGACGCTAGGATCCGCAAGCTCTGTCTCACCCGATCCCTAAACTAATAGCCTCGGCTACGCGGACTACACCAATGCCAGGAACCGCGAGCTCCATCTCGACCGATCCCTAAACTAACTGCCTCGGCTGCGCGGGCTGCACCGATGCCAGGATCCGCGAGCTCCATCTCGCTCGATCCCTAAACTAACTGCCTCGGCTGCGCATGCTGCACTAACGCTAGGATCCGTGAGCTCCGTCTCGCCCGATCCCTAAAAAACTACATCGGCTGCGCATGACACCTTTGTTGACGACTCTGACTCGACTAAAATACACGCACACACGCCTGCTAAAATAAAACCCCCCAGATGATTCTGCCCGAATCGCCCGGGGGCTCGGGGGCTACACCCACGGGTGCGCTCGCGCGCACCCGCCGTCAAGGCAAAAATCCCCTAGATGATTCTACCCAAATCAGTCGGGGGCTCGGGGGCTCCTGTCGGGTTCATAAACCCGAGGTCCCTCATGGACCGGCTTCCCAGCAAAGGCTCGGCCCAGCTCTTGGGCTGGACCAAAACACCTAAGCGATAGGCCAGAAGGATAATCCACTCTCCGACCGGAAGGCCTGGCCGAGGAGGAACGGCGCCCGCTTCTAACTCCGGCCCGCCTTTGGATGGCTTCTCCGACCGGAAGGCCTGGCCAAAGCACCACTATCGACTCCAACCCACTTCTTCGATCGGGAATGCGCCGATCCCCTGCTTACAGCTCCTCTCCGACTGACGCAATCAGAGCCGATTAGGACCAACTGATCGGGGACGCCCGCTCGGTAAGGACCAGGAAACAGACGGAGAAAGTAAGGCAGCGCACTCAAGTCAACCGCAATACCAAGGACCGTACCCTATACACCCACAGGACAGTACCCTGTGACTTCCCTGGCATGACAGAACCCAAACAGTGTTGTAGGCACCTACATTTTCCCCTACAGTGTTGTGGGTGCCATCAACTCCCATACCAGACAAATACGGTAAGGCTCCCCCCACGTGCCTCTGAGACATCAACAGTATTGTGGACGCCGACATCTACCGTACCAGGCGAACATGGTAAAACCCCTTGCATGCCTTAGGGTATCAACAGTGTGGCAGGCACCGACGTCTGCCATACCTGAAGAAGAAGACGCAACCTCCCACGTGCATCTAACATTAAACAGTATTGTGGGGCACCTACCATCATCTTGTACCCGCCGGGGTGGGCAGCAAGACTTAGCAGCATACATACTCTCTCCCTCTCACTTGTAAGGCCATTCCCTTCATCTATAAAAGGGGATGCGCTCTCTTCCAACGAAAGGATGGATCAGTTCACTAGTACACAACAACAGAACCACTAGGTTCAAACCACAAGCACACGCTCATACACTTAGCACATAGCGGGGCTTCCATCACTCTCGGCTCTTCAGACCAAAGTCCGACAAGACCTCTTGTACCCCCCATCTTTCTCCCTTCCGTTTGTAACCCCACAGTAAACTTTGAGCACCTGGGCTCAGGAATAAAGTCACCGACCAACTCAAACTGGATGTAGGGCATGTTGCCTAAACCAGTATAAACCCTGTGTCATTGAGTGCTAGGCCACCTCCGATCACAACGTACAGCAAAACTACAAATATTTATGTGTTAGGCACATTCTGCACCGACAATATGTGTACCCTAAGATTTTTGCAGCCCTTGTCTATCCCTGTTTGGAAATGGGAGGATATTTCTATGGACTTTGTTGTGGGTTTACCCTACACGACCAAGGGCTATGACTCTATTTGGGTCATTGTGGACTGTCTCACTAAGTCCGCTCATTTTCTCCTGGTAGATACGAGGTATTCAGCCAAGAACTATGCCAAGTTGTATTTTGACCGGATTGTGACCCTACATGGAGTTCCTCTTACTATCATCTCTAATAGAGGGTCAGTCTTTGTCTCTCATTTCTGGGAGCAACTTCAGCAATGTCTTGGTACTAGTCTCCTTAGAAGTTCAGCTTATCATCCGCGGATAGATGGGCAAACAGAAAAGATAAATTAGGTACTTGAGGATATGTTGAGAGCTTGTGCCATTTCTTTTCCTAAGAAGTGGGATGAATGCTTGAACTTAGCAGAGTTTTCTTACAACAATAGCTATCAAGAAAGCATTCGTATGGCACCCTTTAAAGCTCTGTATGGAAAGAAATATAGGACACCACTTAACTGGGTTGAAGTGGGAGACTGTGGATATTTTGGACCTGATTTTATCAAAGAAGCTCAAGAGCAAGTTAGTATTATTTAGAGTCATTTGAAGGTAGCTCAGAGCTAATAGAAAACTTATGCGGACAAGAGAAGGCCCTTGCAATTTGAAGTGGGTGACCATGTGTATCTTAAAGTGTCTCCCATGAGAGGTGTGCATCGATTTGGTGTCTGTGGGAAGTTAGCTCCTCGTTATGTTGGGCCTTATAAGGTTTTGGAGCGATGTGGTCCTGTTGCTTATTGTCTCCAACTCCCGGATATTTTGTTAGCAGTGCATAATGTCTTTCATGATTCCAAGTTAAAGAAATGTTTGTAGGTCCCTGATGAAGATGTGGAAATTGAAGGACTTCCCCTCCAACCTGACTTGTCCTATATTGAGCATCCTATCAAGATCTTAGATGAGAAAGAAAGAGTGACTAGAAACAGTGTGGTGAAGTTCTATAAAGTTCAGTGGCAAAATCACTCGGAGGACGAAGCAACGTGGGAGCAAGAAAGTTATATCTTGAAGCATTATCCCCACCTTCTTTCTAGTTCACCGAATTAGTTGTTAAATCAAAATGTATTTCTTATCTCTTTTCCCACACTAGGCACATGAAATCTCAGGGCAAGATTTTGTTTAGGGGGATAGATTTGTAACACCCTCGGTGTTACACCATAAATCATCTACTAAAACATGCCATGAGCATCATATTTGTGTGTTAATGCATGTGGTGAAATGAGTAGATGAAGTGTCATAACGTAGAAAGATCATAGAATGTTAATCGGAAAGTTATTCCATGATTCACGTAATTATCAAGTAGGGTTGTAAACCAATTTTTATTGAACAAAAATAATATAGAACATATATGCAACACTTAAATAAAGTTGAAAGTACAAACTTTGTAGATGACAATGAAATACTTGGTGTTGATAAATAATGTTGCTAGATTATATTTCTAAGGGTTTGAAAATGCAAATAGAAATAGAAAGTCATTCAACACTTAGAAGATTTCATGAATTTTTGGTGAGCTAGACATTGCGATGTTTGGTAAATTTTGTATGGCAATCCGGTTAAGAAGTAGGGTGGTGTTACAGGTTGTTTTAGTGGCCTAATGTACCCTTTAAGGTATGGTGAAGATGGTTTGGGTGTTTGGCCAACCGATTAGTTGTTCTGGGTGCTTTAAAAAGCGTGCATGGCACATACTCGGTCAGTTTCTCGCGTAGGCGCGTTCACCGTGCCCCTAAGCCACGACATCGATGCTCCGGCCGCCCATGTGCATGCCTGGCTACGCTCGGCTGGCCACTGTGGTCGGTAGCCCTAGCACGTAGTCGCCCCACCTCACTGCCACACTGCCGCCGCCGTAGTCCCGTCGCGCGCTACCGCTGGCGCCGCTGCTGGTGCCACTGGGGCCACATGTGTTTGCTCTGTTGCGCTGCCCTATTCCACGCTGCATTGTCATCGCATCCACGTGGATCTGCTGCACCTCTATGCTGTCGCCGGCCATGTGCGTGCCGTCCTACCACGAGCACATGGGCGCGCCGCCATCGCTATGCCATTTATGGCACTGCGGCCGCGCGGGCCATGTCGGTCGGGTGCGCACGCCCGTCGGCTAGCACTGGTGTGTGGGCCTCCCAGTCCCACCGCTCACGTCCTGCCAAGGCGTGGATGAGCCGAGCCCACTGCCACGTCGTCTCTCTCTTTTCCTCTTTCCCCCTCTGTTTCTCTCTGTTGTCGCCTTGCGCCCTCAAGTACGCCAGAGATAGGTCACCTCTATTCAATTTGGCTCATCCGCCCCTCCACCCTCATGTCTCCTCATCATCCGACCACTCACCGTCTTGATCACGGCCCGGCCAGGCGCCAATTTGGTGTCTTCCCGCTGGTATGTCGTTAAGGCCGCGGCCATGACTGAGGGTAGACCTCCCATCTCTCCACCCGAGCCCAATTGCCCACGCCTGTAGGTGTGCCTTGCCTTCCTCTTTGTCATGTGTGCCTCGGCTTAGTTGCTACCAGCTCCACCCCACCGCTGACTCGACCGTGCCTCCACAGTGCGCCACCGCACAGCTTGGCTGCACATGGCCAGCTCCTCTCCGCCACTCACTTTGCCAACGGTCACCGTAGCTAGCCTCATGGTAGCCCGGTAATGCTCACTCACTAGCTAGTTCACTCCACGGTGGCTTATGGCGGCCGACATGGCCACGCGCCGTGGTCACCACTTCTACGAGCTCCGCCACTCCTGTAACCTAGGCTAGTGTAGGCACTAGGGTTGTAGGCGGGGGTCGGCCCGTTAGTGGAGCCAGCGCGGGTCCTAGCTGGCCGGTGTGGCCGTCCAATGCCATCGTCGCCGCGCCGGTGCGCGCGGGGGTTGCTGGAGGACCGGGCCGTTGTAAAGGAGAGAAAGGGGAATGTCTTATTTGCATAGGAGCAGTCTGTAGGAATAGTGGTGCGGACCTCAGGTTGAATCGCCGGTAGCTTAAGGGTGTATTTACGAAGATGCCGACGCATGTGGGCTTCCCCGTCGCGGGCTGATTTCCGGCGTGGGCCTTGCCTATGGGCTACGCGTGCGCGCATGCTATGCGCGTGTGGGCTACGCGGATGGGCCACGCGAGGATCGGTTTTCCTTTTTCCAGCGAATTAGCAAATGTTTTTCTAATTTAGTTTTAAGCTGATCTTTGGAAAATTATAGTAAATTCTGTAGGTGTCCAAAAATAGTGAAATAAAATTTGTTAGGTTCATAAAAATATGATCTATCTGTTGATGTAGTTAGTTTATATTTATCTGTGAGTATATTAGGTCCATTAATTTATTTAGGAAAGCTTAGCATTATTTAGATTAATATTGGTAGGAATTTTTGTGGCAAATTGGTAATAGCTTTAAAAATGAAATTTTTACAGTAGGTTCATTGTATTATTATGTACTCATTATAATTTTTGTAGCCTTATAATATGTTGAGAAATATGGTAGCTAAGTACTCCTTGTTGTAGTATATAGGAAATCGTTAATAAGAGTAAGAAAATATTTTAGTTGCTAAGTAGCACTTGTAGGCGAAACCCTACTGGTTTGATGGGAATGATGATTAGCTCGGTATCTTAGTCATTAGAGATATATGATGTCCAAGGCACCACTGACTGACTGAGCTGACACCCCGCCTGCCCAAGGCAAGCCCCGGTGCATAACCCTTATTTTGAATAATCACTGGAAATATATATATAATGTGCATTTACGTTACAGGAGTTATATTGAAACTACATGCATAGATATATCTACCTATGAGTCCTACTAGCTTAGGTCGAGTAGTTGCTATGCTTAGATTTTTCGGTAGCGTGAGTAACTTGCCGTTACTCATAATAGGTGATTATTATTATCACTCTCATGAGAAAATGGTGAAAGGAAAAATGGAGGCCGGGCAGGGATATGGTACGGGTATTGGTGGGTGTAAGAGGTTGTGTCCCGCAGCCAACGGGGCATAGCTTGGTTATACTGTTTTTCCTGTCCGTGTTGGTTAAGGACCGGCCGTTGCATTGGGTTCTATGCAAGTCACAGACTTATTATCCTGAGCACATACTTGTTTATGGGAGCAGGGAAGGCTCGTTGCTCTCTTGTCATGGGTTCTGGCTCTTTTCGGACCGAATGATTGGAGGCGGGGATGGTGGAGGTCTAAGCACCACACTAAGTCCAGGACTCATGTGTGGGGACTTAGAGTCTAAGTTTGGATAGGGACCTGGACCACTTGACATGAGAGTGGTGGGTTGGTCCTGCTTATGCCTGAGGTACAAGCGGGGCGTGTGTTTTGGGGTACCTAGCTGGGCACATTGATTCATGAATCGTCGGGTAATCCGGTACGACTTGTATACAGTCTAGCACCGTAGTAAGAACTGGAAGATGAAAGATGGTGAAATGGATCTGTTTGCTCAACTCTTGCTTGAGAGTAGAATAGGTGCTTACATAGAATGGTTAGATAATGAACTAATCATGACTGCTAATAATAAACATACATAAGGATTCACTACTAGTATTGCTTTCCAACAAAAAGGAAACCGAGCAAACCATAAAGCTTATCATATCCTTTGGAGTTAGGAAATTATTCTCACTAGTCGGGTGAGTCTTGCGAGTATATTGTGTACTCAGGGTTTATTTACCCCTGTTGCAGGTGCAGCTTGAAGAGTAGCTGTTGTGTGGAGGATTCTTCTGGTGGGCATAGACGGATCCTCATATTCTACCGTTAGATGTTTATTGTAATTCCGCTGTTTACATTCCGCACTCTGAACTTAGTATTGTAATAATGTATTTCTAAGAACTCTTGTTATATGAAATGGACTAAGTATTATAAATTCATTCTCATTATTGGTGGAGGAAAAATGTGGATTGTTCGAATTCTTCCTTGGGGTGTGCTCGACGGAACCGTCCGATGTAGCTTGCTTTCGGAGTGCTTAGTGTCTGGTGGAAGACGAGCGCCTTCGAAGGTGTTTTATTTCGGGCGATTCTCCCACACATGCCTCCATGCATTTCTTTCTTTAAGGGGATTATTCTTTACTGAATAAATAGGGGTAATTTTGGTTTTAAGCACCGTTCTTTCTTAAAAATCCTAAAATTTTAAGTTTTTTGGATGGAGGATATGCAAATCTAGCTATATACATCACGTACTCAATCCACTATAGAAATGTAAGGATTTGTTTTGTGTTGTTGAAAGCTCTAGTTTGGTTTTGGTAAATTGATGAAACCCTAAGTGCTAACCTAGTTTATTAAAGTGATTATGAGATAGGTGGCACATTCCAAGTGGTGAAGCAAATGAAGATCATGACATGATGATGATGGTGATGGCATGGTGATGATCATATGCTTGGACTTGGAAAAGAGGAAAAAAAATAAAAAGCTCAAGACAAAGGTGAAATTGAAAGGAGCTTTTTGGTTTAGTGATCGAGACACTTAGAGAGTGTGATCACATTTAGGATCGATAACCATACTATTAAGAGGGGTGAAACTCGTATCAAAATGCGGTTATCAAAGTGCCACCAGATGCTCTAACTCATTGCATATGCATTTAGGATCTAGCAGAGTACTAACACCCTTGAAAATGTTTGTGAAAATATGCTAACACACATGCACAAAGGTGATATACATTGTGTTTAGCACTTGGGAGCAAGGGTAAGAAACTTATTCGGCGGTGCCACCGGCGCCCTGTACATAAAAGATAGGATTTCACAGAGTGCACCGGACGCTGGTCACGCAGTGACCGGACGCTGGTCACGCAGTGACCGGACGCTGGGGTCTGCGTCCTGGTCAGTGGCGCGCAGTGAAGGCCGCCCTTGGTCTCTTGACCAGACGCAGGCGAAACACTATTCAACATCCGGTCGTGCTTATGTGGCGGCGCACAGAGGAGACAGTGAGTGATCAGACGCTGGGTGAGTCCAGTCGGTGGTGACCGGACGCGTCCGATCGTGAGTGGAACCTTACTGGAAACGACCGGACGCTGGGGTCCTACGTCCGGTCACTTTCAAGCAGCGCGTCCGGTCACAAATTAAATGTACTGATGATCGTTGAGATTGGGCAATCAGTGTTTGAAGCAGGGGACACGTGGCGTGTATCGCGCGACCGGACGGTGGGGTCCTGCGTCCGGTCGATCTGACCGGTGCGTCCGGTCGCCCCGATTTTTAGTGAACTGAAGAGCCAACGGCTCTATTTCGTGGGGGCTTCTATTTAAGCCCCATGGCCGGCTCAAGCTCACCCTCTTGGCCATTTGTATTGACATAGCAACCTTGTGAGTTAGCCAAAGCCCTCACATTCATCTCCATCATTAATTCAACATCTTTGTGAGATTGGGAAAGAATCCAAGTGTATTGCTTGAGTGATTGCATCTAGAGGCTTTTGGTATTCGTGTTTCGCTACGGGATTCACTTGTTTCTTTTGGTGGTTACCGCCACCTAAACGGCTTGGAGCAGCGAGGATCGTCGAGCGGAGGTTGGTGATTGTCTCCAGCTCCGATCACGGTGATTGTGAGGGGTCTTGTGCCTTCCCCGACGGAGCGCCAAAAGGTAACTCTAGTGGATTGCTCGTGTCATTGAGTTACCTCACTTGTGGGTAGGTTCTTACGGTGTCCTATTGTGTGGACGAAGTTCGTGCAACACCTATTAGCCGTCGAACCATCAAGTGTTGGTCGACACAACGGGGCTAGGGTGCCGGCAAGCACGTGAACCTCGGGAGAAAAATTGATTGTCTCTTGCCTTTTGGTATTCTCCCGGTGATTGATTTAGTGTTCATCTTGTGATTGGTTCACTCCTCTACACGGCGGTATAATCACCATGTCCAAACTAGTTGTAGCAAACTCTTTAGTGTAGCTAGAATTGAGAGCTTGCTTTGTAGTTTAAGTTCATCTAGTGAAGCTCTTTAGTGTAGCAAGTGTGAGAGCTCTTAGTAAGTAGTGACTTAGCAAATTGTGTGTCTAGTGATCATAGTAACTAGAATTGTTGGATAGGTGGCTTACAATCCTTGTAGAGCTAGAGCAAATTTATATTTCGCTATTTATTATACTAATTAAATTGCTCTAATTGATTTGTAGATTTTTAAATAGGCTATTTACCCCCTCTCTAATAATATTAGGACCTTTCAGTAGGATAGAAATGATTGGACTACCCCTCATCGGAGGTAGGGACAGATTCTGATGGCAGCAAATCAAGGGTAGCTAGTCCATAATTGTGTGTCATGGGTGTCTACTCTCTCTGTCCTATAATATAGTGTATTTTATGACTTTTATGATAAATTAAGAGAGAACATAAATGACGTATGTATCATTGTTTTATTTTCTAATTAAACGCTATCATGAACATGATTAGTAGTGATTAGTTGATAAATGGAAAGTATTTAATACAAAAATATATTTTGTCCTCTAGAATAATGCATTATATTTAAGGACAAATTTTGAATGTTAAAATACACTATATTACATGACAGAGGGAGTAGAGGTGTAAATGGTACAAATAGGAGTAGTATTTCCCAACTGATCGTCCGAAGGGCTACAGATACTTAAATGAATAATCCATATCTGGATACGGACATTCCATATGAAAACGCATCCATATCTGAATAGTTAAAGTTGGAGATATTTCTAGATATAAAAAGGTAGAACGACTTATATAATTAGATATTAAAAGGATGTGACAAACAATATATATAATAAAGTAATTGCAGGTCGAAGCCTCGTCTTCCTATACTAATAAACTAAATACATCTCTACCTAATATTAAACAGCCAAAATCTCAAACTTTTTTTCGTCCACCTCTTCTAATTAACTAATGTAGAAGTTCTCTCTATTAGTCTAGAGCACTCGTACTTTATATTAGTCTAGAGCCCTCGTACTTTATATGACATAAGGTTATATTAGTCAAGAGTCCTATTTTATATGACATATGTAACCTAGATAGCTAGGAATCCTAATTCTAATAGATCTCCGATCATAAATAGCTTGAATATGAATTCTAATATATATCTATATCTATATCTATATATATACATGTATATATATCTATTAATTTATATCTATATATATATATATATATATATATCTATTAATTTATATCTATATCTATACCTCTTATATATGTATACCTGTATATGAGTCTTACGTATATCGTATGTGACCCGGACTCATGATTCTCGATCATACGAATTAGAACAACTCGCATTTAGCAATGATATGAATCCAATTCCTATACATATTGAATTCCGTTGAAACACACAAACACATTTGTACTACCTCTATCCTAAAAGAGTGCAATTCTAGCACAGTGTCACGTTTTTAGTACCTTAAGTTTGGTCAATTATAAATAAAAAAATATCATGTTTATGATACCAAATAAATACCATTAGATTAATTACGAAATGTATTTTCATCATAAATTAGTTTAAAGTCATAAATATGAATATTATTCATTAAAAATTTAGTCAGACGTGAACCACTTTTCGTGGCACGTAACTATAGTTACGTTCTTTTCGGAACGTAGGTAGTAGTATATAATTCCCGCATGTTTGGTCCGGTTTGTTTCCTTCACCTCCTCCGTCTACGAGTCCGCTTCGGCTGTTGGGCGTAGACGTCAGGTCCCGATCCTTTTTTGTTTTCCTTTGGCTCCTCCGTCGTCCTCACGTTTGAGTCCGTATGGAATTTCTTTTGATTTTTCATAAATGTCAAAAAAAATAAATGTGATATTATGAACCTTTCAGTCATTGATCCTTCTATATAATAAACAAAACATTTCACCACTAAATTGTTAACGTAGTTATGATTAGAAAAAACAAATATTTTTTGTTAAAACCTGTATCAACGGATAGTCCACCTAATCAAATGGTTAGATAGTATGAAAACTAAAGATATGGTATATTTATGAGTAAATATTTTCTATAATTAGGAGAAAATATGTCAAGGTCGTTTTTAATTCGATAATGGTTTAATAGGACATTATCATATTATTTAACAACATTAACTTATATTACAAATGTCTCGATTATCATTACCATTACCATTGTCATTTTTTATCAACATATGATAATTTTTCTCCCGCGTCCGGACATATTTGCGAGTCTACATAAATTCAAAGTTTCCTTCCACGGCCCACGTTGACTCGTCAAATACCAGGGTCTCATTCAATTCCGTTGAGCACGTTGCCGTCGCTCCATTGGTTCTGAAAGCTCATGAGAGGGAGAGAGACTCGCTCCATATTTTGGTTCTGAAAGCTCATGAGAGAGAGAGAGAGAGAGAGAGTTTGTTAAGCTATATTATGACTCAAAATTGCTGAGAGAGATCGTTAAGCTACAATAAACTAAAAACGCTGTCAAAGATGTTGATGGCAGTACTACTTCTGAACACACCATTACTGTCAGGGAAGGTAACATGTCAGAAGCAAGGAATAAGGAAGGTTGTTTCCTCTCCCTCTCACGGTATAAATGCAAGAGAGCAATTCGTGCAAGGGCAATCCGACGTACTACGCAGGCACGAAATGAATTCGCCGTGTCACGACGCGGACAGCGACGTGCAGTCTGTTCGTTTCGGCCGAAACCATCGTGAATTATAAGTCAGAAGTATTGCTGGCTGGTTTGGTGTGAGAGAAAAATATTATTCTAGCTTATAATCCACGATCGTATAAGCCAAAACGAACAGGCTGGTGATCTGCTGCACTATCCTATGATACTGCCCTTCCTTAAGAAGCAATCGAGCATTCAAGCTCGGGACGCGTTTGGCGGGGCTCCGACCGACTCCCGTTTTGGCACTGTAGCGTCACTGTGGCTGAGCCCCAAAACCAAGTCTCCGGCAGCTCTGCTCGTTTCCCGTTGTTTTGTGAAGGAGCCGGAGCTGGTTTTTTTGCGTTGCTACAGCGATACACAGTACGTGCAGTGTCTGCCTGCGCGAGCCCGAGCCCTTGGAAGCCGAAACAAACGTGCCCTTAGTAGGGCTTAGCTTAGGCAAACCGCACACTAGCTAAGTAACAGATAATCCATCGAAGGACACGGCCCTCTTAATCCATCGATCATGCAACTAGCGAACAACCAACACGACCATTAACACGGCGTTGACAACCCCTTCCCCCGTGATGGAGACCTCGCGGCAGACGGTGACAGATCGTGGCATCGATCGGGTGGGAGCGGCACACCTCCGAGTCATGGACCACTGGAGACTGGTAATATGGCAATGCTACTGTACTGCCGGAGTCGCAGAAGCCGGCCTAGCATAGGCGGTCCACGGGTTGGTCGTGGTGGTACGGTTGGTGGGGAGGCGGCCGTCGGGCTAAGCACCGTGCCGGGGCCACGGGTTGGTCGTGGTGGTGCTCCTGCTCCTGGCGCCGCTGGTTTCGAAACCGCGGGTTACACGGGTTACACCGCCTGGCGCCGCTGACCTCGTTGGCCTCGTGTCGAGGGTGCGCCCTCGCCCACTGCAGGGCAGCGCCACTCGGCATCGGTTGCCACCAAGACCCAGTGCTCCCCCGCTCCAGCGCCCATGCAGAAGGAAGGACTCCAAGCATGCAGGTGGACAGGTCGATTTTGCACGGACGTCATGAGCAGCAAGGTGAAGTACAGAACGTCAGATGCTCTGTTCGTCGATCGCAGCTCACAAGTAACAATAACATACAGCAAGGTTCATCGCCACGAAACATTGACAGACCTCATGGTGGACCTCGTGCTACCACGGCGTGACAAGATTGGACGCCCGTGAAGTCGGACGCCCTCCTGGCCGGCGATGATGTATAGTGCAGCGCAGCCCCCAGGTGTGCATGCGCTGCCGTCGAGAGTAGCTGCTGCTGCCGGGCCACCACCGCCGGAGCCACCGCTCCGTGGCCGCAGCAGCGCCCTCGCCTTGGCTGCGCTCGATCAAACCGCCTCCCAAATCCTCTACGAGAAGCTCGGCCAAACCCCGCCTCCACACACCTCGGGTTGGTTGAATGGTTTGGAACCGGATTAAAACCAACCCGTAGTAAGATGGTCCTGAGCCTTGCTGGCCGACGGGCGACGGCTGGCAGTTTGGCTCGCTTCTTCTTCGTCCGTCAGCTCTGCTGACCTCCGGACGCAGGCTGTAGCGCCGTCGCAGCAGCCGCAAGTCTCACCTGTTTGTTTGTTACCTGTAGGCTCGGCTGGGCCTCGCCTCGGCCCAGCTAGGAAGCACGGCTCATCAGGCAGGCGCTAGTGCTAGCCAGAATAATGGCCGTCGCCGAGATGCAATAATCGTGAAAAACACACCAGGCCGTCCAGGCTCCTAATTCTTCCAGCTGGAGCAAAATTGTGCAAGCACACACCGAGACGAATGCAAAATTCTCTGAAACTAGTAGATGTTCTGCAAAACTCTCTGAAACTAAAACTAGTAGATGTTCCATACCAGGTGACTGGTCTCTCTGGGGCAAACAAAATCTAACCAAAACTTAGCATAGGATACAGACGGCTTCCGCCGCCATGGGGGAGCCCGGAGCAGCGAGACTGGTATCACTCCTGCACATCTCCGTAGTATCGTCGGAGGACACGAGCAGGAGGTGCTCCTGATCTGAGCTGCTTGCTGTAGCGCCGGTGCTCGTAACTGTCACGGGGTTCACGCCTCGATGGATTGCGGCCGCCGCCGTCGTCGGGCCTGTCGAAACCGCTGCCGCGATGTGCATAGGGATGGTACGCCCGATCAGGGAAGTGCTCATCAAGACCATGAGGCGCCTTTGTTTGCTGCTGATGATGTGCGCCACCGGTGATGGTTTTTTCTTCCGGAGGAATGTGCCGTCCTCCGAATGAACCGTCGTCCCTGCCGCCGTGCGCTCCAGTGGACAACGGCCTGAAACTTGGCGCTTCTCTGTCCCCGTGCTGATACCCACCATTTTTCGGGGGTTCTTGCGCCGCCTGGCTCTGCCGGCCGTGGTACGGATCGTCCCAGCCGTGCGGTCCAGAGGACGACGACGGCCTGAAAGGAGGCGCGTCCTTTTCCCTGCACTGACGACGATCCCAGCCGGTGCCTCGTTCTTGCTCCGGACTCAGCCGGGCACCGGACGAATCACGCCTGACGAACGATGGAGAGGCCGGGCTGTAAGAAGCATAGCCCACCTTTGGCACTTCTGGGCCATGATGAGGCCCATGATGGACCCGCGGCCTTTCTTGGCCCCGGAAGCCCTGCTGCTTCTGCACTGGGCCCTCGTACTGGTACCCGTGGTGCCGCCTCTGCACCCGCCGCCGCCGGCGGCGGTTCTTCGCAGGCGCGCCCGGCTGCCCATCTGCCGCCGGCGCATGCCGTCCACCGTCTTGTTCGTAGTAGTGACGCGGCGGAGGGAGTCCCGAGCGCCCATAGCGACGCGGGGATCCGAATTCCGAGCGACGACGGCTCCCGCTTCGGAATCGGGACGACCCGCCGTCCTCGTCGTAGTCGACGCGACGTTGCTTGGAGATCGCGTCGTCGCAGGAGTAGGGCCTGCGCCGCGACCTGTGGGAGGACGTCGTGTCGCTCGCCGTCGCCGCCCTGGAACAGCGCGGCGCCCAAGTCTCGGGCGACGAATACTGCCGCGCCGCGTCGCCCTGACGGCCAGAGGAAGCCGTGGGCGCGTCGGATGTGTCGACGCGGTACCATGACGGCGGCGGGGGCGGGGGCAGGGGGAGCGGTGGGGGCGGGGGCAGGTCCGCCTCGTCTTCGTCCTCGTCGTCGAGAGAAGACAACGGGGCCTCCAGGTCTAACACCGGAGACGGCAGATGATGATGCGGTGAGGGCACGGGCACGGGCACGGGCACCGGTGCCCGCAGCGGCGCAGGGAGAGGGTCGACCGGCGAGGCCTCCGGCGCCGGCGCTAGCGATCGCGCAGGAAGCGGAACGTGCGCCGTCGTCGGCTCCGGCACCGGCGCAGGCGGCGGCAGCGGATCTTGCTGCGCCGAGGGTTCCGGCACCGGCGCAGGCGGCAGCGGATCTTGCTGCACCGAGGGTTCCGGCACCGGCCCTGCGGACATGCCGTCCACGCCGTCGTTCTCCGGCGGCGGCGGCTCGTTGAGGTCGAAGTCGAAAGGCGGCCCGTGTGGTGCCATCTCGATTCCCTGTTGCCGCTCGGGCGGCGGCGGCGGCGGCGCAGGACGATCGATGTATTGTAGCCCTAACACGAGGGACACGAGAACTCCCTCCTATTCTGAGATTGCACAGGGTTTAGGCTTGCACTTATATTGACGCGCGGACTCCTATTCCGGAAGAAAACCTGACTCTAGTTTCCGGAGCCGCGCGAGATTCCGACTTCCGAGCACAGGTTGCCGACTCGAGCGCAGGTAGTGTGACCAGATTGTGATCGGGAGCACAGGTTTTGAGCAGCATCGAGCCTGAAACGGCAGTTGACAGCGGGCTACAATGCGTCACCGATCCTCATCGTCTAGCGGCACGACCATCTGATCACTCGTCAGGCGGCGACCGTCTGCTAGTGCTACAGGCTACAGCGCTGTATCGGCAAGCAAACGGTTGTTTGGTGTGGCTCCCGCACCGCTCCGGCTCCGGCTCAGGCTCAGGCAGCGGAGCCGCACCAACAACGCAGGCCGGAGGAGCGCATATATAGCGCAGAATGGGAGAGGGGAGCCGATTCTTTGTACGGCAGGCTAAGCTACGATTCTGGGCTCCGGCTCCGGCACTCAAGCTCGCGGAGCGGAGCCCCGTCAAACAGCCCCTAAATAGGTTTGAAAAAAGCAAACAGAAATAGATGCAAAAAAAACTACACACACTTTTAACTATTTCTATTTTCGCATTTGCTCACCGAGAACAAGGAGAACAGAATAAGCAGTAACAAATACGGATGGGCAAATGCGGACAGATTTTCGAGCATGCAGCTGCAGGGATCACGCAAGAGGCGCCGGTCAAGCATCGCTGCCTCACGAAGCGTCGAAGCCGGCCGTAAGCGTCCCAGGTCGTCCGCTCTGGAGTCCACTGTGACAGAAAAACGATTTAACGGCCCATAACAGCTAATAGGTAGCTAGTTAATAAGTCACAGCTGACATTAGCTAGTTTCATTCAACTAATAAAATAGTGGTTAGTTAGATATTCAGCTAACAAATAGATAAACTATTAACTAGACGTGTTTAGATCGAAGGAGCTAATAATTAGCCACTACCTCGTAGGATCTTGAATCCAAACAAAGTCTTAGTTACCTATTCAGCATATTATGAGCTTTATTAGCTAGACCTGATTAGATCAGCTAACTATTAACATCTTGGATCCAAATATGACTTAGAGCATCTCTAGCCGTCCCCAACTTTCCTCATTCCCATAAAATTATCGTATTGGGGAGATAAGTCATTTTTCTTTCTTAAGCATTTCCCTAATAGCTCTCTTTTTTTTTTTGCCACCAAAAAACTCCTCATCTCTCCTCAAATGAAGGGGGAGTTGCATCTCCCCCCAAGAGCCCAGGGCCCACCCCAACTACCAGTCACCAGCCATCCTTTCCCCACGCGATAGTAGGCGTCAGCCGCCAGCCACCGCCCCCGTGCATCCGCAGTCGGTCGCTGCTCCAACGAGCCCCTCCTCGTACTCTCCTCACCGCCTCAGTGAGCCCTTTCCTCGTCAGCCCCCATCGAGCTCCATGCCGCCACCCTCTTCCTGGTGGTTTCAACCTGCTGCCTACATATCAGTGGCGCGATTGTTCGTAGACCTGCTAGATTCTAGGACCAGAAGACTTTGTGGCGTATAACGACTGCATGCGTGATCATGCACAACATGATAATTGAGGAAGCATATCCGTGGCGCGATCGTAGACCTGCTAGATTCTAGGACCAAAAGACTTTGTGCCGCACAACGACTGCATGTGTGATCATGCACAACATGATAATTGAGGATGAGCGAGGACAACCGGAGGACTTCAATCACTGAGTTCACATATGTTCCACCTGTGTGGCCTCAGGGGGATAATGGTCGAATCAACAAATTTTTGGAAGTGCATTGGAAGATTGAGGACCGTGAGGGGCATAACCAACTTCAGGATGACTTAATAGAGCATTCGTGGCAGCTACATGGGTGGCAAGTTTGGTTCTAGTTTGGTTCGTGACCAAACTTGCCACGCCAAAGGTTAATCATGCCAATTTTTTTGGCAGTTGTTTGGTTCACTGCCATAACTATGGCGTGCACACTTTCTTAGTACCATGTCCCATATACATAGACTCGTCATGTCAAACTTTGCCACAAGTGTGGCTTCGATTTTGCTGACCCCTTTCTGTGGCAGTCGCAGTTTGTCGAAGGTTAGGCGTGACAAACTTCGGCACCAACCAAACGGGCATTCATATTATCTATCTACTATTACCATGTCTCGCCACCAATTTTGGAAGTATTCACTGTAATTTGCATATGAACCTTGCACCTAAGCTCTATGTAACTTGTCAGGCTTCTTGTGCATTCTTTTATAGCCTGGTAAATGAATAAGTTGAACTCTTGAATTGAAACTTCCCGTTCACATACTCCTCTGGCTCTTTTCTTTTGTGTTTAACAGTTTGCACGTGAGCACGCTTGTGGTTTCACAAAGATAAAGCTTCAGTTCTGTGCAATTTTGATAGTGTGATTTTTGATCTGTTCACTTGAGGTTTTCTGGGAATAACATTCTGCAGGTTTTCTGAGAATAGCATTCACTCTATTTTCACATGATGGGACGCTTGGTGGCATTCTTTATATTTTCTTTATATTTTAATGCCAATCTAAAATTTTGAATTTAAATTTCAAATTTATTGATTTATGTGCCGTTGAAACATAAAAATATGAACTACTATGATTTGCAAATGGAGTTGTCACGGTGCTTGTATGGAAATGTAGAGAGAAATACAAGAATCGATTATTTGGGACAGGATATTGATAATCTGTTGAAGCATCTCGCCCAACAATCTAAAAAAGATAGGATTGGCGACCACCAATAACATTCCATTAGAGATAAATTATTGAGGGACTGCTAGTGATACTCTTAATGTATCAATCCAGCATATTATAAGCCTTATTAGTGCCCACTGTCTTTCTAAGGCCTTCTTGGAAGATCTTTTTCAAAATTTTGAACTAATATTTGTCGGAAGAACCTTATATTTTAAGGTTGCTATATATAATATTAACTGATAAATTTTATATCAAATCTTGTAAATACGCGATGAATACATGTCTATCTTGCATAAATCAAAATCTCAAATTAAAAAAAACAAATGAAAAACACTCTGTACAGGTACTTCGCGTCCTACCTACTATTTTTTTACAAATACGAAAACGAACAAGATAGATGTAAAATTTGTATTTGTAAAAGAACGTGATTTACTGTTTTCATTCCTGTCTACACGAACATGAAAACGAAGTGGCTCACTGAAATTTGACAGATGTTGATCATGATTTACTGTTTTTTTAAAGGTCACTGGGGGATGAACTATCCCCACCTGAATTTTCATTCCACAGATGTTGGGCAAGTCGGGAGGTGGAAGGGCGTGGCGCCAATCCAGATACAATAAGTCCAGAGAAGTACAATGGGGGAAGGAGAGATTACAACAACAACACCAACAACAACAACAACACTTAACAGAAACAACAATAAGAACCAACACGAGGACTCAATGATAAGCCTAGAATCAAGCCGAAGACGCAAACCAATCGTCGATTTGCGCCACCGCCGAACAACATACTCGTCGGTTACGCCGTGACATTTGTACCCTGCACCACTCCTCGTAGCTACGCCGCTCCGCTGTCGCCCTCCAACAGAGGGCCAACAGTGGAATGTGGACTAAGAGTGGTGACAGACACGCAAGCCCAAGATCATCGGACACAGCGACCTCCCTTAAAGCTGATGGTGACACCTACAGCACTTTCGAGCCCACGTACCACCATTCAACGCCGCCCACAGGGAGGAAACCATGGAGGGGAATGGCAGCAGCGGTGGAAACATCACCCGGCATTTGATCTTCTAGCACCATCAAGGAGAGCGCTGACGGAGCAGAGATGCCAGAGGAGGACACTCGTCGAAGTATCGGCAACGACCGACAGCCAAGGCTAGTCTCACACAAGAGGGGAACAAGGTGCCAAGAGAGATAGGTCTGAGCTAGCATCTCCATGGTGGTGCCTCCAAGAAGGACGCGACGTCGTTGACGCCACCACCACAGCTCTAGATAATTAGAGCTAGGTTTTCACTAGGAGGAGAGGGACAAAGCTACAGCTATAGGGTGGGGAGGCTACATCGACGCCTCCAAGGAGGTAAGCAGTGCTCGAGGGCGTCACCGTCGATCGCACAACCAGATCGTGCACGGCTTTTGTCTAAGCTCCTCAATCCCAGGAATGAACTGTAGTCCGCCGCCACCATCTCAGAACTAATTTGGTGAGCGTAGGCACGACGATACGCCCATAGGCCATGGCCCTCGTGTAGAGTTTTGACTTACCTGACGAGGCAGATCAGGCCCCATCGATCGGAACCGGCCGAGAAGAGCGGCACAGATGGGAAGCCGAAGAATGTTTGCATGCGGGCATGTGGTTGTGCCTTCGTGAGTTGCTGCGACAAGGGACACTTGGGATAGCACCGCCGCCCAAACCGCTGCTGCAGCGTCACGATGGCTTGAACGGCCGGTCAATCACGGCTCGGCCAGGCAGTTCGGCAGCCACATCCACGGGGCTTCGTGCTTCGTGGTGCCGTGGCATGGTATCTAGGGCAAAGACGAGCAGCACGAACGCCCGGCCCTGGCGCTGGCCGGCCACCACCAGGTAGCGCCGCATAAGCTCCCTACGCACAAATCCAGGAAGGTAGTCCCCGGATCCGATCTTGGAGACCACGGATCTGACCCGTTGCTGGCCACTCCGGCCGTCGGCCACCATGCTGCACGCTGGGTCTAGAGCTGGGGTGGGCCACCACAGCTCGACCGCATCCACAGCTCTCCCGTTCGCCAGCTGCGCGCCGAATTCGGGGCTGGGGTCACCAGGACTGGGCCATTGCAGGTCGACCGCGTCCACCACCAAGTAGCTGCACCCCAGAACGGCACGCGCACGGACCGCCACCACCATGGAACCAGAGCCAGCTCGGAGTCGCCTTGCCACAACTGAAAGGTTCTTGTGTGGTTTTGATAATTGAGTGACAACCCTAGGGTGACTAATTGTGTTTATGTGAGATACACAGGTGATTAGTCCACAAGTATATGTGTGTGAGAAACATATGCCGTGAAGGTGAAAATGGTTTGGAGATGTTGCAAAGCTCACACATGTGATGATGAAGGAGCTTATTGCACATGAGACATGACATTGAGTCGTGCGATCAAGGTGGAGAAGATCAAGACAAGACTTGGCTTGATGGACCGGTTGCAAGCGTGAAGGGCAAGTTGTAACACCCCGGTGTTATGCCAGCATTTAGGCACTGCAAATCATGCATCATCAAGCATCCTAATCATACATGCCTAATCATGTAAATAATAATTGAAACCCTGCTTCGAAACATACGAAACATGCTTGTGAAACGTAAATGTTGCATACACTTGTTTAGGGTTGTTTTTGGCCCTAATCATGCTTGCTAGGTTAGTAGGACTTGTTTAGTTATGATTGTAAATCATCTAGAATTATTTAGCGCAATTTTTGGAGTAAAGTTTGTATTGCAATTATTGCCAAATTTTGCTTTAAAAATAATTATCCAAAATTAGGGTTTTGAGTTAAAATTGACTTTAACTTTTATAATTCAAAATCTAGATAGAATTGGACTTTGGTCATAAAAGAAAAGATGTAGAGGATTAAATTCTAAGCAACTTTCATTTTTGGTACATTTTCAAAAGATGTCATTTTCTTGCTCAAAATGATATTTGAAAGCTAGTATTTGAAAATTTCTTGAAAATATAATTTAAAAAAAAGGGTTTTTCTCCTTTCACGGGCCGCCGCCTCGTTTCTCGGCCCACGGCCGAACCCGGCCCAGCGAACCCCCGCGCCTGCGCCAGCCCACCTCGCCTCGGCCCAGCCTAGCCCCGCGCGCGTCTGGCCTGCCCAGCGCTGCGCCGCGCCCGTTCCCGCTCGCCGTTCCGACCGCGGCAGAACACGCCCACCGCGTGGCGGCCAGGTGCCGGCGATGCCCGCCGCGCGTCGCATCCGGCCTGACTCCGCTCCACGCGCGCGCCTTTTTCTGCCGCCTGCGCTGCGCTCCTCTCCACTCACTCCCGCCCGCTCTCCCGCTCTCTCGTGCTCGCCCCTCCTCTCGCCGCGGCAGGGCACAGTGCCGCTGAGCAGAGCACCCCCCCTCCGCCGCCGCCTCGCGTGAGCTCCACCGCGCCTCCACCGCCTACTTCTAGTCCACAGCTCCGCCTCGTCAAGCTCTGTCTTTTGCGCCTACTTTCGGCTGCAGTCGTCGAGGTGAGAGGCGATTGTGGTCGGTTTTTCGTCTCCGCACCGCCGTGGCCGAGCTCGCCGGAGCTCGTGCCCGCGCGGACAGCCGGCTCTACCTTCCTATCTCGCTCCTTCCATGCGCACCGTGCCCGCCTTGCCCTTGCGCATCTTGTGCACGCCCCCGTGCCTTGCGGTGGCCGGGAGGTGCCCGCACGCGAGCATGCCGCGCCGCCGTGTCGCCCGGTGCGCCGGCGGGGCGTGTCCCCTTCGCTTCGGTCGAGCTAGGCCAAGTGGCCATGGGCCGAAGCCCCTGCCAGGCCGCCGCACTCCCCTTCGCTCGGTCTGAGCAGGCCGAGTATGGCCGTGGGCCAGGTGGTTCCCACGGGCCGGCCCAGTAGCAATAGGAGGTTTTCGTTTTTAGTTTTCTTTATTATTTGAAAAGAGAAATGATTTGGAAAATGTTTAGATACTCAAATTTGCTCCAAATCTGTTGAAATAAATTTTTCTAGGTTCCTTATCACCAGATCTACTTGGGAAAATTACTGCATGTCATTTTTGAGATACTTTTCTGTAGAACTTTATTTAATCATTGATATTGTTGATAACTTGAAAAATGTGTAGAAAAACCTATAAGCTTTAGAAAAATATGATTTCCAAGTTTGTTAATCTTCTTATGTAATGTACTTCCTAGGAAAAATATGTGTCATGCATGTGCTGTAGAAAAATTTTGAGGTGTAGTTCAAGTACCTTTAATGGCTGATTTTTGTTATTTTTGCTAGAGAACAAAATTTGTATAAAACATGCATGTGATAATTTTTGTATAGTGATTAATTGCTGTGTAGAACATAGGAAAAATACTAACTCTGTTGTTTAACACTTTTCACAGTACAAAGTATTTTCATGTTCATAATCAGGCCATAGCTTGTTATTTTTGTGTAGGCTAATCCACTCATTCAAATACCATGAAAATATGATGTTAGACTACTTAGGGTAGTACTGTGCTATGGTAATTTTCTAAGATTTTTCTAAGCAATAAAAATAGATGCTACTATTCAAACCTATTATTAATTAGGGTTTAATCAAGTGTTGCTTTATGTGTGATTAAGGAATTAGTAAAGCTTTGGTGTATCTTTGAAGCATTTAATAAGATGTGTTGACTTAGCATATTAGTAGTAGATGACATGTGCTTGTAGTATATGTTCTTGGATGATGTTAACTACCTTGCATTCAAGCCTATCCATTGTATTCATCTCATCCGATGCACCGATTGCATAAGCACTTACGCACATTGCATCATACAGGATCGCAAACCGAGAACCCAGTCGTCATACCCGAGGAGCCCGAGGAGCAGCTCGAAGTGCAGCCGCAGGAAGTGCCCGAAGTCGATGAGGAGGACGTTGAGGAACTTCCGGAGTGCCCCGATCACCACCCGAGCTCCTTCGAGAGAGGCAAGCCCCAGAGCATTTTCTCCCGGGTTTGCAATTATTAATTAAATGCTTTACTTTAATTGATGCATTACGTTCAGGAGTTGTTTGCAACCGTTGCTGCATTATACCTTGTCTACCTTTGTTATACTATATCCTTGTTACCCTAGTATCCGCAATCGAGTCAATGCTTAGCTGGCTTAGATCGGTAGAAGTCGGGTGATTTTCTGTCACCTACGAGCTATAGGTGGTTACCTGGATCTGCTTGGATAACTATGTAGTCATGGTATAACTAAGTGTTAAATGAAGTTGAGACCGGACGGAGACTTACAGAGTTTTGAACTGTAGTGCTTTCCGTCTGTGTCGATTAAGGACCGACCGTTGTTGGGCCTCGAGTCATGTTGAACGCATGCCTTACATTTAGCTGGCCGGATAAAGTACCTTCCGACCACAAAGCTGGGAGATTATTCGGGTCGAGTAGATTGCCCGCAGCGCACTGTGCCGGAGCAGGTGTGGTAGGACATGGGGGCGAGATGATAAGACCAAAGTGCAGTCGGTCGGCCCCCGGGTACATGTGGTTCCTGGCAAACTCGAGACTCCTGGATAGTTGACTCGGTGATCAATACCTCACTTTAGCGGGTGAGTGAGGTTTGTGTAAGGAATAAATCATCAGCTGGTTAGGAATCGATTTGAATCGTCATCGCTCCTGGATAGTGAGCACTTGACTTGAGTTACTTCATCGTAGTAATGTTAATGGAACACTTGGACAGTTATAATGCATATGACAATATGGAAGTGGTTAATGATCATTGGTTATCATTATTGGCTTAATCACATGTTTGCTCTAGTATAGGTGCAAATCTAGTCGACAGGTTATAATTAATTAACTTGGCAATAATGTCTTTAGAAAGGTTTTTGAAATACCAAAAATGCTTTCTTTATAAATGAGTCAGCTACCCTACTATAAAGCCCTTCATAATCCTTGGTGTCACTTTATTTTCGGTTATGTCGGGTAAGTCTAGCTGAGTACCTTCTCGTACTCAGGGTTTTATTCCCACTTGTTGCAGATGGGCAGATGTATTACGGCTACTGTATCAACTACCTCTATCCTGCGATGGGTGATGCTTAGGACCATGGGCATGGTCATTCCGTATGTCTCGTCTAATGCTTTTGTTGGAGATGATCATCAGCTGGCACTGTATTTGAACTCCGTGTGAGTGTGTGTGGTTTTAAACAAATGGCTTCCGCTACTTTTATTTGAACTCATTTTGTAATAACTATGTTTAAACTCTAATATATCTAAGATGCAAACTTTTATGTAATATGTGATGGTGACCGCTAAACTTATTACGATCTTGGCTGGAATGGAAGTTGGTTTCAAATCCTTCATGATTTCACGGACTACCGGGTTATACGGGCTTAAGTTTGCTAAATCGTCTGCTCTAGCGGATGATTTTCTTACTTAATTTCGTATAATTGGTCGGTTCTGTTACAGCTGGTATCAGAGCATGGTTTAGCGTGTTACTGTTCACAAGTGTATTTAAACGAAAAGGCATTTGAAAAATGTGATTTCCAAACTATAAAGTGTGCCAGTGGTCATATCCTTTATGCCCAGTTAAGGACTTTAGGTGGCTTAATTAAGTACTGACTTGGAGTTCTTGCATCATATTTCTCTTTCATCGCTCATACGGCGTGCTATTGTATGAGTGCCACTTGTTTGAGTGGTAATGTATGGATCAATTGCCTCTACGCCTCGGTAAGTGTGAGTTGTGAGAGCAGGATCGGATACACCGCCGATCTAGGGTGAATGCTTATATGATGCTGGAGTAATTACATGTTCTATGCATGTTTTACAAAGGTATCTCATGTGTGGGTATTCCGTCTGTTGAGGCGATGCCATCAATAGGACGATGGTTCGGGTAGTTACTACCGTTATACACGTATCTGGGGATTCGTGTAGAGCGTGTAGATAAAAATTTTACTACTTTTATGCATTCATTGGGAATTGGGCTGAAATGAATCTTCTGTAGGTACATAACAACGCTATCGTGTAGAACGTATTAGTTACGTATTTAAGAGATCGTTTGTATGCCACCGAATTCGTCGCTAGACTTATTTATTTCATAAGTTTGTGAGAACGTACGGCACGTACATACATCATATTACTTGTGCATTTCATTCATGTCATGCATTCCTCCCCTTATAAATTGATTATCTCATTTTGATAAAAGTTGTATCACCTAAAATATGTTTCCCCGGGGTAATAAAAGAACTTTTGCTACAGATGGCCCACACGAAGCAGACCGCCCGTAAGTCCACCGGAGGAAGAGCACCTCGACGTCCGTTGGCCCTAAGGGAGCACCGCACCACGGACACCTTCTTGAGCGAGTTTGGCATGCCGACCTTGCTTTGGAGAGTGCTCCATGATGTGGGGTACCCAGAGGGTCAAGAGCCGGTGTACTCTTGGAATGAGAGCTAGTTAGCAGAGGATGGACTTACAGTGGTAGAGATCACGGTTCCTGCTCTCGGTGATGCTCCAGATTGGGATGGTTGCCACTTGGAGTTTGAGGGTCGCACTCCTGCTGAGGGTGCAGAGGGAGCAGTCTTCCGTGTCATCAGGGATATCATGAGCAGATTTCCCAGTGAGCTTGCAGCAGCTCTAGCTGGCACTTTTCCTAGGGATGATCCTCGTGATGCCATTTGGGTTCAGCCTCAGGGAAGTGCCTTGGTTAGAGGTCCAGCTGAGGGACAGGCTAGCGACAACCATTCTATGAGTGCTATGTTCACCACCATCAGAGCGTATGAGGGTCTTGAGAGTACCTACTGGACTTTGACTGGCTTGCGTGGTCAGGATAAGCTCAAGGGGAGAAAGCAGAAGAAGAGACAGGCACGTGCTATAGCTAGCTTACAGGAGCAGTTAGCTGATATGAACTTATAGCGGAACCAGGCGGTTAAGAGAGGTGATAGAGCTATGCAGCGGGTGCATACGTTGACTCAAGCCAACAACAATGCAGACCGCATTATTGGACAGTTGGTTCAGGAAAGGAATGAAGCCTGGGACGAGAGGGACCTTCTACTGCAGAGGGTCAATGAGCTAGAGGAATACAATGGCAACCTGCACGAGGAGTTTCACGCGCTCTACAATGGGGTTGGGCCATATGCTCCACCAGACGCCGCTAGCATGGACATCGACGACGACAACGAGGACGAGCCTATAGTTTCACCTGGGGGCGATGGTGATGTCTCCGATCCTGACGATGGCCCCGAGGAGTAGGCTAGTTGCCTTGCGCTAGTATCTAGGTCCTGTCGCGATGACCTTTCTTTTGTTGGCATGTAACCTAATATGTTTTGCTTCGAACTTATGAGACTTGGCATGTGGTTGGAACTTGATTAAGAATGTGATATCTGAACGCATAAAAGTCCAGTGTATGTATGCTGGCAATTTGGTTGTATGGACGCGATGTTTGAAGTAATTTGATTAAGTGATGTTGTTTTAATTGGGATGCGATTATTGTGCCTCTGTTTTATTGTATGAATTTATTCTCTCCAGTAAATTTAGTACGACATAATTTTTCCTTCACTCACAATTATTACAGCGTCACTCAATCATTACTTGTTGCTGAAATATGAAGATGACAAATACTCGACGTACCACGTATGAGGCCGCTGAGACCGGTGCTAACGGTGCGGGGACCGGTGGTGGTGGTGGTGGTGGAAACCACGGCAACAACAATGAGCCTCCCCATGAACCGCATTTGCCACCTCCTCCCCCGTTTACCCCAGAGGTGTTCTTCGCACAGTTGCTCGGAAGTCAGCGCAACACGGAACAATCCCAGAAAAACATGAAGGATTTTCTACGTACCATCGCCAACAACGTTCAACGTGGTAACAATCAGGCTGGTGGCATTGGGGTGAATCAATACAGCAGCTTCAAAGATTTTATGGACACCAGGCCGCCGATATTCAAGGAAGCAACAGAACCACTCGATGCTGAAGAATGGATCAACACTATGGAAGATAAATTCCGTGTGTTGAGGATGACTGAGGTGTTGAAAACTGAGTATGCTACACTTCAGTTGCAAGGACCAGCGGGAATGTGGTGGAAGCACCATCGCACCACCTTTCCTCCAAATGCTCAGATTACATGGAGAGAGTTTGCTGAGGCCTTCCGTGGAGTTTATATTCCACCTGGGCTGACCGAGACGAAGTTGGGAGAGTTCTTGGTGTTGAATCAGGGCACCAAGACCGTGACGCAATATTTGCATGCCTTCAATAACTTGTGTCGTTATGCTCCCGACATGGTTGACACTGATGCTAAGAGAATCGTCAGTTTCAAGAGAGAACTCAATCCAAAGATGATGAAGCATGTGGGTACCAACAACCACATCAGATTCAATGACTTCATCAGTGATTGTCTGAAGCAGGAAAAGAATAACAACGCCAGCACCGCAGCTAAGACTCGCAAGAGAGCCCTAGAAGGTGGTCCTTCCCAAGCACGAGCACCTACGAGAGGTCGTCCTCCCTATCGTCCATCTACACCTGGCGCTAGGTTCAGGCCACCTCAGCAGAGAAGTCAGAATTTCCGTGGACCCCAGAAGCCTTACAAGATGGCAGTACAGCCCAACAAGGCAGCCGCAACTGCGGTACAGGGCAGTACCAAGGGAACTATGGGATCTGCTGGTACAGTGAGAGGACCCTGCTATAATTGTGACCAACCCGGCCACTTCTCAAGGTTCTGTCCTTATCCGCCCAAGAAGAAGCAGCAGACTTATAATGCTAGGGTGCATAGTACGACTGTGGATGAGATTCCTGAAAGAGAGCCCGTAACCACTGGTAAGTTTCCTGTCAACAAAAACCCTGCAGTTGTTTTATTTGATGCTGGATCATCGCATTCTTTTATGAGTCAAGCATTTGCACAGAAATATGAACAACTATGCACAGAATTGGGTTATGGTTACCGTATAAGTTCAGCAGGGGCTAATGTTTTGACCAACCGGATGGTTCAAGGGGCAACCCTTGAATTAGGTAGCAGGAAGTTCCGAGTGAACTTGATAGTTGTGCCTGGACTAGTTTTGTATGTAATTATAGGAATGAATTGGATGAAGGATTGAGGAGCAGTCATAGATACCAGAAGTCGAGTACTTACCCTTAAGGATCCCCTGGGTGAGGGTACTTTCCAAGTACCATTGCCTCGGAGAACATACCTTATAAGTGTTGCATGTGCTATGGCAGTTATTCCTATTCATCAGATTTCGGTAGTGTGTGAATTTCCGGATGTATTCCCGGACGAGTTACCTGGTCTTCCGCCAGATAGGGATATTGAGTTTGGAATTGAGTTAATCCCCGGAACAGCACCGATTTCGAGGAGACCCTATCGGATGCCTCCCGATGAATTAGTTGAGCTAAAGAAGCAACTAGAAGAGTTATCAAAAAAGGGGTTTATCCGACCAAGCAAGTCTGAATGGGGATGTCCTGCCTTGTTTGTGAAGAAGAAGAAAGAGGGCACGTTGAGAATGTGCGTAGATTACAGGCCACTTAACGCTGTAACCATCAAGAATAAGTATCCCTTGCCTCATATTGATGTTCTGTTTGACCAGTTAGCCAAGGCTAAGGTGTTCTCAAAAATAGATTTGAGATCCGGTTATCATCAGATCAAGATTAGGCCACAAGATATACCGAAGACTGCTTTTTCCACCAGATACGGGTTGTATGAGTATCTTGTCATGTCCTTTGGCTTGACAAATGCTCCTGCATACTTTATGTTTTTGATGAATACAGTTTTCATGCCAGAATTGGATAAGTTCGTGGTCGTGTTCATCGATGACATTCTGGTGTACTCCGAGAACGAGAAGGATCATGAAGAGCATCTGAGAATTGTCTTGACCAGACTTAGAGACCATAAGTTGTATGCTAAGTTTAGCAAATGCGAATTCTGGTTGAAGAAAGTTCCTTTCCTTGGTCACATTCTGTCAGAAAGTGGAGTTTCAGTCGATCCAAGTAAGGTGCAAGAGGTTATGAATTGGAAAGCACCGACCACAGTTCCTGAGATTAGAAGTTTCTTAGGACTAGCCGGTTACTACCGTCGCTTTATACCAGACTTCTCGAAGATTGCCAAACCTATGACAAGTCTGCTACAGAAGGATCACAAGTTTGTGTGGACAGAGGAGTGTGAAGCAGCTTTCCACACTTTGCGGAAACTGTTGACCACTGCTCCTATTCTAGCACAACCAGATATCGAGAAACCATTTGATGTGTTTTGTGACACATCGAAAACTGGATTGGGCTGTGTTCTTATGCAAGAAAGGAGAGTTATTGCTTATGCTTCACGTCAATTAAGAAAGCACGAGGTCAACTATCCAACACATGATCTTGAACTTGCTGCAATTGTGCATGCCCTAAAAATTTGGAGACATTATCTACTTGGTAATGTGTGCAATATTTTCACGGATCACAAGAGTCTTAAGTACATCTTTACCCAACCAGAGCTGAACATGAGACAGCATAGATGGTTGGAATTAATCAAAGATTATAACTTGAATGTGCAATATCATCCTAGAAAAGCCAATGTAGTGACAGATGCTTTGAGCAGAAAGTCACATTACTTGAATGTGCAGCCATTACTTGAAGATGGGTTCGATCTGATGCATCCTGCTGTGTTACATAGTATTCAGATTAGTTGCTCTTTGGAGAGTAAGATAATAGAGGGCCAAAAAACCGACAAGGGAATATTCCACATCAAAGAGAAAATAAAAGAAAAGCCGTCTCAGCACTTTAAAGTGGATGAACAGGGCGTGTTGTGGTTTGACGACCGTCTTGTGGTTCCCAAGGATCGAGAGCTTAGGAATAAACTCATGGATGAAGCTCACATTTCTAAGCTATCTATCCATCCGGGAAGTAGTAAGATATATCAAGAACTAAGACCTCGTTATTGGTGGACCAAAATGAAGAAACAAATAACAGCATATGTTGCCAGATGTGACACATGTTGTAGAGTGAAAGCTATTCATATGAAACCTGCCGGTTTGTTGCAACCTTTGTCCATCCCTAGTTGGAAGTGGGACGATATAAGTATGGATTTTATCTTGGGTTTGCCCACTGCTCAAAAGGGACATGATTCGATTTGAGTAATTCTGGACCGTCTTACCAAGACCGCTCATTTCTTGCCTGTCAAAACAGAATATCGACCACCTCAATATGCCGAGAAGTATATCGCAGAAATTGTGAGGTTGCATGGTATACCAAAGACCATAGTATCTGATAGAGGCTCATAGTTCACGGCTCACTTTTGGGAACATTTACACAAAGGCTTAGGAACTAGTTTGATTCGTAGTACCGCTTATCATCCTCAGACAGATGGTCAGACTAAATGAGTGAATGCTATTTTGGAGGATATGTTAAGAGCCTGCGTATTGTCTTCTAAGGGATCATGGGAGTCATGATTACCATTAGCTGAGTTTTCTTATAATAATAGTTATCAAGAAAGCATCAAGATGGCTCCATTCGAAGCTTTGAATGGCAGAAAATGTAGAACACCATTGAATTGGGTCGAGCCTGGAGATAGAAGGTATTATGGCATTGACTTTGTAGAAGAAGCCGAGAAGAAAGTTCATATTATTCAGCAAAATATGAAGGCGGCTCAATCGCGTCAGAAAAGTTATGCAGACAGAAGAAGGAGACCTCTTGTGTTTGAAGTTGGTGACTATATTTATTTGAAGGTCACGCCAATGAAGAAGAAAAGGTTTGGAGTCCGAAGAAAGCTTGCCGCGAGATTCATAGGACCATACAAGATCTTGGAAAAGAGAGGTCCAGTAGCTTATAAGTTAGATTTACCTGAGACAATGAGTACCGTCTTCCTAGTTTTCCATGTATCACATCTCAAGAAATGTTTGCGTGTTCCGGAGGAAAGAATAGAACCTCGAGGCATCCAACTCAAATTAGATTTGGTGTATCATGAGTAACCAGTCCGTGTGTTAGACACTAAAGAACGTGCTACTCGGAATAGTGTGGTGAAAACATACAAGATACAGTGGGATCATCATGATGAGGGAGATGCAACTTAGAAAACGGGAGAATATCCACAAAAAGCTTATGAAGATTTTTATAACAAATGGTTCGTAACCCAAATCTCGGGATGAGATTTTTATAAGGGGGGAGGGCTGTAACACCCCGGTGTTATGCCAGCATTTAGGCACTGCAAATCATGCATATCATGCATCATCAAGCATCCTAATCATACATGCCTAATCATGTAAATAATAATTGAAACCCTGCTTCAAAACATACGAAACATGCTTGTGAAACGTAAATGTTGCATACACTTGTTTAGGGTTGTTTTTGGCCCTAATCATGCTTGCTAGGTTAGTAGGACTTGTTTAGTTATGATTGTAAATCATCTAGAATTATTTAGCGCAATTTTTGGAGTAAAGTTTGTATTGCAATTATTGCCAAATTCTGCTTTAAAAATAATTCTCCAAAATTAGGGTTTTGAGTTAAAATTGACTTTAACTTTTATAATTCAAAATCTAGATAGAATTGGACTTTGGTCATAAAAGAAAAGATGTAGAGGATTAAATTCTAAGCAACTTTCATTTTTGGTACATTTTCAAAAGATGTCATTTTCTTGCTCAAAATGATATTGGAAAGCTAGTATTTGAAAATTTCTTGAAAATATAATTTCAAAAAAAAGGGTTTTTCACCTTTCACGGGTCGCCGCCTCGTTTCTCGGCCCACGGCCGAAGCCGGCCCAGCGAACCCTCGCGCCCGCGCCAGCCCACCTCGCCTCGGCCCAGCCCAGCCCCGCGCGCGTCTGGCCTGCCCAGCGCTGCGCCGCGCTTGTTCCCGCTCGCCGTTCCGACCGCGGCAGAACACGCCCACCGCGTGGCGGCTAGGTGCCGGCGACGCCCGCCGCGCATCGCAGCCGGCTTGACTCCGCTCCACGCGCGTGCCTTTTTCTGCCGACCGCGCTGCGCTCATCTCCACTCACTCCCGCCCGCTCTCCCGCTCTCTCGTGCTCGCCCCTCCTCTCGCCGCGGCAGGGCACAGCGCCGCTGAGCAGAGCACCCAACTCCGCCGCCGCCTCGCGCGAGCTGCACCGCACCTCCACCGCGTACTTCTAGTCCACAGCTCCGCCTCGTCAAGCTCCGTCTTTTGCGCCTGCATTCGGCTGCAGTCGTCGAGGTGAGAGGCGGTTGTGGTCGGTTTTTTGTCTCCGCACCGCCGTGGCCGAGCTCACCGGAGCTCGTGCCCGCGCGGACAGTCGGCTCTACCTTCCTATCTCCCTCCTTCTATGCGCACCGTGCCCACCTTGCCCTTGCGCATCTTGTGCGTGCCCCCGTTGCGGTGGCCGGGAGGTGCCCGCACGTGAGCATGCCGCGCCGCCGTGTCGCCCGGTGCGCCGGCGGGGCGTGTCCCCTTCGCTTCGGCCAAGCTGGGCCAAGTGGCCGTGGGCCGAAGCCCCTGCCAGGCCGCCGCACTCCCCTTCGCTCGGTCTGAGCAGGCCGAGTATGGCCGTGGGCCAGGTGGTTCCCACGGGCCGGCCCAATAGCAATAGGAGGTTTTCGTTTTTAGTTTTCTTTATTATTTGAAAAGAGAAATGATTTGGAAAATGTTTGGATACTCAAATTTGCTCCAAATCTGTTGAAATAAATTTTTCTAGGTTCCTTATCACCAGATCTACTTGGGAAAATTATTGCATGTCATTTTTGAGATACTTTTCTGTAGAACTTTATTTAATCATTGATATTGCTGATAACTTGAAAAATGTGTAGAAAAACCTATAAGCTTCAGAAAAATATGATTTCCAAGTTTGTTAATCTTCTTATGTAATGTACTTCCTAGGAAAAATATGTGTCATGCATGTGCTGTAGAAAAATTTTGAGGTGTAGTTCAAGTACCTTTAATGGCTGATTTTTGTTATTTTTGCTAGAGAGCAAAATTTGTATAAAACATGCATGTGATAATTTTTGTACAGTGATTAATTGCTGTGTAGAACATAGAAAAAATACTAACTCTATTGTTTGACACTTTTCACAGTACAAAGTATTTTCATGTTCATAATCAGGCCATAGCTTGTTATTTTTGTGTAGGCTAATCCACTCATTCAAATACCATGAAAATCTGATGTTAGACTACTTAGGGTAGTATTGTGCTATGGTAATTTTCTAAGATTTTTCTAAGCAATAAAAATAGATGTTACTATTCAAACCTATTATTAATTAGGGTTTAATCAAGTGTTGTTTTATGTGTGATTAAGGAATTAGTAAAGCTTTGGTGTATCTTTGAAGCATTTAATAAGATGTGTTGACTTAGCATATTAGTAGTAGAAGAGAATGTAGTAGATGACATGTGCTTGTAGTATATGTTCTTGGATGATGTTAACTACCTTGCATTCAAGCCTATCCATTGTATTCATCTCATCCGATGCACCGATTGCATAAGCACTTATGCACATTGCATCATACAGGATCGCAAACCGAGAACCCAGTCGTCATACCCAAGGAGCCTGAGGAGCAGCTCGAAGTGCAGCCGCAGGAAGTGCCCGAAGCCGATGAGGAGGACGTTGAGGAACTTCCGGAGTGCCCCGATCACCGCCCGAGCTCCTTCGAGAGAGGCAAGCCCTGGAGCATTTTCTCCCAGGTTTGCAATTATTAATTAAATGTTTTACTTTAATTGATGCATTACGTTCAGGAGTTGTTTGCAACCGTTGCTGCATTATACCTTGTCTACCTTTGTTATACTATATCCTTGTTACCCTGGTATCCGCAGTCGAGTCAATGCTTAGCTGGCTTAGATCGGTAGAAGTCGGGTGATTTTCTGTCACCTACGAGCTATAGGTGGTTACCTGGATCTGCTTGGATAACTATGTAGTCATGGTATAACTAAGTGTTAAATGAAGTTGAGACCGGACGGAGACTTACAGAGTTTTGAACTGTAGTGCTTTCCGTCTGTGTCGATTAAGGACCGACCGTTGTTGGGCCTCGAGTCATGTTGAACGCATGCCTTACATTTAGCTGGCCGGATAAAGTACCATCCGACCGCAAAGCTGGGAGATTATTCAGGCCGAGTAGATTGCCCGCAGCGCACTGTGCCGGAGCAGGTGTGGTAGGACACGGGGGCGAGATGATAAGACCAAAGTGCAGTCGATCGGCCCCCGAGTACATGTGGTTCCTGGCAAACTCGAGACTCCTGGATAGTTGACTCGGTGATCAATACCTCACTTTAGCGGGTGAGTGAGGTTTGTGTAAGGAATAAATCACCAGCTGGTTAGGAATCGATTCGAATCGCCATCGCTCCTGGATAGTGAGCACTTGACTTGAGTTACTTCATCATAGTAATGTTAATGGAACACTTGGACAGTTATAATGCATATGACAATATGGAAGTGGTTAATGATCATTGGTTATCATTATTGGCTTAATCACATGTTTGCTCTAGTATAGGTGCAAATCTAGTCGATAGGTTATAATTAATTAACTTGGCAATAATGTCTTTAGAAAGGTTTTTGAAATGCCAAAAATGCTTTCTTTATAAATGAGTCAGCTACCCTACTATAAAGCCCTTCATAATCCTTGGTGTCACTTTATTTTCGGTTATGTCGGGTAAGTCTAGCTGAGTACCTTCTCGTACTCAGGGTTTTATTCCCACTTGTTGCAGATGGGCAGATGTATTACGGCTACTGTATCAACTGCCTCTATCCTGCGATGGGTGATGCTTAGGACCATGGGCATGGTCATTCCGTACGTCTCGTCTAATGCTTTTGTTGGAGATGATCATCAGCTGGCACTGTATTTGAACTCCATGTGAGTGCGTGTGGTTTTAAACAAATGGCTTCCACTACTTTTATTTGAACTCGTTTTGTAATAACTATGTTTAAACTCTGATGTATCTGAGATGCAAACTTTTATGTAATATGTGATGGTGACCGCTAAACTTATTACGATCTTGGCTGGAATGGAAGTTGGTTTCAAATCCTTCGTGATTTCATGGACTACCGGGTTATACGGGCTTAAGTTTGCTAAATCGTCTGCTCTGGCGGATGATTTTCTTACTTAATTTTGTATAATTTGTCGGTTCTGTTACACAAGTCGGAGGCTTTGGAGCGATGGACCATGTGGCAGTGAAGCTTGAGCAAGACTTCGCGCTGATGGACGAAGGCAACGGTGAAAAGCAAGTGAAGTCAAGATCGATGAACCAATGTGATCAAGTGATGATATGAAGTGGATCATATCATTGTTGATCATGTTGGTGCATGTGTTGCATCAACATTGGAGGAGATGGAATGGAATGCGCAAGGCAAAGGTATAACCTAGGGCATTTCATTTCACCGGTCATAGGTGTGTAGAGAAGTTGATGACCGGGTTTAGGATAGATGGCCGCACTATCAAGAGGGGCAAACTTGTTTGCATATCGGTCATCTAGTGCCACTCGAGTGATCTAACTTTGCATCATCGCTAGGATCGAGTGGCGTGGCAAGTTGAGTGACTAATCCTTTGGAAAATGTTTGTGAAAAGCTAACACACATACACATGGTGGTGCACACTTGGTGGTGTTGGCACATTTGCAAAGGACAAGAAGTTAGAGTTGTTGTGAATCAACTTAGAGAAGAGAAAAAGGTTTTTCGGTGTACTCCGAACTATAGGATGGTCCTTGGATTGGAATACTGCTTTGATCCATTGTGATTTGGATCAAGTATGCATGTGGGATGTGTAGCCCTCTGAGTAAGCTTTCTAAAATGTCCAAGGTCATCAAAATCGGAGTTCGAAGCTAAGAGTTATAGCCGTTTTAGCGCTGAAAGGTCTGTGACCGAACGCTGGGGTCCAGCGTCCGGTCAGTGTTTTTAGCGTGTCTAGAAGCGAACGGACGCTGGGAGAATCCGGTCAATGATGACCGGACGCGTTCGATCGCTGAAAAACGTAGCTGGAACCTCTCTGTAAGTGACCGGACGCTAGGTTTCAGCGTCCGGTCGTTATGACCTGCACGTCCGGTCAGTACGCGCTTTGCCCAGTGAAGGGGTAATGGCTATTTTTGCCCTTGAGGCTATAAAAGGAGTGTGTCGCCAGCCTTGGGCTGGTTGTAGAGCACCCTCACGCCTATGTGGCTTGTGTAGAAGTGCTTGGATGCCCTCTAACTCACTTGTGCTTGCAAGAGTGCAAATCAATTGCGAGTGAGTGTGATTCTAGTGTGTTGCATTGTGAGATTGCATCGAGGGGCACTAGGTGATCAAATTGTAAGCCGATGGTGCTTGTTACTCTTGGAGGTTGCCACCTCCTAGATGGCTTGGTGGTGATCTCCGTCGAAGCCCGCAAGAAGCTTGTGCGGTGCTCCGGAGAAGAGCTTTGTGAGGGGCATTGTGCTTGCCCCGCGGGAGTGAAAGCTCTAGTTTGGTTTTGGTGAATTGATAAAACCCTAAGTGCTAACCTAGTTTATCAAGTGATCATGATATAGGTAGCACACTCCAAGTGGTGAAGCAAATGAAGATCATAACATGATGATGGTGATGCCATGGTGATGATCAAGTGCTCGAACTTGGAAAGAAGAAAGAGAAAAACAAAAGGCTCAAGGCAAAGGTATAAATTGTAGGAGCCATTTTGTTTTGGTGATCAAGACACTTAGTGAGTGTGATCACATTTAGGATCGATAGCCGTACTATTAAGAGGGGTGAAACTCATGTCGGAATGCGGTTATCAAAGTGCCACTAGATGCTCTAACTCATTGCATATGCATTTAGGATCTAGTGGAGCGCCAACACCCTTGAAAATGTTTGCGAAAATATACTAACATATGTGCACAAGGTAATACACTTGGTGGTTGGCACATTTAATCAAGGGTAGTGAAGTTTGGGTGCAAGGGTAAGAAACTCCACCGGCGGAGTGTCCGCCCGTAGAGTGTGGACAGTCCGACGGTGCCACCGGCGCCCTAGACAGAAAAGACAGAGGTCACTGTAAGTGACCGGACGCTGGTCTCCGTTGGACAGGCGCGTCCGGTCAGTGGCAGCAGAGGGCATGCGTTTCGGTCTCATGACCGAACGCTGGGTTTCTCAATGACCGGACGCTGGTAGGGTGCGTCCGGTCAGTGCTAACGTACGCTGACGTAGGGCGTACAGAGGAGATGTTGTGTGATCGGACGCTGGCTGTGTCCGGTCAAGCATGACTGGACGCGTCTGGTCGGGAAAATCGTGTTTGGAACCTTACTGGAAACGACCGGATGCTGAGGTCCAGCGTCCGGTCACTTTCTAACTGACGCGTCCGGTCAATAGATGACCGTTGAAACCTGATGAACTGTATTTGAAGCCGGGGACACGTGGTGTGTATCACGTGACCAGGCGCTAAGGGCCAGCGTCCGGTCGATCGGACCGGAGCGTCCGGTCACCTCGCGCTATACCCAGTGAAGGGGTACAATGGCTCTATTTCATGGGGGTTTCTATTTAAGCCCCATGGCCGGTTCAAGCTCACTCTCTTGGCCATTTGTATTGACATAGCAACCTTGTGAGCTTAGCCAAAGCCCTCCCACTCATCTTCATCATAGATTAAACATCTTTGTGAGATTGAGAGAGAATCCAAGTGTATTGCTTGAGTGTTTGCATCTAAAGGCACTTGGTGTTCGTGTTTCGCTGCGGGATTCGCTTGTTACTCTTGGTGGTTGCCGCCACCTAGACGGCTTGGAGCAGCGAGGATCGTCGAGCGGAGGGTGGTGATTGTCTCCGGCTCCGATCGTGGTGATTGTGAGAGGTTCTTGACCTTTTCTCGGCGGAGAGCCAAAAGGTACTCTAGTGGATTGCTCATGGCTTGTGTGATCCACATCTTGTGTTGGTTGTGCGGCACCCTATTGAGGGTTTGGCGTGTGAAGCCAATTAGCGCGTGAACCTCTAAGTGAGTGTATCGTCACAACGAGGAGTAGCTTGTCGGCAAGCAAGTGAACCTTGGTAAAAATCATTGTGTTCATCATTTGATTCTGAGGTGACTAGTCTTCATTGTTATTCATCTTTGTGATTGATTGGCTCCTTCCTTGACACGGCGGTATAACCTTCTTGATCACTCTCTTTACATTACCGCAAACTAGTTGTCAAGCTCTTTAGTGTAGCTAGTTGTGGGAGCTTGCTTGCTTGGTTGGTTTGGCTCTTTAGCTAGCCTTTGAGAGCACACTAACATAGAGTAGTGTCATAGCTATTGTGTGAATAGATTCTACCTAAACTAGAATTGTGGTAGGTGGCTTGCATTTTTTAGTAGACTAGCGCAAAACTCGCTTCGCCTCATAATTATCTAATCCTTTTGTTAAGTGTTGTTGTAGAAATTTTTATTAGGCTATTCACCCCCCTCTAGCCATTAGGACCTTTTAGGGAGCCGCGAAGAGCAACTCTAGTTGAGCGTGTCATTAGCTACCCTCACTTTCGGGGTAGGTTCTTGCGGTGCCCGACGTGCGGGCTTGGCGGGTGATGCCAATTAGCTCCGAACCACCAAGTGAGCGGTCGACACAACGGGGACGTAGCGTGTTGGCAAGCACGTGAACCTCGGAAGAAAATCACCGTGTCAACCTTATTCTTCCCGTTGGTTTGCAATCCCCTTACACAAGCTTGTGATTACTTTTATATACATTGTGCTTGTGTAGTTGCTCTTTTGATTAGTTAGCTTGTGTAGCTCACTAGTTACCTTCTTGCTTGTATAGCATAGAAGTAGCTCCCTTGCGTGGCTAATTTGGTTTGTGTAACCTTGTTAGTCATTTTGCTTAGTTTGTGTAGCTAAGTATTTGTGCTCTCTAATTTGGCTTTGGTTGGCTTGTTATTGAGCATTGCTAGTGAGCTTAGTTGGCTTTGTGCTTTTGCTTACTAGCATGTGTAGGAGCTCCCTCATTGCTTGAAATACTAGTGGCATAGGTTTATGTGACCTTGCTCCTAGAATTGGTTAGGTGAGCTCTAGTTAGCCCGACACCTTTGTTGCTTAATTAGGATCCTTGTAAGGTGCTAGAGAACATAGATAGAGGGGTGTAGTCTTGGTTAGATCGATAGTTTTAATTCCGCATTTGTTTTGGTTAGCCGACGCGATTAAGTTTTAGAAACGACTATCCCCCCCCCTCTAGTCGTCATCTCGACCCTTCAAGTGGTATCAGAGCTAGGTCTCTCATTTGTGGTCTTTACCGACCCGAGAGGATGGTGAACTTTGGGCTAGAAGTTGTTTGTGACTCACACATTTTTTATGGCACACACTATACACGGTGGAAACGTCATATGCTTGATCATTTCCGTGAATTGGGTCCCAAGGCATGGTGGATCATTGTTGTTGGTTTTTCTCATGATGCTTTGGATAAGGACAACCTAACCCAAGCATAAGAGGATTGCTTACAACTTGATCATCGTGCTCTTTATTATCTAATGTGTGCTTTATATGATGATGTTTTTAGACGTGTGTGGGACTTGGAAAGTGCTCATGATATGTGGATGTCACTCTAAGCCTTCTACGGTGACTCCTCCACAAGTGATGATGGGAAATTCAAGAAGGAGGATGATCACAAGGTGGAGGCACATGAGTGTGTTGAGCATAACCACAATTTGGTGATTGTGGAAGATTGCTCTACCTCATGGTCAAGTGATGATGATGATGATTGATCCACTACAAGTTCACTTGACAAGGTTGATGATGATGCCACAAGTGTTGCACATAAAGATTCTACCTCAAGCACACTTGGTGGTGATCTTGACGATGTTGGTTCATGCTCAAGCCATGATGATGATGCTACTGCAAGCTCTCCAACTATATCACATTGCTTCATGTCACAAGGTGACACCAAGGTATCAAATGATAATGTGGTTGATCATATTGATTCATATGATGAGCTTGTGAGTAGACTTGCTAGCATGACCATGTCTTTAGAAAATGAGAAAGCTAAAACAATGAAATTGGAAAATGAAAACTCACTTCTGAAGAACTCTTGTGAAGAAAATAAGAAATTACTTTATGCTTTTAAATCTTCACATGATGAGCTAAAATTGAATCATGAGACACTACTTGCATCTCATGATGAATTATTAGAACAACATGCTTCTCTCATTAAAGTGTTTACAAAGAAACTTAAAAATAATGAAAACTCATCACATGGATCAAATGATAAATTGCAAAATGTTGCTAACCCTTGTGATGTAGGCAAGAAGCATGTATCCACCTCTTGTGATGATTTATTAGAAATGCCATGTTCTTCACAAATAGATGCTTGTTCTACTTCTATGTCTTGTGAAACTAACCTTTTGAAGGAGAACAATGAGCTCAATGAACAAGTAAAAAAATTGAACAACAAGCTAGAGAGGTGCTACAACTCAAAAGTCACCTTTGAGCACAGGTTGAAGACTCAAAGAAACTATGGTGACAAGTGTGGCCTTGGCTTCAAGAAGAAGATGATAAAGGGCGAAATAAAAAGAGAAAAAAAGATGAAGAAGATACAACAAAGAGAGCTCTCTCATACCATGTGCTACCGGTGTCATAAAGCGGGACACCTTGCAAATGGTTGCCCTAACATTGAGAAGCTCAAAAAGATAAAAGAAGAAGAGAGGCTCAAGCATGTGAAGTGCTTCAAGTGCCGCACTTGGGGTCACCTTATCTCAATGTGCCCAACCAAGTATTTGGTGAAGCAACTAGAAGAGTCTCAACCAAAGCCACAAGTTGAGCAAGAGAAGACACCCCAAGAGCAAATCAAGATCAACCATGAAGATGGTGATTTGATGATACAGATAAAGAAAACTAGAAGGGGTGGAAAAGCAAGAGAAAGAGCATTGCGTCCAAGGATGAATCAAGATGCAAAGCAAATGAGCAAGAACAAAGAAGAGAAAATGGAGAAGATTGCTCACATGAGATGCTATAGTTGTGACACATTGGGCCACCTAGCTTCGGGTTGTCCATACAAGCTTGAGAAGAAGGCTCAAGGAAACAAGGAGAAGCGAGGCAATGAGAAGCACAACATAAACAAGGAAGAAAAGGCTCAAGCAAAGAGAAAGTGCTACTCATGCTGGGAAAGGGGACACATGGTACATTCATGTCTCCTAGGTAACACTCCTAAGATTATTTCAATTGATGATGATTCTATGCTTAGGAATGATGGTAATGGTACATCTATGGTTGCTATTGCAAAACATTCCGCTACTTATACTAAGGCTATGCCTAAGTATATTGCTCCTAACTTGAGAGGACCCAAAATTATTTGGGTACCATCAAAAAGTGGATGATTGATTGTAGGTACCATTAACATTGGAGACTTGATTCAATTGATTTCATATTGATCATCATATGTTGAGTCAAGATATGAAGTTTAGTGCACATCCAAACCCAATGCCATGATAATTGAGTAAAATCCAAATATGCTACATCATACAAGTGCTATAATTCAAGTTGTTAGTGATTCATTGGTTATATTTGATGGTTTGCAAATAATTGAGTTGAAGCTTGCAAGTTGGATGATCATGAGCTAACTAAGGTATATCTCTTGTTGATCATTTCATTTGGGTGCATATGAGTTGATTGAATTGGACAAATATGCAAAGTTGCTTGCTATAAGTTGATTGAATGGATAATTGGTTAGTAATTAAGTTTGGATTGATTTGTGTTGGATAAATTCATGAGATGACTTTTAGTAAGTGGTTTGAATGGATATATGTCTTATGGAAGTATTCAAACAAGTTAGTTTCAAGTTTGATTTATATTTGATAAAGTATAGCTCAATTGTTGAAATCTGTCCTATATTGCAAAATCTGAGCTAGCTGTGATCTTAACCATGTTTAAGTGATCAAAATTTATTGGATTAGCATAAAAATTGGTGTACATTCTCTATACTTATGGTATAAGGTGTTGTACAAATTTCATGAGAATTGGATAAGAGATGCCTCAGTTTTGGAGTGAAAATTTTCAGCTATAGTGCAGCAGTTTTCAGCATGTAGCAGTGGTGAAATAATTGAAATCTGATAGCAATATAAAAGTCAAAAGAAGCTCAAATTTTTACAGCTGCTAGATAACTAAGTGAAGCACATCTCCACCAAATTTCATGGTATTTAGATTTGTACTTTGGGAGATATGTTTATTTCGTTGAAGAGTACAAAATCTGCCAGAAAAGTGACAAATGTTGGATTGATCTAGAGTCACTTTGATTGAAATATCCTCAAGTTGGAAACATGCTTATAAGTAATTGAGGCACCTAAGTTTGGTTTTGAGATGATCTAGAAGCATGATAAGAAAAGAGTACAAGGCTGTGGAATGTACTTTGCACATTTTTTATACTCAAGATGAAGATCAAGATCAAACTTAAGTTGAAGATGAAGTTTAAGTTCTAGATATGATTGAAGATCATTTGGTAGAAAGAAAGAGACTTAAACAAGTAAAAAGAAAAGGACTTAAAGAAGGAATCAATGTTACTCATCAAGTAGAAAGAAAAGGACTTAAATGACTTAAAGTACGGATCCAGCCCTTAGAAGCAGGGATCTGGCCAGAGCAAGAACAGATCGAGAAAATTTATAGTTGGAAAGAAGAGATGCGGTGGAGGAAGGAGAAGCACACGGGTGGCTACTTTGTTGGGCGCCGCCCGCTGTCCGCCACCGCCACAGCCGTTGTTGCCGGGGAGCCGCAGCGGCAGCGGCCGAGCTGGCCAGGAGAGGCGCTTTGCTGATGGGGGAGGCATCTCCCCTCGGGTCGCCGAGAGAGACGACGCGAGGGGGTCAGCTATGGTACTTGTCGACTGCTGATTTATTGTAAAAAAAACATTGTTCCTTTGCTAAAAAGGTACGCTGATAAGTTCCAGCGAATAGTTGGTTAACAAAAGCTGCTATGGTTGGACGGGACGAGTTGCCCACTGGGTGCAAACTCCTTTTCGACGGACTTGTCATGTACTGCTAACGTTCAACGTTGTTAGTCACCTCTTCACACGGAGGTCTACGACTACGATGGCTGCTGCAGCTTGCTCCGAAGCACCATGAAAGGGAAAGTTTTTTGTTCTTCCAGAGACCTGTACTGAAGTCAGGGCCAGGGTCCACAGAGCACAGTTCAGCGAGAACAGAAAGAACAGCGGCTCGCAGAATTGTCCATGGTCCTGGTCGATCGATCGGGTGACCACATCCGCTTTCGAAGCAATTCGATACACTGGTTCATCGTACGCCCTCAAATGTGCAAATGGCTAGAGCCCCCTAGACCTAGGCGTCAAGCAAGGAAGAGCTACTCTTGCCCAGTTGCCCTGTTGAATAAGAGGGGAAGACACAGCACAAGCTGGTGTTTGTGTTTCCACTGATCACTGGTGCCTGTGGCTCAGCTGTCAGCTCCGATCCTGTGATACGCGGTCCACTGTCACAGACACATGGTTAGCGTATTCGGCTGGTGCTGATACGATCGTATACGATCATGGATTATTACTGTTGACTGGTTTGGTGTGAGAAAAAAATATTGTTCTGGCTAGAAATTTACGATCGTTTACGACCCAGCGAACAGGCTGGGTGTGTTTAGTTTGAGGAACGAGGTGGTTCATCGTCTTATCACTTCTTATGTTTTGTATTTGGTTTATGAAAATAGAATAAGTTGATCTATCGTCTCCTCATCCCTCACAAGCTAATAATTAGTATATGTATGAGAAATGAGTTATTCTACTAAAAATTTATAGAATAAACTCACGATGCAGCACCTCATAAAAGATAGGGTGAGCCTACAAACCAAACACACCCATAGGGAACTCTACTTCGAATGATCATCTCCAGTTTCAGATCTTGTAGACATGCAAATATGCCATGCCTAGTGTGCGCCTGATTACAGATGACAGGCAAACACCATCCCAATCTTACAAGTTGCAACGAGACCTAATCTAGTACTCAATCCATCTCAAATTATAAGACGTTTGATTTTTTTGACACCAAGTTTGACCACTCTTTTTATTTAAAAATTTATGTAAAATATTACTTCTTTCGTCGTGGTTTGGTTTATTAATAAAAATTCTTCAAGAATGACTTAAATTTGACTATATTTGCACAAATTTTTTGAATAAGACGAGTGGTCAAACTTGGGACAAAAAAGTTAAACGTCTTACAATTTGGGATGGAGTAGTATATTTTTAGCAAAATAACAATATTTTTTTTCTTATAACAAATCAACGTCAGCGTCAGCCATTTTTAAAAGGGCAATAGATTTGGGCCATGTTTAGTTCACCCCAAATCCAAACTTTGGCACTATGTAAAAAGAAGATTCACTGTCACATCAAACTTGCGGTACATGCATGGAGTACTAAATGTTGACGAAATCAAAAACTAATTGCACAATTTGGTTGTACTTTACAAGACGAACGTTTTGAGCCTAATTAGTCAACAATTAGACAATTATTACCAAATACAAATACAAATACAAATGAAATAATACGGTGCGCTACCGTGTCTACCGGAAATCCGGCGCCGCCGATTCCTTGGCAATTAAACATGGCCTTGCTTGATTTAGACCGTCTGACACCGTTGGGGCGAGATGACATCGACAGGTGATTGACGGGCCGTGCGTGTGTGGATTGGATTTTGGATGATTGGATTGGATCTTAACAAACATGCTCCAGAGAAGCATCTAATCACTCGTGTTCCGAACAGCACCATTGCCAATTCAGTAGGGAACAAATGGTACCAGGTGCCTCTTTAGTTTCCAAAATTTTATAAAAAATTTTAAGATTTCTCGTCACATTGAATCTTTGGACGTATACATGAAGCATTAAATATAAATAAAAAATAAAACTAATTACACAGTTTAGACAAAATTCACGAGACGAATCTTTTAAGTCTAATTAGACTACGATTTAATACTAATTGCCAAATAACAATAAAAATGCTACAATACCATTTCCAAAAAAAAATCACCAACTAAACAAGGTCATGCTACTAGCAGGTTAGAATAGAATCGCATGTGCAAATATTGCTACTGTCATTCTGTCTTCATTTTGACTTTGTGCCTTCGTCTCCAACAAGCCAGAATTGTGCACGTCTGCCAAGTGCGACGAAATCCTCGTTCTTATTCGAGCTTCTACAACGATTTTTCTCAATTCCCCGATGCAAGCAGCATATTTGCAAGCAATCAGCACATGATTCGCTCCATTCCGATCCCCTACATTTACACCGCTACAGATTGTAGTATTACAGCTGCGAGCTAGGTGCAGAGGGCGACGCCGACGCGTTCCCGCCGGATCCATCCATCAGTACGGCATGACATGGATGGTGCGGCTGTCGTAGGCGGAGGCTACGCCCTTCTTCTCCTGCTCCATCCGCACCGCCCGCAGCAGCTCGCCGGCCATCCGCGAGGTGGTCGGGGCGCAGTCCCCCTGCATCACCACCAGCAGCTTCCCCACCGCCTCCGGCGCGGACGCCACGGCCTCCCGCATCCTCCGGTCCCCGCCGCCCGCGCAGCAGGACAGCCACAGCGCCACCACGGCGGCCTCCCGCCCCGCCGGCCCCACCCGGATCATCCGCCCCATCACGGCGGCCGCCACCTCGGCCGCGTCGGCCGCGATGGCCGCCTTGCCGTCGCCGCAGCGCGCCGCCTCCGCCAGCAGCCGCAGCGCGGACTCCGCGGCGGCCGTGGGCGCCGCCGCCACGGCCAGCGCCAGCGCCGGGATGGCCCCGGCCCGCACCATGGACGCGCGCGCGGGGCGGCCGCGGACCTGCACCGCCGCGGCCATGCACCGGATGGCCGCCGGCGACGCGGCGTCCCTCAGGATCCGCACGAGGTCCGGGAACAGCTCCGGCCTGTCGGCGATGGCGGTCTTGGCGTCCGCGTCCGCCACGGGCGACGTCAGGATCGCCTCAAGGACCGCGGCGCCGTTTGCTCCGGCGCCGAGCATGGTCGTCACGACGCGGCCCAGATCCTCGGCGAGGAGAGCAAGGACGAGGGCCTCCCTGGCCTCTTCCGCGATCCCTTCCGCGGACAAGACGGCGGCCAGGGCCTCCACCGCCATATTGACCCTGTCGCGCTTCTCCGTGCCATCCCCATCCCCCGTAAGGTAAGAGACCAGCTCCGGGGCCACTGTAGCCAGGACCCTCACCGCGTCCACGCGGGCGTCGGCGCCCGCCCCGCCCTTGGCGAAGGAGAGGAGCGCCGGCACCGCGGAGTCGAGATCGGCGGACACCGCGGACGCGACGGACGCCCGCTTCCCTTTCTCCGGCGCGATCTTGGCTGCCAGCGAGCGCACGGCCTTCTCCGCGGCCGCGGGCTCCCCGTCCGCGTCCGCGGCAGCGAGCTGCGACAGCACCTCCTCGGGCGACGGGGAGGGCGGCAGCGTGGCGGCGTGCAGGTGGATGAGGCGGCGCAGCAGCAGGTTAGGGACCAGGTCGGTGGACGCCAGCGGCAGCCGCGTGGCCGGGCAGGTGCGGTGCCCGGAGTCCAGCCAGCGCTGTATGGACGCGCGGTCGTACGTGGCGCCGGTGGGGAGGCTGACCGGCGACCGCATCACCTCCAGCGAGATCGGGCACCGGAACGCTGCGGGCGTCGGCGGCGCCGCGGCCATCACGAGTGGCTCCGGCGGCCGGATCCGGCGCCTCGCCTGCTGCCCGGCGATGGCCGCCGCGTCCATGGCTAGCAATGCAAAGGTATGAGAGAGTGCTGTTGAGAGACGAGACGGGGGAGGAGAGAGAGTGCGTGGCGGGCCTTAAGAATGGTGGGAGTGACGTCGGTGAGTCAACGGTCAAAGTCAAGTGGCGTGGCCGCGTGGGTGGTGGTGGTGTTGACGCTTTCTTTTGGAAGGAGATGGCCCGATCCTGAAGGTGGGTGGGGATGCAGATGCCAGTATACTCTACTGTGGGTAGATTTTTTTTTCCTTTCCCGTGTGGGCCCCACCTGTGCATTGTTCGGTGTGGAGTTTTGGTGGTAGTACTATTGCAGATTTCCAATGGAACATGAAAATTGCTTCTGAGAGCAGCTCGAAAGTCGATATGCATAATTCGATGGTTTAGTTGTGTGAGAATATCATGAAATTTGGATGTGTGAAGTGTGAACAACGTACCTATACCTTTATTACATACTCAACTTGCGTCTACTAGCACCAACAAAACCACAACAAACTTTACCAAAAATGTATATACATATATCAAATTATATTCGTATATTTTGTTTCCTTAAAAGTATTTTATGAGGGCCAAAGAAAAGGTTGGCCAAGCTTTTTTAAAGATATGAGAATCCCCTTTAGATGGAAAAAAAATCTTTATAAAAAGGGTGAGCCAGATCAAGATACCAAAGTTAGTAGTAGATAGAAACAATAGAGAGAGACATTCAAAGGACACATTTAGTTATCACAGAAAACACCACGAAAGAACCGCATTTTTTTTCACTGACACGTACTTTGCAGTCGGAGGGAGAGATGCATGCATGCATGCAAAAGCCATGAACCAAAGCTAACCACACTTTGCGCCATCCTTTTTCTGCCTCTGATCTGAAATCTGAACTCAAATCACAGGTCCTAATTTCCGACCGTGCGCATCAGCTAGAATCCGTGATTTTGACACTCGTGGCGGTGGGCCACGAGAAGGCTGGAAACGTGGCCACTTCTTTCCCCAAAGCACCACGCCGACGAATCGCGCAAAGCACGGCATGATTGCCCAGGCGTCGATCGAAACGCGCGAAAGCGAAACAAAGGCGCGCGCCGCGGAGCACATCATATCCAGTCCACTCCCCTCCCTCGCCGGCGACCGCGAGGTAGCCTCAGCCTTCGCGCTTGCGAATCCAGATCCTTCTTTTTGGATCTTTGCGTTGCAGACTTGCAGTCCACGTTGAGAAAAGGGATCGACGTCGTCAACGGCGAGCGTATCCAAAAAAATGCTTCACGAGGCTAATTGACCATTTGGGCGATGTTATGGCTTGGATACCTTTGTTTAGGTCTGCGAAATCGAGGATCCCGGGAATGCGCCTTTCGACGGAGGTTAGCGTGACGGAGAGAATCAGAGAAAGCGGAGGGAGTCAAGAGGAGAGATGAGGGAAGGAAAGCATATATGTTTTCGCTTGGAATGTGCAGAAACGCGGCTCCTTTCCTCGTTCTTTCTCAAAAAAACCGGATCGGGATGTGATCGTTTAGTCAATACTAGTACTTACTCAATCCATCATAAATTGTAAGATATTTGACTTTTTTATATCAAGTTTGACCACTCGTCTTATTCAAAAATTTGTGTAAAATATCACTTATTTCGTCGTAGTTTGGTTTATTAATAAAAATTCTTCAAGAATGACTTAAATTTGACTATATTTGCACAAATTTTTTGAATAAGACGAGTGGTCAAACTTAGGACAAAAAAGTCAAACGTCTTACAATTTGAGATGGAGAGAGTACAAGCTTGCAATCTTTTTTTTTTATTTGCAATCAAAATTAGAGCTAGATTTCTTTCCTTTAGATCTTTTCACATTTCTATATCGAACCATCAAAAAACACTCCGCATGCTCCGCTCACTTCGCTCCACACGCGCCGCGCGCCCTTGCTCCTGTCCATTGTAGTGGATCAACGGCGCCAAGGTGCAAGGCCACGCCACCGTCTTCGTCGCCAAGTTCTTCGGCCGCACCAGCCTCATGTCCTTCCTCACCCCGTCCACGAGCCATAGCGCCTAGGTAGCCCTGTCGTGGCCGCCTCCACCACGTCGCGCGCCTTCCACCGCATCGGGTACCGCCATCTGTTGTCGCAACCGCCTCCGCTGCGTCAGTTCGCCGCGCCACACGTTGCACTGAAAACGCGTGTTGCATGCATATGTTCCAGATATTTCAGAGATATGTTGCAAGTGTTTTATATGGATGTTGCGAAAGTAGATTTGGATGTTACATATGTTGCAAGCGTCCGTTCCTAATGTTTATTTTGTTTTTCATACGCATGTTGCAAGTGTGTTTATCTGGATGTTGCATATGTTTCACACATTTTTTACAAGTATTTTATCTAGAGGTTACGTATGTGTTGTTATAGTTTTCAAGTGTTTTTCACGTATTTCATATGCTTGTTTTAAATGTTTCATCTATCTTCTTTTGTATGTTATAAGTATTACATTTAGATATTTCAAAGGTAGATCGGGTGTTCCATATGGGATGCGTGTGGGAAGCTGAAGGGGGTGCGAGCGCGCTGCCCCCCCCCCCTCGTGTGGGCGTGCAAAATGTAGGCGCGGACCCTCACGTGGAAGCACGAAACAGACTGCAGTTGCGCACGTATGGACGCGAGCGCCCGTCCGAACGCCTGGGTGCTAGCAGTGTCGTTCCCCTTATGGTCGTCTGTGGAGGATCCTCACCATGGATTTTCATTGATGGCCCAAAACAACCCAACTTATGTTTAGCGTATGTTTGATTTAGTTTAGAGATATGAAAAAAAAACTATCGGTTATGGAAAAAGTTATTGTGAGCTATGTGTTGTAAAAAAACTATAAGTTACTTAGTTAAAACAACCATAAAACATATTCCTTATCTTTATTTCACTTGAAACAACCGTAAACCCATGTGAAAAGGCACAAAGGTGAAACCCAAAACCAGGATCCATGCTATTGCAAAAACTAAACTACACGAAAGCAGATATTTCTAAAAAAACAGTTTCAAGTTCTGTTGGCTTTTTATTTTTTAGAAGGAGGAACACTTTACCAAAGTTGAACCAACACAGCCTTAGAGCATCTCTAAGAGACTAGCTAAGCAGACCTCTGAGCTCTATATTTGAGTGGTGGAGGGAAAAAACGCCTCCAGCAGGCTACCTACTTGGCCCGCGTAAAATTTGTGGGCTACCTAAATGTCCTCCCCCTCTACACATTCCCACAAGTGAGTAGGGAGGCAGGTCGGTTTCTTCCAGTGCCACACCCAAACCATGGCAACTCCTTGGCCGATCACACCTCCTCAACGTTGTTGTCACCGTGCTCGCATCCCGCTACTTCCCTCCTGATCCCGCCTTCTTCCCGACTGATCTTGTCTCTTTCCCGTCTGATCCCGCCTTCTTCTTGCCCGACGCCTCCTTCACGTTAAATTACATTTCTATGTAATAAAGGCATGGTTAATTTGTAAAAGCATCAACGCCATGTTCGTTTGGGTTGGTTTGGCTTATAAGCCACGGCTGAAAGTACCGTTGGCTGGTTTGGTGTGAGAAAAATATTGTTCGTTGGCTGATAAGCCATGGCTTATAAGCCAAATACGACCAAGCGAACAGGCTGCAGATTGGTAGTATCTTGCTACAACCAATAAATTTAACAAGATGTTCTCAATTTTAAGATATGACCAGTACCATTCCTGATTCAGGATTTGATATAGAATATCTAAGTTACGTATTGCAGTAACATTTGAATATAGCCATTTGTCGTGAATTGGATCCATTTCTTCTCTGATCTGCAGTATCCCTTCTATCTCTGAAATTATCAGGACAAGACACCCAGTTTGCATTACCCTGCGAAACAAAGTCGGAGAAAGTCGAGGATGGTGTACCTTAATCTTTGCTTCACGGCTGCACATCGATGAAGAGCTCTCGTGGCCTAAAGCGGTACGACGACTCGACGAGGACGGTGAAGGCAATCCTGGCGTGCTGGAAGGAGACGATATGCATGTCTCCCAGGTCCCAGCCGATGAAGAGCAGCATAATGTGGCCGCCGAAGCTGCAGGTGAGGCTGCCGGGGGGGGCTGCCCATGGGCCCATGAGGCTGGGGGCCCACCAGCAACGCGCGGATCGCATCCGGCGTGCTCGCCTCCTTGGGCGCCGAGGGCCGCCGGCTTCGGCTTCAGCGTGGGCATCTCGTCCGCAGTGCTAGCCACTGCACAGGCAGGCACTTTAGATACAATTGAGACGGATATTTTAGATACAATTGATCTTGAAAGTGTTCTCGAAGATTTTGCATCAAGAAATGCCCGAAAACGCTTTTTTAAAAAGCACTGAAGCACCGTAGTTTTATTTGAGGTGTTATTTTGCCGTTTTTTTATCTTCTTTGATGTACTGTTAACTTTTTAAGAAGAATTAAATATATGCTACAAGTTATATACTTTAATCGTCATATTCAAGTCCTTAGTGTCTTACTGGCCTAAGGGCTCATAAAATTTGTGGGACGCCCTCTTAACCTGCACGGGCCAGCTCTCTTTTTCATCCTCTGAACCGGTGGCAGGACGCCGCCATGTTAAGCAGGCTTGCCGCAGCTAACGAGACGCAGCGGGGAGAGGAAGGAAGAGGAGAAACAGGAGGAGGAAAGAAGCGACTGAGAGGCTGCGCTTGTGGTGGCGAGAGGAGACGACGTCTCGACGAGCCATGTGCGGCTTGATCTCGGGCTCTCGGCCCTCCAATGCCCTACGCTACGCCCGCACGTCGCCTGCCCCGCGCGCCAGGCGCCACGAAGCCATGCTTCACATCACACGTTGGCCGTATAGCCTGTGGGCTGTGGCTTCGTGACTTAGGTCGTGGCCGTGTCGATGAGACAACCATGCAACTTCATGTACTTTGTCAAAAAAAAATAGTGGTAGTTTAAAAAAAATAGTGGTGCAAATGTGCAATTCTGTTACGGCCTAACACCTGGCAGCCCAACCAAGCTGCAACCTGAAGCCCAAAAGGATGAGTACCAGAACCCACAAGCCGAATACCAGAGTTGCCTCCCCTCAAAAAAAAAAAAATACCAGAGTTGCCGGCCCATGCTGGGGGCGCCTCCAACAAAACTCAGCCGCAGCAGGCCCGCATGGTATGGCATCGGGAGCCACGGAGACCCCGGGCATAGACACGTCGGACGTCCGGACTGCCTGACATGGCCGGAACGAGCCAGCCACACATTGACAAGTCACTGCCGTGCCGGCCACGTGCGGCCCCGTCGTGCGCCGGCGAGTCGCGTTAAGTGGCGGGGCCCCCGGGATCCCTAAACGCCTCATGCCTGCGAGTTGCTGTGAGCTCCTGTCGTTGTTGGCACATGGAAGAGGAGATGTGGGTTAAGATTTGCCCTGGAAATTCTAGTTTAAAAAGCACGGGAAATCTAGTTTAAGCTGGTCGCTTTGCGGATATGCTCTCTGTTCTGTCTGTCATTCGCCCTCCCTGGTCTTCTACACTCATTGACATTATCTTTCCTTTTCAGCTTTTCCCAGACTTTTCTCCTCGGATCAGTGGATCACGGTTTAGTTTGGCTCCTCAAATTTGTTTCCGGCCCTCCCATGATCCCATCAGACGATCCAGAGCCGAGACGTGCCGGGGTATTTCTCCTCCTGTGCCTCCATGATTTTTCAAGTGTTTTTATTTGCCTGCTCATGCACCTTTCCGTGCGTCTTATGATAAGACTCTTGTCTTCCGCACACTTACAGCCGCACAGCATTAAGCCCGTCTCTAATTTGTAGTTTGCCGACTAATCGAGCACCCCAAGACAGCGACTTCACATATATCTCTGCATAGTTTATCATCACTCATCAACCATAATGGCACCTCACTCGTAGACTCGCGCGCAGTCCTTCATTCGCGCACTCCTCGTAGCTCCAGCATTGGACTCGGCCATGGATGCACGGCTGCACTACTCCAGGCGACTCCTGCTACAGCTGCAGGGGCCGGCAGCGTGCCCGTCGCCCGTCCCCGCGGCGCCCAGCGCCGCCGTTCCGGACGCTCGGCCGGGCCCGGCAGCGGCAGGCGAACTCAACTCCGACACGATCCTCACCCTCGCGCTCCTCACGTGCGGCCTCGTCGCGGCGCTCACGTTCCGCGTCGTGCTCCAGTGCGCGCTCCGCGTCACGCGCGGCGCGTGCTGCGGCGGAGCCGCCGACGCACAGGACGACGACGACGACGACCCCGAGGAGCAGGAGGAGCGGCACGCGGGCGGAGGCGCGGGGCCGGCGGAGCAGCTGCAGGCCGCGGCGGCGCGGCACGCGCACGGGAGGAAGCAGCTGCAGCTGCTCCCGGCGGCGCTGGTGGAGGCACTGCCGTGCCTGGCGTTCTCGGCGGGGCTGGAGCTGGTCGGGTCGTCGCAGTCGGAGTGCACCATCTGCCTCGCCGATTTCGCGCGCGGGGAGGCGGCGCGCGTGCTGCCGCGCTGCAACCACGGCTTCCACGCGCATTGCATTGACCGCTGGCTCGCGGCGCGGCCGACGTGCCCCACCTGCAGACAGGCGCCGTTTGACGAGCCCACCGCGTTTCTGTAGCCAGACAGCTCTGGCCTCTGGCCAGCGTCGTGCTTGTGGAGTCCGTATCACTTGGCGATAGCGTGCATGGCCCGCCTTGTGCTTGTGGAGCCCGTATCACTTCCACTTGGCGCGAGCGTTAGTAGTGTTTGTACATTAGCAGTGTGCTAACGGAATATTGGCAGCGTGTTACATGGTTTGAGACCTTGTGAGTAGAATATATCGGTGGTCTTAAATTTGAGAGGCAGTATTATTCAGATACTAAACTTTCATTTTTTATTTCTAGGTCTCAATTTGTCTCAATCTTCAATATTAGTCCATATAGGTTTTAACTCCCTCTCTGATTCGAATATGGCATGTTGGGTCCAGTAACTACACTTGCATAGTAGTGTCATTTAGGTAAGTCTCAAAACTTGCTACACGAGATACTAAGCTTGCACGCTCGTGCTATATAGGTTGATAACTTCCAAAAGTACAGATCTAAGTCCCAAACTTGTTAATCGGGCCATATGATGTCTAAATTTTCGTTGTTTGCGATAAACTGCTTGCATGCCCACATTCATCCCTCTCTCCTCTCTTTCCCCATTCCCTCCTGTGTAGGCCCCCATGTCATCCATTTATCTCATCTCCTTCACCACTCCCCTCATGTGCTAAAGCAATTCCTCCCCCTGCTGCCGCCGTCCCCTCCCCTTGCTAAGAACAATCTTTGTTCTAAAGCAATTCCTTCCTTTAATCTCTCTTTTCTCTTCTCAATTCTTCCCCCCAAATTCCCCTAAAAAAGTTCAACATGCCGTCTTCCGCTCGCCAGATTGGCAGTAGAACCCTGTTGCCGCCGCTTTTTCCATTCCATTAGAGGGCTAACCCTAGTGCAGCCGCCCTTTTCCCTCTACTCTATCCCCCCCCCCCCCCCCTTCCCCAATTCTACCTCTAATCAAGGGGAAATGACCCCCTAATTTAGGCGGGTGACAAGACGAAAAAGGCGAAAACGAAGAGAAAGGACAAAAGATAAAAAAAACGTATAAGTATTATATTCCATTTGACGCTCTCAGTCGACTTAGCCCTATATATGCCTTCAATGGTTCATGATCCTTTATATTTATAGGATGGGTGGACTTATCCCAAGGTGATCGAAACTCTCACCAAATCCCCATGCAAAAATATAATTTCAACTCGGTTTTGAGTCGTCAAAACCGCTTAACCAGAATAGCCGGTTTTGAAAACCGGTTTCCACGAGGTTGATCTTCCTGAATATATAAATTTAGATTTTTATATATTCATTTCAAACGTAACATGTGCAATACAGTCACTCCAACGCGCACCAAATCAACCGAGTCCACCGTGCAATGCAATTCACTCCAATGCGCGTCGCGTAGTATGTGCCTGGAAATGTGTTTTTTTTCACAAAGCACCACGTACATTGCACTCCATGCCTCATCAAAATCGCCAGATTCAAGGTTCGTTGCATACGATGGCACTTGGCTCATTGACAGTCCAACGCATAAGCTCCATAGACAGTTAAAATCTGCAACTTTATTACAGGATCCATTACATAGCGTGACAACAAACAAAATAACTCTGATTGCACAATGTCTTGTATCTGAAACATCAGAGCACCAATTCGGTCTAAACTTAACAGCTTGAGAGCATTAGCAAGCACCATGGAATCCGTCTCTAATATGATTCGTGACATGCCTAATTGTGCTGCATAAAGAATGCTCTTGTATTGTAAGCCGCAATCACTTCAATAATATACAACGCTGATGAATTAGTGGCGGAACCAGGGAGGGGCTGGCAGGGCCGTCCCCATCCCCCCCCAAAAAAAAAATAGTGAAAGTTTCTTAAATACTCTTAATAAATATTACAATATAAAAATATTTTGCCCATTTTTACTCATATTTTACCATAATCTTGTTATTTTTTGTTATGGACACTAACTACATATGTAAAAGCACAGAAATTTTATTGAGATGTACTCCCTCCATTTCAAATTATAAGTCATTCCAAGAATCTTGGAGAGTCAAACTTTTTCAAGTTTGACTAAAATTATAGAGAGAAACATAAAGATTAATGACATCAAATAGGTATAATATGAAAATATAACTAATGAAGAATCTAATGATACTTACTTGGTATGATAAATATTATTATTTTGTTATATAAATTTGGTCAAACTTGAAAAACTTTGACTCTCCAAGATTTTTGGAATGACTTACAATTTGGGATGGAGGGAGTACATTTATATATATAATTACCACACTCATTATGTATCATTATGTTTGCTCGGCCTCCCTTAATCAAAGTTGCAGGGACTGTTTGGATCCAAGCCTGCTGTCTTCGTCAAGGCAACGATCTCGACCCCAGAGGAGCTCCGTTCACCAGGCAAGTTTGCCTGGCTCCAATCTAAATAGCCCCTAGGGAACCTCAAGCACGAAATGCATTGGGCCCATAAGTTCTGATCATTGATCCGAGTGATGTTGGCCCTTTCGGCCTTTCCCCAATTGAGTAAGCCCAGCAAAAGGCCACTTCATCTGCTCAAAAACAAAAAGCAAAATCGGGCCATCGGACAAGCTCAATCCTCCGTGCAGTGCGAGAAGCTGATGCTCCCCGAGAAAAATTGTCGCGTCAGCACTCAGCCGGCAGCGACGAACCAGCTGGCGCCGGCGTCGGGGGCCCTAACGCTTGCCAAACTGTACGCTGGCGCCGACGTGGTCGTACCACTTTGGGCACCGAAAGTTTTCGGCGACGGCGACGGCTAGACCGGACCGGTGGAGAGCCTTTCAGGCCTTTGTCTTTGTCTGCCGTGCCCCGGTATCAGGCCGGGCCCAGATACATCCAGTACAGAGACGAGTCCTGCACGTCTCAAGCTGCGGGTACGCTCCGACGTGTCGATCGAGAACAACACGTGCCGATTCCTTAGTGTTACGTGGATACAAGCGGCTTGGGAGTTGGGAGCAAAAGGTACGGGACCGGTCCCCGCGGGCCGCGCGGCCCGTCAGGCCGTCACGCTCGCAGCACCGGCCGTTTTCTACGGGCGGTGCAGTGGACGCACGCAAGTACTAGTACCCCGTCCGTGCGTTTCCTTTTGTCTCGCTTGCTTCCTTCCTTTCGAGTCCTTGCCGTCACTGCTCGCCGATCGAGTTTCTCCGGATTCCAGAGAGGCCGAAGCGATCGCCGCACCACTTCGAGCAGGTGATTCTCTCCCTCTTGCTCTTCTGTTCGATCTCAAATCCTCTGCGGAATCGTACTGCTTATTATCCCCCGACTGGTCGCCTCGCTCACCAGTCGCCGGACCTTTTTGTGGTTTCTGCGTCTGGCGCTGCTGCTGATTTTCCGTGGTTTCGGTTGGTTTGTGGCGATTTCCTTGAAGGGCAAACGAATTCGCTGGGATAGTAAGACGTGCTGTAGCCCAGGTTAGCTAGGATTATGCTATGGCGTCGTGCTGCCGTCAGTACTGAAACACTATTGCCAGTAGGTTCACCCGCTGCCAGTGCTGTCGCCTCTGGTTGGATTATGATATATTGATATGGTAGGATTTTTTTTTTGAAACAACAAGCTACGAATTAACTGGCTGCTGAAATACGCATCTCGTAGCTCTTCGTATGGTTACTCCCTGCCGAAAAACAAATAAATTAGGGTTGACTTTTGTAGAAGCTGCTGCTATGGGGTTTTTGGGTTCCCCGTTGATCTGTAGTTGCCTGGGGTAGTAGGAGTAGTAACTTTTTTTTAATTAGAAATGCCTGTCAAGAGTTCTACCAAGCATATGTTGACAGAGCAGGGATGATGCTGATTTTATTGCCGTAGTACACAGCAGCAACAGGAAGGGCAGATTGTGTAGAGACGACAGTTCTTGCTGTTTTGGCAAATATCCCCAAAAGAAGTTAGTTCCTGTGAACTTATGTGTGACCATTGGTGATATCTCTTCATTTTGAAAACTGAGATCACCGGAGAGTACAATTTGTCTGACTCTGCATCTACATTTATGCGCAAATACTAAGATCTTCGATGTTTTAGGCTGTTGTACACTTGTACTCCTGTAGTAGCTGTATAGAAGTCACAATTAAACGAAAGACAATTATAGAAACATAAGGAACCCTGACCAGGCTGCATAACTGATACTCAATTACTGCAGTTTCCTGAATGTGTACTGAACACTGAACATTAGTCTTTGTTACAGAATAGTTGAGAATGGCTGACGAGGATATTCAGCCTATCGTATGCGACAATGGCACTGGAATGGTCAAGGTTGTTATCTTGCTCAAAAGTCTTTTCAATAAAGCAACTCTACTCCTGCGACCTGATTGTTGTTCAACTCGTTAATATTTACAGGCGGGTTTTGCCGGTGATGATGCACCAAGAGCTGTCTTCCCCAGCATTGTGGGAAGACCACGCCATACCGGTGTCATGGTTGGCATGGGCCAAAAGGATGCCTATGTAGGCGATGAGGCTCAGGCCAAGAGAGGCATCCTGACACTGAAGTACCCGATTGAGCATGGCATTGTCAACAACTGGGATGACATGGAGAAAATCTGGCATCACACCTTCTACAACGAGCTCCGTGTTGCGCCTGAAGATCACCCTGTACTGCTGACCGAGGCCCCTCTCAACCCCAAGGCCAACAGAGAGAAAATGACACAGATTATGTTTGAAACCTTTGAATGCCCAGCAATGTATGTTGCTATCCAGGCTGTTCTTTCCTTGTATGCTAGTGGGCGAACAACTGGTAAGATAATTGTCACCTCAGAAATAGTAATATGCACTATACAAAAATCATACGGTAAATCCTGACACAAACTCTTTCTCAAATATCTCTGTGTGCAGGTATTGTGATGGACTCCGGTGATGGTGTGAGCCACACAGTTCCAATCTATGAAGGATACACACTTCCTCATGCTATTCTCCGTTTGGATCTTGCGGGGCGTGACCTCACTGACCACCTAATGAAGATCCTCACAGAGAGAGGGTACTCCCTCACTACCAGCGCTGAGCGGGAAATTGTCAGGGACATAAAGGAGAAGCTCGCCTATGTTGCCCTTGATTATGAACAGGAGCTGGAAACTGCCAGGAGCAGCTCCTCTGTTGAGAAGAGCTACGAGATGCCTGATGGTCAGGTCATCACCATTGGGTCAGAAAGGTTCAGGTGCCCCGAGGTGCTGTTCCAGCCATCTCTTGTTGGTATGGAATCACCTGGCGTACATGAAGCCACATACAACTCCATCATGAAGTGCGATGTTGATATCAGGAAGGATTTGTATGGCAACGTTGTCCTCAGTGGAGGATCTACCATGTTCCCTGGGATTGCCGATCGTATGAGCAAGGAGATCACGTCCCTGGCCCCTAGCAGCATGAAGGTTAAAGTGATTGCACCACCTGAAAGGAAATACAGTGTCTGGATTGGTGGCTCTATTTTGGCTTCTCTCAGCACTTTTCAGCAGGTAGGCTTTTCTCTTTATTAATTTTTTTCTTTTTTTTATAAGTAGTAGGCTTTTATCATTCATTATTCATGAGAACTTACAGCATCCTTGACCATGTCGTGTTTTTAGTTAAAGTGGAAATATAACCCATTATATACCAACTCAATTTAGGTTAAACTGGCAGGGTATGCACACTTCTTTTCCGAAAAACGCAATGGGAACACAAATAAATTCATGCTTTAGTCAATTACTCCAGTTGTCGAGCATAGACGATCAACTTCTCTTCATACAGACATAGATTTCAATGTGATAGTAACATCTTTTTGAGGAAATGAAAAGATTTTAAGGCCTTTTTCTTCACAATAGATATAAGCGGGATGTGGAAATGAAATTACTAGTGTGATAGCACTGAGCATTTTTCTTGCATTATCATTCCTTCTTTTTTGGAGCATGATTGTCATTCCTTCTACTCGTCCTTTTTTTAAAAAAAAAATTCCATTTCAACTCTTTGACAATGGGCAACTGTGTTGGCAGATGTGGATCTCCAAGGGAGAGTACGATGAAACCGGTCCAGGCATTGTCCACATGAAGTGCTTCTAAGTTTTTTGGGGAAGTTTTCCAAAAAAAATGTTTTCTGGGGAAGTTCGATATGGTTCGTAAGGCGTTACCGGCAACTGTGAATCAATACATGATACTGCTATGATAAGGGTTATAAGCAGTCAAGCAGAGTAAGCAGAAATAACAGTAGCAGTGACTCCGATTCCTGAAGATGAGTCATATTACTATTATTAGTCTGGTGCTCCCTGCTGTATGAAATGGATCGCAATTGTATATTCGTCACCGTGCTGCACTGGTGTAACGTGATGCCTCAGAGTTTGCTTTTAGCTAGTTCCGTTTTAAAAATAAGTACTGTTTTTGTTTGGCTGCAAGTCATTTTATTTGGAACTGTAATAACAAATTATTTTTATGTTGTGCTTGAATACTTTAATGTTTTTGTTTAATTGTTTGGTTTTTCATATTTGCAAAATGATACATGTGGCGTGTAGGGTCTTGATGTAGGGCCTCTTTGGTAAAGCTCCACTAGCTTTAGATTCACTAAAACCAGATTTGAATTTAATTTTTTTTAGCCAAACCTTTTTTTTATCCGGCAGCTCCACCGTGGATTTGCTCTACTAAATGTTGGATCTACCTCTTAGATTCATCAAATTGGTGGAGCAGCTCAAGGGGTGCTCCACAAAATTCATGTTTGTTGGGGTTAGAGAAAAATTACGCACCATGGTACTGATTACACAGAAAAACGGTTCTTTCTTTTCTTTTGCTTCTTATTTGCCATCAGTACTCCTTGTCACCCCGTTCTTGCGTGCTCGCCTCTGCCCAACGCGAGCCTGGACATCCCCCCCGCGCCACCATCGGGTAGCCAACTGCCGCCCTCGGTCGACAGTGCCTCGTTGGTTGCAAGCTGCCTGCCCGCCTCTGCCCTACGTTCGCCCCAGCCAGCCGGCCACACCCGGGGGTGTTCGCCCCTAGGCGGTTACACCCCACCTCCGGTCGGTCTTGCCCCAGCTACGGTGTCAACCCCGGCCCCCGCCACAAGGCTGCATGAGCGCTTCATAAGATGCTTTTTCCCTGACGCATGGGACCAGGTGTTACTGAGATAGAGAGAAATGCCGGATATGCACTAAGCACTTTAGTAAATCCCAAATCTACGGTAGAGCTGCTCCACGGAGTACTATTTTGAACTAGTGGAGCTCTACCAAACATGTCTATAATATAGGCTCGGTCTCCTATAGCTCTAGCTCTCGGAATAAAAATATGTGGATTTCTTACAACTGGTTACATATAGCTTTAGGAATCCTAGATCTGTAAGCATGTTATGTGCATTTGCATGGTCAGTTTTGTTATATTTTAGATTAATAAAAATATTTAAATCACTTGAATTTAGGGCTTGTTTGTTAGGGCTCCTCGTTGGCTTAGCTTCGGAGGAGTCCTACCAAACGTTTTTTTAGGAGGAGCTGTTTTTAGTGAAATCGGAGGAGCCGCCAAATCGGTTCCGACTCCTCTAGAGAAGCCCTACAGGAGAAGTCTTGCCGAACACCCCCTTAATTTATGAACTATAGATCCATCATAGACCTCAAATCTAAAGTTGTGCCAAACTGCCTACAATATAAGCAGACATGTACTTTATATTGTGACTGGAAGCGTGCTATGTAGAGTCGTATAAGTCATGAGTTTAGGTTACATATAGGATAGTAAATTGATTAAGATTTTTTTATCTCTAATCTAATTCAACACGTGTTATACTACTATCTTTTAGTAATGTAAATTAATTATTAAGATTTTTATCTCTAATATATTAATTCATCATGTGTTACATGTTCGCTTAAACTTATCAGTCATAGTATAGTATTTTTCTTTCGCAACAAAACAACATCAACCGGCTTATCAGCTGCAAAAACCATAAGCCGAATATCTTTTGGTAAAATAGGTTAAGATTTTATGTTCAGAAGGGTAGAGAGACACAATGGAGAAGAGAGCGAATGAAAACAAAACTCTAGATTTCCATTCTTTGATATTAGATATAAATTTAGAATATCAATTGAAAGTTGCGATTTGCAACTATAGTAATGTCTATTTATTGTCTGGGAAGATCGATAGCCAAGGTATTATTTTAACAATGAAAACATCATTCATTTTGTGACCATGACCAACGGGAGCAATTCATACTGCTTTCTCCGTTCAAGAAAAAATACAATACTATCTTTTCAAGGTTGTGGGACTGTTTAACAATTATTATTTAGTGCTCAGTTAGAGATTATTTCAAGGGATATCTTTTCATCCTGTTCTCTTTTACACTTATGACCGTCCACGTGAGCCATATATATATATATATATATATATATATATATATATATATATATATATATATATATATATATATATATATACTGTTCTGCAGCTGGCCATAAAATAACTTATTTTATAGCCACCTTGATTTACGATAATGTGTGTACTAATTTACGATAACATGAATATGCATTTACGATACTTGTATTACTACAACTCACTCACGGTGATATTTACCATAATGTTATAGTAAATCACTTAGTAAGGAGTTACTTGAAACGACCTGATTTCCACGACGGGAAATCCACAGAGTCAAAGTGTATTATGACCGTTGTAGATCATATTACCCAAATTCCAGTCGAATACCACATCCATACAACGATAATATCAGAGTACAAATAGTGCAGAATTACATAAATTATTACATCGCCGCATTGGCGGAATCAAAAGTAGCATTCATTCAGAACAGCTCAAAGACAATATCGCCAAACTCGAGCGTAGGAACGAACCCCTCGACCGTCAAACTCCTCAGAGCTATACTCCTCAGTAGAACCTATGTGCCAAAATTTATCAGTACGATTTGTACTGGCCACTCCCACCCTATGAGCATTGCTTTGTGTAAATTGGATGCAAGTTAGATATATTCAAAAAGGAACCTATAAGGCTGGGGTTTCCTATGCTTTAGCATATCAAGTATATATATATAAATAGTTGGTCAAGTTTTAACACCATTCCCACACCCATTCCACCATATTTTCGTCTAGAGCCAGGTTTCGATCCTGGGATCGATATACCACCATCTCCACATTATCACCACATCACCACCATACCATCGCTCAGTTGACAGGCCAACTCCCTCTCGGCACTGTCTCATGGCCCATAGCCCCTGGCTACGACCGACACTCTCTCACGGGGGAAAAAGAGAAGGACTCATCTCACTATCTAGTTTAAGCAAAACCCAGGAACTGTCCATAGCCGATAAGTCGGCATATGTATCGATCGATCAACCATACACTCTGCAGAGGTTTTACATAACCACAAGATCCGCCTTCCTCACTGACCATCGTCAACTGGGCTGATTCCGGCCGCTTGCTAGCCTAGGATAATGCCACTCTACCATTCAGCCCTGGTACACCCCAAGTCTAGTCTGGGGTGGCTGAAACTATGAGTCATGAGCCGGGTCCACAAGGTCTCCATGAAGTCTCAGAAGGGTGGGGGGGGAATCCTCCGTGCCCGTACCTCCTCGCACTATCAGCTATCAACCTAGCAGTAGTGGCAATATCCTACCAAGTAGTCCGGCCGTCCCGCACCATATAGGGCGAGTGGTACGTAAGGCTTCCTGGTGAATCTGAGTAGTAGTAAGTCCTTAGGGATGACCAAGCCAGAATGTTTTCATCAGGGTTTTCATTTACCGTGCCACCACAGCACCTCCACCCCGGGCTCCTCCCATCACAGGTTCACACCTAGGGCCACCTCATATACCATTTACCCACCACAGGTATCCATTCCAGGGGTGCCCAGGTAGTACCCCACGACAAGACTTGCCATAGGCTCGTCGTATACTCCAACTTGATCGACACAACCCTCACCCTCCACACACCCAAGTCACACACGCAGCACTCTCCACAAAGTCCAGATAACTCTAGTTTCCACCACGCATCAATATAGTATATATAAGCGTAGTAGAAATAATAAACAGTGAAATATAGCAGCGAGCGTGTGACTAGCCTAACAACAGGGTGAGTAGGGGTAAGGTTGCGTCAAGGTAAAGGCCATCAAGAAAGCATACTACCATGCAAGTCCTATCATAGTGTGATTATAACAATAAAGTAAAGCATAGCAGCTCTATATTAGCCATGCGTAATAGGTGCTACGAGATTGGGTGGGATGTGGCACCTTCAGTGTAGTCGTCTCCGTACTCCTCACGGTACTCTCGGTCCTCGTCCGTCTGGTTCTCCTCCGAGTCTGCAAACGATCGCATTATAGTCGCGTTAGCGACGTCTATAGAATAGCACAAAAAGCAATGAAAATTCAAAAGAGCCAAATGCACTCAAACATGGGTTCATTGCGTAGAGCTCGATTTTAGATGAATTTTGGTCCTGGTCTTGTATTTTTCTGAGTTCGTATGAATTAGTTATGAATTTCCGAAGTTTCAATCATTTCTGAAAATGGGAAAAGGCTGAATTAATATCATGCTGACACGTGTCACGCTCCTGTTGGTCCACGTGGCTTGCTGACGTCAGCATGATGTCATCATCTCGGTTTTGGTACTAATAGGTGGGTCCAGAGATGCCGACGTCAGCAGCCGACGTCATCGTGACATCATCATGACGTCACCCCGGCTGTGTTTGGCACTGACAGGTGGGACCCGCATGACGTTATCATGACATCAGCATGACATCATCCACTGACGAGTGGGTCTAGAGTCTCTATGTCATTGACATGTGGGCCCGATCAACAGTCAACGCTGACCGATCAACGGTCAACCGGTTTAGGTCTCGACTGGGCCTTGGCGGGCCTGGACAGGGCTGGATTTGGGCGGGGCTCAGCCACCACGTGTCATGCGTCAGTGCGGCCACGTCACGACCTTGGGCCTCTACTGGGCTCTGGTCTACCGATCCGGGGTATGGTGGACTGCGCGGTGGTGGTTCATGGACCGCAGACACGGTCTACGTAGTCCAGGTCCACCTCTCCTTCTCCTCCGTTTGGTTCACTAGGACCGGGTGCACGCGTGCGTGAACAAGGCGGGGAGAATTCCCCCTCGTCCCCGATGCTCCCGCCGGCGGTGAGCTCACCGGCGAGCCCCTCCAGCGGCGCGGGTGTGCAATTAAGGTGAGCCGAAGCTTGGCCCCACCATGGCGGGTGCCTCGGTGAAGTTAACGTGGTGGCCGGGCGGCTCCAGTTGGTTGGCCGCGGTGGCGGCGGTTCTCGTACACTGGCGAGCGGCGGAGTGGTGGCTGTGGTGGCAGTACCGAAGATTGGTGGTGCGCATGACCTCCCCGACGCTGCTACGGCCATGGCGAGCAGGTCGAAGGGGCTCCGGGAGCTCTCAACGCCTCCAGCCACGGTGACGGCGGGCTTGGTCATGGCGGCGCTCCGGTGATAGTGCCGCGTGGTCGAAAATAGGGCTACGGCGATCTTCTTGCTCACTAAGCCTGTGCGCGGCATGTCCCGCGGAACGGCGGAGCTTGGCGTGATGTTAACGGCGGCGTGTCCGTGGTGGGGTGGCCAAGGCGGCCTCGCCATGGCCATGCTCTAGGCCATGGTGAGCGTGCTTGAGCGTGTCTGTGTGCGTGCCCCGCGTGCGTGTGTCCAGTGGTCGTGTCTTCGAGCAGCGCGTGCGTGCGCGTCGACCAGTGTGTGTGAGCGTGGGTGCTTGTGTGCGCGAAGAGAGTGGCGACGTGCGGTGTGGATGGCCCGATGTCGACATGGCGTTTGTAAGCTCGTGCTCCGACGTGGTCCGTTCATGGCGTCCGAGAGGCTAGGAGTGGTCTCAGCGAAGTGTGCTCACCGTGGGGAGTTTGAAGGGGTGGCGGCGCCGTGTAGTGGTGGCCGTGCAGCTCCGGAAGCAGTAAGGTGCGGCGTCGCTCGCTCTAGCTCCGGTGAGCTCCTCCCCGCAGTGGCTTCCTTCTCCTCCTTGCTTCTTCCTCCTCCCTCTCTCTCGGCTTGATGCAGTGTGGTGCTGTGCCACCAGCGGCGACGGCGAACGGGTTGAGGGTTAGGCTCAAGGGTGTTGGCTTTTATAGCCAAGCTCCAAGGGCTCCAATGGCGGACAGCGATTGGGCAGTGGTGATGCGTGCGGCGCATCTGACGGCCCGCGTGCGGTAGCGTAGGAGCGGCGCAAGGGGGGAACAGGGTCATGCTTCTTGCGTGACCCCCTGGCCCGTGCCTACCATGCTGGTCGGGGCTCGGTCGGGAGGAGAGACTGGCGTGGGGAGGAAGAAGGCCCTGTTGCTGGGGTGGCTGACGCGTGGGGTCCGTTTGGCAGCGGGTGTGGCTCAGGCGCGTCGCGACGCGGTGAAGCGGTACGGGCTGGCAGGTGGGACCCCGCGGTCAGCGTCTGCGCGTGCGCGGGTGGTGAGGCGAAGCTGGGCCGGCTTCGTGGGCCACGTGCGCGAGTGGGAGGGTAGGCGGGCTGGCTGGGCTAGCTGGGCCGGTCGAGGCAGGCTGGGCTGAGCTGCTGCCTTCCTCTTTTCTTTTCCATTCTCTTTTTCTTTTGTTTTTCTTTTCTTTATTTGCTTCAAATTGATTTGGAGTTTGAACCATATGGCTTCACACACTTATACATGGTATATGTAACTTGTCCAAGGGTTTGAATGGTGGCCTAGACTCATCCCATATATTTGGGATTTATTGGCTATTTTTGCTATACCGAATTTAGTTATAGTTTTCTATTTTATGTATTTTATCCTTTGAGTTGAGTATTAATTGTTTGAAGATTTATTAATTATTAAAGGAGTTAGTCAAGCATCACATAAAGCAATGAAAATCCAAATCACATGTTACAATAATAATTATGCATGCAAGGTTTTACGTGTTGGGGATTTAAACACTCATATATGACCTGTGTCATGATATGGTTATGAAAATGACTACTTAGGTTATACTTACATGTAATACTTAGGGTTGGCTCCTACACATGGCACTCAACATTGCATGGGGTTTAAACAAAAAAATTTCAATTGGGATTTTTGGTGTGTGGATTTTTGGGTTGTTATAGTCCTACCCCCTTAATAGAATCTCGTCCCCGAGATTAAAGCGTAACATACCCTTCGAAGAGATAAGGATATTGTAGCCGGAGGTCAGACTCTTTCTCCCATGTTGCTTCTCTCTCAGTGTGATTGCTCCATTGGACCTTGCACATAGGAATAGTTTTGCTTCGGGTTTCTTTGGTGTCTCTACCCAAAATACGGATAGGATGTTCTTTGTACTCAAGAGTGTCTTGAATGTCAAGTGTATCAGTTGGAACTACTTCATCAGGCACTCTCAAACACTTGCGTAGCTGTGAGACATGAAATACGGGATGTACACCCGCCAATTCCTCAGGTAGCTCGAGTTTGTAGGCGAGCTTTCCAATCCTCTTGCAAATCTTGTATGGGCTAACAAATCTAGGGGCAAGCTTTCCTTTCACATGGAATCTGACAGTTCCGCGTAGCGGGGATACCTTGAGATAGATGAAATCTCCCACATTGTACTCAAGTTCTCTTCTTCTTTTGTCAGCATAGCTCTTGTATCGACTTTGAGCAATTCTCAAATTCTCCTTTACTTGAGCAACTCCTTCTTCGGCATCTTGAATCTTAGCGGAGTCAAAGAACGATCTTTCTCCTAGTTGGGACCACATCAAAGGTGTCTTACAAGGTCTGCCATACAGAGCTTCGAACGGCGACATCTTGATGCTGGCTTGGTAACTGTTGTTGTAAGAGAACTCTGCATAGGGTAGGCATTTCTCCCAATCAGAGCCATAATTTAGTACACTAGCGCAGAGCATGTCTTCTAAGATCTAATTTACTCATTCAGTCTGTCCATCTGTCTGTGGGTGATAAGCGGTACTGAAATCAAGTTTGGTTCCGATGGACTTATGCAGAGCTTCCCAGAATCGGGACATGAACTGAGGACCATGATCAGATACAATATTAGAGGGAGCTCCATGCAGTCTGACGATATGCTCAACATATAGATCTACTAACTTTTCGGCATCGGTCTTGGTCTTAACGGGTACAAAGTGAACAACCTTGGTCAAACGATCTACAATCACCCAAATGGAAACATTGCCTTTCTGTGAACGGGGCAACCCGACTATGAAATCCATGGATATGCTCTCCCATTTCCACTTGGGAACATCAAGAGGCTTCAGCAATCCTACAGGCCTTTGATGTTCAGCCTTGACTCTATTATAGGTGTCACATCGTGCCACATGTCCCGCAATATCCGTCTTCATGCCTTTCCACCAAAAGTGTTTCTTCAAGTCTTGATACATCTTTGAACCTCCAGGGTGAATACAGTACTTAGAATCACGAGCTTCTGACAGAATTTCCTCTCGTAGTGTTGGATCGGAAGGGACACAGATTCTGTCCTTGAACCAGATGGTTCCTTGTTCATCTTCATGGTGGTTGGTCTTATAGCCTAGTTTCATCAGACCACGGCGATATTCGATCTCTTCACATTTTTTCTGAGCTTGACGGATGCGATCTGTGAGATCATACTATATGCGGAGCTCATTCAACAAGCCATGCAGTAGTATCTCAAGTTGGAAATCATCAATCTCTTCCTTGAGCTTAGGTGGTACGGATTCAATGATCAAAGTGTGATAGTAACTCTTGCGACTGAGAGCATCTGCGACTACATTAGCTTTTCCCAGATGATAGTGAATTTCTAGGTCATAGTCCTTGATCAACTCTAGCCATCGGCGTTGTCTCATATTCAGATCTTCCTGAGTGAAAAAGTACTTCAAGCTTTTGTGATCGGTATAGATATCACACTTGTTGCCTATCAAGTAGTGCATCCAGATCTTCAATGCATGTACAACTGCTGCTAACTCAAGATCATGAGTGGGGTAACGGTTCTCGTGTTCTCTTAACTATCAAGAAGCATAAGCTATCACTTTCCCACCTTGCATCAATACACAGCCAAGTCTTTGATGGGATGCATCACAGTAGACCACGAAATCTTTACTTATATCAGGCAATGCTAGCACAGGAGTTGTGGTAAGCCTCTATTTTAATTCTTGGAAGCTTCGCTCGCACTCGAGCATCCATTCAAACTCCTTGGTCTTCTTTAGAAGGTTGGTCATCGAACAGGCTATCTTGGAGAAGTTTTCGATGAATCGGCGATAATATCCAGCCAATCCCAAGAAACTTCTGATTTTTGTCACATTACGGGGTTGATCCCACTCTTTCACAGCTTCAATCTTGGCTGGGTCAATTGCGACACCTTCAGCTAATAGTACATGTCCTAGGAAGGCAACCTTCTGTAGCCAAAATTCGCATTTACTGAACTTTGCGTAGAGCTGATGTTGGGCTAGTTTCTCAAGCACAGTTCTCAGATGATGTTCATGTTCTTCAGCGGTGGGTGAATAGACAAGGATGTCATCAATGAATACTACCACGAACTTATCCAGTTCATTCATGAAAACCTTATTCATCATGTTCATGAAGTATGCGGGAGCATTTGTGAGTCCAAAGGACACCACAGTGAACTCAAACTGCCCATACCTAGTCACGAAAGCTGTCTTTGGGATGTCACTCTCTCGAATCTTCATTTGATGATAGCTAGATCTGAGATCAATCTTGGAGAAATACTTGGCACCTCTGAGCTAGTCAAGCAGATCATCAATTCTTGGCAGAGGGTACTTGTTCTTGATGGTGACTGCGTTCAAGTTCCGGTAATCAATGCACATTCTCATTGAGCCATCCTTCTTCTTAACAAACAGAATAGGGGATCCCTACGGTGAAGCATTGGGTCTGATATATCCCTTCGAGATGAGCTCATCAAGCTGTTTCTTGAGCTCGGCCAGTTCGTCAACTGACATGCGATAGGGTCTCTTGGCAATGGGTCCTGTTCCCGGCAAAAGATCAATGATGAACTCTACATCATGGTCTGGTGGTATACCCGGTAATTCTTTAGGGAATACATCGGGATAGTCTCTGACCATAGGCACATCATGGACTGTCCTCTCCTCCTTTTGTGATTCTGAACTCGCTTTAAGGGCACATAGGATAGAGGTGGACTTTCTAGACTGAGGTTCACACCTAATAACTTGGCCTGATGAGTGGGTCACTTGGACGTATCTAGGTGAACATGATTTGATACCTCGGTGAATGGTTAGCCAATCCATACCCAAGATGACATCTAGGCTCATGGAAGGTAACAGGGTTAGGTCGGCTTTAAAGATAAGACCCTCAATGGTAAGACTCACTCCCTTACAGATGTGGGTGCACTTTAGGTCTTCTAAAGGTGAGCTGGTGATGATAAGCTTTTCACATGGGGTTACAGGCAGGTCATGCTCTCGTGCAAACTTGGATGATATGTAAGAACAAGTTGCTCTAGATTCAAATAGAATTGATGTAGTATTACCATTAACTAAAAACATACCGTACACAACATCAGGGGCAGCCTATGCTTCCTCGGCGTCTAAATGGTTGAGACGTCCACGAGTAGCAGATCCCTTGAACTGAGACTTCTGAGCGGCTGAGTTCTGTGGGCATTCAGCAGCTTTGTGACCCGGTTGGCCACAAGCAAAGTAGGTGAAAGGCGCACCACTTGTAGGGGTTGGCGCGGGTGCCTTCCAGTTTCCAGTGCTTGGTGCAGAGCGGTTCTGTGCTGGGCGTTCATTCACAGAGCGGGAACGGTTGAAACGGTCCTGAGTGTTGCGGTCCTGAGCATAACGGTCCTGAGTGTAATGATCCTGAGCAGGGCGGGAGTATTTGGTGGTGTAGCCTCCACCACCCCTACTCGATCTAGGGTTGTCATCCCTGTTGTGGCGTGAGCGTTCCCTGGATGGTGCATCTCTGTAGAACCTCTTGCGATCACGGCCATGGAAGGACTCCTCAGGCTTACGCTTCCTCTCCCTGTACTCCTCTCTAGCTTCAGCATAGTCCTTCTCAATCTGGATGCAGCGATCCACCAGAGCACGCATCGTGCTACTCTCAATACCGCCAAACTTTAGCTTGATGTGCGGGTTAAGTCCCTTGTGGTAATAGTACAGCTTCTCCTTCTCATAGTTCACAACATAGGAAGGTGCATAGCGTAGAAGGTTGGTGAAATGAGTAGTGTACTCAGTCAACCTATCCTTTCCCATCTTGATGTTGCGGAACTCCTCGGCTTTGGCCTCCATGATACCCTTGGGAATGTGATACTAAGTGAATGCTTCGGCAAACTCATCTCACGAGATGTTGGCAAGGTCCTCATGGGAATCACTGAAACTGTCCCACCAGGCGTGTGCTGCACCTGTGAGCTGGTGTGTGGTAGCTCCAACACACTCATCATCGGTGAAGGTGGTGAGGTCGAGCTTCTTTTCCACCTCCTTGAGCCAGTCATCGGCTACAAGCGGGTCAGGGTCGGTGCCATCATAGGTAGGTGGCCTCAACTTTAGAAATCCCTCTAGCTTCCTTTGGAAATCATTCTGCTGACCTCCCTGGCGACGGTTTGGTCCGTCTACAAGAGCTGCAAGAAGCTGGGTCTGTTGTGCCATCACTTCTGCTAGGTTAGGTGGTGGTGAAATGTTCTCCTCAACAGGCGGCGGGGTATTCTCTAGGTTGAAGGGTATCCCTCCACATCCACGGCCATGGCCACGGCCACGGTTGTTGCCACCATGCCCCCCGTTTGGTTCAACTGGTTCGGGGGTGGGCGCACGTCCACAGTTCATTAGGCGAGCAGATCGGCGGTTCGGCATCTGCAACACGGATCGTAGGAATTTTAGTATTTATGCCATAAGTGCTTATAATTCAGTATGATTACATGATTTTTGACAATTTAAAGAAAAATATTTATACTATCCAACACTCATTACAAAGAAGCAATAAGATCCATAAGATGCAATAAGATCCAAAACATCCATTACATGGGTTTTATTACATAACATTATCTCTAGTAGCTACACTTGAAGACTCGCAAGAATCGTACTACGCATAGTGTCTCATATTACATCTCATAAGGGGTACATCATGGGGTACAACTTATGGAAGCCACTGACATGAATCATGACCACGCAGGGTCATCTACTCTAACTCGTACACCGCAGCTAGAATACGACTGTTCTCGATCTCGATCTCCTCGTTAGACTTGTGAAGTCGAGACACGTACTTCAAGGCCTTAGTGAGCTCCTCAGTAGGCTTGGCTCAAGGTAGGGTAGGGCAGGCGTCTAGGTTGAGGCGAGTCGGGGCTAACTCAAACTCCTCTATTCTAGGCTTCATCTTGCTACGAATCTCCTTGGGTAGCTGATCCCACATACCCTTCATCTCCCTGAGGCGCTTCTTGTCAGACTTCTACCAAGCCTGCCAAGTCCTCTCACACTTGTCCTGTAGGTACTTGTTCTGCCTGAGTGCCTTGATTAGGTGACCCTGGTTGCGAACGGCCTTCTTCCTGAACTCCTCTAGCTTCTGAGTCATGGTCTTGTTCTGAGATTGGATTTTCAGCATATCAATCCCCTTGGACCTCTCTCTGTCTCCTCTGCGGTTGAACTCGGCCCTCTTGTCGTCCAACTCTCTCTACAACTCCAAGACCTTGCTGTCGAGGTTGCAGTTCCTGTTGCCTAGGTTGGTTGCTTTGTCCTGTAAGTCAGCGACCTCGGCTCTGTGGACTTCTTCACGACGGTTGAGCTCGTCCTATAGTTTGGCAACTGTCTCGAGCAGACTAGCTCGCTCCTGTGCTCCCTGCGAGTCTCGCCCCTGGTACTCCCACAGAAGGGCCTGGTCCTGACGTCTCCTCTGCTCAAGCTGGGTTATGTACTTGTCCTGCTCTAGTAGGTGGATAGCCGAGACGCGAAGGCATCTGTCCTCCTCTGCAAAGATAACTTTGCCGGCTGCAAAACTCTGCTCGCTAGGGGTAAGGCTGAGGTCGAGGGCCTAGGGAAGTAGATGGAATTCTGTCGTCTTCAGGTGCTCATAGTGGTCCCTCATCACTCTGCGAAGTGCCTTGTGTGAGATAGCTCGCAGTCCCTCCTCAACTGTGTCCACTATAGTCAACTCGGTGAAAGCTAGGACAGAATGTAAGGTAGTGCTAGCTGGGAACTCGACTGAGATGACAACCGGTCCTTCGATTCCTCCTTCCTGAGCTGACTTCCCGGTGCAAGTGACCTTGACAAGCTCGTTAGGGACTCCTAACGTGACGAGAACTCGGCAGAGGGTCTGTGCAAAACCCCTAAGCTCACGTAGGTCGAAGGTAAGCTTGGCATGGTCCAAAGGTAGCGGTCCTAGAGGCGGCCATTCGACGTTCGTTGCCATCTGTATGTTTTAAGGAAACAGGTGTTAGCAGGTCAATAAATAGATAAGCCTTGCATAAAAGTAAATGCAGGGTCGGTATATAACCGAAAGACGGGTTGTTCACGTCCTATGCTATCGTCCATTTCTGAGGGTTTCGTCCTAGGGTCAAGTATGGCTCTGATACCAACTGAAACGACCTGATTTCCACGAAGGAAAATCCATAGAGTCGAAGTGTATTATGACCATTGAGATCATATTACCCAAATTCCAGTCGAATACCACATCCATACAACGATAATATCATAGTACAAATAGTGCAGAATTATATAGATTATTACATCGCCACCTTGGCGGAATCAAAAGTAGCATTCATTCAGAATAGCTTGAAGACAAGATCGCCAAACTCAAGCGTAGGAACGAACCCCTCAACCATCAAACTCCTCAGAGCTATACTCCTCAGTAGAACCTGTGTGCCAAAATTTATCGGTACGATTTGTACTGGCCACTCCCACCCTATGAGCATTGCTTTGTGGAAATTGGATGCAAGTTAGATATATTCAAAAAGGAACCTATAAGGCTGGGGTTTCCTATACTTTAACATATCAAGTATATATATATATAAATAGTTGGTCAAGTTTTAACACCATTCCCACACCCATTCCACCCCATTTCTGTCCAGAGCCAGGTTTCGATCCTGGGATCGATATACCACCATCTCCACATTATCACCACATCACCACCATACAATCGCTCAGTCGACAGGCCAACTCCCTCTCGGCATTGTCTCATAGCCCGTAGCCCCTGGCTACGACCGACACTCTCTCACGGGGGAAGAAGAGAAGGACTCATCTCACTATCTAGTTTAAGCGAAACCCATGCAAGGTCCATAACCGACAAGTCGACATATGTATCGATCGATCAACCATACACTCTGCAAAGGTTTTACATAACCACAAGATCCGCCTTCCTCGCTGACCGTCGTCAACTGGGCTGATTCTGGCCGCTTGCTAGCCTAGGATAATGCCACTCTACCATTCAGCCCTGGTACACCCCAAGTCTAGTCTGGGGTGGCTGAAATTGTGAGTCATGAGCCGGGTCCACAAGGTCTCCATGAAGTCTCGGAAGGGTGTGGGGGGATCCTCCGTGCCCGTACCTCCTCGCACTATCCGCTATCAACCTAGCAGTAGTGACAATATCCTACCAAGTAGTCGGGCCGTCCCGCACCATATAGGGCGAGTGGTACGTAAGGCTTCCTGGTGAATCTGAGTACTAGTAAGTCCTTAGGGATGACCAAGCCAGAATGTCTTCATCAGGGTTTCCATTTACCGTGCCACCACAGCACCTCCACCCCGGGCTGCTCCCATCACAGGTTCACACCTAGGGCCACCTCATATACCATTTACCCACCACAGGTATCCATTCCAGGGGTGCCCAGGTAGTACCCCATGACAAGACTTGCCCTAGGCTCATCGTATACTCCAACTTGGTCGACACAACCCTCACCCTCCACACACCCAAGTCACACACACAGCACTCTCCCCAAAGTCCAGATAACTCCAGTTTCCACCACGCATCAATATAGTATATATAAGCGTAGTAGAAATAATAAGCAGAGAAATATAGCAGCGAGCGTGTGACTAGCCTAACAGCAGGGTGAGCAGGGTAAGGTTGCGTCAAGGTAAAGGCCATCAAGAAAGCATACTACCATGCAAGTCCTATCATAGTGTGATTATAACAATAAAGTAAAGCAATAGCAGCCCTATATTAGCCATGCGTAATAGGTGCTACGAGATTGGGTGGGATGTGGCACCTTCAGTGTAGTCGTCTCCGTACTCCTCATGGTACTCTCGGTCCTCGTCCGTCTGGTTCTCCTCCGAGTCTGCAAATGATCGCATTATAGTCGCATTAGCGACGTCTATAGAATAGCACAAAAAGCAATGAAAATTCAAAAGAGCCAAATGCACTCAAACATGGGTTCATTACGTAGAGCTCGATTTTAGATGGATTTTGGTCCTAGTCTTGTATTTTTCTGAGTTCGTATGAATTAGTTATGAATTTCTGAAGTTTCAATCATTTCTGAAAATGGGAAAAGGCTGAATTAATATCGTGCTGACACGTGTCACGCTCCTGTTGGTCCACGTGGCTTGCTGACATCAGCATGACGTCATCATCTCGGTTTTAGTACTGACAGGTGGGTCCAGAGATGCCGACGTTAGCCGCTGACGTCATCTTGACATCATCATGATGTCACCCCCGCTGTGTTTGGCACTGATAGGTGGGACCCGCATGACGTTATCATGACATCAGCATGACATCATCCACTGACGAGTGGGTCCAGAGTCTCTATGTCATTGACATGTGGGCCCGATCAACAGTCAACGCTGACCGGTCAACGGTCAACTGGTTTGGGTCTCGACTGGGCCTTGGCGGGCCTGGACAGGGCTGGATTTGGGCCGGGCTCAGCCCGCCACGTGTCGTGCGTTGGTGCGGCCACGTCATGACCTTGGGCCTCTACTGGGCTCTGGTCCACCGATCCGGGGTATGGTGGACTGTGCGGTGTTGGTTCATGGACCGTAGACACGGTCTACGTAGTCCGGGTCCACCTCTCCTCCTCCGTTTGGTTCACCAGGATCGGGTGCATGCATGCGTGAACTAGGAGGGGAGAATTCCCCCTTGTCCCCGATGCTCCCGCCGGTGGTGAACTCACCGGTGAACCCCTCCAACGGCGCGGGTGTGCAATTAAGGTGAGAAGAAGCTTGGCCTCACCATGGCGGGTGCCTCGGTGAAGTTAACGTGGTGGCTGGGCGGCTCCAGTTGGCTGGCCGCGGTGGCGGCGGTTCTCGTACACCGGCGAGCGGCGAAGTGGTGGCTGTGGTGGCGGTACCGGAGATTGGTGGTGCGCACGACCTCCCCGACGCTGCTATGGCCATGGCGAGCAGGTCGAAGGGGCTCCGGGAGCTCTCAACGCCTCCGGCCACGGTGACGGCGGGCTTGGTCATGGCGGCGCTCCGGTGACAGAGCCGCATGGTCAAAAACAGGGCTACGGCGATCTTCTTGCTCACTAAGCCTGTGCGCGGCATGTCCTGCGGAACAGTGGAGCTTGGCGTGATGTTAACGGCGACGTGTCCACGGTGGGGTGGCCAAGGCGGCCTCGCCATGGCCGTGCTCTAGGCCATGGTGAGGGCGCCCGAGCATGTCTGTGTGCGTGCCCCACATGCGTGTGTCCAGTGGCCGTGTCTTCGAGCAGCACATGCATGCGCGTCGACCAGTGTGTGTGAGCGTGGGTGCTTGTGTGCGCGAAGAGAGTGGTGGCGTGTGGTGTGGACGGCCCGATGTCGACATGGCATTTGTAAGCTCGTGCTCCGGCGTGGTCCGTTCATGGCGTCCGAGAGGCTAGGAGTGGTCTCAGCGAAGTGTGCTCACCGTGGGGAGTTTGAAGGTGGTGGCGGTGCCATGTAGTGGTGGCCGTGCAGCTCCGAAAGCAGTCCGGTGCGGCGTCGCTCGCTCCGGCTCCGGCGAGCTCCTCCCAGCAGCGGCTTCCTTCTCCTCCTTGCTTCTTCCTCCTCCCTCTCTCTCGGCTTGACGCGGTGTGGTGCTGTGCCACCAGTGGTGATGGCGAACGGGCTGAGGGTTAGGCTCACGGGCGTTGGCTTTTATAGCCGAGCTCCAAGGGCTCCAATGGCGGACGGCGATCGGGCGGTGGTGATGCGTGCGGCGCATCCGACGGCCCACGTGCGGTAGCGTAGGTGCGGCGCAAGGGGGGAACAAGGTCATGCTTCTTGCGTGACCCCCTGGCCCATGCCTGCCACGCTGGTCGGGGCTCGGTCGGGAGGAGAGACTGGCGTGGAGAGGAAGAAGGCCATGTTGCTGGGGTGGCTGACGCATGGGGTCCGTTTGGCAGCGGGTGCGGCTCAGACGCGTCGCGACGCAGTGAAGCGGTACGGGCTGGCAGGTGGGACCCAGCGGTCAGCGTCTGCGCGTGCGTGGGTGGCGAGGCGAAGCTGGGCCGGCTTCGTGGGCCGCGTGCGTGAGTGGGAGGGCAGGCAGGCTGGCTAGGCTAGCGGGGCCGGTCGAGGCAGGCTGAGCTGAGCTGCTGCCTTCCTCTTTTCTTTTCCATTCTCTTTTTCTTTTGTTTTTCTTTTCTTTATTTGCTTCAAATTGATTTGGAGTTTGAACAATATGGCTTCACACACTTATACATGGCATATGTAACTTGTCCAAGGGTTTGAATGGTGGCCTAGACTCATCCCATATATTTGGGATTTATTGACTATTTTTGCTATACCGAAATTAGTTATAGTTTTCTATTTTATGTATTTTATCCTTTGAGTTGAGTATTAATTGTTTGAAGGTTTATTAATTATTAAAGGAGTTAGTCAAGCATCACATAAAGCAATGAAAATCCAAATCACATGTTACAATAATAATTATGCATGCAAGGTTTTACGTGTTGGGGATTTAAACACTCATATATGACTTGTGTCATGATATGGTTATGAAAATGACTACTTAGGTTATACTTACATGCAATACTTTGGGTTGGCTCCTACACATGACACTCAACATTGTATGGGGTTTAAACAAAAAAAATTCAATTGGGATTTTTGGTGTGTGGATTTTTGGGTTGTTACATTACTGTAATCTCGTAAATTCAAATAGTAATTATCGTAACTCAAAGTATCCACACTCAACCATGCATTTGGTAAATAATGGCTCTTGTTGTGAGCTCATTATCCTAAACACTACTGAATTTTTGTACCTACAATGATGATTGTTTGGTATAACAAGAATTTAGTTACATATTCGAAAGGATAAATGGAATCTATGAGTATGACATCAAGGCCATAGCAGGACCATTGTTAGTGAATTGCTATTTGCCAACTTCGTGTTGGGGTCAGGTAGATTTACACACTCTTGATTTGAGATTAACTGCATATTCCCCATATGCATTTAGTATGTGGGAATCCAAGAAGATTTCCTATTTGTGTACGATTGAGTACGTTGTATACGTACCAATCTCACCACCACAGCATACATTGATGGGTATAAACAGAAAACTAGGGATCAATGTGAGATTTCAATCTCCGTCGATTGTTAAGTATTTAGATATCTTATGGAGGATCTATTTACAACCCATATGCTGGTTTTATTTTGATAATGAGCATTTCCAGGCATTAGGGGGAGATTTGATGTACCATACATAATGCTAGGAAATTATTTGAAATGCATAAGGCATTTCAAGCTTAGGATTACGTATTAAATGTTGAGTTCAAAGAATTGTTGATTTGCATAATATTACAAATAAACTGTCAAATGCATTTACTGATTACTAAGGTGTCTTATAAACTTTTTAATCTGTTGCAAGTATATGCCAGAAAGAGTGGTGGTACCAAGTAAACCCACTCAACTCCCAACTGTAAATAAAAGGGGGATAAGTATGGCCATAAAGCAGGATTATTCATGCTAGCAATAGAAGGTTTCCTTCTAATAATAAGTAAATGCAAGTCAACCTATGGTTGGCGACACCTTGTGGGTACATATTGGTTATTACCTAGTGGATGGATGTCATCCACAAACCTAGCTCAGAGGTGCAACCTAAATGCTGATGCTAGGATATCGGGAAGCCCTAACTCTCGTTTAGAGAAGTCACGATGAGTCATTCAGGGTACTTTGAGTTTTGATAGATCGAAGAATTATATCATAGAAAGGCTACATGTGTTGACATGTACTTCTCTGAATAAACTGTATACAACATTCCAAGTCATCCAGTCAATAAGACCATGGTTGAGTGCTTTGCTCACTCTTATTGGAACTTGTTGAGTGATGTAATATATGTAGAGATAGTCTTGCTCACCAGAAAAGTGGTGTTTTGGGCTGTGATGCCAACACCTCATGGTACCTTTACTGTGGGTACAAAAGTGTTTTCGTCCTAGAATGGATTGAGAACGATGTGGTGGTTAGATCAAAGCAAGACTAGTAGCACAAGGGGTTTACGCAAAGCTCAGGGATTGATTTTCAATGTAAATTATTCTCTATAATAAGTTATAAATTTTTGATACTATCTTTTGATTAGCAGTACAAAAGCATTTATCGTTACAGTTGATAGTTGATAGATATAGTGATTGCATATATTTATATGATCACTTGATTTGGTGTATTTGTGAAGCTTCCAGGAAGGAGTTCACATACCCAACCCTCATACATAAAATCGCAACACATATTGTGTATTGCTTAAATCAATATATGGCTTAAAGCAGTTAAGTCAAATTTGGTACAATCAACTTTGTGTATTTCCTAAACTGAAGGGATACAAGATTGATTACACGTGGTGTTTATTTTAAAGTCCTTGATTGGATTTCATAGTGTTATATGATAGTCAATAATTTTGACATCATTTGTGATGAACACATGTTAATAGCATGTTGTAATCTAAAGACAGAGTTTGAGATGGAAGATACAGACTAAACAAAAAAATCATTTTGTGTTTATAATCCAAGCATCTTTTCTCAGGATTTTGTACAAAAAGCTATCTATACCCAGATCATATCGAGTGATTCAATATGAAGGTATCCTATGGTTGTTCTACCTCATGATAGAGGAAGATTATTTTATGCCATAGTGACTGAGATGAGATATTGGGACATATGGTCCATTATCTCTGTGCTATTTATGCGCTAATAAATCTTGCAAAAGTTCCCGGCCGGATATTATTTTTGCAATGATTTGCTATATAGTAGCAGCGCTACTCCTACCAAATGTTGGTGGATTGAAGTTAATAATATCTTTTGATATCTTAAATAGCACATGTGGTCCTGGTGTAATCCATGATCCGATTATGTGGATATAATGATTATGGTTATCTATAAGATCCCCAAATTCCATATCATTGAAATAGGCTTTACATGAATATGGAAAGACCATTTTATGATAGTCTTTAAATATACATTTAATGGTCAATTCCATTAATCATTCTGACATTGTATTGTACAAGTCTTCATATGAATGTGTATAGCTTGACAGGATGATATATCATATACTGAAGTTATGTGGTGTTGATTCTATGAATCAATAGTCATTATTTATAAAGGTAATACAACTTGTGTTGTGTAGATGGAGACAAGTTATACTTAATGTAATATTTTTGCACTAAAATGGTTCAGTTCCATAGGTAATATGGGCTTATGAACATTTGCAAACTAAGTCTTGTGATAATCACGCAGAGATATTCACAAAGTCTACCATACTCCACATTTCTTATGTGTTGAGTGCATTGATATGAATTTACTTCAAGGTTTGCTAGTATCAGGGGGAGAGTCTATCTGATTAATAACTTGTTACAATCATCATATTGCACTCTTTTCTTTGTATGAGTTTTTTCCTTTGGGTTTCTCATATAAAGTTTTTAATGAGGCAATATCAATACAAGATTATGTCATATCATCCAGTTTTTCCTATAGGGGTTTTTGGTGGATGATATTGGGACATAAGATGCATTGTACTATTTTCTTTATGTGAGTTTTCCATTTATGGTTTCTCATATAAAGTTTTTGATGAGGCAATGTCAACACAAAGATATATGCTATATCATCTAGTTTTCCCCACCGGGGTTTTTGGAAGATGATATTTGAAGCATATTGACCCTATGGTCAAGGTGTTTTTAGACTAAGGCTTTGGGTTTATCTCAAAGGGTCTAATAACATTGTGATTGTATATCATGGTATTTCTCCTTATTTTCCCACTAGGTTTTAAAGAGTTTTGCCGAGTATACCGGTATTACTTTGGTTTTTCCCATAGGGTTTTTCAAAGATTCATACAAATGCATAATAGATGAACAATAAAGACTACAAGGACCTAATTGATCAAGGGGGGGTGTTGAGAATTATTATTTAGTGCTCAATTAGGGATTATTCTAAGGGGTGTTTTTTTTACCCCTCTCTCTCTCTCTCTTTCACACTTGTAACCGCGCACATAGGCCCTGTATATATATGTACACACTGTTCATTAGGAATACAACCAGAGATCATTTGCATCCCTCTCGCTTGTCTCTCATTCTCTGCATTCTAACAGGGACGATAGATTATGGATGCCTTTACTAGGGCACTGGGCCAATAGGCCTATCTATAAGGAGCTACTACGTACGTAGGAAAGGGAATGAAGAGAGAGAAAATAACATCTTCAGATATGACGAGAGTCGATAGGCGTGTCTTTCTAGACTATGTGGGATCTACCCTTTCTTAAATTTTTTCAGTCTTTCTCCTCCTTTGCTCCAAGGCCATGGAGGCTATTGTTGCCTGCTATAGTAATATGACTCATCTTCAGGAATCGAAACTGCTACTGTTATTTGGCCTATGTTGATGCTTATGCTGATTTGTTGTGAGAGGAAAACATTGTTCTTTCGCTGAAAAGTACTACTGAAGTAGTTCAAACGAACAGGGCCTAGATGAGGAAGCACATGGCACGCTTGTCGACACGGCGGAGCAGAACTACAATTGCACTCCTGCGCAGCGGTGTGACAGAGCACGGGCGTGGCCACCGTTGTGACACAACATGAGCCATGAGGGAGATCTCCACCCATACCTCGGAGTGGAAGGTTTGCCGTGGGCGAGGAGGAGGCATGTCTGGCTAGCGAGGAGACGCGGCTGGCCGAGGAGGAAGCATGCCCATTGAGGAGGAGGAGGAGGCATGGCCATTGGGTGTGGAGGAGCAATCATCGCACGAGGATGATGCCGTGAAGATGGGCATAGGAAGAAGAAATAGGAAAGGTAAGGATAATATATATATATATAATGAATTGTGATGTGGGTCTTTAAACTTTCCTCCCTCTTCGCACTTGGGTTCATGAACTCTTTTTTGCTCATCTAGGTCCATGAACTATGCTTGCGTCCTAGCCACCATCCAAAGCAGGTCACATAGGACTATCATCTGTGTCTCAACCTTTGTGTGAGCAACTACCAAATTCATGGCTCACAAACGAACTCTGAAACGATGATAGGCTCAACTCATCTTGTATGTTACAATGTTCTTGTCTATAAGACATAAAGTACTCGCGACAAACCAGAGTGGCAACTTACCTCATAAATGACCACAACACAAAGGTTCATGGCATCATTGTGGCCTTCACCACACGTCTAACCATCCCTATTGTGATCTTGTGCCTTGGCGACGACTTATGGGCTGGTGCGTTCACATAACTTCTCCAACGCCTTCTTGTTGTAGATGCTCACAAACCAGTGGTAGCATGCTAGATAGAGTAGGCACCTTATTAGTTTTGTAGATTGGGAGGCGTGGTTTGAAAATCAAGACTTATATGTCAGTTGACATCATGTTTGTCTTTGCTTTCAAATGAGATATATCTCTATGCATGTACATATAGCATAGGTTTGGTTTAGGGACAAGGTGGTATGGATGGGATCATTCTTGTTTTTCTCTAGATGGGACCACCCTTGTTAGTGTTTGGATGAAAAGATCTTTATTTCTGTTTTGGCTGAGGTGATTGAGTGCAATAGAGGGATGGCAGTTTTAACATTCTTAGTTACACTATTGTGGGTGACATCTGTCATAGTAGGCCCTACTGGAGAGACTTTCAAGTACATCACCTTTCTCTCCTCTTTTTTTCCCCCTGCTACAACGTCGCTTGCCCTTGCCTGCATCGTCCGCATCCTATGTCAGTGCTTCGATCAACACTTACCGCCGCCCCAACCTTAGCCCTTGTTTGCACAAACACATGCCTCGCTTGCGCCAAAGTCGCCCTCATCAACCCACGTGTGGTGTGGGGAGCTCCAAATCTCCCGCATATCACCGTCGCCATTATCTACTGGAGCTTGAGGTCTCCTGTGCCATCGCATCCGCCCTAGACCCCACGTAACTCAGGCTCAAGGTTGTTGGTGTTAGACACACTCGTCGCTCGAGCCCAAGACAAGCTTGCCGGCGCTGCCCTCACTAGTGTCACCCGAAGTTCGTGTCTAAGCTTGGCGATGCTGCCCTCCCATGTCCTCTCCATGTCATCTGCAACTCGCACATCTCAAAGTCAGAGGACACAGCGTGAAGCAGGGATTATCCACTCGATTTGGAGGGATGAGCTCACCCTATACATTTTGCCATTATTCACACGGGGATGGATCCATCCACATCCTCTTGGACCAAACCCTATGCAAAATAGTATTGACCTATTTTGTCCTCGTTTGTCCCAACAACCAAACATATAGATAGTGGTCATATGTGGAGCTCCAAGGTTCTTACGATTGAATCCAAATAGAAATAGATGTGCACTTTGTCGAGTTTTTGTCCAAGGTTTTGATGCGAATCATGAAGAGGGGTTCTAGAAACGGATGGACAAAAAAACAATTTCTCCCTTTTCTGTTTGATTATAAGTGGATTGGAGCTCCAAGGCTATCCTTGTAGGATTTGTGTTTGAATCCGAATATTTGATGTGAATCCTGAAGGAGCCTTCAACCATTGACGGAGAAGAAACCTTTTTAGGTAGAGATAGAGACGGAAGTAAATATACAAAATATCACATAATTTTTTTGAATGATTATTAGTAATGAACTGGTTCTTTCTCACAAATTTAACATAGCTTATTACAAAACTATTATTAGAGCTATTTTTATCGATTATTATTTTTAAATAGTTTCAGCACCAGAAAAACTGCTCCATATAAAAAAATTGGGCTGCCAAACTACAAGAACGAAGGTCTGACCCACGTCCAACGCCCCAAGTCGGACGCTCCCTTCGCGCTACCACAGCCAATCAGAACGAAGGAAATTCCCACCCACGGATCGCCCCCCACGATCCGCGTGCCTCCCACCAAACGCAATTGCAACCATCCATCTGCCACAGATCCAACGCTCCAAACCGCCCTGCTCCTCCCGAAAACGAAACCCGCCGGCCGCCGCCGCCGAAAACACAAAATTTTCCCAGCCTCCCGCCCACCTGCAGCTTACATAAACACCTCCCCCCTCTCCACTCTGTACTCACTTCAATCCCCGAATCCTTTGCAACTTCGCGCCCTCCGCTCCCCGCTCCCGCAGCAAACCCTAGCCCCCGCTCCCGATGGCCCGCACGAAGCAGACGGCGAGGAAGTCCACCGGCGGCAAGGCGCCCCGCAAGCAGCTGGCGACCAAGGCGGCGCGCAAGTCGGCCCCAGCGACCGGCGGCGTGAAGAAGCCCCACCGCTTCCGCCCCGGCACCGTCGCGCTCCGCGAGATCCGCAAGTACCAGAAGAGCACGGAGCTGCTGATCCGCAAGCTCCCCTTCCAGCGGCTCGTGCGGGAGATCGCGCAGGACTTCAAGACCGACCTCCGCTTCCAGAGCTCCGCCGTCTCCGCGCTGCAGGAGGCCGCCGAGGCCTACCTCGTCGGGCTCTTCGAGGACACCAACCTCTGCGCCATCCACGCCAAGCGCGTCACCATCATGCCCAAGGACATCCAGCTTGCGCGTCGCATCCGTGGCGAGAGGGCCTAGAGGCTAGATGTCATGGTCCGTCGTCATTCGTAGTGCCTGCCTCATCTTCTGATATGTAGAGATGTGCTCTCTAGTAGCATGTGTTATGTCGTGGACTCGTGGTGTGGCATGGTGAGGTAGTGGTTTCCTTGTTTGTGATGTCCAGATGAGGTGTCTGATGTTGCTATCTCATTTTCACCAGCAATGGAAAAATTGGTTATCTTAACCTGTTTGTTTGGGCCTTTGTGCGTGTATTTAATTTCAGTGAATGCTCAGTATTTACAGGTTGAATCGTGTGTTGCTGGTTTTTGTTAATTTTTCAGTTTGGGGGTGTTGAATTTCAAGTTAATGTTAAAATTAGAGGTACTGGTTCTTGATATTGTAACTGTCAAGGTCATGAACTTCCAGCCATTAGGATGCCCTATTTGATGTAAATGGTCAAAAGGATCACATTTTCTCATTTGTGCCATGTTCAGAACTTTAGATGTGTAATGTTGGAGGTACTTTGTGGCTGCATGATCTTAAATTTGTGCTTTCAATGTTCATCCGTCTTTTTCAGCCGAAATAATGTTTTTCTTTTATAATAAATTAGTTGGAATAATATTCTGGTTTTTTTTCAGCGAAGGGACGGGGCCATTGGTTCATATTTGTGCCACAGCCTCTGATTTCAATTAACTTTCCCCTAATTTAACCATTCTGAGTATTCCTGTATCAGGCAGCCTATGTGAAATTGTTTCATATTTTTAGGCCAAGTGATTAATAGATTCTGTCAGGTTAAATCCATTTCAAATTGAAGCCACTGCTGATCTCAACAAACCTTGGTTGGCAGTCGGCAGTTCCTTTAGCTGCTGATCTGCTGTTTGTGCTTAAGGCTTCTTTGTAAGTGTGAGGAACGCCCTAGGCTCTGACTGTTTAAATACTGCAATTGCTTGTTGGAAATTATTCATGCAATTTGTGTTCCTTTCCGTTATGACATGATTTCTTTCTTAATTTATCTTTTTTTTAGAATTTCTTAATTTATCTTTGGATAGCTAAAATATCAAGAGCAAGATGCTAGCTGAGGCACTTGAACGTTGAGTGGACAGGAATGTGTGGAACCTCGTTTCGAAATAATGTTTCCGGTCCATTATGCACATAATGGCTATGTTTGTTTGTCTTATAATTCGTACTTTTTCAACTTGTTTTTTTAGAGCGCGTTTAGATATAAAGTTTTTTGGGTTTTGGCTACTGTAGCACTTTCGTTTGTATTTGGCAATTAGTGTCTAATAATGGACTAATTAGGTTCGAAAGTTTTGTCTCGCGATTTCTCACCCAACTGTGCAGTGAAGTGAATGGGGCCAATGTCTCACATCCTGGGACGTTCTTTATTTGCTTTGGAGGTTAAGTGTGTATTTTCCTTGCAGTGGCACGAAAGCATGTATGTCCTATGCAGCAATATATGTTAGAGTACTCCATTTAATCCTTCAATCATAAAATGAAGCTTTTATTCTTCGTTTATATATCAAATTCCATCAAAATGCACATAACCATCCCTTTGTCTGTTTAAGAAAGTGTCTAGTTTTACTCCTTTGATTTGCTTATGTGCCAAAGAATTTTTAGTTCAGCAAATAAGTTCAGAAAATCACATCATATTTGTAGACCAAGGCAGTACTTTTGTTCGGATCAGAAATATACATGATACGAATTAGATAACTCTGGATGAGTACGAAGGGACGAAAACGGCGACCAGAGGGGGTGGTGAATGGGAGGCTCAAATTTCTTCAGAAATATTCACCACTGTCCTAAAATCACCACCAAGAACAAGACACGGCAATCGTTCCCAAAATGAAAATACCCAAGCCAACCGGTGACAACCGGTGACAAGAGTAGCTAGATAGGTTCGTTGGAACGGTAGAAAGCAATGCAAATGACGGAACGAGAATCAGAACGCAAACACGGAAGATACCAACGAAACAGCTTGCTGGACCGGAAATTCCAAGAGCTAGAATCAGAAAATCAGTCTTCACAAGGCAACGCACAGCACAGGAAGGATATGCTGCTTCTGCACAAAAAGCTTGGCCGATTTGCCTGGATGGCCTCACCGATCAGCAGGCTTGGCCGAGCAGCCTTGCTGCTGCAACGCAACGCACACACCAGAGAGAGGTACAGATGGAGATAAGCTCTCAACCATGCATATTACTCTAATCAAAATGAAGTAATTTAACACTTCCAGTAAATAGCCAATGGTTGAGTTGATATTTCACGGATGCATCAAGGAAGCTTTTGACCAACCAAAATCAAGCACAGACCGTACATGCACAGCGACAAGGGGCTACTCTCCGACTTGCTCCAGAAAGGAAGCACGCACGGGAACGTTTGAGAAAATTCCTTGGTTGCCACTGTAACGTATAGCAATCCTTTAATTGCCATCCAAAAATACCTCTTTCCTTCGTTGCCATTCGTTTACGTTTCTGCTTCCCCTGGTTGCCATTCTGTCAAATTTCTAGATCACGGTGTCAAATTCCCTCTCCCCCACTCAATGACATGCGGGCCCACACGATCATCCCCTTCCTCCCACATCTTCTCACCTTCTCCTCCTTGTGTGGTGGCGGCTCAAAGCGACCGGAGTGGAGCTCATGCTGCGCTCCCTGCCGCGTTCACCGGCGAGGGCAGGGATGGCCCAGCCGGCCCAGCCGCAACCTAGAGCGTGATCTACGTGGGTGAAGGCCGGGCGGCACCGGCGGCGCTGGGAGCTCCTGTGGTCGACGGCGAGGCGCGGCCGCGGATCCGCCTCGCCGACTCCTCTTCTCCCCCACGCCCAACACCAGGGAGCCGCCGCCGCCGGTGGGAGTCAGGCAAGTGGCCGACGAAGGGCGGCGCAAGGCGCGAGGCCGTGGGGCCGCACAGAAGGGCGCGGAGCCGGTGGGGCCACGGCGGCCGGTGCGGCGGCTCTCGTGGAGACGCGGAGGCGCACGATTCTTCGGCGCGGGTGGCTGCAGCAGGGCGTGCGGGGACAACGGGAGTTGGCCAGCTACGGCCTGGCTTCTGCAGCGCCGGATCGCGCAGAGAGCGCAAGATCGCGCAGTCGGCGCGCGGGGCGATCGCCATGGTGGCTGGCCAGCCAGCGACACGCAAGGACGCGTGGAGGCGACGCCCGAGGGGAGGTACAAGCTGCAGAAGGGCGACGACGAGGCGGCATGCATCTTCCCACGAGCGAGCGTCTACGGACCCACGATGAGGACGCAGACGGTGGTGGCCGCGGCATCGACGGCGGTGGCCAAGGCCCCTGCAACCGCGGGGCATCGGACGTGGGTGAGGACACGGGCGGCGGCGGCCGCGACGTCGCCGACGGTGACTGTGGTGGCTCGGAGCAGCCTAGGCGGACTTACTGCGGCCAAGGGGCTTTTCTAGCGCATTGCCATGCTGGCTCGCCGCAGCTGTGGGCAGATCCCGATGCGTGTGCGGGAGTTCGGCGAGCCCTTTGCCGCCCTCGTTGTCAGGAGCCTCCACGCGGCACCGAACGTGATGCCGCGGGCGCAGATTTCCCTGCCGTCGGCTCTGATTCGTGAGGGGTCGGGGACTAACGGTGGTGCCTACAACCGATTGACTGGGTAGTTGACGTCGTTACGTATGAATGGACGGGAATGGCAACCAAGGGAAGAAAAAATCTAAATGGATGGCAATCAAGGGATAATATATTTTTGGATGGTAATGAAGGGATGGTTATAGTTTTAAGTGGCAACGAAGGAATTTTCTCAACGTGCAAAGCTACTCACGGCCTGGATGAACGCAAGCAGACAAGAGACGGACTAGGCAGCAGCGCGGGTATGCACACGCTCGCCCAAGGACGCTCAACAAACACAGAGAGCAGAGGCGAATGAACAGAAAAGGAGACGGCCACAAAATCGACAAAAACTCGATCAAATCAAAGCGATCCGTTCACAAAATTTGCACAGATGAAATTCAACTAGGAACAAACCAATCCCCAAGAAGTCATCGACTGGGATTGACTCAAACTCCGGAAAAATCAGATCGTAGCAAAGAACGTAAATGAGGAAAAACGAACAACACACCAGCCCGAAAATCAAAGACACAAGTGATGAATCCTAGAGGATAAGAGGAGGATTCGTGTCTCCATTCCCACATAAATTGTAGGTTCACAAACTCAGATTACATGAACACGAGATGAATCATCCGAGAACCTCTAAAGCAAAACCTAGAGAGAGTGTTCCGTGAAATAAAAAAGCTGAAGAGGTGAGGGCTCTTGGGGCAGCCCTCTTCCTTCTTACTAAGGCTATTACACATTCCTAAGATGTCCCTAGATATTTTGAGCTGAATCACTGGACTCCGAGGGCGTTATGCTCCAACCTGAGATAGAAGCATCCGACGCCCACACGCCTTTCATGAGATAGCTTCACCTCGACGCGAACTCCTCGATGACTCCACGTGCCGCCTCCGATTCCCACCGGAGCTGCACCCGGATTTTGAGGCCCAAATCCGGAAACCATCCATCAATGGTTTTGAGGCTCAACTCACCAAACCGCTCGCAAGTAGCGTACTCCATACGCGTCCCCCGCCACTCAACGCGTGTCACCGCCGTCCTCGACCGCTAAGTCTTCCAGAGCCTCTGCTCGACTTGCTCGACCGCCGTTTTGACTCGGTCAACACGGTCACTCCCATGTACACTTGCACTTGTCGATGTCCCCAGATGTCAGCCATCGTGACTGGTCACCCGGCCTCTTGATCCCTCGGTCCAAGCCTCACGTCCGTCCTTCACCACTCCTAGTCCATCGACACGGCACGTCCCTACTTAACCTTCACCTCGCTGTCGACCACCGCCTCCGAGCTCCACACCTGCGTACCATGAGCCAAGAGACATGTCGCACAACCCAACTCACGCCATGGTTAGTTCACAAACTCAATCCAAGACGTGAATCATGTTGACAATCACTCATTACAAAATGAACCACAAGAGCACATATCAACCTTGTGTTCGCAATCTCCCCCTTGATAAGTGCATTGTCAACACCAACACATGAACAATTGAGCAAAAGAAAATAGAAGAAGAAAGGAAAAACAAGGAACTCAACCAAATGACCAAAAGCCAAGAAAAGCCAAAAATAGGGTCATTTGAAATGAGCAAAGAGCAAAGCTTGGTCCCTAAAAACATGGACAACGGCTCGATGCAACCAAGCAAAACACAGCTAGCCCTCAAGAAGAGGCAACATGCTCAACACCACTAGCAAAGCTCAAAACACCTAAAATCTGCTAGACATTCCAGAGCAGGCAAAAGCACAACACAACTAGCAAAGGCAGCTCAAAAGCAACTCAAAGTGCAACTTCCCCTGAACAGATGCAATCTCCCCAATGAATGCATACACTCAACACTAGGTGGATTTGGAGTGAAAAGCACATTCCCCCCCTTGGAATTATCTCTCCCCTTTGTGTGTGGATCACATTCTCCCCCTTATTGACACATGCACACATCAAGCTAAAACAAGCTCACAACAAGCACTAAAAACTGCAACTCCCCCTCAAAAGATGCCATGGATGCAAAGGGATACAGAAATGCAGAAGCTTCAGGAGTATAGCAATCAGAGTGAAAAGATGCTCAAACTGGTGTTGTTATGTGTGTAGCAACAAATACAAGTGCTAGCAAATGCTCAAACAGATCAAGTGAAACGAAATATGACAGTTAAGCAACTTTGAGCAGTTTTAAGCAATTCAAAATGGGATTCACCACTGAAAGTAGCACATAGCATATATAAGCAGGAAACCAACCTAGTGCTAACAAGTGTATACAAGGTGAACTATCCCAGCAGCGATCACACATCATGTCAAAGATGAACCTCAAACTTGTGTTGTCATCAAATTTAATTTTATAGGAGTTTGCAGCTTAACACAAGAATTAGTCAAAACATGTGTGTGCGAGAGGTTATCGATATTGTCAGGCCTAACTTAGCAACCATGCCAAGCCTATGTCATAGACAATCAGAAGCTTAAGACAATGGTTTTGGCATCCACTACAAGGCTCAAGTTCATCCATATGTGCAATTGGAAGCCGTCTCGATACCTTGATGTAGGATAGTATAGACCCATCTTGATCTTTTCTCATCACTTGACTTGGATTTCAAATTTTAGCACAAGATTATTAGGACTTGTCCAAGCAAGTGTATGACTCAAAACATGAGACATAGCAACCTAGCATATAAGTGATAGTAACGGGGATCTCAACATATCCTACACATGCTAGTTGCCAATCTCAGTGGTGAACAAATTTTCAAGTTTCAACAGGTATTAATCATGTTCACAATGTATAAAGCAATCTTAGCTCATAAAATGTATCAAGCGATCAAAGAGAGCCTAAGCTACAAGCACGATCAAGTATGCACAGAACATACCAAGGAGAGCATATTTTCATTCTAACAGCTGTAATCATGAAGCTCAAAGATGCTCTATCATACATGATGCTATGCAATGCAAAGATGACACAATAGCCAAAACAAAAAGCTAAGCTACAAAGAAAGGCCAAAAACTATTATACAACATCTAAAAATTTCCCTCCTCTAAAAAGGGAAACAGACACCCAGCTCCCCTCACAAGCGTGCAAACTGGGCTTGGTCAAGGGGTTTGGTTAGGATATCGGCAAGCTGGTTTTAGGTGTCAATATGGCGTAGGTCTATGTCTCCTTTCTCATAATGATCGCATAGAAAGTGAAAGCGCACATCAATGTGTTTGGTTTTGGAGTGGAGAACTGGATTTTTGGCTACACTTATGACACTGGTGCTGTCACAAAGCAAGGGCACTCGCCTGAACTCTAAGCCATAATCTCTCAAGGTAGCAATCAGCGATAGCAGTTGGGAGCAGCAAGCAGCGGTAGCAACATACTCGGCTTCTGTGGTGGATTGGGCAACGCTGAATTACTTGCGAGAGGACCAAGAAACCCAGGAAGATCCAAGAAATTGACAAGTCCCCAACGTGGACTTTCTTTTTATACGATAGCCAGCAAAATCCACTTCAGAATAACCGCAAAGAGAAAGCGAAGAAGAAGCAGAATACCAAAGCCCAAACTCAGGAGTGAATCAAAGGTACCTCATGATCCGATTGACGGCTTGACGATGAGATGTGTGCGGTGAAGACTAAAAGCGCGCACACAAACACATCGTGAACTGGATGTCTAGTCTCGTCGACGTCAGGTATAGCAAAGCCTCGATCATGTTGCGGTACTCCTTCTGGTCCACGGCTTCTTCTTCCTCATCAGCGTCCAGGGACATCGTCGTTGACATGGGCGTCGAAAGAGGCTTGGCCTCACCCATATCGAACTTCTTTAGTACATTCTTGGTGTACTTGCCTTGGTGCACGAATGTCCCTTCTCGGGTTTGCTTGATTTGCAACCCAAGAAAGAAGGTCAACTCTCCCATCATGCTCATCTCAAATTCCCTGCTCATAATTTCTCCAAACTTGGCAACAAGTGCATGAGAAGAGCCACAAAAAATGATATCATCCACATAAATCTAAACCAAAAGAGTGTCAGTGCCTTGCTTGAGGAGAAACAAAGTTTTATCAACAGAACCCATTTTAAAACCCTTTTCGAGCAAGAAGGTTTTCAAACGCTCATACCAGGCTCTCGGGGCTTGTTTTAAACCATACAAAGCTTTGTTGAGTTTAAAAACATGGTTAGGAAACTTTGTGCTCAACAACACCGTTTTGCTAAGGAACATAAGGTGAGGAAAACTAGTGTTCAAGACCCAAAGAAGCACAGAAAGTTTTAAACCGAGTGTTCTTGAATTCAGTGCTATTGCCACTGCGCATAGCTCTCATGGCATTCTTAGGCAACTCAGTTTGCAACCGAAGAATCAAGTCTCGAACCAAAGAGAATGCCTCATCCTTAGTCTCCATGAAAAACACCCAAGAATACCTCGAAAAGTCGTCCACGATCACTAGAACGCACCATTTTCCACCCTCTGACCGGACCAGAGCTGGACCAACTGTGTCCATATGAAGAAGCTCGCATGTCCATTTGTCACACCTAGCCACATAAGCGGCTATCTCTTTCTTCATTTTGGTCCACCAAAATCGAGACTTCAAATCATGATACATTTTACTACTGCCAGGATGAATAGATAATTTAGAGAAATGGGCTTCGGATATGATTTGATTTCTAAGCTCTCTATCCTTCGGAACTACCAACCTATCCTTGAACCATAACACGCCTTCCTCATCAACTCGAAAATGTTTGGTTTCTTGCTCTTTCATCTTGCGCTTGATGTGAAACACACCTGCGTCTGTCTTCTATAGTTCGATTATTTGACTCTGTAGAGTACAACTGACAGTGATGTTGTGAAGGACTGCAGGATGAAGGAGCTTCGACAAATGGACATCACTCTCAATCAATGAGTGGCAATGAGACTTCCTGCTTAAGGCATCCGCTACGTCGGGGTGGGATTTTGGCCAACCACAACGCCTTTCAAAGGGAGCAAGCACTACAAGAACAGCTTAAAGAGCTTCAGGTTGAGCATCATCAACTGCACAACAGTCTATTTCCTATTCCTCGCCCCATACCAAGGTATCCAAATGTGGGTGGACCTCAAGTGATTGAGGCCGATGAGGAAGAAGAGGACGTGCAGATGGTTGACAATGCAGCTGAGCCGGCAGATGAAGAAGAAGAGGAAGACCCAGAAGAAGTCCAAGGTGTCTCCGATGTGGACAGCGATCACTTTGACGAGTAGTTCGTTAACAAGTCCCACTAGTTTAGCTTTTGCAGTCATTGATGTAATGAACTTAAGTACGAAGACTGATGTTGGATGTACCTTTTTAAATTCGAACTCGGCATGTAATGTACTTTAATTCGCTCCCTTCGGGATGCGTATCGTAATGGTTAAGTTTAAAACTTGTCATGTTGGAATGCACTGCGTATGGCGCTAGTAGTCTACTTGATGATGTGGTGAGTGGAGAATGAATTATTGCCTCTGTTTATTGTATGAAGTTTTCATTCTCGTTAGTAAATTCAGTTTGGCACATTTACATTGTTCCTCTCCAATGTGCTGACATCATCAATAATTACTGGTTGCGCATTGTGCAGATGCCTCGTACTCGTTCCACCGGTGCGGGTGGTGATGATGATGATCTTCCACCGCCACCACCACCCACACCAACAGAATTGATAGCAATGCTTGCGGAAGGACAGCGCACTATGGTCGAGGCCCTCCGTACGATTGCGAATCGGGATGGTCGTGGTCCACGCCAAGGACCGGAACCAAATCAATATAGTGATTTCAAGGATTTCTTGACACGAAACCCTCGATCTTCAAGGAGGCTGAGGAGCCTCTACAAGCTGATGAGTGGTTGAATACTCTCGAAAGCGAAGTTCCGTCTCGCTCCGCTTGACTGAGGTGTGAAGACTGAGTACGCATCTCACCAACTACATGGGCCAGCTAGCATTTGGTGGAGTCATCATCGGTCCACTATGCCCGCTAATGCCCAAATCACTTGGGATCGAGTTCAAGTCTGCTTTGGGAAATTACATTCCTCCTAGTCTCATGGCGATCAAGCATACAGAGTTCATGAAGTGACCCAGGGAACAAGAGCCTGAATGAATACCGCAAGCTTTCAACAACCTTGCAAGGTATGCTACCGAGTTTGTGGACACCAATGCCAAGAAGATTGCTAGCTTCAAGCGGGGACTTAGCCCCAAATTGATGAAGACCATGGGAAATTGCAAGTGTGCTCATTTTAATGAGTTTGTGAGTGATGCTTTATCGCAAGAGAACAACAATGCTGTGTATGCTGCTTCAAAAAGTCGTAAGAGGGCCTATGAGGTGGGTGCCTCACAATCCAAGGCTCCCGTCACATAGAGGGCTCCATTCCATCCTCCAGCGCCAGCCGCTAAGTTTCGCCCACCGCAGAAGAAGAATCCCGCCAAGACTGGGTTTCGCAAGGCATTTATAGTTGCTCTTCCCAAGGGCACTACCAATCGAGGCGCCTCGTGGCTCCTCCAAGCAACATGCCATGTTGGAACTGCAACAAGACAGAGCCCATCGGGCAAGGGAATGCCGTTACCCTAAGAAGAATAACTACCAAGGTGGCCGTCGTAGCGCGTGTGAACCACACTAATATTACTAAGATTCCTTTAGGAGAGGTAGTGATCATTGGTAAGTTTCTATTGATCAGCACCCCATAGTTGTACTATTTGATTCAGGTGCTTCACATTCCTTTATTAGTCCAGCATTTGCATCCAAGTTTATGCAGAAAACATATACTGTTGAGGGTGAGGGTTATTGTATTAGGGCTGCCAGTGGTATTATCCCAACCAAGCTGGTAGTTGGGAACGTATAGTTTGAGATAGAGGGGTGAAGTTATTAGGTTGATATGGTAGTTTTACCGGGGCTAGGTATCGATGTGATATTGGGAATGAACTGGATGAGCCGTCATGGAGTGCTTATTGATACATCGACTAGGGTAGTCATGCTCAGAGATTCTGGTAATCAGGAGGGTTTTCTAGTACAGTTACCCCGAGACATTAATCTTTCTTGCATGACCAATGTGGTGCAAGCAAAGTCTCTGGCAGATATCCCTGTCATGTGTGACTTTCTGGATGTTTTTTTTCTGATGATTTGCCTGGATTGCCCCCGGATCGGAAAGTGGAGTTCAAGATAGAGTTGCTTCCTAGCACAGCTCCTATCTCTAGAAGGCCATATAGAATGCCTCCCAATGAACTAGCTGAACTTAAGACCCAATTGAATGAACTTCTAAAGAAAGGCCTTATCCGTCCTAGTTCATCTCCTTGGGGGTGCCCAGCTATCTTTGTGAAGAAGAAGGATCAATCCCTACGCATGTGTGTAGATTATAGACCCTTGAATGCAGTTACAATTAAGAATAAGTACCCTCTGTCATGCATAGATATCTTATTTGATCAGTTGTCTAAAGCAAAAGTCTTTTCTAAGATTAATTTGAGATCTGGGTATCATCAAATCAAAATTTGGCCTGAGGATGTCCCAAAAACCGCATTCTCTACAAAATATGGTCTATATGAGTACCTAGTTATGTCTTTTGGATTGACCAATGCCCCCGCACATTTTATGTATCTGATGAATTCAGTGTTTATGCCCGAGTTGGACAAATTTATGGTGGTATTTATAGATGATATCCTGGTCTATTCTAAGAATGAAGAAGATCATGTTGAACATTTACGGGTGGTTCTCACTAGATTGTGAGAACACCAGTTGTATGCAAAGTTCAGCAAATGTGAATTCTGGCTTCGTGAGGTACCTTTTCTTAGACATGTATTGTCGGATGGTGGAATTATGGTTGATCCCACCAAGGTGCAAGAAGTGTTGAACTAGAAGGCTCCAATCTTGGTGCACGAGGTTCGGAGTTTTTTGGGGTTGGCTAGCTATTATCGTCGCTTCATCCTGGATTTCTCTAAAATAGCCAAGCCTATGACTTGATTGCTGCAAAAAGACATGAAGTTTGTCTGGACTCCTGAGTGTGATGCGGCTTTCCATACCCTGCGAACTCTTCTAACTTTGGCTCCAGTTTTGGCACAACCGGATATCGAGAAACCTTTTGATGTGTTCTACGATGCATCAGGTATTGGGTTAGGAGGTGTTCTTATGCAGGAAGGTAGAGTCATTGCTTATACCTCTCGACAACTTCGGAAGCATGAAGTGAATTATCCAACGCATGACTTAGAACTCGCTGCCGTTGTTCATGCTTTGAAGGCCTGGAGACATTATTTACTTGGCAATGTGTGCAACATCTACACTGATCCTAAAAGTCTCAAGTACATCTTCACTCAGCTAGAGTTGAATATGCATCAGAGAAGATGGCTCGAGTTGATCAAGGATTATAACCTCCAAGTGCACTATCACCCTGGCAAGGCAAACGTCGTAGCGGATGCCTTAAGCAGGAAGTCTCATTGCCACTCATTGATTGAGAGTGATGTCCATTTGTCAAAGCTCCTTCATCCTGCATTCCTTCACAACATCACTGTCAGTTGTACTCTACAGAGTCGAATAATCGAGCTACAGAAGACAGATGCAGGTGTGTTTCACATCAAGCGCAAGATAAAAGAGCAAGAAACCAAACATTTTCGAGTTGATGAGGAAGGCGTGTTATGGTTCAAGGATAGGTTGGTAGTTCCAAAGGATAGAGAGCTTAGAAATCAAATCATATCCGAAGCCCATTCCTCTAAATTATTTATTCATCCTGGCAGTAGTAAAATGTATCATGATTTGAAGCCTCGATTTTGGTGGACCAAAATGAAGAAAGAGATAGCCGCTTATGTGGCTAGGTGTGTCACTTGTTGTCGGGTCAAGGCTGTGCACATGAAAGCTGGATTACTTCAGCCACTATCTATTCCAGGTTGGAAATGGGAGGAGATAAGTATGGATTTTATTGTTGGACTCTCTACTACTTAGAGGAATTTTAACTCCATTTGGGTGATTGTTGACCGGCTAACCAAGTTAGCACACTTCATTTCTGTCCGCATAGACTTTCGTCCAACCGACTATACGGAGTTGTACTTCAACCAGATAGTCCAACTTCATGGGATCCCTCGTACTATTGTCTCAGATAGAGGACCACAGTTCACTGCTCGCTTTTGGGAGCACTTACACGGATTATTATGAACTAAGCTAGTAAGAAGTTCTGCGTATCGTCCGCAAACCAATGGGCAAACTGAGCGAGTGAATCAAATCTTAGAAGATATGTTGAGAGCATGTGTCATCTTGGCTAAGAGCTCATGGGAAAAATGGTTGCCCCTAGCTGAATTCTCGTATAATAACAATTATCAAGAGAGTATCAAGATGGCACCGTTTGAAGCTTTGTATGGCCGGAAGTGTAGAACCCCGTTGAACAGGGTAGAAGCCGGTGAAAGGAGATATTATGGAATTGATTTTGTTCAAGAAGCCAAAGAACAAGTCCGTACTATCCAAACCCACATGGCCGTAGCTCAAGCTAGGCAGAAAAGTTATGCTGATCGACGTAGAAAACCTATTGAGTTCGAAGTTGGAGACTTCGTTTATCTAAAAGTCTCACCTATGAAGAGTGTCCAACGCTTTGGTGTTAAGCGAAAGCTTGCGCCGAGATATGTTGGTCCGTTTGAAATCATTGGACAAAGTGGTAAGGTGGCGTACAAGATTCAATTACCTCCAGAGATGAGTGCTATCTTCAATGTCTTTCATGTATCCCAATTAAAGAAATGTCTTCGCGTCCCTGAAGAGAGAGTTCCATTGGGGGATATCGAGTTAAAATCCGATTTGACCTTTGAAGAAAAGTCGGTCCGAGTGATTGACACTCATGAGCGAGTGACTCAGAGTCGTGTGGTCAAGTTTTACAAAGTCATGTGGAGTAATCAGGGTAGTGAACGCGATGCAACGTGGGAAAGGGAAGATTATTTGAGGGATGGTTATAAGGAATTCTATCAACAATGGTATGCTTTTCAAATCTCGGGACGAGATTTTTATAAGGGGGAGGGATGTAACACCCCTGGTGTTTAGCTTCCACATTTGCACTTGCATTTCATAAACATGAGCATCATTCATCCATTCATGAGCTTATATTGCATGAAACATGCTTGTGAAACATTGAAACATATTGTCATATCCATGTGTGTTTGTTTTATGAAATGAATAGTGTGCAACACTCAAGTGCAACATATGCAACACACTTTAGTGAAACATGGTTAGTTAGTACCATGCAACAAGATTATGAAACATGTGAAACATGACTATGAAACAAGTGTAACATTTTATGTGTTTTTCATTGTTTCAGTACATACCTTGCTTGATTCTTGTGTGACCAATGTATGGTGTGGCTAAAAATTCTTTTAAGTAACTTAGTTACACCTAGAATGTCATTTGGGACATTGTTCATGTTGATCACTTTGACTAATTAGGTTCCCAAGTCATGGTTTGACCCATTTTGACCCCTAAACACTTTGGTTTGACTGTTTAAAAAGTGTAGCTTAGGATGTTTGCATGTCTGAGCAACTTAAAACAAAGTTGTAGCAAAGTTTATGAATAACAAACTTTGTTGAGAAGCCAAGTCATGAAAATGTGCACAACATGTTCAAAAGGGACCCACAAGTCAGCTTTGAAGGTGGATTCAACACTTGAAAATTTTGCTAAGTCCTAAATGCCATTTCAGTTTGAATGGGCCAACTTTGGCTTGATATACCTCGTGATCCGTTGAGAGTTAGCTGTTGATTTCTAAATCAAAGTTGTAGCCCTACTATAGCTCTACAACTTTCATGTTCATTGTTTCCACTAATACGTCACGGTTTAGGAGCTAATCACTGTCAAACATCGCCTGTCAGTCGGGTGATGGATCACTGAATCAGAGTTTAGGCTAGCTACAGTGATCACCATTTCAGAAAATGTCCGACGCGTGGGTGACACTCGTCGCCGGTCGCCTGACACGCAGGCCACACGCCACGGCCGTCCTGGCGCTGCTGGCCACGATGTGAACACTCCGCGCGCCTGCCCGACCAGCTCGTCAGCCCATTTCTCATTTCTTCACCTCCACCGCGCGCAGCAAGCGAGCTCAAGCCGCTCTGCCATTGCTGCTCCAACTGCGCCGTCGCAGAGCTTGCTCACCGCCACAAAAACGCACACTACACCTTCACCGTAGCTCCGCCGTGTTCGCCTCTACGTCCTCCACCACTTAGCCGAGCCATTCAAGCTTAGGTAAGGTCGCTGTGACTATTCCAGCCACCGCCGCCATGGCTGAGCTTCGTCGGAGTTGGCGCTCACCGTGGCCGGCCCATCTCCGACCACCACGGGTCCTTCTAGAGGGTGCGTTAGAGTCACGTTGGGTTGGGGAAGCTCGGTGTAACCAGCAATTGCGCTATTTCGGTCGCCGTCGACGCCTCGCCGTCGGGCCGAACCACCGCACCGCCATGGCCGCCGCCACCGTCTTGGTCGTCGGCAATAGGCCAAGCCAAGTAGGTCTATAGACTCGGGAGTTCGAGGTGAACGTGTTGGTACCACTGTCGTCGCCGGAAGAGTCGCCGTCGGCGAGTTCCACCACCGCCGCGCCATCGCGTGCGCCTCCCCTGTTTTCGTCTCGCTGACGGGTGGGGTCGGCTGACACCCGGGTCCCACGCGTCAGTGGCTATTTATTCAATAGGATAGCTCATTTATGCAGATTTTGAATGCTGTTTGTGAATTTTGTAATTCCAAAAGTATAGATCCAAATGATATGATTCAAATTTTGTTAGACGCATAGTGAGGTCTAGTATTTAAGAAAAATATGTCTTGAGCACTTTATGTAGAAATTTTGGATGAATTAAATAGGAACTTGAAAAGTGTTTTTGAATGCATGCAAACTTGTTTAAATCATATCTTGAGTTTCTGTGATCCAAAAATTGTGAAATTTTGTGGGTAAGCTAGTATTGCTTAGTAGAAGCTCTGGTTAAAATTTGAGAGTCATTGCATGTGTAGTTTTTGAGTTATAGATTTTCCTTTTATCATTGGGGGATACTTGTGTGAATTTTTGTAAATTATCTAGGAATCCTATGGCCATGAAACTTGGTAGGTAGTATCTTAGTACCTTAAGGATGCTAGGAAAAATATGAAATCTGTTTCTTGACACTTTTCACTAAGGTTTCCTAATTATGCCATTTTAAGCCATTATGCCTTACCATTTTTGTGTAGGTTGTTATACTTACTCAAATGGTGTGAAATTTTTATGGTAGTCTACTTAGGGCATGTAGTGTCTACTGTAATGTTTGTAGATTTAATGGTGTAGTTTTCATATATGTTTACTATTTCCTCTAATTAATTAAATAAATTAAGAAAGGTATTAAAAGAAATGTTTTGGGATGAACACCCTACTTTCTGGTGTTCTTGTGATATAAGTGATATGGGAGTAGAGTTAGTTTTGTCCAATTATTTGTTTACATCATAAGTTAATAATTATTCCGTTTGCATCATGTCCCTCTGGACAGATCTAGGGACTTTAGGAAGTTCCCCATGATAGTTTGGTTTTCTGTGAATATGATGAACACAAGAGTTGTAGATAATTTATGTATCTAGCTCCTGTCAAAATTTGAGGGCATTTGGCCCAGTAGTTTAGAAACTACAGCTGTTTAAAGTTAGGTTCCAGTTTTGCTTACTCTCTGTCTTGGGAGGATAGAGTTTTGTTGATTTAGGAATTCAACCTGGTAAAGGTTTGAATCATGCTTTGAGGTCTGAAAATGAATTGTAGACAATTTCATAAGCTTTCCAAATTGTCTTGTTGCATGTCAATTGGATTTATAAATCTCCAGTTATGGCTAGTTTACTGTACCGCTACATAGTCTTCATTTTGCTGAAATACCAATGCTTGAGTGTATGCTTGATGCAATGTTCTCGTTGATTGTTTAGGGGTTAGCCTAACTTGAGAATATGCTTAGGTGCAGATGCTAGGTCATTAACTGAAGATGAGCAATTATACATTAGGTTGTATAAACTTGGTAAGTAAAGTGATTTGAATAGGGCTTAAGTTGGAATATGCAAACTACAGCGAACATGCGCATTCCCCGAGCATCCCTGACATTCGTTCATGTGCATCCATGATATTTATCTTGCACATTCATGCGATAGGTGTGCCAGAGGGAGTGACGTTGCTGGAGTTCGAGGGAGCCAACCAGGAGGAGGAACCCGAGGTGCAGGAAGCCGACGAAGCAGTCGCCACGGAGGAATTGCCCGAGTGCCATGACCACCAGCCTTCCTCATTCCTGAAAGGCAAGCCCCAGAGTATATTAAGCCTCCCATGCTTTTAGAAATACTTTGAGTGTCTTTTATTGTTGATGATGCATTAAGTATAGGAATTGGTTGGAACCAATTGCTGCATTATATATATCCTTCCTTGTCCAGATATCGCACTGGAATCCTATTTAAGTTCAGGAACGGGTTAAATGCTTAGACATGCTTAGTGCGGTAGAAGTCAGGTGATTTCCTGTCACCTGCGAGCTTTAGGATGAGGTGGATCACGGTTGGCTATATTTGCTATTGTGGAAAAGAACCATGTGAATAATGAATTAAGACCGAGCGGGGTCTTGTGTAGGTTTGAACATAGTGACTCCGTCTGAGTCGTTTAAGGACCGATACGTTGTACGTCCTCATGTCATGTTGAACGCAGCCTAACACTTAGCTAGCCGGATAAGTCGTTCCGACCGTGAAGCCTAGTAGCTCGACTCAGGCCAGGGACGCGAGCAGTGGCGTGCATTCTGGAGGTAGTAAGGATGTGCGGAGAGCCATTGGCATAAATCCAAGGCGGGTTAGAGTCCCGAACAACCTTGGCAGAGTGGTTCTCTGAGAATGTCGATCTGCTCGGACTCGCAACTCATGAATCGTACCAAAGGTGACTTGTTTGCGACCCTGACGGGGGAAGCAGGGTTTGTGTTTAGGAATACCCCTCTAGTTGGATAGGAATCGATTCGAATCGCCGTCTCTCCCGGATAGTGAGAACTTAACTGAGCAGCGGCAACGTAGATTCAATTAATTTAACGATATGGTTAAATGGATGATGATGATAAGGTTGCCACAATGAATACCTAATATGGTTATTAATGTTTGCACCCTAATAAAATGATTGATTAGTACATGTGCTAATATAGTTGACAGGTTAATGGCTAAAAGTCACTGCTAGTCCAGGTTATGAGTTAATCATTGTTACTTATGCTTTTCCGCAAAAAGAAAGTGTCAGCCAGATCCACTACATTAAGCTATGCATAATCCTTGGTGTCATTTATTTTGGTTTTCGTTGGGTAAGTCTAGCTGAGTACATTCCCGTACTTAGGGTTTATTCCCTCTTGTTGCAGATGACCTTCTATATCAGGGATTCTGTAAGTATTGTCTCCACTCGGCGGGTGACGAAGACTAGATCATGGGCATGATCTCTGTTCTCTTATCTGAATGCTTTTGCGGGCTGTGATCAGCGAACCAGTATGTGTATTTGAACTCGAGTGTGTAAGTTAAACTATTTGCTTCCGCATGTTTTACATGACTTGTTTTGTAATAACGATGACTCTGTGATGATGTAATCTATTTGTGAACGTCTGCGAAATGTTGTAACGTACGATATGTTATGTTGAATTACTATGATCTTGGTTGTATGCAAGTTGGTTTGAAATCCTTCAAGATTTCAGTTGACTACCGGTTTATATGGGCTCAAGTTCGAGAATTTGATCGTTTCGGCGATTGTTTTTGTACTTGTGCTCTTATAAATTAGTCGGTTCTGTGACACATGGTCCCTTGGTCATGACTTGGTCGACAGGAGGGTGAGAAGCAACAACCATCTTTTCGTGTCAACAAGGGTGGCAAACCAAATCTTTCTCAAATTTTAACTTGGGCAATCCTTGGATTAAGCCAAGTGAACTTAACCCAGCAAGTAGATCAAAGCTCAAATGACCTAGTCTCCTATGCCACTTCCAAAGCTCAGAGGAAGATCCTGCTACAAGACAGCGAGAAGAGCCAAAGGAGTGAGAAAAATCAGCTCGAAAGACTCGGCCAAATGGAGAAATTCGACAAACAAGATTCCCCTGAGAATCAAGAACTCGAGACAAGCTAGTCTTAAAGCGCACTTCAAAGCCATCCTAAAGGAGTTACGAAACTGAAAGCAAATTGAAATGCAAATTGAAAACCAAAGCAACATCCTTCAGAACAAAACTCATTGACCCGAATGATCCCACGAGAAAGTACCTTACCTTTGCTATTGTCCCTGAATATGATGTACTCCTTACATTGCACGGGGTCGAGGCTGGAGAACCATTTTGAATTTCTAGTCATGTGGCGCAAACATCTAGAATCAATGAGCCACGTGTTCTATAGGCCTCTGTCCTGCATCAATAGAAAAGCATAGGATGAGCAAATGACGCAACACTGGGGTTAGCAAACTATGAAGGATACCGATGTTGGCTCATTTGCCCTGAATAAGTGTTAGGAAAAACACCAAGCATGCCATGTCCCATACCGGTGCTGCTATGCACGGTCGGCGTGGGCGAGAGCATGGTGTTGCTGGCGGTGGTCGCCAAGCAGACCGTCGGGGTCGATGTGATGCTGGGGTCGATGTTCCCCGTGGACCGGTTTGGACAGCGAACGTTGTTCCTGCCTGGCGGCTCACAGATGCTGGTGTCGTAGGTCCTGATCAGAGGCATCGTGGCGTCCCAGCATGGTGACGATGGCAAAGTAAGCAAGGCATGCGCAGTGGCACTCATCACCCTCAACAGCGTGTACTAGTCTGGTTCGGCTGGTCATGGGGCCCGCTGGGGTGGTTGGTGCCCAGTGAGATCTTTCCACTAGAGGTGAGGTCGGCTAGGCAGAGCATCGCGGTGGCGGTGAAATTTCTACTCACGATAGCTGTGGCACAGTCGTTCCTGGCCATGCTGTGCCATATGAAGGTCGGTATCTTCTTCTTCTTCATGTCATGGTTGGTGATTATGACCGTCTTCGTTTACCTCTTCCTGCCGGAGACCAAGGGCCTGCTAATCGAGCAGGTCGAGAGGCTATGGGCGCACCACTAGTTCTGGAAGAGGTTCATTGCTAGAGAGTAGAGACAAATCATCCGTGACACAGGAACAGTCGATCCAAGTAGAATGCAGAATAAAGAATATAAAAATAGATACAACTGAGTCATAGAGATGGTCCTCATTCCTAACTAATCCCTCCGTCCCATTGAGAGTGTTGTTTTTTTAACTTTTAGACTTCTTATTTGACCGTTCATCTTATTCAAAAATTTTGTACAGGGCATCCGGTGCACTCTATACCAAGCAAACATTAAAATCATTTGATTTTCATGAATGAGCCTATTAAATGTGAAAGATGACTAGATGCACTAAACATGTCCTTAGCAAGGATGTATGCCATGCCAATCAACTTTTACCTTGGATTGCTCGAAGGAGGCATGTCATATAAGTGGGGGGTGCATCAATGACCACAAAGGTTCAAAATATAGATAGGTTGAGATTATCAATGTCAATCAATGGGGTGAGGATCATTTTCCCAAATTTGGTCTAATCTAGATCATTTGCCAAAGATATTTAACTCGGTTTGACCCAAGGACAAGCATCTTCACACCTCCAAATAAGGGTTATCTTGTACCATCTTGAGTTAAACACTTAGAACTCATTTTCTAGATTAAACACTAGGTTTACAAGCCCACAAACATGTCATATGCTAGCACTAGATCAAATTAAGCATAGAAGCATTAGTGGTACCATGCAAACATCAAAATCATTTGATTTTCAAGAATGAGCCTATTAAATGTGCAAGATGACTAGATGCACTAAACATGTCCTTAGCAAGGATGTATGCCATGCCAATCAACTTTTACCTTGGATTGCTCAAAGGAGAGGCATGTCATATAAGTGGGGGGGTGCATCAACACATATTTGAGAAATCTAATATGTTCAACTCATTCCTTAGCTTGCAAAACCTTTTCTCATCTAATGGCTTGGTGAATATATCGTCAAGTTGATCTTCGGTGCCTACACTCTCAATACAAATGTCCCCTTTTTGTTGGTGATCTCTTATGAAATGGTGGCGGGCATCAATGTGTTTTCTTCTTGTATGTTGAACCGGACTGTTGGTTAACTTGATTGCACTCTCATTGTCACATAGCAATGGCACTTTCTTGAATTTGATTCTAAAGTCATTCAAGGTGGCGTTCATCCAAAGTATTTGTGTACAACAACTACCGGCGGATATGTATTCAGCTTCGACGGTTGATAATGCAACACTATTTCCACCGGTGAAGTTTCGAGCCCTTGCTCCCAAGTGCCAAACACAATGTGTATCACCTTTGTGCATGTGTGTTAGCATATTTTCAATAATATTTTCAAGGGTGTTAGCACTCCACTAGATCCTAAATGCATACGCAATGAGTTAGAGCATCTAGTGGCACTTTGATAACCGTATTTCGATACGAGTTTCACCCCTCTTAATAGTACGGCTATCGAACCTAAATGTGATCACACTCGCTAAGTGTCTTGATCACCGAAACGAAATGGCTCCTACCACTTTTACCTTTGCCTTGAGCCTTTTATTTCTCTCTTTCTTCTTTTCAAGTCCAAGCACTTGATCATCACCATGTCATGATCTTCATTTGCTCCATCACTTGGAATGTGCCACCTATCTCATAATCACTTTGATAAACTAGGTTAGCACTTATGGTTTCATCAATTTACTAAATCCAAACTAGAGCTTTCAATCTCCCCCTTTCTGGTAATTGATGACAACCCTTTCACAAAGATATGAATTGAAATTCATTTGAATCCATGTTGCTTGCCCAAGCATATTTACCATGTGTAAAAGGATATGGACAAGTTTCATGAATCCCATATGGTAGCAATTGCTCCCCCTACATATGTGCTAAGAGTTTAGATTGTAGCTTGCACATATGATTAGATAGGAAATATAGGAGACAATTTCTACCAAATGATGCTAAGGTATAAAAGATGGACCTTTGAAGTGTGATATCAATCGGAGTGCACCAATATACCATCCTTAGCACCATGAGTAACTAGACATACATAAAAACTAGAATACCCTGTGAGATCAACATTAGAAGTAAGGGTCTAGTTTTCATAATGTGAGCATGAGTCTAGTTACTTGACCTATGCATGCTAGTTTTTCATTTTATCATTCAATCCTACAACTAGCATACACCACACAAGCATGAATATTTGAAATTTAAAACTTGTGCCATGCAAGCAAACATATGAAATGCACATTCAAATGCATCAATCAAGTTTATGAGCTTGCTCCCCTACTTGTGTGCTTAAAATTTTAATTGATCCTCTTCCTTTGTTATATCTCACCCCCTATGTCAAGTTTTCCCTATCACTTATATCTTTGTTTCTTTTCCCTTTGTTGTCTTTTCACTATCTTTGTACACTATTTCTCCCCTTTGTCATCAATGACCACAAAGGTTCAAAATGTAGATAGGTTGAGATTATCAATGCCAATTAATGGGGTGAGGACCATTTTCCCAAATTTGGTCTAATCTAGATCATTTGCCAAAGATATTTAACTCGGTTTGATCCAAGGACAAGCTTCTTCACACCTCCAAATAAGGGTTATCTTGTACCATGTTGAGTTAAACACTTAGAGCTTATTTTCTAGATTAAACACTAGGTTTACTACCACTAGATCAAATTAAGCATAGAAGCAATAGTGGTACCATGCAAACATCAAAATCATTTGATTTTCATGAATGAGCCTATTAAATGTGAAAGATGACTAGATGCACTAAACATGTCCTTAGCAAGGATATATGCCATGCCAATCAACTTTTACCTTGGATTGCTCAAAGGAGAGCATGTTATATAAGTGGGGGGGTGCATCAACACATATTTGAGAAATCCAATATGTTCAACTCATTTCTTAGCTTGCAAAACATTTTCTCATCTAATGGCTTGGTGAATATATCGTCAAGTTGATCTTCGGTGCCTACACTCTCAATATAAATGTCCTCTTTTTATTGGTGATCTCTTATGAAATGGTGGCGGGCATCAATGTGTTTTGTTCTTGCATGTTGAACCGGACTGTTGGTTAACTTGATTGCAGTCTGATTGTCACATAGCAATGGCACTTTCTTGAATTTTATTCCAAAGTCATTCAAGGTGGCCTTCGTCCAAAGCATTTGTGTACAACAACTACCGACGGATGTGTACTCGGCTTCTACGGTTGATAATGCAACACTATTTCCACCGGTGAAGTTTTGAACCCTTGCTTCCAAGTGCTAAACACAATGTGTATCACCTTTGTGTATGTGTGTTAGCATATTTTCACAAACATTTTCAAGGGTGTTAGCACTCTACTAGATCCTAAATGCGTACGCAATGAGTTAGAGCATCTAGTGGCACTTTGATAACCGTATTTTGATACGAGTTTCACCCCTCTTAATAGTACGGCTATCGAACCTAAATGTGATCACACTCGCTAAGTGTCTTGATCACCGAAACAAAATGGCTCCTACCACTTATACCTTTGCCTTGAGCCTTTTGTTTCTCTCTTTCTTCTTTTCAAGTCCAAGCACTTGATCATCACCATGTCATGATCTTCATTTGCTCCACCACTTGGAATGCGCCACCTATCTCATAATCACTTTGATAAACTAGGTTAGCACTTATGGTTTCATCAATTTACCAAAACCAAACTAGAGCTTTCAATCTCCCCCTTTCTGGTAATTGATGACAACCCTTTCACAAAGATATGAATTGAAATTCATTTGAATCCATGTTGCTTGCCCAAGCATATTTACCATGTGTAAAAGGATATGGACAAGTTTCATGAATCCCATATGGTAGCAATTGCTCCCCCTACATATGTGCTAAGAGTTTAGATTGTAGCTTGCACATATGATTAGATAGGAAATATAGGAGACAATGTCTACCAAATGATGCTAAGGTATAAAAGATGGACCTTTGAAGCGTGATACCAATCGGAGTGCACCAATATACCATCCTTAGCACCATGAGTAACTAGACATACATAAAAACTAGAATACCCTGTGAGATCAACATTAGAAGTAAGGGTCTAGTTTTCATAATGTGAGCATGAGTCTAGTTACTTGACCTATGCATGCTAGTTTTTCATTTTATCATTCAATCCTACAACTAGCATACACCACACAAGCATGAATATTTGAAATTTAAAACTTGTGCCATGCAAGCAAACATATGAAATGCACATTCAAATGCATCAATCAAGTTTATGAGCTTGCTCCCCCTACTTGTGTGCTTAAAATTTTAATTGATCCTCTTCCTTTGTTATATCTCACCCCCTATGTCAAGTTTTCCCCTATCACTTATATCTTTGTTTCTTTTCCCCTTTGTTGTCTTTTCACTATCTTTGTACACTATTTCTCCCCCTTTGTCATCAATGACCACAAAGGTTCAAAATGTAGATAGGTTGAGATTATCAATGCCAATTAATGGGGTGAGGACCATTTTCCCAAATTTGGTCTAATCTAGATCATTTGCCAAAGATATTTAACTCGGTTTGATCCAAGGACAAGCTTCTTCACACCTCCAAATAAGGGTTATCTTGTACCATGTTGAGTTAAACACTTAGAGCTTATTTTCTAGATTAAACACTAGGTTTACTACCACTAGATCAAATTAAGCATAGAAGCAATAGTGGTACCATGCAAACATCAAAATCATTTGATTTTAATGAATGAGCCTATTAAATGTGAAAGATGACTAGTTGCACTAAACATGTCCTTAGCAAGGATGTATGCCATGCCAATCAACTTTTACCTTGGATTGCTTGAAGGAGATGCATGCCATATAAGTGGGGGGGGTGCATCAACACATATTTGAGAAATCCAATATGTTCAACTCATTCCTTAGCTTGCAAAACCTTTTCTCATCTAATGGCTTGGTGAATATATTGTCAAGTTGATCTTCGGTGCCTACACTCTCAATACAAATGTCCCCTTTTTGTTGGTGATCTCTTATGAAATGGTGGCGGGCATCAATGTGTTTTCTTCTTGCATGCTGAACCGGACTGTTGGTTAACTTGATTGCACTCTCATTGTCACATAGCAATGGCACTTTCTTGAATTTGATTCTAAAGTCATTCAAGGTGGCGTTCATCCAAAGTATTTGTGTACAACAACTACCGACGGATATGTATTCGGCTTCGACGGTTGATAATGCAACACTATTTCCACCGGTGAAGTTTCGAGCCCTTGCTCCCAAGTGCCAAACACAATGTGTATCACCTTTGTGCATGTGTGTTAGCATATTTTCACAAATATTTTCAAGGGTGTTAGCACTCCACTAGATCCTAAATGCATACGCAATGAGTTAGAGCATCTAGTGGCACTTTGATAACCGTATTTCGATACGAGTTTCACCCCTCTTAATAGTACGGCTATCGAACCTAAATGTGATCACACTCGCTAAGTGTCTTGATCACCGAAACGAAATGGCTCCTACCACTTTTACCTTTGCCTTGAGCCTTTTATTTCTCTCTTTCTTCTTTTCAAGTCCAAGCACTTGATCATCACCATGTCATGATCTTCATTTGCTCCATCACTTGGAATGTGCCACCTATCTCATAATCACTTTGATAAACTAGGTTAGCACTTATGGTTTCATCAATTTACCAAAACCAAACTAGAGCTTTCAATCTCCCCCTTTCTGGTAATTGATGACAACCCTTTCACAAAGATATGAATTGAAATTCATTTGAATCCATGTTGCTTGCCCAAGCATATTTACCATGTGTAAAAGGATATGGACAAGTTTCATGAATCCCATATGGTAGCAATTGCTCCCCCTACATATGTGCTAAGAGTTTAGATTGTAGCTTGCACATATGATTAGATAGGAAATATAGGAGACAATGTCTACCAAATGATGCTAAGGTATAAAAGATGGACCTTTGAAGCGTGATACCAATCGGAGTGCACCAATATACCATCCTTAGCACCATGAGTAACTAGACATACATAAAAACTAGAATACCCTGTGAGATCAACATTAGAAGTAAGGGTCTAGTTTTCATAATGTGAGCATGAGTCTAGTTACTTGACCTATGCATGCTAGTTTTTCATTTTATCATTCAATCCTACAACTAGCATACACCACACAAGCATGAATATTTGAAATTTAAAACTTGTGCCATGCAAGCAAACATATGAAATGCACATTCAAATGCATCAATCAAGTTTATGAGCTTGCTCCCCCTACTTGTGTGCTTAAAATTTTAATTGATCCTCTTCCTTTGTTATATCTCACCCCCTATGTCAAGTTTTCCCCTATCACTTATATCTTTGTTTCTTTTCCCCTTTGTTGTCTTTTCACTATCTTTGTACACTATTTCTCCCCCTTTGTCATCAATGACCACAAAGGTTCAAAATGTAGATAGGTTGAGATTATCAATGCCAATTAATGGGGTGAGGACCATTTTCCCAAATTTGGTCTAATCTAGATCATTTGCCAAAGATATTTAACTCGGTTTGATCCAAGGACAAGCTTCTTCACACCTCCAAATAAGGGTTATCTTGTACCATGTTGAGTTAAACACTTAGAGCTTATTTTCTAGATTAAACACTAGGTTTACTACCACTAGATCAAATTAAGCATAGAAGCAATAGTGGTACCATGCAAACATCAAAATCATTTGATTTTTTATGAATGAGCCTATTAAATGTGAAAGATGACTAGATGCACTAAACATGTCCTTAGCAAGGATATATGCCATGCCAATCAACTTTTACCTTGGATTGCTCGAAGGAGAGGCATGTCATATAAGTGGGGGGTGCATCAACACATATTTGAGAAATCCAATATGTTCAACTCATTTCTTAGCTTGCAAAACATTTTCTCATCTAATGGCTTGGTGAATATATCGTCAAGTTGATCTTCGGTGCCTACACTCTCAATATAAATGTCCTCTTTTTATTGGTGATCTCTTATGAAATGGTGGCGGGCATCAATGTGTTTTGTTCTTGCATGTTGAACCGGACTGTTGGTTAACTTGATTGCACTCTGATTGTCACATAGCAATGGCACTTTCTTGAATTTTATTCCAAAGTCATTCAAGGTGGCCTTCGTCCAAAGCATTTGTGTACAACAACTACCGGCGGATGTGTACTCGGCTTCTACGGTTGATAATGCAACACTATTTCCACCGGTGAAGTTTTGAACCCTTGCTTCCAAGTGCTAAACACAATGTGTATCACCTTTGTGTATGTGTGTTAGCATATTTTCACAAACATTTTCAAGGGTGTTAGCACTCTACTAGATCCTAAATGCGTACGCAATGAGTTAGAGCATCTAGTGGCACTTTGATAACCGTATTTCGATACGAGTTTCACCCCTCTTAATAGTACGGCTATCGAACCTAAATGTGATCACACTCGCTAAGTGTCTTGATCACCGAAACGAAATGGCTCCTACCACTTATACCTTTGCCTTGAGCCTTTTATTTCTCTCTTTCTTCTTTTCAAGTCCAAGCACTTGATCATCACCATGTCATGATCTTTATTTGCTCCACCACTTGGAATGTGCCACCTATCTCATAATCACTTTGATAAACTAGGTTAGCACTTATGGTTTCATCAATTTACCAAAACCAAACTAGAGCTTTCAATCTCCCCCTTTCTGGTAATTGATGACAACCCTTTCACAAAGATATGAATTGAAATTCATTTGAATCCATGTTGCTTGACCAAGCATATTTACCATGTGTAAAAGGATATGGACAAGTTTCATGAATCCCATATGGTAGCAATTGCTCCCCCTACATATGTGCTAAGAGTTTAGATTGTAGCTTGCACATATGATTAGATAGAAAATATAGGAGACAATGTCTACCAAATGATGCTAAGGTATAAAAGATGGACCTTTGAAGCGTGATACCAATCGGAGTGCACTAATATACCATCCTTAGCACCATGAGTAACTAGACATACATAAAAACTAGAATACCCTGTGAGATCAACATTAGAAGTAAGGGTCTAGTTTTCATAATGTGAGCATGAGTCTAGTTACTTGATCTATGCATGCTAGTTTTTCATTTTATCATTCAATCCTACAACTAGCATACACCACACAAGCATGAATATTTGAAATTTAAAACTTGTGCCATGCAAGCAAACATATGAAATGCACATTCAAATGCATCAATCAAGTTTATGAGCTTGCTCCCCCTACTTGTGTGCTTAAAATTTTAATTGATCCTCTTCCTTTGTTATATCTCACCCCCTATGTCAAGTTTTCCCCTATCACTTATATCTTTGTTTCTTTTCCCCTTTGTTGTCTTTTCACTATCTTTGTACACTATTTCTCCCCCTTTGTCATCAATGACCACAAAGGTTCAAAATGTAGATAGGTTGAGATTATCAATGCCAATTAATGGGGTGAGGACCATTTTCCCAAATTTGGTCTAATCTAGATCATTTGCCAAAGATATTTAACTCGGTTTGATCCAAGGACAAGCTTCTTCACACCTCCAAATAAGGGTTATCTTGTACCATGTTGAGTTAAACACTTAGAGCTTATTTTCTAGATTAAACACTAGGTTTACTACCACTAGATCAAATTAAGCATAGAAGCAATAGTGGTACCATGCAAACATCAAAATCATTTGATTTTTTATGAATGAGCCTATTAAATGTGAAAGATGACTAGATGCACTAAACATGTCCTTAGCAAGGATATATGCCATGCCAATCAACTTTTACCTTGGATTGCTCGAAGGAGAGGCATGTCATATAAGTGGGGGGGGGGGTGCATCAACACATATTTGAGAAATCCAATATGTTCAACTCATTTCTTAGCTTGCAAAACCTTTTCTCATCTAATGGCTTGGTGAATATATCGTCAAGTTGATCTTCGGTGCCTACACTCTCAATATAAATGTCCTCTTTTTATTGGTGATCTCTTATGAAATGGTGGCGGGCATCAATGTGTTTTGTTCTTGCATGTTGAACCGGACTGTTGGTTAACTTGATTGCACTCTGATTGTCACATAGCAATGGCACTTTCTTGAATTTTATTCCAAAGTCATTCAAGGTGGCCTTCGTCCAAAGCATTTGTGTACAACAACTACCGGCGGATGTGTACTCGGCTTCTACGGTTGATAATGCAACACTATTTCCACCGGTGAAGTTTTGAACCCTTGCTTCCAAGTGCTAAACACAATGTGTATCACCTTTGTGTATGTGTGTTAGCATATTTTCACAAACATTTTCAAGGGTGTTAGCACTCTACTAGATCCTAAATGCGTACGCAATGAGTTAGAGCATCTAGTGGCACTTTGATAACCGTATTTTGATACGAGTTTCACCCCTCTTAATAGTACGGCTATCGAACCTAAATATGATCACACTCGCTAAGTGTCTTGATCACTGAAATGAAATGGCTCCTACTACTTATACCTTTGCCTTGAGCCTTTTGTTTATCTCTTTCTTCTTTTCAAGTCCAAGCACTTGATCATCACCATGTCATGATCTTTATTTGCTCCACCACTTGGAATGTGCCACCTATCTCATAATCACTTTGATAAACTAGGTTAGCACTTATGGTTTCATCAATTTACCAAAACCAAACTAGAGCTTTCAATCTCCCCCTTTCTGGTAATTGATGACAACCCTTTCACAAAGATATGAATTGAAATTCATTTGAATCCATGTTGCTTGCCCAAGCATATTTACCATGTGTAAAAGGATATGGACAAGTTTCATGAATCCCATATGGTAGCAATTGCTCCCCCTACATATGTGCTAAGAGTTTAGATTGTAGCTTGCACATATGATTAGATAGAAAATATAGGAGACAATGTCTACCAAATGATGCTAAGGTATAAAAGATGGACCTTTGAAGCGTGATACCAATCGGAGTGCACCAATATACCATCCTTAGCACCATGAGTAACTAGACATACATAAAAACTAGAATACCCTGTGAGATCAACATTAGAAGTAAGGGTCTAGTTTTCATAATGTGAGCATGAGTCTAGTTACTTGACCTATGCATGCTAGTTTTTTATTTTATCATTCAATCCTACAACTAGCATACACCACACAAGCATGAATATTTGAAATTTAAAACTTGTGCCATGCAAGCAAACATATGAAATGCACATTCAAATGCATCAATCAAGTTTATGAGCTTGCTCCCCCTACTTGTGTGCTTAAAATTTTAATTGATCCTCTTCCTTTGTTATATCTCACCCCCTATGTCAAGTTTTCCCCTATCACTTATATCTTTGTTTCTTTTCCCCTTTGTTGTCTTTTCACTATCTTTGTACACTATTTCTCCCCCTTTGTCATCAATGACCACAAAGGTTCAAAATGTAGATAGGTTGAGATTATCAATGCCAATTAATGGGGTGAGGACCATTTTCCCAAATTTGGTCTAATCTAGATCATTTGCCAAAGATATTTAACTCGGTTTGATCCAAGGACAAGCTTCTTCACACCTCCAAATAAGGGTTATCTTGTACCATGTTGAGTTAAACACTTAGAGCTTATTTTCTAGATTAAACACTAGGTTTACTACCACTAGATCAAATTAAGCATAGAAGCAATAGTGGTACCATGCAAACATCAAAATCATTTGATTTTTTATGAATGAGCCTATTAAATGTGAAAGATGACTAGATGCACTAAACATGTCCTTAGCAAGGATATATGCCATGCCAATCAACTTTTACCTTGGATTGCTCGAAGGAGAGGCATGTCATATAAGTGGGGGGGGTGCATCAACACATATTTGAGAAATCCAATATGTTCAACTCATTTCTTAGCTTGCAAAACCTTTTCTCATCTAATGGCTTGGTGAATATATCGTCAAGTTGATCTTCGGTGCCTACACTCTCAATATAAATGTCCTCTTTTTATTGGTGATCTCTTATGAAATGGTGGCGGGCATCAATGTGTTTTGTTCTTGCATGTTGAACCGGACTGTTGGTTAACTTGATTGCACTCTCATTGTCACATAGCAATGGCACTTTCTTGAATTTTATTCCAAAGTCATTCAAGGTGTCCTTCGTCCAAAGCATTTGTGTACAACAACTACCGGCGGATGTGTACTCGGCTTCTACGGTTGATAATGCAACACTATTTCCACCGGTGAAGTTTTGAACCCTTGCTTCCAAGTGCTAAACACAATGTGTATCACCTTTGTGTATGTGTGTTAGCATATTTTCACAAACATTTTCAAGGGTGTTAGCACTCTACTAGATCCTAAATGCGTACGCAATGAGTTAGAGCATCTAGTGGCACTTTGATAACCGTATTTTGATATGAGTTTGACCCCTCTTAATAGTACGGCTATCGAACCTAAATATGATCACACTCGCTAAGTGTCTTGATCACTGAAATGAAATGGCTCCTACTACTTATACCTTTGCCTTGAGCCTTTTGTTTATCTCTTTCTTCTTTTCAAGTCCAAGCACTTGATCATCACCATGTCATGATCTTCATTTGCTCCACCACTTGGAATGTGCCACCTATCTCATAATCACTTTAATAAACTAGGTTAGCACTTTGGGTTTCATCAATTTACCAAAACCAAACTAGAGCTTTCAACGGTGGACACACTCTTGGAACTGCCCTCGGTGGCAACATCCCAGAGTGCACCCACGTGAGGGGCCCAGTGCCCTCTCTCATTACTGGCCATAGCCGAGACTTCCACCCGAGAAGCCAGATGGCCATATCTCATGGCGATCTCACCCAAGGAATGGCCCCTAGAGGCCACATCCTTTTAGGGAACCATGAGATCGCTTGAAACGATAGAGCAACGCCCGTCATCTGCTCATACCCTAACTAGACGGGCGTTGCTCTAGTGAGGGTATGAGCAACCGACAGAATCATGCCATGGGTAGCGTCATCACCAGCGAAATGCAATGAACTAGGGTGCGTGCGAACGACAAAACTACCCACCACCACATGGCGTCATTGCAGGTGAACCAGCGAGTAGCTAGCGCCATGCCATGCAGGGTCAAGCCTGGAACCAGGGTCCGATCCTGCATAACGGGCAAGCTGCACGATGTTGATGGTCACTAACACCCGTTTTGACCATCAACATTCCACCCAAAAGTATAGAAAATCATCAGCATATGTGAAGAATTATGTTTAAATTTCACCTAGTTCCACTTGTACGTGGAGAATTATTTGTATGTAGGAAATATGGCAAATTTTGGCCAAAATGGTGACAAACATGGACCAAAGGAGCAAGTGGACATGGCAGGGCCACCTAGGCCCATAGGCAGGCGCTGCTTGGCCCCACCTGTGGCCATGCCACATCAGTGATCCGTGGGAGCCACTCCTCAGCCAATGGGAAGCCTCCATTTAAGTCGGTTTGATCAAGGGCCAAGATTAACTCACAATGGATTGATGGGCCCATTGTCATACACTTGGAGCTCTCCACCGACTTACCAACCAATGTACTTGCCAAGTTTCACCACATGCTGGCTTCACAACCGCCATTGGGAGCTAACCAGCACCCTTGGATACTAAGGCGGTGCATCTAAGGGCCGGCCGGTGCCCTATGCCACCGCCCGATGCCCTAGGTGCTCCACCAATCTTGCCACTGCCTACAAATACCCCTCCCCTCACTCTACACTATATATAGGGGTGTGTGGAGCTCGGTGGAAGACGTCCCATTCAGTTCTAGTCATTTCCAAGCTCTCAAAGCTTCTCTAGCATAGCTTTAGCTATAGAGCAGTAGTCTAGTAGTGGAGTAGAGCAAGAGCAAAGCTTTTTGGAGTTCGGAAGAGTCTTCTGGGTCTGGTATATCTCCTTTATAATTCTTTCATTTCTGCATTACTTTATTTAGTATTTATTTCAATACTTTATTCTAGTTTTGCTTGCTTTACTTAAGTACTTAGTCATTAGTGTTCATCATTAATGAGCTTAGGTGCTTATTGTTTGGCATTAGTAGCATAGGTTATCTTATCATTAGTAGTCTTTCGTTAGTACCGGTTCCACCATCAGGTTTGGGTGCTTTGATCTCATTTCATCAGAGCTCGGATCGAAGTAGTAAGTTTATAGATTAAGCGTGGTGCTTAGGCTATAGATTACCTATGGATACGGCTATGCCTCTGGATAGATTGGGGTTGGTGGCAAGTGGTGATAGCCTTGTCCATCCTCTGTATTCCCCCACGTTGGGTCTAGTTATTAAATCGTAGGGCTCGTGGCAGACCTTGTCTATTTAACTCTCCTAGTTGGTAGGCGGGCTATGTCCCGAAGTACTATCATATTTCTCCTAGCTATTTATTTACCCTTAGTTACGAGAAAGATAAATCGCTCACTCTCCCACCTAGCTACCTCTGGTTAGCTTGTTAATAATAGTTAGTTGAGCTAATTTACCCTCATCCTTCACTATTGTTTACCTACCTAGGATGAACTTAGAACCTACCTTTGGCAAATCCTAGTCCTATATAAATTCTAGCCATCCGCCTTCCTATGGGGAAAATATAAATTCGACACTCGGTACTCACCTAGCAAAGTGCTACGTGATAGTTCTATGCGCTTGCGAAATCCTCCAATAGTCGTTAAGAAATATCAACAAGCATTTTTGGCGCCGTTGCCGGGAAAGGCAACTGGCCTCGGGTTTATATTGCTAGATTCACTAGCTAGGTTTTTAGTTATCCAAAGTAGTTTATCCTTTTTTCCTCATATCCCTTCACTACCCTACACGATCATGGGCGATAAGTCTATTCGTGATTTTTTTGCACCCTCGACTGCTAATGTAGCCACTGGACCCAATGTTATCAATGGGGACGCTAACTTTGAGCTTAAGCTAGCATTAATTACGATGGTTCAAGCTAGTCCGTTCTGTGGGAAAGCCCGTGAGGATGCAAATGCTCACCTCCAACATTTCTTGGAGATTTGTAGCACATTCACTATTAAGGGAGTGAGCCAAGAGGCTATACGTCTTCGCCTTTTCCCCTTCTCTTTGTTAGGAAAGGCTAAGCAATGGTTTTACTCTAACCACAACGCTGTAGATACTTGGGACAAGTGTTCCAATGCTTTTCTAGTTAAGTTTTTCCCCATGGGGAAGACTAATGCTCTGCGCAATAAAATCTCTAGTTTTCAACAACTAGCAGATGAGTCGATTCCTGAGGCTTGGGAACGAATGCAGGAGTATGTCTCTGCATGCCCACACCATGGCATGGAAGACTGGCTTTTGATCTAGAACTTCTACCATGGATTAGTGTTGTTATATAGGAGCCATTTAGATGCTGCTGCTGGTGGTGCAATCTTTTTGCTAAGTGTTGCAGATGCAAAGACACTGATCGAGAATATGGTCTCCAACCAAGGATGGAGCAACGATCGACTCCAACCCAATAAACGAGGCATGCAATCAATGAAACAAATTGACATGCTTGTAGCTAAGATGTATCTACTCCCAAAGCGAGTGGAACATTAAGAGAAGGTGAGTGCCCCGAGCGCACCACGTGCCGCAATGAGCAGATCAAACCACGTTGCACTCAAGGCCAGCTCCCACAATGATAGATCATGATAGTTCTTCATCAAAAGCGGTAGCTACACCCAAAGACAGAGATGTGGCGACAGCGGCAACGTTGAGCCAGGAGGACCCAGGCACCAAAACGCATGAGCCCTCCCCGCCAAAAGCTATAGCAAGCCAGACATAAGAAGGCCACCCTCGGGGGCTTGCAAGCCTCTCGAGGACATCGAGTCAGCGCGGATCGGCCCAAGGCCACCCAGGAAACTGACCCATGCCAGTTACGACCGCTCAGAGCGGTGGAGAAGCGACCTAGGGACCATGATAGCTCCAGTGCAAGCAAGCGCTCGGGGGCTCAAAGTGCCCTGAGTTACGACAACCAGATCCACAATGGCTTCCGACACATCGGTCAGTAATGTTATCTCTGGCTCTAGCCACTCTACCCAAACACGTCCACTTACACGTATAGGCACACCCTTAGCTCCATAACACCGTGAACAACCCGTGGAGTGAGCTACGAAATGGTGTGCCCACACACCCCACCTTGAAACCGCTTAGGTTCCTGAGCAACCCGATTTGACTCGTGCTACCAGCCAGACATGACTCGCTCGTGGAGGCGCGCACGAGAACGCATATGCGTGCTCCACGACGTAGCACTGCTTGTCACCATCCTAGCGACCCCTTCCCGAGCACCTTGCAACCGCTCCCAGCACCACGATGAGCCAGTGACCCACCTCTAGACCTCACGATCAGGATGCCCCGCTAAACCAACGAACCAGCTCCTAGGCGAGGCTAGGCACCTGCGCGTGAGCCTAAGAGGAAATGGGAAGCCCGTTCATTTGGGTCCAGAGGAGTGAAGGGAAAGAGAACTAACATCGACCTCTCGCTTTCTTCTCGAATCATGCCAGATCTGCTATCACCCCTAGCCACTCTACCGCTTCAATGGACCGCACACGTCTTTAGCCTCATGGGCCAGCCCCTAGGGTAAAAAACGCTTCGATAAGCATAGGACCATGGGGGGAGAAGCACATTCCATCTCGAACAGAAAGCAAGCGAAAGAACGACAACATGACAAGCGAATGCGTCGATCGTGCATTATGCGTGAAGAGCCTGAACATTGTCCATTGTCGAATGAGAGACCTGCTTCAAGCCTTCCATGCATACCCATGATGGAACAGAACGGCATGTGTTCCCTGACACCTCGACCGTGGTGTTCGTCCGCACAATGTTCAGCCCTAAGGACCAAGCCACGGGCTAGAACTCGCACCCGAAGGTCACAAGGCTAAGGGAGAAGATCCCAAGCGACGACATCGATGAGGGTCGAACCAGCAAGAACTACTCACCTGTGGAGCACTCATGCTTGCCCGAACGACCGTGGTAGGCACATCATCCGGCCAAACAAAAATGTCAAAAACTCCACGAGGCCCCAAGAAGCACGACCCGCTCGAGAACACCGAGCGCTTCGATGCACATTCGAACGTTGTATCAGGGCCACTCTACCCAGGTCCTCGGTAACCCCTCCCCTGGAGGGAGGCCTAGCGGGGAACGACAAACACGCTGCCCCTCTCGATTGCAGCGGAGCACGCCGTGGCGCACGGGCATGAACCCCCACAGCCCGATAATGGCTCAACGACGAGCCTAGCCAAACAAAACTATTCACAAAGGTCGACAACACGAAGATTAAATAGCTTAGGCAAAAAACCCTTCATGCCAAGTGTTGACGGTAGTTAACAACCATTATAAACCGTCAATAAAATATGAATAAGGGCATAAAGATGATCACTAACAAAGGTTTAGGGGTCTAAACTAATAAATTCCATGAATTTTGGTGAATCTATGATTTCTGCAGGGTTTATCCAAAAAACCCGTCAAGGTGGACCTAAATGTCAGAATTAATCATGTTTATCCGCAGCGAAATGGACACTAGAAAACTCGAGAGGACTCCACACCAAGGCAGAGCCCGAGTGGCTGCCAGGTGGGGCCGGCTGGCCCCACCTATAGGCCGCTCAGCCCCTGGAGCCCACTGTCAGCCTCCACATCGCAATGTCGGTTCTCCACCGCCTCATAGGTTGCATCTATGCCATCCTTTAAGTCGGTTTGATCCAAGGGCTCACGATGGATGCTCCAGCCTATATATTCCAGCTCCTGCCACCCCTAAGGCAATAAGTCATTTGAGAAGACAGAAACCCTAATCATCCTTAGAGCTCCACCATATTTTAGGGTATAGCTAGGTAGGCTAGGTCTAGAGGGAGGCAAGCAGGCTACGCTTGGATTCCCTTTCATATATATCTATATATATATTCTCTAGTCACATAAAATAATAAAGAGCTACTTAGTATTATTCTAGTAGTAATGCTAAGTAGTACTAACAAGCATCTCTGACATCATCACTAGGGATGACAACCTGGTAAAGTAATGCTAAGAGATGTAGGCATATAATAGGTGGCTACTTAAAACAAGTGACAAGTTAATAAATACCAACACCAAGGATCATCGAGACAAGTCATTCAAACAACTGACATTGGCAATGACAAAAGGGAAATTGAAAAGGGCAACACATACATCACAGCCTTGGGGGCTTACGCATTTAGTGATTACAACACTGTCCTAAACATTAGGATCGTCGGCTTCTAAAGCCGCGAACAAAAATGTCTAGTCTAGCGCATTATAGGACTAGATGGACTTGAGGTTACAATAATCGTCGGATCCCCTCCCGCTTGCGATGGACATCTCATGAAGCGGAGAAACCGGTACAAGGTGTCTCTAACCTATGGAGCTGCACCGTGAGTAGGAGAGGACCATCGAAAGAAGCCATGGAGACGACCGCCTCCTGGAGCTTCCTCTAACATCTGAGGAAGTGGAGCCCGCCAGAAACTGCCCCGATGCCACTTTTGGTAGAGCCAGGTAGGAGCACTTGGCGACGAGCCAGTGAGCGGGCCACCGAGTCAATGTTCGAATGCTCCCAGACCCAGAGCAAGGAGCCGCATGCCCGCCAACCATGGGGGAGCCTAGCGGCCTGAGCCCCCCATGGCATCGTTCCTCCCCATCTTCATGGAACTTCCTCTAACACCCATGGAGGACGAACACCGGCAAGGTGCTGCGGAGCCCGATCTCTGAAGGTCCCTCTCGATGGCGGTGAAGCCACCGTGACGGACCGCAAACCATGACGCCCAATGGAGATAGCCGTTCTCCCACTCGGATTGAACGTCGGGGAAAACTTTGGAAGATAGGGAAGAAGTGGGGATGAGGCGCACTGCCCTCTTCTCCCTCGACTTAAATAGATGGCACGAAGACGAAGGCGGAGAAGATGGCGGTCGACATTCAAGATGGGCACAAACCCCAAGACACACTCGCAATCAAGAGGCAGAAGATGCAGCGGTTCGGTCTCCCAGGCGACACAAGACCCGGCAACAGTCATAGGAGGTACATCAAATGCACATGTACACTCTGCCATTTACTAACCAGCTTCTCATAGCACAGGTGAGGCGGAGGCGGCCGTGCGAAAGATTGAGCAATGGGCGCCAGCGTGTCAACATATCCCAGTAAGCCTCGAACCTTTCGTCTTCATTATCTCGCAAATTCGTGCACTTGCATTCTAGGGCGCATAATTGTATGTGATAGGGTACCGCTAGGACGCAACATGGCTAGGGGAGGTTGACAGCCCCCTAGGTTCACACATCGAGCGGACCTCCACATCCATGACCTCGTGTCGTGCTTAGGAAACTCTCTATCAGGCCGGTCCTGAGAAGGGCTCGAGGCCACAAAAGGGATAGGGGCATGGAGGAGATGGGCCCCCACGGCTCTAATCAGTGGTGCGTGTTGGTATTTCTCAACGCATACAAAAATAATCCGTAAGCGCACGGAATTACCGTTGTAGCATTTTACCCGGAAGTATTTAGGGTATCGTATTTCCATGAGGAACGGATGTGTAAAAGTCTCTTAACTAGTTCACCTAAGGTAACAAGAAGAAAGATAGCTCGGGTAGTGAGGTTTTCTAGGGATAGAGATCCTAAGCTAAGATAGCTTTGCCACTATAGACTTGCTTCGGGCACCGGAGCACGCCTAGTCTACCAGTGATCCCGGCCTACAGCTCTATTCCGAACCCGAACGTGGGGGATTACAAGGGACGGACATGGCTATCACCACCTGTCGCCTACCCCTCAACCGTGGGGAACAAGGCAAACGAAGGTAGCCTCTAGCCTAGACACCATGTCTATGCTATCGACTACTACTCTAGCATTGATCAGGGTTATCCGTCTTTATTAGGGCCCTTTACTAGAGTATTCGTCACAAGGACGAACGATGAACCTGCAAGTAAATAATGAACAAGACTAACTTAAAGTAGAACTCACCACCGAAGATAAACACGAACCTTGCACTCCAAATAGTACTAGATTCATTGAGGTACAAGTGAAGAGGGAGCCGACATTCCTGGCATTCCTTCCGCTCGGTGTACACTGGGGCCTCGGTACACAAGTGGAGGTATCCGACAATCACGGTACTTCTCCATCTCTTTATCTTCCTCACTTACTCCCTAACTAAGCCAAAAAGCTAAGATATGAAAGTGGAGCTCCTCCTCTTCTTGTCACATTGTGTATCTTCTATTTGATGAATGAATGTGAGAGGGTGTCCCCCTCCTTTTATAGCTCAAGTAGGATGGTTTGGAGGAGATAAATTAGGAAACCACCACAAACTGCCTCTAGGTGCATTGATGGCACCACCTGTCGAAGGAGGGCACGAGGGACACCAGTGGCGGTGCGGGGTGCGGCCGCACCCTGGCTTGGCCCGAACGCACCCATCTTCAGTTGGTCGCCTCTTATGAGCCTTGTGACCTGGCCCATGGTGGTTTTCCACGAAGTTAATGTGATTTGCTTCAGTTATGGGATTGTTCTCCTCATCTTTGGGCTCTTGGTTCTGCATAGTAGTGGGCCTTCTCTTCTTGGGTTGCGTAGGAAGGCATTTACGCTTTGTTTCATTGCACATTGTTTGTCTTTTATATGCATCTCCACAAATGCCCTCCTGTAAATGGACAAACACCAAAACTCATGGAATTCATTAGTATAAACCCTATTTACTAAGTTTTGGTGTTTTTTGTATAGATTTTTATGTAAACTTGGCGGGTAAAAATATGAGTTAAGGACCACCAATAGTGCGGAGCCACATGACCATCTCTCCCTATGTCGGAGTCATCGGCTTCGAAGTCTCTTGGGTTGACCCCCTCTGGGGGGAGGCATCTTGCCCTCTGGCCGCTATAGAGGTGGTTGGGGACCAACGGGATTGAAGGCCAACGATTTATGGGATGTCTCACACGAGGCATAGCCGAACTCCACGTCAATTGGGGAGGATATCGAGTCCCACTCTGATTACCCATAGACCCCGACGAGGCGCACCGCTCTGACCACATGGTTATAGTGGACATGCCTCTCCCCACGTGCGATGAAACCAAACCCGCCTTTAACAAGGCAACACGACCTCCCGAGGTCAGCAAGGACGCCAGGGAAAAATCAGAATTAAATCCCCGCAACCCCGAAAGAAGTCAGGGCCAAGCCACGACTAACTCCTCCCTACATCCCAGGTCATAGGCCTAATGCCCGCTCCGGAGACTCATAAACCATCAGGGGTCCATGACCTCTCCAGGAAAGATTAACGAAGCAAGAGGCCGGGGCGACGCGTAATGCGGAGCCCAAAGCGTTATCATGGCTCGGTCACGCAACATAACAGAAGGTCCAAGACCTACGAGCCAGGGCACGATCGCAAAAAATCCTCACGATCGAGCTAAGGAGAGGTCGGGGAAATGACTCCTCAAAAAATTCCTAAAAGAACACCCTTCCTATCCGGTGAATTCACGCCAACAATGCAACCATGACCCACTGGCTCGGGGGCTCACCACGGTAATAAGAACAACCGCGACAAACCTGAGGTGAAAGGATTTGACAGAATCCGAGTATCCTCAACACACCAGAAGTAGGCAAACCGCTTACAAGACAAGGCGTGAATGAAGAGGAATCTCCTTCATTCACCACCTGATAATTGCGGATGCGGCCACGCCACACAAGGGCACAAAGCGCCAGACATTGCCACAGGTGACGGCGAGCGCCTCTCGGGTCGTCGGTTGTAGGAGCGCGAAAGAGGCACACAAAATGTCTTGCGGATCTCATCGCGCTACCGTAGCCCATGGACCGAAGAAGACAGGGATGGCGAGGGGAGATGTCAAGTTCCCAATGATTTCATGAGTAACTAACATCTTCATAGCCTCTCACCTCCCTACCCGCAAAATCCCTTCTAGTACCTGCTGTTGGGGCACATCACGCCGACTCCCAGCCACCATGAGCGACTCCTAGCGAGGTGCACGACTAGAGCCGCGTGGTTCCCCCCTGAATGCACAACCCTCGGTTCCTCATCATCTCCCCAAGAGCTCGGCCTTTCGGGGAAATCTAAGATAACACGAGACCACAGCCACGAATGGTCCAAACGAAAGAAAAACACCTACTTATAGGCCCAAGGGATGACCAAACAACCTAAAGCCTCTGCGCCATGTGGCGCACCACGGGAGGTCAGAACCAATGACAGATGCCCATAAAAAGTCGAGAAAAACAAGACCTTCCTAAAGGCAAGACCAATACAACGTCGATAAGACAGCTCGGTCCCGCCTGGGTCACGAACCCCGACGCATGGCGCACTGACACGGCAAGGCTTGGCGGCCACATACCACATCATCAGGGTGTCTTGACAAAGCTCAACGACCACCTACCACATTAAATGCACTAGCCCATAGGGGGTCGAGCAACAAAGCTCGAGTAGGTCACGACCACGAGACTACGCTCTAACGCACGCGCACACCAGCGCTTTCACGATCACTTCATGATCGCAAAAATGCTCGGGAGCTACTGTCGGGGTTGTAACCCCGGGGTGTCTTAAGGCAAAGATTAGTTAGCAGGCCGCGCGGCCTACAACACAACAGTCAGTAGGGGCCCAAACGACCAAGGCCAAGCAGGACCGAGCAGAGCAGGCCAGGTGCTAAAGATGGGGTCAGCCCCGTCCCCTTCCACCCACCATAGTCATATGGTGCTCAAAAGACGCACGACCTCTCCCCATCACGACCCCCAGGAGGGATGGGGAGAGGTCGAGCGTGGCTAGGCACGCCTGCTCTGACAAGAACAAGCATGCCGCACTGACCTCGTAAGGACCGAGGGGACAACAGTCACCTCAGCCCGATCAGACGCCATCCTTGTGCCATGCCACACCGACGAGACAACACCACACTACGGTGGCAACATGTATGATACCCACCGTCCAAATATGGACCGACTAGACGCTTGTATGATCCCACCCACTACGGGATGGGATCCATGACAAGGGACTCGACGAAAAGGCTATCCAGACCAGCAGAGTGCCCCTACCCCGAAGATCGGGGTCGTGGCCCTCGGCCCCGCAAAGCGACCAAGCGAACGACGACCCAGGACAGCTACCTACTTCGGGTACGACACCCATGAGAACCAGGAGGCGATGACGAAGGCCACGACGGACACCGCATTGCATTGGACGACTGACAAGCCACCATCGAGGCTACAGTGCCGCCATGTCACATCCTACCGCAATGCGGCCAGAAGACCATGACGATAGCCACGACCGGATGTGCACCAGAAGATGGCGTAGCTTACAAGCTAAGTTAGCTAGGCCCTTCCTCAGGCTCTCGACCCTTCGGTCGGGAGAACCTCCTCTTTGTATAAGCCCTGCCCCCGAACTCTATATAAGGGTAGCCAGGGCATCCATCTCGGGGACAATTCACATCCTCTATCATTCCATTCATTCACCATTATAGTAGGGCTCCTAGAGCTTCTCTCCGGATAGTCTTTCGCCTAGCATAAGTCCTTCCATCTCTTCCATCTTTCTTGCACCCCTCTATTGTAAGAACTTCAGAGCATTCAAGCGAGGAACACGCACTCGATCATCTCTGAGACTGGACATAGGGCTCCGACCTGAACCAGTATAAATCCTCATGTCTATTAGATGCTACCATCGTCTTCCTAGAGCAACGCGACAATAGTATAAGTTTACTAGTCTGGTTTATAAAACACCGACACCTTTGAAATATTTAAAATATACACTTGCAACATGTAGTTTCAACGCAACATCTCCTTGCTGCTTGGGAGAATAGAGGCTCGTCGTCGTGTGAAGTTCACTGATGTAGAGCTTGCCAGTGGCGCGGACCTCGCCGCTCTAGTGGAGAAGGCCGCGGTAGGTCCGGTGGAGAAGGCCATGGCAGATCTCCACAATATGCGGGTGGAGCGCGAGCTGTGCACGGGGTGAGGTCCGCTGCGAGCTGTGCGTGGGAGAGTTCCATCCCGGCCGTCGCTAGCTGCGCGCGAGCAAGTTCCGCCCCAGCCACGGCGAGCTGGGTGGCGGAGCGCGAGATGTGTGCATGCGGGCTCCGCCCGGGCTACCGTGAGCTACACGTGGGCGAGCTCCACCCTAGCTATGGTGAGCTAGACTGCCTCCGCCGCGGCCGAGGTGAGCGTGTGCAGCCGCGACGAGCACGGGATGAGCGCGGGTGGCCTCCGCCCCGGACGGCCGCTGTGAGCTCCGCAGGTGGACTGTGCGCCCCGTTTTGGTGATTTTTTTTTTGAAACTACGGTGACGAGCTGATACAGAAGGGATATTTTGGCTGGCTCGCGGCCCACCGACCGAAAGATGCGGCCTCCGGACACCCTATTCAATCATCCAAAGGCAAATCGGACCCAGCAGGGACACGGAATCTAACGGCATGGAGGCAAAGCCAACTTTTGCCCCCAACGGATCGGGATGGCATAAAACCGTCTCATTCCGTCGCTGCCAAGCGCGAGGTGGTGTCCCGTATGCCAATTGCCAGCTGAATCAGGTTCGCATTCCGTTCCAACGCGATAGTCTGCTACCGACGCCCGTTTGCAGCACAGTAGTACAAATGCAAATGGTGGCCTCGTCAACACAAGAACACTCCGGCATCACAGGCTACAGCGAATCATCCAACTGGGGAATCCAGTAATTTCCACCCAGCCCAGTTGGCCTTGCCCCGTTTTCTCGGGCACGCTTTGTTTCCTTGACCCGCGCCGTGCCACCGCATCAAGTCAGCCTCAGCTCACATCGCGGTAGATATCCGCGCCCATCTCCTATCGTCATCTGCCCGCCGATCCCCTCAGCTAGCCTCACGCCCTCACTCACCTCCCCCAACACAGTCCAAAAACCCGTATAGTCCGGGCAGTACAAGGCGGCGGTGTGTCTGATCAACCGATCGAGAGCGCGCGGGCGGGCGAGAGGGAACCGGGCGGCCGGCCGGCGGAGGGCGAAGGAAGATGGACCACGCGGCGGAGGCGCAGCGGACGGACCTGATGACGATCACGCGGCACGTGCTCAACGAGCAGAGCCGCCACCCGGAGTCCCGCGGCGACTTCACCATCCTCCTCTCCCACATCGTCCTCGGCTGCAAGTTCGTCGCCTCCGCGGTCAACAAGGCCGGCCTCGCCAAGCTCATCGGCCTCGCCGGAGAGACCAACGTCCAGGCAAGCAAGCAAAGCACCACCACACGCTTCCACGTGCCACCACTTGCCCCGATCACCACACCATCCACTCCGCGCCTTTCGTGTGCATACACGCGTACTCTGAGTTACTGCTCCTGATCTCGACTTGAGCCCCTGGCTGACGGTGGGCCCGGGGCTCCTCAGATGGACCTTTTTTTAGCTGCATCTGCAGAGTTGATCTAGCTGAACCTACCATGCATCGATCACTATGCTCTCCTATACTAGAATAGATTGGTCTTGCTCTTCAATACATATACATGATCCAAATGACATTCTTCTGGCGCATTTTTTTTAAATCTACTTGCTCTCGTTGACATTCAAGAGCAAAAAAATGCAGGGTGAGGAGCAAAAGAAGCTGGATGTCCTGTCCAACGAAGTCTTTGTCAAGGCGCTCGTCAGCAGCGGCCGCACCGTAATGCACTCACCCTCCTACACATCCGTACACGTCCCCTGTGTTCATCGTATAATATAAGAAAACAACATCGTCTACTTCTTCAACGCATCAGTTCTGAACTTAGACATTGACTTCGCGCTTGCGTACAGTGTGTTCTTGTGTCTGAAGAGAACGAGGAGGCCATCTTCGTCGACCCGGCCCTCCGCGGAAAGTTCGTGATTTCTGCCACCCCCTATGTTGTTATGAATTGCCCGTTACTAATCCATCTGAGAATCTGACTTGTAAGCTCCACAACGTCATACTGTTGCTTTCCCTGATCGTGACGTGCATTAGTTTTTTCTGTGTTCAGGTACTGCGTTTGTTTCGATCCGCTGGATGGCTCCTCCAACATCGACTGTGGTGTCTCCATCGGAACAGTATGTCTTTTTCTCGAATACATAAAAGAATATTTGCGCATCATTGTAATTAAGTAGAAGATTTGAACGGTACAAACGACCTGTGATAAGTACAGGCAAATGATTCAAACGAGATCAGAAGACAAAAGGATGTACTGATCGATCTGAGTTCCAATGATACGATCATGTTACCTTTCTGAGTTCTGACGATACTATATTAATCATCTGCAAGTACACAAATTGATCTTAGTGGGTTCATTCCATACTCCGATAGTCAATTTAGAACGCTGTCGACTTATGTTCAACCAGTTTTACCTAAGTGACCATATTTGAGAAACATTACCCTCTTCAAAACTTACCGTCGATGCATGCTATATTCGGTTCTGCTCTGCAGATCTTTGGGATCTACATGATCAAAGATAAGGACAACGTGACCTTGGAGGATGTACTGCAGCCTGGAACAAACATGCTTGCTGCTGGCTATTGCATGTATGGGAGCTCCTGCACGGTAATTATCTATGTCAGATCCATTTTACCGCCAGACAATTCGCTTCGACTTGTCCTCCTATATTGACTGCCGTTATGACTTATGGCAGCTTGTGTTGAGCACTGGAAATGGAGTCAATTGTTTCACTCTTGATCCTTCCCTTGGAGAGTTCATTTTGACTCATCCAAATATCAAGGTTAATGATAAAAATGTTGCAGTTCTTTTCTTTCCTGGTTGATTGACACTCCTGGTTAATGTAACAAAATAATATTTGAGTTTGGGCATCACGTTTTATGCTTCTTTTCTTGTGCAGATACCAAAGAAAGGGAAGATTTATTCAGTCAACGAAGGGAATGCCAGAAACTGGGATGGACCTGTAGCAAAGTATGAGGGCTCATTTGTGTTCAAAGTTACTGTAATTTCTTAAGAAGTCAAGCTGAATTTTACGCCATTTCAGATTTGTGGAGAAATGCAAATACCCTCAGGATGGTTCGCCACCTAAATCCTTGAGATATATTGGAAGGTGATTCACTGCTCATTCTTGACTAATGCGCATCAGTATTTCACAGTTTGCTTTCTTCTATAGTTATGAACTGAATGTGTCTGAAGTTTTCTTAAGAATAATAGGGCTCAAGCTATTGGTATCTACTCGTTCTTTCTTTTGTTTAACTAAAATGGTTGAATTTATGTTGTTATGGTCCTTGTGAATGGTTTACAGTATGGTTGCTGATGTCCACCGTACCTTACTATATGGGGGCATATTTTTGTACCCAGCAGACCAGAAGAGTCCAAACGGAAAACTACGGTATACCAAAGCTACAATCTTTTCTTTACTACTTCCAGAACTGTAGCTTAACTTCCTATCCTCAAATTGGTTCTATGTGGAATTGCAGTGTTCTGTATGAAGTCTTCCCGATGTCATTCCTGATGGAACAAGCTGGAGGTCAGGCTTTCACAGGAAAACAACGGGTGTGTTTCAGTTCTTTTTCTCAGATCCCAATTTCCAACTGAAAAATCTTGATGCTACAAATATCACATCAGCCTGAGATATTAGTGCAATTTTCAACCTTGAAGTAGAAATTGTAGACAAAAAAACACTATTTTAACAGGCCACATTTTACCAGTAGTTGGCGTTGCATAACTGAAAACGCTCCTGCTAAATTTACAATGCAGGCCCTTGAACTTGCTCCCGCTAAACTTCACGACAGATCCCCAATATTCCTCGGGAGCTACGATGACGTTGAGGAGATCAAAGCACTGTACGCTTCAGAGTCAAACAATGCTTGATTTTCTGTCTGAGGACACGCGTGGAGATCAAAGCACTGTACGCTTGAGAGTCAACTGCTTGATCTTTAAATTATAATAAAAGAGTTGTAAAAAAAAGCACTGCTTGATCTTTCTGCCAGAGGACACGCGCATCATTTACTCGGGTGGATATCCACATTGTAACTGTATTGATCAGATATTTATTATGTTCTTACATTGTACTGAAAAATCCACTCTACGGCCGGGCACGGTACAGCTCAATAGCAAATACAGGCTTATGTTCTTCACAAATTTAACATGCTTTCGTGATTCCTTGATACAAATTTGGATTCATGTAAGGAGGGAGTTTATGTGAAGACATATTACTTGTGCAGTTTATCTCCAACAAAAGACAACAAAACAAAAACCTTGTGCAGTTATGCTTGGTTCCTGGTTTTGGAAGTCCTGTTCATCATCAGATTTGTGATGCTCCAACCGTCCTTTACATTGATCTAGTGCATAGCAGTTAAGACTGTTCCTGTGCACAATTCTTTTTGTTTTTCGGAACATAAGGACTTTGTTGCTCTCTGACATCTGAAGAAGTTGGTAGTAGCAGTTGCTTCCCTGACATCTGAAGAAGTTGTAGTAGTTGCTAGTGTACACCGATACAGAAAAAACTGAAACAAATATCAAGCGATGGCTCATATACGAGGTAGAGTAAATAACAACTAGAGCCCAACTTGCACGACCAAGACATTCAACAAGAACACAGCCAAACTATGCAGCAGAAACCCGGTTCTTCAGTCTCTGCATCTGGCATCAGCCCATCAGCAATATGCAGATGTGCAGGCCAGGAGTAGGTCGACAAAACAACAAAATAGCATACTGTTAATTTTATTTATTCGTTCTCTAAAAATGTAGAAGAGGAGTACATAGATCGAACCACACTCTGGACAAATTTCAAAAGACTGATAAAGATACAGGTTCAAATATCGCTGGAAAGAGATGGTTGACAACTCATGTGACTTGATCCCAAATATTCTGATGATCTGGGCTTTTGCTTCAGCTCGCATGGGATCTGGTAGGGAGAGAAAAAAATGGGGCACGCTCTACCGCCGCAGGGTCTGCATAATATACTGACCGTACAGGTCCCTGCACAAAGCACCAAGATCATGTCAATACGAATCCAGAGATCATGGAATCCTCAAGATAAATGACCAGGACTTACATGGAGTACTGTATGGCTTCGCGGGCAGCTGCGGCGGGCAGGAAGTCGTTGACGGCCACCTCCTTGTTCTCGTTCTTCTTGTCTGGAAGAACAGATTTGGGCAAGAAACCACACAGGTGAAGGGAGCGTCCGACAATGACCACGGAAATTTAGCGAGTACGGAGCAGTGAGGCAGCAAAGCGTACAGTCTTCGAAGAAGCGGCGGATCTCCTGGAGGCGGTGAGGAGAAAGCTCGCTGATGTCGTTGTAGTGGCGGTACTCGGGATCGTCGGCGCAGACGGCAATGATCTTGTCGTCCTTCTCCCCCTGTCGTTCCAACATTTTGGTAAGATAAGATAAGATCGGTGCGAATTGTTGCATGTCGAAATCTAATTGCATGGAGATTATTCATCCATCTGCACTACCTGATCTATCATAGGCATGAGGCCGATGGCCCTGGCGCGGAGGAAGGCGCCGGGAAGGACTGGTTCCTGGATGCAAATGGCATGCACATGTTGTTAGTGTTAGAAAGAAAATGGGTGAATAATCAACCCGAGAGGCGAGAGGCGAGAGGACGATTGACGATTGACAGCGATCGATCAGCCAGTTACCTGCATGAGGACGAGGACGTCCATGGGGTCGTTGTCCTCGCAGAGCGTCCGGGGGATGAAGCCGTAGTTGTGAGGGTAGACGACGGACGAGTAGAGGACCCGGTCCACCTTGATGAGCCCCGTCTTCTTGTCCAGCTCGTACTTCACCTTGCTCCCCTTGGTGATCTCCACGACCTGCTCGACACACCGGATTAGACACATTCACGCTCTAGATTTGCAAGTTGGAACTTGGGTTGGTGGCGAATGGGATTCAGGTACTTACGACGTTGAAGACGGCCGGAGCTTCAGGACCTGCAAATTGAAAGCACGAACGAACGGTCGGTCGGTTAGCACTATCCTCGAATTGAAGGCCTACAAATGCGTTGGCGAGAGAGACGACGCGCTCACGTACCGATCTCGAGGTCGTGCCAGGGGTGCGCGGCGACGGACCTCCGCGACAGCGACGAGAGGATCCGCTCGTTCAGCCGCGGCGCCCGGCGCTGCTTCGGCTCCACCTCCATCACGTCCTGATGCTCCTCGGCGGCGTGCCCGTTGGTGGCTCCGTTCTCCTGGCTCATTTCCCGCTGCTACCTCTACTCTGTACCTGCCGGAAGACGAGATCGGGTTGGCCGGTCGACGGACGCTCGTCTCTCACGTCGCGCGCGCGCGCTCGGCGAACTAGTAAACGCTACTGCAATGTTTTGTTTACCAAAATGTTGGAACAGGGGATGGGGACACGGTGAACATTGCAGCGTCCCGCGCGCATATATAGGGGAGCCGGGGAGGGGAGGGAGCGCCGGAGGCCGGAGCGGTGCGTGGGGTGGCACTGGGTTGGTGGTGGTGGGGGAGGTGGGGGCCTGGTCGACGCGGCTGAGGCCGTGAGGCGCAGCCGGCACGTGGGTCTCGGTGCCGATGCGGTGCCGCGCTGGCGTTGGAAACTTCGTGGCTTCGCGCGTCAATGTCGTCACCGCCAGCGGCTCCGAGTCGCGAGTTGTTTCCCAGCTATCCATCGGGTCACCCCGAAAGGCGGCGCACCGTGCGGGGGCGCATCCGAACCGACGAGGCTCTCGGTCACCCATCTGCTCAGGCTTTCGCCTCGTCATACTCAAAACCCACGGGGTGACGGGACCCACGGGTAAGGTTCAGTCAAAGCGGAACGCCGTTCTGAACGAGCAGCATGTCCTCCAATCCTGATGCTCTCAAAAAATCACTTATCAGCAGTACGATTTAAGTTCGGTCCTTCGAAAAGAACTAAAGACTGGCATAGTGGCATCTACTACGCTGTTCGAAACCTTTTGATATCGTGATGCACGTTCTTTCAAGAGCTAGAGAGATCGTGATGCACATGACCGTGTCATGATTCGCACATATTTGTTAACAATAATAATAAGCATAATAAAGAAAGGAAAAGATGGTGGAACGAAGTCTAATGCACATGTTCGTCAGTGCCGGTTTTGGCGTCAATGCCTGTCCTCCTGTCCACCGACTTCAACTTTGGAACTGGTTGTCCAGAAGCCTACAGGGTGACAATGGCATGGACCGGAATACTCGCGCGAATCAGTGTCAACTCCGGTGCAGTTGTACGGGCCGGAGGCAATTCCCACAAGTCTGGCTAGCCTGGCACATTTTCACTCTAACAACATTATCAGAACGATTGGCAGAATCACAGCATTCCCCTTGTGAGGAGCCTCAGCGCCCACCAGTCAACAACTCGATACCACAACTTACAGGAACGACTGATCAATAGATATCATTATCATCACTTTACTGAGGCCCTTTTTTTTTTGAAACGGGAGTTCATTCAAATACAGTCATTGTTAAAGTATAAATGTACAACGCCCTTGTCTAAACCTGTGCAACATCTCAGAAACCTACCGCTTGCTTATCCAAGGAAAAACTAGTGCTGGTAGAATTGCCGAATGCTCCACCGGAACTTTCACACAGTCCGCAAGGGCGGAGAAACTCTCCATCTCCTCGGTCAAAAAGGAAGGGGATAGTGCGTTTACTTGTCTGGAATAGCCAATACAAGACAGTTAATTCATCAATATACAACATACCTTCAGTGACAAAGTAACTAACTTTTTGTATTGGCATATAAAATCAACCAAAAAAAACATTGATCATGCAGAAGTTAAGATAACCAAAAATGAGAAAAAGCAAACTTAGCAGATAAAACATGATGATATTTTAGCCAAAAAAAAACACTGAAAACTTCTTTTTACAAAAATAAATGCTTTCATTTGTATGCTGTATAGTGTATACACATCATGTGCACAAAAAGGAAAACGGGGTCAGGAAATAATGTGGGCACAGTCCGCAAATGTTGTTGGCAGGCGAAACACAATTTGTCACCAATTTTAATTCATTAAATATTGTTTTCAGTACCAATGTAATCATATGAACAAGTTTTGCTTGAGCATCTCAAATGATCAGTGATTCTATAATTGGTGAAGCTACAATAACTTATGCTACCATGTCAACATTGCACTGCATCACAGTAAGATACTATAGTATGCCCATCAGTGATACTCAGTTATGTAATTATGAGGAGAAAAAAGGTGATGTTGTAGTGTATGAATAAACTAGCAGTAATACAAATGTCTTGTGGGTACGTAAGCACGCAGAACACTACAAGAAGATACTCTTGCATGCAGTCTCGAGCAGGCATGAGAGCTATATATATATATCATTAATATTAAGAAGAAAAAATCTTGCATACAGGTATCATGCATGTGTCAGGATGTAATTAGACCAAGCAATGCACGGAGCAACCTAATGCTTGTTCTAGTGAAGAACGATAAGGATACAGGGCTTGTTTGCTTTGCGCCCTCGCCTGGGGACCTGCACCTAGGCAGGTGCATCCGACCACAGGCGTTCAAAATCGAACTCCTGGCGTCGGTGCCTGGCCCTCCAGGACGAGAATCAAACATGCCCACAATGCAGCAGAGCAACCAACCAGTTGCAGAATAAATAGTTGAGGCAGTATGGCACACAAGAATTTAAAGCACCTACCAAGTGGCAAGCTGCCACTACACAACTCACAGTAGGTCTAGCTTGCAACAGACAATGGCATAGCTCTGTGACAAAGTGGAAGAGACAGGTGGGAGAAAAGTGGTGACTGCTATTGTTCTTTGTTTGGGCTAGGGATGCTTGATAGCATTGGGACAATCTATAATGTCAAACCTTGGAGTTTTACCTGTTGAGACAGCTAATAACTAAAACATTCAAACAGTACAGTAACAGTGATCTTATTATGTTACGCAGCATCACTCCATCAAGCAGAAACTGCTCACTGCTGATAGAGCAGAAACAGCTCTGCTTCAATGGCAAGCCTGCTTCATGTGCAGCAATAACGGATGAGGCAATCTAACAAGTTCCCTTTCAAATATGTGGTGCATAGCCCAAACTGGCTAGCTGAACTTTGCTACACGCTCTATAAAGCTATAATGTGCAAACTTGGAAATCAAGCTTAATCCCTGAAGAAACTGATGAAACATGTAGCAGAGAAAGATACTTACGCAAACGATCTCCTCGTAAGTCTCATCATCAATTTCTACAGTAGTCACTACCTCTTCAACATCTCCAAGTATCATATTGAGATGTTGGTCATACACCTACATTGGAGGAATCATAAAGGAAACTCAAAATCCATAACAAAAATAGGAATATTAGATGAAAATCAGGACGCAAAAAAAAAAAAGGATGGCACCCATGTAAACTCAAAGCTGTTCATTTGCAAAACAATGCGTGCAATAGCAACAGAAGACCAGGGTGGATGATAACAGAGCCTTCTATACTAACATTCATGACAAATCAACCAAAATCATACAGCAGAACATGATAATTACACAAGCTGATATGAGCTGCTTATTATATGGAACATAGAAAAAAAAAAGAGGAAATGTGAGGTCAAATGTTCAAATGTTTAGCCAGTTGATGAATGTTCTGTCAAGCAACAAACTTATTACTATGTAATAATCAATAAAATTTGTTATTAATATTTTAGGAAATTAATGTTTCAAAATTACATAGGACGATCCCTGGACCCAATAACCAGGGCAGCCACAGCTGTTTATATAATGTCTATAATGTTTTCTTGTACCAAATACTTGCATTAAGAAAAAATAGATGACATCGAAATATAGACTTTTCAGTTACTAGATACATCATATTAGGCAGAATACACCACCCTGACAACTGCCTAGCCTTATTGCAGCATCAGGCACTGATAAGTGATGACTAACGTCAGTAGACATAAAGGAAATGATTGCTAAGGTTGCTAGGAATCAAGACTGTAAGCACCTCCTTATTCTTTATCATCATGGCTACAATCACTGGCATCACATTCAATCTCGTCTTCACTATTCTCCACAACATGCACAAGGGAATTGGCTTGCAGCGTCTTAAAACTGCTTATTAAGTTGGTTGCTTCTGAGATGAGAGCATTTTTAGCAGCCTTCACACTACCAGCTTGCTGCTCAGAAAGAAACTTCCCAGAATCAGCAGCTTTAGAGCCTGCTGGAGTCCTTCTGCGAGGCCTTTTTGTGCCTTCTCTACGTGCCAATTGATCAATGTACTTCTCATGTAAGATAACATTCTTTATAGGCTTTAGAACTGCTGGGCTCAGTTCAGATGGCTTAGTTCTTAACCTAGAAAATGGTTTCTTTCGTGCTGAAGAACTTCCACTGCGCTTGCCTAGAGAAGCTGAATTCATACAACTGTCAGGAGTCCCAGGAGAATCTTCAAAAGATAAGTTCAATTGTAAGGCACTTGGTGAGCTTTCAAAAATTGAGAAGTGGTCAGCCTCTTGAGCTTGGTCAATGCGGCAATGCTTCTGCAACAAATGCTTCACTGTCTTCTGTGCTACTAGATTCTTCTGTTTAGCGGTCTTTCGCCTTCTGACTGTAGGTTCCAAGATATTTGGAAGTTTTGGATCAGACAATGTGAAATTTCCTATAGGAGAAAATGTTGGTTTACTTGTTCTGGAACGTGGGGCAATTGGAGTCGGTGTTGAGAGGTCAGTATAAATTCTGTTGAAGCAGTCTTCAGCAGATCTCCCTGGCACCTGAAAAGAGTTGCGTCAAAAATCACTGAGCTAATAAATGACAAAGAAAGATATCCACACATAAAAGAAGAAATATTCCGGATAAAAAATAGGACCTACCACTGAAATATTCCAGTGAAGTATGAAAAAGAAAAGCAAACTGGCACTATGAAACCTCAAGCTATTTTGATTGTGCGATCAAGCCCATTAGTCCCCAAGTTTTTACATTTGTGCAATTAATTTTTTAAAAGTTAATGGTAAATTTGATGAATTGAGACCCCCAGATATTCATCTTGTTTCTAAGATGTTTTATTATTTGAATCTGTTTAATCATATCCTTTTGTTAACAGAATTAGCAAATCTGTACACTATGGAAAAAAAAGAATGAACTGTTATTGAAACTTAATGATGTATGAGATATTGTTTCTACTAAAATGGTGCATTAGAATCTCAATCTTTGTATATACCAAAAGAAAAGGAACCAAATTGATCAGCACAAAACTTAGTTCCAAAGAACATTAACAATGTTAAGTTTATCAAGGCCCATATATATATTGTAGGCCCATATGCCTACGAGGACGCCTATATATTGCAATCATCCCTAAGGGATAGATTATCTTCTCAAATCCCCAAGGTTAGTAACAAACAAGTCCAGTCAACAATTAATGACTTTATTAACTTTCAGCTATGAATCTTCATATGACACCCACATCATAGATATATTTCTAAAACCTTGATAGTAAAAATGGATTGCTGAAACACAATACGAAATAACATGTGAACAGACCATGTGCACTGAGATTCATTTCTGAAAAATGCAAAAACATTTTTGGCCACAATACTTCAGCATTCTTGTCCTTTTTTCATGTAAGCATGTCAAACTAGTGTATAACAATGTTTCTTCGGTCAGCTCTTGCAACTTATAAGAAATGAAAAAGACACTAAAGCAAATGATGTAAAGACTAGGTACCATTTTTGAAACTGTCTTCCAGAAATGTGGGGATGGTCGGGCACTGAAGTAAGCTTTGCGCAATGCCATGTCCTGCTCTTTTGTCCAATCATCAGAAACCGAAAAATTTCCCATTTCTTCTCAGTCCCGTTTGGCTTGTTGATGTTTTCATCAATGTTTGTCAATCTCTCATCATCAACTTTAAGCTTCACCACAATAGAGGGGGCCTTTTCAATCGTTCTGTGGGTGGATTTTTTGGGTTCATTGCGAGGTGCAATTTCTTGGCAATAAGCAGGCAATGGTTTGGGTTCCTGGCAATAAATCTCCTTCAATGGAAGCCTCCTTTGTGTTCCTCTCTTCCTCTTTCCTGTCTCCACTTTACAATGACTGGGCTTTAACTCATGTTTGTCACTCTTTTTGTTAGACACATCTGAAATATCTTTCCTAGGAGGTAATGCAGCACTTCCCCTATTCCTTTTCAGGCTCTCTTGATTTTTGTCTTTCCTATGAGGATTTTTAGTCTTTCTGTTAGGAGAGGTCACCCGGCAATTTGGTGGCAACAGCAACTTGCCCAAACTCTTATCTTCCAGATGGAATCGTGGGGATCTGCGGAGAGGTGTAATTGCTGATTGATCAGCCCTGGCTTTACATTCCTACAAGAGAAAGTTCAAATTACAATGCTATTTCTCATAATCTATGAATCAGGTATGAACCAAATCAAGCTTCTAACTAACAAACATGATAACATTCAGGAATGAAATGGATGGTACTAGTAGAAAAAACATAAGTCAAGCAAGAGCAACTCCTAACTCCGCCTATGTTGTCTCAACATAGCAGGTCCCAAGCCCTGGTAAAGGAGGAGGGTTGTGATAGGCGTGGCGAGACAACGTTAAATCTAGCCATTCTAATGAAGATGAAACCCGAAAGAAAACCGTTGGGGCGTAACTCTCTTAGCGACGCGCCATATCGGAACCCGGTATGGTGTTAAATGGGCAAGGGCCGGGTCGGCACCCCCTTGGTGACGCGCCGTGTCGTGATCTGGGCATGGTGTCAAGTGAGCAAGGATCGAGTCGTCGTTTCCTTAGTGGCGCGCTACATCGGCGCCCGGGTGTAGTAAAAAATGAGCAAGGGTCTTCACATTTGAGTCGACGGGTGCGAAGGGTAAGAAAGCTAGTCAAACCAATTAGGATCCGTTTAGGTAGTTGGAATGTAGGGTCGCTTATAGGTAAGTTAAGAGAATTAGTTGATACCACGACTTGGAGGCGTGTAAATATATTATGCGTTCAAGAGACTAAATGTAAGGGTCAGAAGGCGAAGGAGGTGGACAATACAGGTTTTAAGCTTTGGTACACAGGGACAGTCGCGAATAGAAATGGAGTAGGAGTTTTGATTGATAAGAGCCTCAAGAATGGTGTGGTGGGAGTGAGAAGGCAAGGAGATAGGAATATCTTAGTCAAGCTTGTCGTTGGTGATATGGTCTTGAACGTAATTAGTGCGTATGCCCCCCAAGTAGGCCTCGACGAGAGTGCTAAGAGACAGTTCTGGGAAGACTTAGATGGCCTGATTAGAGCTATACATAGTAGTGAGAAGCTTTTTATAGGAGGAGATCTTAATGAGCATGTAGGTACTATAAGCGCAGGTTTCGAGGCAGTTCATGTAGGTTTTGTGTATAGTAGTAGGAATCAGGAGGGGGAGGAAGTTCTGGACTTCGCGGTAGCTTTTGACCTGATGATAGCCAACACTTTCTTTAGAAAGAGAGAATCTCATCTAGTGACCTTTAGTAACGGACAACACTCTAGCCAGATTGACTTTGTCCTCGCAAGAAGAAAGGACAAACGAGCATGCTTGGGTTGTAAGGTGATACCAGGGGAGTGTATTGTTTCTCAACATAAGATTTTGGTGGCAGACTTTCGTTTTCAGGTGCGTGCCCGTAGGGATAAATAAGCTAAGATTGAAAGAACTAAGTGGTGGAAACTGAAAGGGGAGACGTCAGAGATATTCAGGGAAAAGATTATCAAAGAGGGCTCTTGGAAGGAAGAAGAGGACATAAACATGTGGTAGAAGATGGCAACTAACATTCGGAAGGTAGCCTCAGAGGTGTGTGGAGTAACCAAAGGAAGTGTAGGCGAGGCTAAAAATACTTGTTAGTGGAACGAGGAAGTCTAAAAGGCTATTAAGGAGAAGAAAGAATGCTATAGACGTTTGTACCATGACTGGAGTGTGGACAACATAGAGAAGTACAAGGTGACAAAGAAGACTGCAAAGCGAAGTGTGGCAAAGGGTAGAGCGTACGAGAATCTTTACCAACATTTGAGTACGAAGGAAGAAGAGAATGACATTTATAGGATGGCTAGGATTTGTGAGAGAAAGACAAGGGACTTCAACCAAGTTAAGTGCATTAAGGATGAAATGGAGTATCTCTTGGTGAAGGAGGATGAGATCCGACATCGATGGCAAGAGTATTTTGACAAATTGTTCAATGGTGAGAATACGGACACAACATTTCAGTTGGATGACTCTTTTGATGACATCAATAGGCGCTTTGTGTGAAGAATCAAGAATCTGAGGTCAGAGAGGCGTTGAAAAGGATGAAAGGAGGTAAGGCGATGGGACCGGATGGTATCCCAATCGAGGTGTGGAGATGCCTCAGGGACATAGCTATAGTATGGCTAACCAAGCTATTCAACCATATTTTTCGATCGAACAAGATGCCCGACGAGTGGAGGAGAAGTATATTGGTACCGATCTACAAGAATAAAGGGGATATTCAAAGTTGTACTAGTTACCGGGGAATTAAGTTGATGAGCCATACTATGAAGCTATGGGAGAGAGTTATCGAGCATCGCTTGAGAGCAATAACACGGGTCTCTATGAACCAATTTGGTTTTATGCCCGGAAGGTCAACCATGGAAGCCATTTTCTTAATAAGACAAGTTATGGAGCGGTATAAGGAGAAAAAGAAGGACCTACACATGGTTTTTATTGACTTGGAGAAGATTTATGATAAAATACCAAGGAATGTTATGTGGTAGGCTTTGAACAAACATAAAGTCCCAACGAAGTACGTCGGGCTCATTAAGGACATGTACAACAATGTTGTGACTAGTGTTCGAACAAGTGATGGAGACACGGATGACTTCCCGATTAGAATAGGACTACATCAAGGGTCAGCTTTGAGCCCTTATCTGTTTGCCTTAGTGATGGATGAGGTTACAATGGACATACAAGGAGATATCCCTTGATGTATGCTTTTCGCGGACGATGTAGTGCTAGTTGATGAAAGCCGGACAGAAGTGAATCAGAAACTGGAGTTATGGCGGGAGACTTTGGAGTCCAATGGTTTTAGACTCAGTAGAACTAAAACTGAGTATATGAGATGTGACTTCGGCACTACTACTCGGGAGGAGGAAGATATTATTTTGAAAGGTCAAGTAGTGCCTAGGAAGGATACCTTTCGATATTTAGGATCAATGCTACAGAGAGACGGAGATATTGATGAAGATGTTAGCCATAGAATCAAAGCAGGGTGGATGAAGTGGCGCCAAGCATCAAGTGTCCTATGTGACAAAAGGGTACCACAGAAGCTAAAAGGCAAGTTTTATAGGACGGCGATTAGACCTGCTATGTTGTATGGTGCAGAACGTTGGCCTACGAAAAAATGACATGTTCAACAGATAAGTGTCACGGAAATGCGTATGTTGCGTTGGATTTACGGTCATACAAGAAGGGATCGAGTTCGGAACGATAATATATGTGATAGATTATGGGTAGCACCAATTGAAGAAAAGCTTGTCCAACACCGGTTGAGATGGTTTGGACATGTCCAACGGAGACCTCCAGAGACACCGGTGCGTAGTGGAATCCTAAGCCAGGATAGTAACGTGAAGAGAGGCAGAAGACGACCGAAGTTGACTTGGGTAGAGGCAATAAAAGGAGACTTGAAAGGATGAAATATACCTAAAGACTTAGCCTTAGATAGAAGTGCTTGAAAAACAGCTATTCACGTGCCTGGACCTTGATTGCTTCTGCTGGGTTTCAACTCTAGCCTACCCCAACTTGTTTGGGACTTAAAGGCTTTGTTGTTGTTGTTGTTGTTGTTGTTGTTTTCAGTTGCATGTAATCCAAAATAAATTTCAATTGCATGGAGGCTCTTTTCAGTATTGTAGACAGCTTTCTCCCAAAGTATGTATTACTGTTTGCAACATTTGTACCTTATAAACTGTCTATATAAAGAATAAAAATAGGATGCCACCTCTAAAGCCCAAACAAATTTTAGCTATCTATCTAAATCCAGCACAGTTAAATGTGTTAATATCGTGAGCCATCCTCCACAAAGGATATCAGAGGTGAAGTCCACCTTCACCTTAGGACTCTTCTAATGGGCATTGATGAATGTGGTTTGGTTCTGGAAGCTACTCAACGCGATGGTTCTAACTTTGCACATGAACATTCTTCTCTTTATATTTTTTCTCTGTACTTACAGAAGGTCTGTGTTCTGGCACTATTTTCTCAAAATTGTAATTATTTCGCGCTAAGTGATTAGCATGAAGACAAAGTCCGGATTATGGAAACTCATAAATTGTTGCAACAGTACACAGTGCATGAGCGATTTTTTGAGACAGCAACTTGTGCAAATGGATGCAAACAATCTGCTGGTGCCAACTGTAGTTTTGCTTGGTACATGTGAACCAATTATTACGGGAACCATAGCAATGCATGAATTTTTTTGCCAACCATAACAATGCACAAACAGAGGCAAACTTAAAATGTTGTACACAGGATGAAGCAAGCAAAGCTCGAGAGTAGAGTTATCAAAAAAAAAAAGCTCGAGTAATGTCTTACCTCAAAAAGGATGAAGCAAGCAAGGGCTTTGATCATGGATTGATGGTGCCCTCAGACACCAATCTCCTCAATGGTGTACGGCGGCAGTCCACCTCCACTCTCCTCTACAGCGTCCCGGTAGCGTCTCGGACCACCTTCCTCTCCTCCAGGCACCACTCCTGTGCTTTCTTATCAGTACTCCTGTGCTTTCCTATCAGTACTATGATATCCTCGCGGCCTATGATATTCCCATCTCGACTCTGTTAAGTTGATTTCTCATCAGTACCAATTGCAAAAATGCAGAAAAAAATTATGCTATAGAACCAGATGTCTGTGCTTCCTGAGTCTCAGCCTAAAATTAGTTGTTGAATGAACAATTGCCACCATCTCTACGTTTCTATGTTTTATAGGTTCTTTTGAGCTCTATACAATACCCAGATTTTAGAGCCATCACATCACATTGGCATACTAAAATCCGAAACTCATATGAGTCAGCCTGGCCACTACATATGCACAATTGCATGGAGGCTGACTAAAATGGACGAACATTTAATCATGAAACTGAAGGATCTAATGTCTGCACAGTCTCACTAAATAGAGTAGTATTTTGAAGGCAGAGAAAATAATGCGGGCTGGCCAAAGAGGAAATCTCATGAACCCAATTTGACGGTACAAATCCTCTGCTGTAGTGTCCCAAACTTCAAACCATGATTGTTCGTACATTATTAGCAAGAAGCAATAAGGGAAACTTTCATCTAATAGCATGTTTCCTCATCCTACATCTATTTACTGGTTATAACTTGCATATGGTGGCATAGAAATATTGAGAAGAAACATGTATTCAATTCCTCCTAGATCCCAGAAATGACGTGTGCCTCACCTTGGGCCTGGAGGGCGTTTCTCCGCATGTGCTTGGATGGGGGCCGTCGCGGCGGACTGCGGCAGTTGGACGGCGCTCCGGGCGGCGCGGAGGGAGGCGACCGGGCGGCGGCCAGGCGTCGCTTAGGGTGGACGGTGCTCCGAGCGGCGCGGAGGGAGTCGCGTTGGGGCCGTGGCCCGTGGGGGAGGGCAGCGGCCGGACGGCGCGGAGGCAGTCGCGGGGACGCAGGTAGTCACGCCGTCACTTTCCCTGCCATATCCACCGTCCAAGCATGATCAAACGGACACACCTGTTTCGCCCTAGGATTTGGCTTCTCACCCACGAAGACAGTGCGGGAGGAGAGGAACGTTCGTGCGCGGGTGCGTGATGCGCCGTCCTCCTGCACGAGCGACAGAGCGCAGTCTGCGCCGAGCGCGCCGAGCCAACTCGTAGGAGGGGGAGCACCTCGGCACCGTGCCCATGGACGGCGAGGCTTTAGCTCTGCGTGTCGTGGAGCGGCGTGTGCGAGCGTTCCTTCAGGCTCGAGCTGCGGCCGGAGACGGCCACCGTGGTGGCCGGCCGCTGTGGGACGGCGCGGTTCGCCGCTGGGTATAGTGGACGTCGTCGTGGCCGCCCCGACTGCTGCTGGAACGCGTTCAGCATCAGCAATGGGCTGTCTCGAACTCCTGGTCGGCATCAGCAACACAGCATGAACCAAAAGCAACAAGCTCCTGCTTCCGTTGATGCACAATCCCTGCTCGAAACATCATGTGTTCTTGGCCTGTTATTAATCTCCAATGCAATAGCAATGCATTAAGGTTTCAGTCAACATTCTTGCATCAGTGTATCATGTTTGTTTATCACAACCTGCGTGGCTGCGCCCTCCCACGACGACGACGTTCACCTCCCACCTACCGGCCCGCCCAAACCCGCCGCTAACAGGCACGCAGGTTCTCAGCTCCCGCCCACGTGAGAGAAGACAAGATCAGCACCTCGTCAGATTCAATCTCATGGTGGTCGAATCAGCAACAAGCTACAGGATGTGTGTCCCTTCTCCAGCATTGTGCTGCACTGGAGGATTGAGGCCGAGGAGTTGGTGGTGTGGCAAATTTCGTCTGTTGTCGTGCCCGTGGCACTAGCACTTTGGGGAGTCCCTGTTCCCCGCACGAGTTCGCTTGCGGACTCGCGGCGCGGCCCTTTCCATGTCTGGCTCGGATGGCGGAGGTGTATACGGGCGAGAGAGAAACGGCTTCTAAGTATGGAACTTTCTAAGTCTTTGGTGAAATAAGTAAATGGATGTTGAGAGAGCTCGGTTGCTGCTTAGCCGTGTGTTTGAGGTTCGATGGGTTTGTTCGGACCTGACTTGAATCGATCCGATCGGTTATCAGATGCCCTCAATGGAGCGTCTGCTTTTCCTTTTATAGGTCAGGAAAAGGCACGGGTTATAGTAGAGAGAAATAGGAGAACGAGAGAGAGAGCGAAGGCCTTCAGGATTGCTGGGTCCTTCTTCTCCTTCATGCGGGTCCCATCGACACTGTAGATGTCAACAAGGATGGCGCCTCGTCGCGGTCTTGTCCGTCACTGGCGCCATGCGCAGGCGTCGTCTGCCGATAATGGCGCTCCACTCCGTCCTGGTGGACGTCGTGGTGAACCGACGTGCCGATCAGTGTTCGTACAAGGGTTAGGCAGAACAATACCGGTACGTCCGACGCTGTTTTTGATGTGAATCCTTAGGTATGGTCCGTCGTGGCCACGGGTTACATCGAGGCGTGCCGGTTTCTTCCTTGGCGTCAGAGTTTTGACCCAAGCCCATACGCTTGGACCCGGATGCTTGGCGGCGGTATGGGACCCCATCTGGCGAGGCGGAGCCTACCCCCAGAGGACGGGCAAGGCGGAACCCGCGGCCTCGGGGTCGGGCGAGGCGGAACCTGCCCCTAGAGGTCGAGCGAAGCGGAGCCTGCCCCCAGAGGGCGAACGAGACGGAGCCCATGGCCTCAGGGTCGGGCGAGGTGGAGCTCTCCCCCAGAGGTCGGGTGAGGCGAAGCTCTCCCCCAGAGGTCGGACGAGGCGGAGCCCGCGGCCTCGGGGTCGGGCGAGGCGGAGCATGAACCCAAGGGCGGGCGAGGGTGGAGCGCAAACCCAACGGTCGGGCGAGGAGGAGCCCGCGGCCTTGGGGTCGAGCGAGGCGGAGCGCAAACCCAAGGGTCGGGCGAGGAGGAGCCCGCGGTCTTAGTGTCGGTCGAGGCAGAGCCCGTGGCCTCGGGGTCGGACGAGGCGGAGCCCTCCCCCAGAGGTCCGGTAAGGCGGAGTGCGCCCTCAGAGGTCGGGCGAGGCGGAGCTTGCACGCCTAGGGGTCGGTTTGAGCCATAGTCGCGCTCTTGACTGCTCGGATGAGTCAATGTTGATGGTCATTAGCTCCTCCTCTTCGGGTACCCTAGTGTTGGTCCCCGACAGTAGCCCCCTAGCCTGCGGAGGAGTAGAATACTCCTTTGGAGGCTTTTCCAAACGGGAGGACTTTGATAGCCTTGGCCTTCTTTTGTCTTCCTCGGCATGTCCTGGGGACATCGATTCTCTTTCGTCGTGATCGGACGCCTCGGGGGTATAGTCGGGAGGTTTGGTGGGTCGGAAAAGGTCTTTCCCTGATCTCGACCTCTACAGGGGCTCTGTCGTTCTACGACCATGCGTTTGGTCTCCCTGTGAGTCCAACTTTCCTCGAGCCCCCGCGCGTAGGGAGGGTCCGGTTGAGGGCCGACTCGTCATTGTGATCGTTACCCCATCCACGGTTTCTGCAACCAGAGGGGTTGAGCCGTGCCATGATTTTCCTCTATGGACGAGCCATGGTGCTCGGTGAGCTGTTAGTTGGCTAGTCCGAGTGGGGCCCCGGCATCCCGTTCATGGGAATCCGGCTCGGGTCAGCTGGTGACCGACTCCATGTTCTCAGCGGTCAATCCATATAGTTCTTGGGTCCGTTCGATCGGTCCTGAGGGCTTTCTGCCTTTCTTCAAGGAAAAACCATGGATCGTATCCGGCCGAGACTTGAACGTGGGCGGGGATGCCCGCAGTGCTCGTGAACCCGGGTGCTAGGCCGCTAGCGGGCCCATCCCGTTCCACCCCTCGCTCTTAGGGTGCCTGGAGCATTTTTAGCTCTGTATCCCTTTTACTTGCGACGGGTCATGGCCCGTCCAGAGAAGCGAAACATCCGGCAAGTTTCCCGAGAGAACGGACAGAGGTTGTGTGCGCACGTGCCGCGGCAAGACGAGGTGGCAGATCATGGCAGGCGCGGAGATGTAGGCGGGTGGTTGGTTTCCTCGCACCCGTCGCCCCTATAAAACCAAAAGGTTTGCCCCCCAGGTTTCATACCTTGCATCCTTGCCTCCGTAGCCATGACCTCCGCCGCCAATCGCTTAGGTTTCCTGCCTCCGCATCTCCGCTGCCGTTGAGCCCGCATCCATCCGCTTCCACCTCCAATGGATCCGTAGTGCCGTTCCGACATCACCTTCCAACGCATGGAGGGCCTCGTCTGTCGCGGTCTTCTCCGCGCGCGGACCTCGGCCGAGGAGTGGCTGCTACCCGGCGAGGGGGACTTGCTGTCACCGCCCGATGGCTATGTGGTGTCGTTCGCCCACTTCCACGGGCGTGGGTTCGCGACGCCCGCCCACAGATTTCTTCAGGGGCTGCTGCACTACTATAAGATCGAGCTGCAGCATCTCAATCCCAACGGGATCCAGCACATGGCGGCGTTCGTCGCCCTGTGCGAGGGGTTTCTGGGGATCAGCCGTCACTTCGACTTATGGAGGTACTTCTTTGCCGTCACCCTCTAGAAGAAGAGGGAGAAAAGCGACAGGCGGGAGCTACATATGCTGATGGGGTACGCCGGCATCCAACTTCAGAACAACCGGGTCGGTGAGTACCTGTGCATGCGGCTCTCGACATCCAACAAGGAGTGGCACTCGCAGTGGTTCTACCTCAAGAACGACATCACTGCCCCTCTGCCGGAGTTCACCGGGCGCCTGATCGAAGAGGCCCCGAAGCCATGGAGGAAGTGGGCGTCCCGGAGAAGGATAAGAAGAAGATCCAAGACCACATCGCCGCCATCCATATCCTAAAGGAGAATGGTCTAAAGGGATCCGGAGTCATCGAGGCCTACCACGCAAAGAGGGTGGCGCCGTTGATGACGCGCGCGCTCCTGCTATATGCAATGGTGCCCGAGGCATCGTTCGATGGGACGGCGCTCGCCGAGGGAATGCTCCCCAACTCGAGATTACGCAACGCATCAAGGAGGCGATGGAACCTTCGTAGGACGACGTGGGTGCCCCCTTGATTTCGTCTACCCGGTGATGGGGCATCCTTCGATGCGGCCGGAGCCAGGCCACGTCGTCTTTGTAAGTTTCTCCTTCTCTTCCATTGATTTTCTGGCCCCTTAACACTAATTTTGGGAGGGGCAGGATTAGCCGAGGGACCTCATCCTCATGGATCACCCGACGCCGTTGCCGAGGGATTTGGCCATGAGGATGGCGAACCGCGCCAAGGGTGAGCGGCTAAGGAAGGCGAAGTAGGACAAGAAGAGGAAGAAGCGGCGGAAGCTGTAGGTGCGGGAATGAGGGGAGGACACTGATAGTGATGATGATGATGATGACGAGGAGGTAGCCGACGATATCAAGTGGGACAACCTAGAGAATGAGGATGCGCTGACATGTATCGGTTCGTCTTTATAGGCGTCGGGACCCTTCCCGATCCACGAAGGGGAGGGTACGTCCAGGGGACCGACGGAGACAAGCCATACCGTCGGCCAGCCCCAGGAGTCAATAGGGGTGGGCAGCTCTGCTGTCACGCCCTAGGTGCCGGTCGGAGGTGGGTGGCTCCATCGTCGCACCCCAAGAGCTAAAGGGAGCGAGCCCCTCTGCCTAGGAGCAGGGGGCAGGCTCAAAATGGCCTCATTCCAACGAGGTGGAGCAAAGGTTGAGGGGTTCGCCCCCCAAACACATCTGCCGCCCTACGGCGCTGAGGTGAGTTATCAGTTTCTCTTTTTTTTTGTCTTGGTCAGATTTCATCGCGACTCATGCTTTTCGTCCCTTGCAGCGTCGGTAGGCAGCGTAATCCTTTAGCGCTGAAACCGAAGAAGAGCATCGCCCTCCAATCGAGGCGACATCCATCAACTGGTGTCATTCTCTTTTCAGGCGAGAGCGGTGCCAGTGTGACCATGTTGCCGGTCGATGAGGCACTGCCTAAGGTGGCGCCCGTGCCCTCGGCGTGATGGGCGGACGCGGGGGCTCAACGGGTGCCTTCGAAGGTCGCAGAGCAGCCGGTGACGCCCGTGATACCACTGCCAATGGCGGGACGGATGGGGCTGCCAACCGCGCTCGTGGCACCAACTGCGGTGGGTGTGGCACAGCCGGTTGTGACCTCGTTGACGGTGTGGAGGTGGCGGTGGCCATGATAGATGGGTCACAACCAGGCACAGCCGCAGTGGCACCAGAGGCATCAGGGCGACCTATGCCATTGGCGGCCCAAGTGATGGCACTTGGCGTGGGCCAGACAGAGGGGTACATGGCCGAGGGTTCCTCGGGAGTCACGGTGCTAGGAGAGAGGTCGGCGTCCGCACAACTGACCCCCTCTGTCGCAGGGGGGCATCCCGACGGGGACGTCACGGCGAGAGGGGTCGGTGGCACTTGGAGCCAGCGTAGAGTCATCCCTGACCCTGACGTCGGTGGGGAGCAGCTCGTCTACGTGAGGCAAGCCCTTGCTCCAGTGGTTGAATCTATAGGATCCGACGTCGACGCTTATCACCCTTGACGATGACGCCGAGAGCATGGAGCGGGAGAGCCTCGACGTAGGGATCGCGTCCGTACTCGAGGCCCTGAACCATGCCACGGGCGCATTGCGCGACATCGTTGTTCCCTCCAGCTGGGTATTGTTTGGTCCTGCTTTTTGCCCTTATCCTCCTTTATATGCTTTCTGTATCCTGACCATCATTTTCCTACAGTCCCTCATAGCTCGCAGCCGGGGGAAATCTCAGTTCCTTCATCAGCAGAAGGAGGCCTATGACTGCCTCATCGAGGAGGCATGGCTATGCAGGGAGGTAACAGCTTAGCTTGTCACCGCCTAACAGAGGGTGGCCGAGCTAACTCCCCTTGCCGAGGAGGCAGATAATCTCCGATCATGGGTGGCCGAGGCCTGTCGGGATGCTGACGAGGCCGAGAAGGCGTTCGAGGCCCTATCGGTGAGGTTGCGGAAGCACGACGAGGAAGCCACCACGGTCAGGAAGGAGCAGGATGAGTTGCTCTAGAATGTTGTCAAGACCCGACAGTGGATCCTTGACCTTCTGGCCGAGGTTGAGAAGGAAAGGGAACTGAAGCTAGGGGGCCGAGGAGAAGCTCGCAACCCTAGAGAAGAGGGCGAGCCTGGAGGCCATGGCGGTCGCTCGGTTGCACAAGGAGCGAGATGAACTGCTCCAAACCATAGAGAGGCTCCGCTTGGAACGTGGCGCGGCTCACGAGGAGCACGACCAGGCTTTTCGAGTGCATGACCAGGCCTACCAAGAGCGCGACGACACGCAGTAGAAGGTCGGCTCACTCCAGGCTGAGCTTGAAAGTGCGATGACCCAGAAGCTAGAGGCCGAGAGCATTTCTATCGAGCTGGCTGTGGACCTCGCCGAGGTAAGGAGGAATCTTCTAGCGGAGAGTGATGAGCTCAGTATCCTGAGCGCTGCCCTCAGAGTGGTCTGCGACGACCTTCAGGTGGTGAGGTCGGAGGGGACCAGCTCGCTCATGGCTCATGCCGTTGAGATCATGGCTCGGGTGTGCTAGCTCGAGAGGAGTGTCCTTCGTGCCAGGGTCAATCAGTCCTTCATGATTGCTCATTCTCATTATGGGGACAGCATTGATCTAAAGGCGATGAGCCACGGCTATGCTCCGGGCTATGAAGTCCACGAGCTAGAGGAGATGGAGACGGCGGTGGCTCCCCTTTTGCAGGACCTAGTGGACAAGATAGAAGACATAGTTCTCCCCTGGAGGGGCTAGTTAGTTAGATAGGTCAGGCGGTCATTCTTGTAACAAGCGGACAAGTCCCGACCCTTCTGTATCGTTTAAATAAACTTGTCATTCCATTTGATCAAATCTTTTCTTCTGTTTCGGTGCGAACAAATTTGTTTTTTTCTCCCTTTTTATGTGTGAAAAGAGGTTAATGCGACCCTTCCATTTGTTAAGACCATAGAGTTCGAGGTGTAGGAGGGAAACTCTGATCATGCTGGTAAGCAAAATGCCATAGCCGTTGGGGCATAGTTTCTTGCAGTCCAACCAGCCTTACTCAGTCATTCGTTTTCACAAGCCATGCCACTAGGTTTTTTAACGTGAGGAAGGGATCGGGCGCGGTGATTGTTTCAGAAAGAGTATATATGCCCTTATCAGCACCCGAGTGAGACTCGACCCCTTACCGTTGCTGGGGTCAGGAGTCACTAAAGATCGAGGAGAGGATAGCGAAACTAGCAGGAATAAGCGTCTCTTGTTTTAGAAACGTTATTCTTAGCTTTCGCACGTACCCCCTCCCTAGGATCTGAGCCATCGTTCTGCGACCGCGCATTCGGTCTCCTTGCGAGTCCAACTTTCCTCGAGCCCCCACGTGTAGCGGGGCCCGGTTGAGGGTTGGGTCGTCTTTATGATTGTCACCCTATTTGTGGTTTCCGCAACCGAAGGGGTTGAGCTAACGTCACTTACCTCGATGGCTTGAGTGACACGCCCGGTGAGCTCGCTAACGTGCATGTTCGAGTGGAATCCGGATCCGTCATTTGTGACGAGGTCGGCATAGCCCTCATGTGGCATTCCACTGCTCCTTACCCTACCTCCTGGCAGATGCTCGTGTTGCTCCGGAGGGTGACTCAGGTGGCCCACTGGCCTCCCCTTGATGGAGATTCTGTGGGCTCGACTCGAGGTTACGATTGAACGAGAAGGTTGAGATGACCCTGTCCGCTTCTAAGCGGGTCGGGCGAAGGCCGCTGGGGCTCATCTGCATTTTCTTCCCTGGCTTTGTTTGACGCGAGGCGGCCTCGAGCCCTTCGTAGGCCGGCCTTCGAACCCCGGTCAGTTGGATTCCCGAGTTAGGGTCCGGCGGCTTGAGCCCCCAAGCCCCATTGGGCTCGGTAGGGGTCGGCCGAATTTCATGTGTCACCCCGTCCATGGTTTCTGCAACAAGAGGGGCTGAGCTAACGACACTTGCCTCGATGGCTCGAGTGTCGCGCTGGGCGAGCTCGCTAATGGGCATGTTCGAGTGGAATCCGGGTCCATCGTTTGCTGATGGGGTCAGCATAGCCCTCATGTGGTATTCCACTGCTCCTTTACCCGCCTCCCGGAAGATGCCTGTGTCGCTTCAGAGAGCAACTAAGGTGGCCCGCTGGCCTCTCCTCGATGGAGATTATGTGGGCTTGGCTCGAGGTTAGGATCGAACGAGAAGGTTGAGATGTCCCTGTCCGCTTCTGAGTAGGGTCAGGCAAGGCCACTGGGCTCATCCGCATTTTCTCCCCTGGCTCTATTTGACGTGAGGCAGCCTCGAGCCCTTCACGGGCCAGCCTTCGAACCTCGGTCGGTCACCGCTCATATCGAATGAGACAACTACCGCTTCATGACACGACATGAAGCATTATGATGCAAAATTGCATATGCGATGCTTGGATATATGGGATGAATGTATGGATGAATGTATGAATGCATGCATTTAGAATGGATGAATGAATGCTCACACATTGGAAAAGTAAAGTGGGGGTTGGTAAAGTAACCTCGATGGCTCGAGTGACGGGTTTGGGGAGCTCTTACCGGATTTGTTCGTGTGGGGTTTGGGTTTCGTCGTTCATGACAGAGTTGGCGTTACCTGCATAGGGCATCCCCCTGCTCCTTACCCAACTTGGGCGACCTGCTAGCCTCTCCAAACCCTTCCTGGGAAGGCAGAGGCTAAAGCTCGGAGTGCGGGGATAAAAACTCTGATCATACTGGTGAGCAAAAGCGTCGTAGCCGCTGGGGTGTAGGTTTCTTGTGGTCCGACCAGTTTGACTCAGAGTTTGTTTCTTCACACCTTGCTTCTAGTTTTTTAACATGGGAAGGGGTTGGGCATAGAGAATGTCTACCGAATAGACACTCTTGCCGGCCCCCAAGTGAGGCCTGACCCCTTGCCATTGCTAGGGTCGGGGGCTCGATAGCAAAGTTAATGAGAGAAAACGTGCGTAAATTAAGGGTGACCTGCTAGCGTAGTACTTGCCTCGATGGCACAAGCGATGGGTTCTGGAAGCTCTTACCGAATATGCTTGAGTGGAATCCGGGTCCGTTGTTTGTGATGGAGTCGAAATAACCCGCATGGGCATCCTACTGATCCTTACCCATCTCTCAGCAACGGCCAAGCCATCTGATCGACTTGTGTGACATGCTAACATAGGACTTACCTACGAAGATAGAGGATAAGATCACCCCCCTTAGAAATTAGTTAGGCAGATAAGCCAGGCGATGAACTTGTAATAAATGGACAAGCTCTTAAATTTTGTTATGGCCAAACAACTTTTTAGCCCTTCTCCCCTTTTTGTATAAAAAGGTTAGTGCATTTTGACCCTTTCCGTCATTAAGGCCATAAAGCTTGGGATGCGGGTGAACAAACTCTGATCACGCTGGTGAGCAAAGGCGTCGTAGCCGCTGGGGCGTAGGTTTCTCGTAGTACGACCGGTTTTACTCAGCGTTTGTTTCCGCAACCTTAGCCTCTAGGTCTCAACGCGAGATAGGGTCAGGCACAGAGAATGTTTGCTAGGTGGATATACTATTAGACGCGTACTGACTCTTTCCGTAGCTAAGGCCAAAAAGCCCGGGGCATAGAAAAAACTCTGATCACACTGGTGAGCAAAGACGTCGTAGCCACTGGGGCATAAGTTTCTCGTAGTTCGACCAATTTTACTCAGCGTTCATTTTCCTCAAACCTCGCTTCTAGGTCTTAACGTGAAAAAGGGTCGGGTGTAGAGAATGTCTACCGGATAGATACGCTCTTATCAGCCCCTGAGTGAGGCCTGACCCCCTATCGTTGCTGGGGTCGGGTGCCACTAAAGATCAGGGAGTTTGATAGCAAAACTGATAAGAGAAAGTGTGCATATATTAAGGGTAAAAGTGACGTTGCTGCTCGATGTTCTAGGCATTGACGAAGACTACGCCATCGATGGTCTTGAGCTTGTAGGCGCCTGGTCAGAGCACCTCCGTGACAACCTACGGTCCCTCCCATGGCGGAGAGAGCTTGTGGCGGTTCATGTTGCTCTAGACGAGGCGGAGTACCAGGTCCCCGACGTTGAAGGCCCGACCCTGCACTCGACGGTTGTGGTACCAGCGTAACACTTGCTGGTATTTGGCCGAGCGGAGGAGGGCGACGTCGCATGCTTCATCTAGCTAGTCCATGGCATCTTCGAGGGACGCCTCGGCTCCCTGTTCGTCGTACGCCTGGACCCATGGTGCTCCATAGTCGAGGTCGATAGCATTAGAACCATAGACCATGAAGAATGGTGTGTAGCTCGTGGCCCGGCTGGGGGTCATCCTCAGGCTCCAGAGCACCATGAGAAGTTCTGCGACCCATCGTCCACCAAACTTAGTCAACCGGTTGAAGATCCTAGGCTTGAGGCCTTGTAGGACCATGCCATTCGTGCGCTTGACCTGTCCATTCGTACGGGGGTGCGCTACAGCGGCCCAATCGACGCGGATGTGGTATTCATCGTAGAATCAGAGGAACTTCTTTTTCGGTGAACTGCGTGCCATTGTCCATGATAATGGAGTTTAGGACTCCAAAGCGATGGACGATGTCAAGGAAGAACAACATGGCTTACTCGGACTTGATCACGGAGATCGGTCGAGCCTCTACACACTTCGTAAACTTGTCTACGGGGACAAGCAAGTGCGTATAGCCCCCGGGCGCCCTCTTGAGAGGTCCAACCAGATCGAGCCCCCAGACCGCAATGACCATGTGATGGGGATCGTCTGGAGTGCTTGGGCTGGCAGGTAGGTCTGTCGAGTATAGTATTGACACCCTTCACAGGTGCGCACGATCTATTCGGCGTTGGCTACTGCGGTCGGCCAGTAGAAGCCTTGTTGAAACGTGTTTCCCACCAGGGTTCTAGGCGCGGCATGGTGACCGCAGACCCCACCATGGATATCGCTCATCAAACGCTTCCCTTGTTCAATGGGGATGTAGCATTGCAGGATCCCGATGTGGCTTCACCTGTAGAGTTCACCATCGATAACAGCAAATGACTTGGCCCGACATGCGAGCCGCCGAGCCCCCGTTTTGTCCGTCGATAGCACCTCACAGAGGAGGTAGTCAAGGTAGGGCGTTCTCCAATTGGCTAGAGGGTCGGGCTCTATCACTGGATCCTCCTCAAGCTCAATGACTTCAGGGTCGGATGGAGCCACCGGCTGGTCAGCCCTCGAGGCTAGGGCAGGCGGCCCATCACTGGCTCATTCTGGCTTCTCGTAGCAGACCGAGGGCTGGTGCTGATCACTGGCGAAGACGCCCGTTGGCACCAGCTCTTGGTCAGACGCTGTCTTCGCCAGTGTGTCGGCTTCCTCGTTGAGACGCCTCAGGATGTGATTGAGCTCAAAACCGTCGAACTTGTCCTCTAGCTTGTGGACTTCTTAGCAATATGTAGCCATCTTGGTGTTGTGGCAGCTCGACTCCTTCATGACTTGGTCGATGACCAGCTAGGAGTTGCCCCGGACATCGAGGTGTCGGATACCCAACTCGATGGCGATGTGTAGGCCATTGATGAGCGCCTCATACTCGGCCACATTGTTGGAGGAGGGGAAATGGAGGCGAACCATGTACCTCATGCGTACCTAGAGGGGCAAAATGAAGACTAGTCCCGCGTCGACGCCTTTCTTCATCAGCGATCTATTGAAGTACATCATCCAGTACTCTTGGTCAACGATCGCTGGTGGCATTTGGACCTCGTCCACTCTGCAATGAAGTCAGCCAGCACTTGGGACTTGATGGCCGTCTGGGGGGCATACAAAATGCCCTGACCCATCAGCTCGAGTGCCCACTTCGCGATTCTTTCCGTGGCATCCTGGTTTTGGATGACCTCACCGAGAGGGAAGGACGTCACGACCATCACCGGATGTGACTCGAAGTAGTGACGCAAGTTCCTCTTGGCGATAAGGATGGCGTATAGGAGCTTTTGGATTTGGGGGTAGCGGGTCTTGGAGTCAGACAAGACCTCACTAATGAAGTACACGGGACGCTGCACTTTGAGGGAGTGTCCCTCTTCTTCTCGCTCTACCACCAGGGCGATGCTGACCACTTGCATGGTGGCTGCAATATAGAGCAGAAGCGGTTCCCCATCGATAGAGGGAACTAGGATCGAGGCCTTTGTCAGAAGCTGCTTGACCACGTCAAGTACCTCCTGGGCCTCGGGCGTGCATTTGAAACGGTCGGCCTTCTTCAGGAGCCGATAGAGGGGGAGACCTCGTTCGTCGAGGCACGAGATAAAGCAGCTGAGCACGGTGAGGCACCCTGTAACTCGTTGTACCCCTTTTATGTTCTAAATCGAGCCCATCCTCATGATGGCCGAGATCTTCTCCGGGTTGGCTTCGATGCCACGCTCAGAGACGATAAAACCCAACAGCATACCCCTTGGGACCTCGAAAACACACTTCTCGGGGTTGAGCTTAATGCCGTTAGCTTAAAGTTTTGCAAAGGTCTGCTACCACCTAGTCAGCCCGTTTGGACTTGACCACAATGTCATCCACGCAGGCCTCAACGGTTCACCCGATGAGGTCCCCGAAACACTTGAGCATACAACGCTGGTATGTTGCCCCTGCGTTTTCAGACCGAACGACATTGTGACGTAGCAGAATGATCCGAATGGGGTGATGAAAGATGTCCCGAGCTGGTTGGACTCTTTCATCGCGATCTGATGGTACCCGGAGTACGCATTAAGGAAGCAAAGGGTTTCGCACCTTGAGGTCGAGTCAACTACTTGGTCTATGCGTGGCAAAGGAAATGAATCCTTTAGGCACGCTTTGTTGAGACCTGTGTAGTCAACACACATTCTCTATTTCCTACTCTTCTTTCATACAAGAATGGGATTGGCTAACCACTCGGGGTGGTATACTTCCCTGATGAATCCAGCCGCCAAAAGCTTCGCAATCTCCTCACCGATGGCCCTACGCTTCCCTTCGTCGAAGTGATGCGTGTGCTGCTTCACCGGCTTGGAGCCCGACCTAATCTTCAAGGCATGCTCGGCAACTTCTCTCGGAATGCCTGGCATGTCCGAGGGTTTCCATGCAAAGATGTCTCTGTTGGCGCGGAGGAAGTCGACGATCGTGTTTTCCTATTCGGCAGAAAGCGTGGTGCCAATGCGCACCACTTTGCTCTTGGAGCTGCTAGGGTCTATGAGGACCTCCTTAGCGCCCTCCCCTAGCTCGAAAGACCCAGTCGACTGCTTAGGGTCAGGTGCTTCTTCGGCGACCTCCTTAATGACGATCGCAAGCTCCTTGGAGATGACGATTGCCGTGGCATATTCGCAGCACTTGACTTTACACTCGTAGGCACGCTGGAAGGAGGTGTCGATGGTGATGACACCGCACGGTCCTAGCATCTTTAGCTTTAGATAGGTGTAGTTGGGGACGGCCATGAACTTCGCGTAGCATGGACGTCCCAGTATGGCGTGGTAGGTTCCATGGAATCCGACCACCTCGAAGGTAAGGGTCTCCGTCCTATAATTGGATGGATCCTCGAAGGTGATGGGCAGTTCGATCTGCCTGAGTGGCACGACCTGCTTCCTAGGCATGATGCCATGGAAAGGCGCTCTGGTCGGCCGGATGCGTGCTCGGTCGATTCCCATGGCATCGAGCGTTTCCATGTACATGATGTTGAGGCCGCTGCCTCCATCCATCAGTACCTTGGTGAGTCGCTTCATGCCAATGATTGTGTCGTCCATAAGTGGATATCGTCCCGGCTATGGGATGCATTCTGGGTGGTCAGTCCGATCGAAGGTTATGGCGGACTTCGACCATCGAAGGAAGGTAGGCGTGGTCGGCTCGGCTATATAGACCTCGCGGCGCGCAAGCTTCTGGTGACGCTTGGAGTCATAGGCCACCGACCCTCCGAAGATCATGAGGCAGCCATCTAGTGTCGGAAAGCCACCGTCCTTCTCCTCAGCGTCTTCTGTGGCCGGGTTGGGGTCCCCCTGTGCTCCCCTTGTTGGAGTCTCCGGACAAGAACCACTTCATGAGGCCGCAGTCCTTGTATAGGTGCTTGATGGGGAAAGTATGGTTCGGGCATGGCCCTTCGAGCAGCTTCTCGAAGTGGTTCGAGGTACCCTCTGTGGGCTTCCGACCCCCCTTGCGGTCGGCGATGGCCACGAGCGAGCCCTCGTGCTGCTGCTTGTTCTTCTTCTTGCTAGGACAGTTGGAGGCGCCTTGGCTGGCGTCCTCTTCCCGCTTTGCCTTGCCTTTGAGGCAGTCGAAGATCGCTTCGACCGCTTCCTCGCCCGAGGCGTGGCTGGTGGCGATGTCAAGAAGCTCCTTGGTGGTTCATAGGCCCTTACGTCCTAGCTTATGGACCAAGGACTCACAGGTGGTCCGAAACAGGAAAGCTCCTATGACGTCGACATCGATGACGTCGGGCAACTCGTTGCACTGCCAGGAGAAGCGTCGGATGTACCCACGAAGGGTTTCCCTGGCCTTCCGTCGGTAGTTTTTGAGATCCCATGGGTTCCCAGGACACTTGTATGTGCCCTAAAAGTTCCCCACGAAGATCTCTTTTAGGTCCGCCCAACTTTGGATCTCTATTGGGCGGAAGGTGTTCCAACCATGTTCGTGCTGAATCATCATTATCCGCTCTGCCAGCTTGTGGCAGAACCTCCTAAATTATAGGGCCCACATGCACCTATCACTGTCCAACGACCTTTGACACTATGCATACATTCTCGGTAACTTAAGAAGACTGTCGGGTGTCCTCGGGGAACCCCGAATCATCCACGATTTCCAAGCAGGATCACATTACAGAGTCATTGCAGTATTACAATAGCTTATTCAAATAGATACAGCAGAGTAAAAACAGCGGAAGTCTTACAATAACATAGTTTACAAACCGTTTGTTTCAAACCATACAACTAAGTTCAATAATTAATACAAAACAAAGTAGTGGAGTGGCATTATAATATATTACAGAACACACAAATAAGCTACCCTGCCCAATGCCACACATTTACTTATCGCCATCGCACTGAACAACAGTTATGCAGCACGATCCAAAACAGATCTGTTCATGAGCCTCACCTGCAACAAGGGTCAACGAACCCTGAGTACAAAAGTACTCAACAAGACTTAACCAAACTAAAAACTGATATAACTTATGAATGCAGGCTCGGAGATTGAAGGTATGGCTTTAGCAATAATCAAAATTCTTTTACGTAAAAGCTTTTTAATAAAATTCTTTACATCAACATTTAAAACTTCATAAACTCATATACAAAGCTCACACGATCCGCAATGAGATCATGAAATTTCAAAACCAACACCTTCATAGACCATCCTCAAGTTCTAGTTATTAATTACTACGGTGATGAACAGTGAGTTGAGTCTCCATAACCGAGGAGCAACGATGATTCAAACCGATTAAAAACCCAGCTGGGAATTCTAGACCACACGACATATGCAGGTCCCCGACTTACATATATCAACCTACCCTCGGATCCTCTAAACAAGAACGGGTCCGCGCCACCCGAGAATACAGTACACCACCAATCTAGCCCATTGCCACGTGGGTACATGCTATTCCCACCATCTCTCCACTCCCAGTGCGCGATTAGCCATTCTCGTAATAGAATAGCCAAGTTAAGGTTTACCAAAGTATGTGGTTAGTACTACAAAGTCTCACCTCATGCAATTCAACAACGGACGGACCTTAATCGACACAGGCGGAAAGAACCCGCTCACAAGACCTCCATGTCTTGCGGCTCCCATACACCGAGTCCGCCCGGTCTAGATTTATTACTCCACATTCCCATATCACATGATAACATAAGTAACCACAGTTCCATTTAAGACTTGCAGATGATAGGTAATCACCCGACTTTCATCGTTCTAAGCATAGCTAAGCAAAACTAGGCATATACGAATTTAAAACTGTTAATATGGTAAATATGGAATAACAAGGTTGGTAATGTTCCAATTTGGTTTTCACTTGACTCCTAATCACTTAATGCAGTAAAAAGAAGTAAAAGCGAAATCAATTTGTAAAATATGAGGTAGGGTTGTATACATCCGGAGCTTGCCTTCGTTGATGGAAAAGTCTGGGTCCGGAGTCGTTCCACCGATATCAACACCAACCTCCACAGACGGATCAACCTCCTCAACTACTTGATTAACTACCACGTGTTCACCTTCGTTCACTACACGTAGCAACAAGGCCATGTTTAACATGATGCGGAATACGAAATATGATGCTCGATGATGGATGCAAAATTAACAACTTGAATACAACTTTCCTTCGCGGTACAGTTACAAGTTAAACTAACTAAACCATTTTCGCAACGCTCACATCAATTGCCAAGGATCATCACCAACTAATGACCCAAGGACATCACTCAATCAAACACTCAAACAAAACCTAAATCACTAAAGGTTACTATTTGCTTTTATAAATTAATTAATTAATTAAGAATTATGAAATAAATCAACTTGTTCCAATTGACCTCAAAATTTTTGTAAATGTTCATCACATGATAACTAAGTGACAAAACAATTTTCATAATTTTTGGATACACAAATAAGCCTAGAAAAATCTTGCAAACTCATTTATTAATTAATTGAGCAATTTTTATCACATTCAAAAAGTATTGAGAAACAATATTTCATATTTTTCCTAAATAATATACATCATATATAGGTCACACAAAAATTTTCATAATTTTTGGAGCTCTAAATAAATCTACACAAAAATAACAAAAATAGACACTATTCATTCATTCTAGAAAATAGAAAAATCTATTTTTGAACTACACAGTCACTGACATCCCGACCCCACCTGTCATCTTCAACCTCAGGTTTTGACTCCGACGACACGCGCGATGACCGGCGATATCTCGCCGACGGCGAGACCAACGGTGACGACCAAGGTACCAAAACACTACCCTCGACTAGGCGCATCGATTTGGGGCACAAGCTGGACCAGCTACGGACTGGACCGAGCACTACGCCGGCCATGGAGGCCACGACGGTGTGGCTACGCTACGCTGGCGACGTGAGACTTGTAAATCATAAACAGATGGCCCAGGAAGCATCAGCAGCTCACCCCAAACGCGACTGAGTAGACCACAAGGCCGGAGGAGCACTGGAGACACCGTTCGACGGACACAGCGGTCACGACAGAGCAAGCAACGGCGACGGTGACGCTCCGGTGGCTGCGGTGGACAATTTGATCAAGCATCAAGGTACAAAGCACCACGGCATCGTGGCAAAAGTAAATCACGGCTCGACAAGGACAGAGACTCACCGCAACGCGCTAACCACGACGAAACGGGATCGCGGGTGAGGTTGCCGGCCGCGAGGAAGAAGAGCGGGCACCGCGAGTTTCCGGTGAAGACAAGCGACAAAAGCAGGTTGGTTGGGTGAGCAAGTAGCAGGCGGAACTATGACAAGCTTTGCAGCGGCTAGAGTGCGCTAAATTGACGGTGAGAGCTCGCCGGAGTTATGGCCGTGGCGTCGGGAAAACAGAGCAAGAGAGCGGGGCAAACGGCGACGACCAAGGCTAAATAGAGCGGCTCAGAAGCGCAAGGAAGCTGCGCTGTGGCCTTCACCGCGCTAGTGCGATGCCAAAGATAGCCACGACCACGCCTGGAAGCAAACCGAAGGTCGCCGGCGGTGTAGCAAGAGCGGTGAACACTGTTCATCGAAATTACAGAATTGCCATCCAGTTTAAAATCCAAATTACTCCCAAATTTGTATAACAACTCAAAAATCTCCAAAAATAAAAGTTGTTCAAAATCAAAAGTTCTACAACTTTTCTTTTATAACCAACCCCTAATTCGGTCTACATTTTGAAATGAACTTTTGAATTCAAATAGGGACATTTAAGGAATTTCGCCTTTTCAAATAACTTCAATTTTTACTAAACAACTTGAAAAACTCCAAAAACAAACTTTGTACAACTCAACAAGCTCTACAACTTTGCTTTAAGGTTCAACCCCAAAATGTGCTTCGATTTTGAAATGGATTTTTAGGGTAGGATTTAAATATTGAAAATCAGGGTTTACGGAATTTCAAATCAATACAAAGATTTCAACTTGATTCAAACAATACCAAGCAATACTTATAACATACATGTAAACTTGTTTTAGTGAATGCATATCAAAGTTTGCAATATGACCAATGCCTTGCAATGCATATGATGATATGTCCAGTTTTTAATACTTAAACACCCGGGGTGTTACAATCCTTCCCCCTAAAAGAAATCTTGCCCCGAGATTCAAAGCCATAGGGTAAGTAATGGAAAAGGAAATATGTCAATCCAAAAACATCCAATTCTCATCCATAAAACAACTGAGGTTCCTTTACAAAACACAATTTGTAACAACCGAGCTTAACTAACAGTACTCTATTCTATAATGACGCAAGAAACTCTAGAAACTTTTCTAACAAGTAATCTTCTGATTCCCAAGTAGCTTACTCTTCTAAATGTTGATTCCATTGTATCTTGTAGAACTTTATTGTCCTCCTTCGAGTAACACGATCTTTCTGATCCAACACTCGGATAGGATATTCTGAATAAGTCAGATCTGGTTCAAGTTCCACTCCTTCAACTTCAACATTCTGCTCAGGCACTCGGAGACACTTCTTCAACTGAGACACATGGAACACATCATGTACAGCTGATAAATGTTCTGATAATTTCAAGCGATAGGCCACTTTTTCATATCTCTCCAAAATTTGAAATGGTCCAATATATCGAGGTGCCAACTTGCCTTTAACACTAAAATGGGTAACTCCCTTCATTGATGATACTTTCAGATATACAAAATCTCCTTTGCTAAACACCAATGGTCTCCATCGTCTATCCGCATAACTCTTTTGGCGGGACTCAGCTATCTTCAAATTACTCTGTATTTGCCTAACCTTATCTTCTGTTACTTTCACAAGATCAACTCCAAAGAATCTTCTTTCTCCGGGCTCAGACCAACTCAACGATGTTCTGCATCTACGACCATAGAGTGCTTCAAATGGAGCCATTCTAATGCTTTCCTGATAACTATTATTATATGAGAACTCGGCCAAAGGTAAGCATTCATCCCACTTGTTGGAATAATTAAGGACACAACACCTTAACATATCTTCAAGCACTTGATTGACTCTTTCAGTCTGTCCATCAGTCTGCGGATGATAAGATGTACTATACAGGAGCTTGGTACCCAATGAAGAATGCAATTGTTTCCAAAAACTAGAGACAAATTGTGTACCCCTATCGGACACTATGGTCTTTGGTATTCCATGGAGACTCATAATTCTTGCTAAATATATCTTGGCATATTGGACAGTGGGATATATAGTCTTGACAGAAAGAAAATGTGCTGACTTAGTGAGTCGATCTACAATAACCCATATTGAGTCAAATCCCTTTGATGTCTTGGGTAGACCAACAATAAAGTCCATACTTATGTCCTCCCACTTTCAAGCTGGAATAGGCAATGGTTGTAATTCTCCAGCAGACCTCAAATGTATAGCTTTCACTTTCTGACAAGTATCACACTTTGCTATATATCTTGCAATTTCTATCTTCATTTTGGTCCACCAAAATCCTTGTTTTAAGTCATGGTACATCTTGTTGCTTCCTGGATGGATAGATAACCTAGTAACATGTGCTTCTTCAAGAATTGACTACCGCAACTCAGTAACTTTTGGCACCACCAGGCGATCCTTGAACCATAGCACACCTTCATTATCTATGCCGAAACATTCCGCCTTTCCATTCCTAACTCTTTCCTTGATATGGGCTACACCCTTGTTTTCCTTCTGAGCAGCAATAACTTGATCTCGAATAGTGGCTTCAACAATTATGTTGATCAAACTACCTTGTTGAATTACTTCCACATTCAACTTCTCCATCTCTTGACATAAGTTCAAACCCATTGTTCTTACTGTCAGGCAATTGCAATAACTTTTGCGACTGAGAGCATCTACCACCACATTTGCTTTACCGGGGTGATAATGTACTTCCAACTCATAATCTTTAATCAGCTCTAACCATCTTCTTTGTCGCATATTCAACTCTGACTGAGTAAAGATATACTTTAAGCTCTTATGGTCTGTATAAATATGGCATGTATTACCAAGTAGGTAATGCCACCAAATCTTCAGAGCATGGACCACAGCTGCTAACTCTAGATCATGAGTCGGATAGTGTTCTTTATGTTGCTTAAGTTGCCTGGATGCATAAGCAATGACTCGGCCTTCTTGCATCAACACACATCCAATACCAACACCTGAAGCATCGCAATAAACATCAAACGGCTTCTCGATATCAGGTTGGGCTAATACTAGTGCAGTGGTCAATAGTCTCTTCAAAGTCTGGAAAGCCTCTTCATAATCAGATGACCATGCAAACTTGACTTGGTTCTTCAGTAACTCAGTTATGAACTTTGATACTTTAGAGAAATCTAGAATAAACCGACGGTAATACCCCGCCAATCCCAGAAAACTCCGAACTTGATGAACTATGGTTGGTGGTTTCCAATCAAGCACATCCTTCACTTTGCTTGGATCAACAGCAACTCCTTCCGCTGACAAGACATATTCAAGAAATTGTACTTCCTTAAGCCAAAAATCACACTTGCTGAACTTGGCATATAGTTGATGTTCTCTCAAACGAGTTAGAACAATTCTGAGGTGTTTCGCATGTTCTTCCTTATTCTTGGAATATACTAGAATGTCATCAATAAATACCACTACGAATTTGTCTAGCTCAGGCATGAATACAGAATTCATCAAATACATGAAATGAGCTGGAGCATTTGTCAAACCAAAAGACATTACCAAGTATTCATATAATCCATATCTTGTGGTAAATGCCATTTTGGGAATATCTTCAGGCTTTATCTTGATTTGGTGATATCCTGACCTCAAATCTATCTTGGAGAAAACTTTGGCTCCGGCCAGTTGATCAAAAAGCAAATCTATCCGAGGTAATGGATACTTATTCTTGATGGTCACTTCATTCAACGGACGATAGTCAACATATAACCTCAGGGTCTCATCTTTCTTTTTCACAAAAATTGCCGGACACCCCCAAGGAGATGAACTAGGTTGTATAAACCCCTTCTCAATCAATTCTTGCAACTGAGTCTTCAACTCAGCTAACTCCTTAGGTGGCATCCTATAAGGTCTCTGAGAAATCGGAGCTATTTCAGGTTGCAATTCTATGTTAAACTGGACATCCCTATCAGGTGGTAGACCGAGTAAATCTTCAGGAAACACATCAGGAAATTCACATACTACCGGGATATCTCTAATCTCTTGGACGGCAGTTGTACAAACTTTGCCCACTGATCTTCTTAAGGTTGGAAGTTGGATGAGAAGTTGAGAAGTAATATCTGGCAAACTCACCCTTATAGTTCTATTCAAAACATCTATAACAGCCTTATGCTGATACATCCAATTCATTCCTAAGATTACATCTAGATCCTGATCCATAAGGATAATCATGGTAGTGGAAAACATATGCCCACCCAGGTTTATGGGTACCTGGTATACCATTTCCTTAGTACACAGACGTCCCTCGAGCGACTGTATAAAGAAATTTTCCTTTGTTGCCCCAATTGAAATTTCATACTTCACCACAAATGTTCTATTGATGAATGAATGTGATGCGCCAGAATAAAAAAGTATAACTGCATGATGGTTGGCGACAGGAAACATACCCATCATCACTGGCTCCCCTTCCGAAATTTCCCCAGCTTGAATGTAGAACACTCGTCCTGTCTTCCTTTCATCTTTGCCTTTCTGAGCATTCTTATTGTTATTCTTGTTATATGCCTGACCCTGTTGTTGATTTGCAGGGGTCTTCTGATAATTGGGATTAGGCTGCCTTGGATACAGATATTCTCTTGAGAAATGACTAGGCTTGACACAATTGAAGCAGGGATACTTGTGACCCTAGGGCGTTGAAGCAGAAACCCCAGAAGCATTTGTCGGTTGTGGATTCTGATAAGTTGTAACAGGATGGACATTTGATTGCTGACCGGCTTGAAACTGCGGCGGAGGATAAGGAGGACGATTATGATTTACTGGATGATAAATCACCCTTTGCCTTTTTGGATTTCCCCCATAAGATCCAGACGGCATACTCTTTTTCTTCTTGAGCTCCTTATGCTGCCGATACTTTGCCTCTGAAGCAATTGCAATATTCACTGCCTCATGATAAGTGACATTGGTACAAGTTGTCATCATAGTCTGCAATTTGGTATTTAGGCCTCTCATGAACCATTTCTTTTTCTTGACATCAGTATTGACATGTTCAGGTGCATATTGTGACAGGTGATTGAATCTTCCCACATACTGCATCACAGTTTGATCCCCTTGCTTCAAAGCAAGAAATTCATCCAGCTTCATAGCCATAACTCCCTCCGGGATATAATGAGCTCTGAAAGCAGTACGAAACTCCATCCAAGTTAACGGAACACCTGCGGGTTGCATGGCCATAAGATTTGCATACCAAGCACCGGCTGCACCTCTAAGTTGCTGAGCAGCAAAAACTGGTTTCTGAAACTCTGTGCATGGTATAAGATCAAATTTCTGCTCCATGGTCCTAAGCCAATCATCAGCCTCCAATGGTTCATCTGCCTTAGTGAACACTGGGGGTTTTGTATCTGTGAAGTCCACATATGTAGCCTCCTGCCTGTTATGATGGCGACCACAGTTTCCATGCATCTGATTCTGATTACTTTGAGCCATCTCATGAAGCAAACGAGAATTTTCAACCGTCACATTGACAAGTGCGGCTATAGCATCCGCTAGATTTGTTGGAACTGGTGGCGGATCTGGAATATCATTCTCATTTCGTGAAGTACCAGGAATATATGAACCTCACGTACGACGCATCTGTTCACAACAAACCAAACTTTACTCACAAGCCTTTATTGATTGATAAAAGGGCGGACTACAACTCAATGCACTAGTTTCACTTATTTAAACACAAGACCGCATTTAAACAAGACTACTTAACTTAAACTAGAACTAACTATTTCACAACTCTACTCCTTTTCGCGATTACATCAAACTTCAGGCTCGGTATCCATTCCGGAAATATTACCGCCTTCATTGTCACTTTCATCGATCATTACTAATTCTTCGGGATCTTCTTCTTCTTCTTCTTCCGATTCACTACCATCGGCAAGGATAACACCGGGATCCATTGCATCAGCTTGGGGTTCATGATTTGATATAGGAGATTGCTTAGCCTATGAACTTCCTCATGCAGATAGGTATTATGCTCTTCTAAGTCTTCTACATAAAATTCTAACTCATGAGTTCTAGCTCTAGCTACATTTTCCCTATGTCAAGCTTCATTCCTTCCTTCCACCGTACGAACTAACATACGTTCGCAGTTCCTGTAAGCGGTGGTGAGATGCCTTAATTGCTCCTATAATCTGCCCACCTGGATGGCGTCCATAGCCCTATCCCTAGTAGCTTAGACTAACTCTGTAGAAATCCTCTGTATCTCCACCTGAGGATCAGGCCTAGAGCTGCTACTGCTAGCACCATCATTCCTAGGGGCAAGTTGATGGCGAGGAACTCCCTTGGGCCCGGTGGACTTACGAGGTGTCTTCTTGGTACGAGGCATGCTGTACGAGCAGGATTAATTCAAGTAAAACAATCTGACAATAGTCTCAAGAGCAGTAAAGATGGACTACACAACTCAACCCATACACACCACTCACCCTAGACTCAGAGACGAAGGAAGTAACAAGTGAATTAATTATGATGCATGAATCATTCTTACGAACAAAACCACCAAAGCTTAAAACGAACATAACAACATTTGTTTTTATATAGGGCATAATAAGATTACTACTCCACCACACAAAACCTTTTTAATCAAATAAGGAATGGTGAGAAAGGAATAAGACAAGTCAGAAGCAATTTGGACCAAATTAATCAAGTTAAATTTTAGTTATCCCAAATCATTTTGAAGTTTTTGTAAACCAATACAACAAAAACTTTATAACGATCGCTCTGATACCATTCTGTGGTAGAACCTCCTAAATTATAGGGCCCATAAGTACTTGTCACTGTTCAATGACCTTTGACACTATGCATACGTTCCTGGTAACTTAAGAAGACTGTCGGGTGTCCTCGGGGAACCCTGAATCATCCACGATTTCCGAGCAGGATCACATTACAGAGTCATTGCAGTATTACAACAATTTATTCAAATAGATACACCAGAGTAAAAACAGCGGAAGTCTTACAATAACATAATTTACAAACCATTTGTTTCAAACCATACAACTAAGTTCAATAATTAATACAAAACAAAGTAGTGGAGTGGCAATATAATATATTACAGAACACACAAATAAGCTGCACTGTCCAAGGCCACACATTTACTTATCGCCATCGTACTGAACAACAGTCATGCAGTACGATCCAAAATAGATCTGCTCATGAGCCTCACCTACAACAAGGGTCAACGAACCCTGAGTACAAAAGTACTCAACAAGACTTAACCGAAATAAAAACTGATAGAACTTATGAATGCAGGCTCGGGGATTCAAGGTATGGCTTTAGCAATAATCAAAATTCTTTTGCGTAAAAGCTTTTTAATAAAATTCTTTACATCAACATTTAAAACTTCATAAACTCATATACAAAGCTCACACGATCTGCAATGAGATCATGAAACTTCATAACCAATACCTTCACAGACTATCCTCAAGTTCTAGTTATTAATTACTACGATGATGAACAGTGAGTTGAGTCTTCATAACCGAGGAGCAACGACGATTCGAACCGATTAAAAACCTAGCTGGGAATTCCAGACCACACTACATATTTAGGTCCCCGACTTACATATATCAACCTACCCACGGATCCTCTAAACAAGAACGGGTCCGCGCCACCCGAGAATACAGTACACCACCAATCCAGCCCATTGCCACGTGGGTACATGCTATTCCCGCCATCTCTTCACTCTCAGTGCGCGATTAGCCATTCTCGTAATAGAATAGCCAAGTTAAGGTTTACCGGAGTATGTGGTTAGTACTACAAAGTCTCACCTCATGCAATTCAACAACGGACGGACCTTAATCGACACAGGCGGAAAGAACCCGCTCACAAGACCTCCATGTCTTGCGGCTCCCATACACCGAGTCCGCCCGGTCTAGATTTATTACTCCACATTCCCATATCACATGATAACATAAGTAACCACAGTTCCATTTAAAACTTGCAGATGACAGGTAATCACCTGACTTTCATCGTTCTAAGCATAGCTAAGCAAAACTAGGCATATACGAATTTAAAACCGGTAATATGGTAAATATGGAATAACAAGGTTGGTAATGTACCAATTTGGTTTTCACTTGACTCCTAATCACTTAATGCAGTAAAAAGAAGAAAAAGCGAAATCAATTTGTAAAATACGAGGTAGGGTTGTATGCATCCGGGGCTTGCCTTCGTTGATGTAAAAGTCTGGGTCCGGAGTCGTTCCATCGATATCAACACCAACCTCCACAGACGGATCAACCTCCTCAACTACTTGATTAACTACCATGTGTTCACCTTCGTTCACTACACGTAGCAACAAGGCTATGTTTAACATGATGCGGAATACAAAATATGATGCTCGATGATGGATGTAAAATTAACAACTTGAATACAACTTTCCTTCGCGGTATAGTTACAAGTTAAACTAACTAAACTATTTTCGCAACACTCACATCAATTGCCAAGGATCATCACCAACTAATGACCCAAGGACATCACTCAATCAAAAACTCAAACAAAACCTAAATCACTAAATGTTACTATTTGCTTTTATGAATTAATTAATTAATTATGAATTATGAAATAAATCAACTTATTTCAATTGTCCTCAAAATTTTTGTAAATGTTTATCACATGATAACTAAGTGACAAAACAATTTTCATAATTTTTGGATACACAAATAAGCCTAGAAAAATCCTGAAAACTCATTTATTAATTAATTGAGCAATTTTTATCACATTCAAAAAGTACTGAAAAACAACATTTCATATTTTTACTAAATAATATACATTACAGAGAGGTCACACAAAAATTTTCATAATTTTTGGAGCTCTAAATAAATCTACACAAAAATAACAAAAACAGACACTATTCATTTATTCCAAAAAATAGAAAAATCTATTTTTGAACTACACAGTCACTGACATCCCGACCCCACCTGTCATCTTCAACCTCAGGCTTTGACTCCGGTGACACGCGCGCTGACCAGCGATATCTCGCCGACGGCGAGACCAACGGTGACGACCAAGGTACCAAAACACTACCCTCGAGTAGGCGCATTGATTTGGGGCACAAGCTAGACCAGCTACGGACTGGACCGAGCACTACGCCGGCCATGGCGGCCACGACGGTGAGGCTATGCTATGCTGGCGATGTGAGACTTGTAAAGCTTAAACAGATGACCCAGGAAGCATCAGCAGCTCACCCCAAACGCAACTGAGTAGAGCTCAAGGCCGGAAGAGCACTGGAGATACCGTTCGACGGACACAGCGGTTACGGTAGAGCAAGCAACGGCGACGGTGACGCTCCGGTGGCTGCGGTGGACAATTTGATCAAGAATCAAGGTACAAAGCACCACGACATCGTGGCAAAACTAAATCACGGCTCGGCAAGGACAGAGACTCACCGCAACGCGCTGACCACGACGAAACAGGATCGCGGGTGAGGTTGCCGGCCGCAAGGAAGAAGAGCGCGCACCGTGAGTTTTCGGTGAAGACAAGCGACAAAAGCAGGTTGGTTGGGTGTGCAAGTAGCAGGCGGAACTGTGACAAGCTTTGCAGTGGTTGGAGTGCGCTAAATTGACGGTGAGAGCTCGCCGGAGATATGGCCGTGGCGTCGGAAAAACAGAGCAAGAGAGCGGGGCAAACGACGACGGCCAAGGCTAAATAGAGTGGCTCAGAAGCGCAAGGAAGCTGCGCTGTGGCCTTCACCGCGCCAGCGCGACGCCAAAGACAGCCACGACCGTGCCTGGAAGCAAACCGAAGGTCGACGGCGGTGTAGCAAGAGCGGTGAACACTGTTCATCAAAATTACAGAATTGCCATCCAGTTTAAAATCCAAATTACTCCCAAATTTGTATAACAACTCAAAAATCTCCAAAAATAAAAGTTGTTCAAAATAAAAAGTTCTACAACTTTGCTTTTATAACCAACCCCTAATTCGGTCTACTTTTTGAAATGAACTTTTGAATTCAAATAGGGGACATTTAAGGAATTTTGCCTTTTCAAATAACTTCAATTTTTACTAAACAACTTGAAAAACTCCAAAAACAAACTTTGTACAACTCAACAAGATCTACAACTTTGCTTTAAGGTTCAACCTCAAAATGTGCTTTGATTTTGAAATGGATTTTTAGGGTAGGATTTAAATATTGAAAATCAGGGTTTACGGAATTTCAAATCAATACAAAGATTTCAACTTGATTCAAACAATACCAAGCAATACTTATAATATACATGTAAACTTGTTTTAGTGAATGCATATCAAAGTTTGCAATATGACCAATGTCTTGCAATGCATATGATGATATGTCCAGTTTTTAATACTTAAACACCCGGGGTGTTACACAGCTTGGCAAGCAAGCCGATAATCCTCGAACCACAATTCGAGGTTCGTTTTCCCAAAGTATTTCAGAATGTTGGTTGGTGGTCGGTACCGTGGTGGAAAGACGGCGTTGAGGATGTGTCCCAGCAAGTCGAGGCTCGGGCTTCGGTCCTCGCCGCTGTCATAGCGTCCACCATGATGAGGGTGGTAGACACGGCTAGCTCCCTCCCTCGCATTACCATGGGTACGCCTATGAGCATCAAGGGTGTCCCACGTGTCACGGTGGTGGCCAAGATGCTCATGCACCGGGACCACAGCGCGCGGCCTGCTGCCTTGCAGCGCCTGGTGGACTGACACGTCCTTGTCAGGTCGCTCTAAGGGCGTGCGCTGGCTAGCGTTGAGCCCGCATCATTGGGACAATGAGCTCTTGTCCTGCTGCACCACCGCACACTCGAGTAGCATGTGAATCTTGCGATGGGCCCGATGATCCTCGGGTGTCGCGGGCCCTGGGAGCCCCCGGAGCAAGGCCACCGTAGTAGCGATGTTTTAGCTTGCCCTGGCGAAGTGTGGGAGCGCTTCATCATCCTCGATGATCCTCCGGTTCACATCACGGGCCATGGCGCGCGCACGCCCACCGTCTCTGTGGTGCTCGATCTCTCGCTCGAGCTCCGCGCATTCCTACACGAGCTAGAGTCGCGCTTCTTTGAGCTCTTGGTGCTGAGCCTTCAGCTTCTCCCCGCAGGTGGGGCGGGACCCCAGCATCCCCCTAGGCCTCACCGTTGAGGTCATTCTTTGGGGTAGCCTCTTCTTCATGTATGCTTTTGACGTGTCCCTCGAGGGTACCTGCCATGAAACACTCACGAGAGGAGTGATGGCTCCCCCTGCTGGAGTCAAAGCTAGAGGGCGACTGCAATTCTCCTAGGAGGAGGTCATGGAAAGTCTATGCGACATATTCGGTCATCCCCACAAACTCGTCGTTCGCAGGGGATGGAGGCGTGTGTTGCGCCATAAGGCGGCCAACGGTCTTCGCGGCGTTGCGGAGACCGGACGGGAGCGCTGTCGGGGCATTTCGGATGAGGTATTCTAGGGAGAGCGGCTCTCCTATGGCAAGCTACGTCATGACATTAGCGAACGAGAAGGTGAGGTAGCGTAGGTTCTCCTGGGATGGTCAGGGTCCTAGGAAGGCGTCGAGCTAGCGCCCTAACCTCCCGTAGTCGAAGACGAGGAGTTGGTCGCTCCCGGGGGCACGGGCCTCCGATGCGTGTAGCTATAGTTCCTCAAGCGCCTTGGTGATCATGTCGAGGCCGGTGGAGTGGAGAGGTTGGACGACGACGGGAGTCCGTACTAACTCTCCTTCCATCGTGACGATGAAGTCCAAGTTCCCAAAGCTCACGTGCGTGCCCAGGACCCAGCTGACGTTGTGACTAGCCATTCGAGGCCTAGTGTGGATGTCGAGATGTGCAAAAGGCCCCTACCTAGCGCGCCAACTATCGGTGTTTCGAGTCGCCACCAACAAGTAAATTTTTAATATTGCGCGTCTGGCTCGGATGGCGTGCTTAGAGGACACAAGGTTTATACTGGTTCGGGCAGAATGTCCCTACGTCCAGTTCGTTGCTACTGCTCGTGTTATTAGCACTAAAAGTTCATAGTAGGGGTTACAAATAGGCGAGAGAGGAATGGGTCCTAAGTATCTGGTGAAAGGAGTGAACGGGTGCTAAGAGAGCTCGTTTGCTGCTCAGCAGTGTGTTCGGGGTTTGATGGGTTTGTTCGGACCTGGCTTGAATCAATCCGATCAGTTATCAAATGCCCTCAATGGAGCGCTCTGCCTTCACTTTTATAGGCCAGGGGAAAGCACGGGTTACAGCGGAGGGAAAGAGGAGAACGACAGAGAGAGAGAGAGAGAGAGAGAGTCGAAGGCCTTCAGGATCGCTGGGTCCTTCTTCTCCTTCATGCGGGTCCCACCGACACTATAGATGTCAACAAGGATGGCGCCACATTGCGGTCTTGTCCATCACTAGCGCCATGCGCAGGCGTCGTCTGTCGGTCATGACGCTACACTCTATCCTGGTCAGTGTTCGTACGAGGGTTAGGCAGAACAGTACCGGTACGCCCGACGCTGTTCTTGAAGTGAATCCTTAGGTATGGCCCATTGTGGCCACGGGTTACATCGGGGCATGCCGGTTTCTTCCTTGGCGTCAGAGTTTTGACCTAGGCCCATACGCTTGGACCCGTAGTGGTTGGCGGCGGTATGGGACCCCATTCGGTGAGGCAGAGCCTTCCCCCAGAGGTTGAGCGAGGCGGAGCCCGTGGCCTCGGGGTAGGGCGAGGCGGAGCCCGCCCCCATAGGTCGAGCCCACGGCCTCGGGGTCAGGAGAGGTGGAGCCGGCCCCTAAAGGGCAGACGAGGCAGAGCCCATGGCCTCAGGGTCGGGCAAGGCGGAGCTCTCCCCTAGAGGTTGAACAAGGCAGAGCCTACGGCCTCGGGGTCGGGCAAGGTGGAGCATGAACTCAAGGGTTGAGCGAGGCGAAGCGCAAACCCAACGGTCGGGCGAGGCAGAGCCCACGACCTTGGGGCCGGGCGAGGCGGAGCGCAAACCTAAGGGTTGAACGAGGCGGAGTCCGTGGCCTTAGGGTTGGGCGAGGCGGAGCCCATGGCCTCGGGGTCGAGTGAGGCGAAGCCCTCTCCCAGAGGTCAGGCATGGCGGAGCTTGCACGCCTGGGGGTTGGTTCGAGCCGTAGTCACGCTCTTGAGTCAATGGTGATGGTCATTAGCTCCTCCTCTTCAGGTACCCTAGTATTGGTTTCCAACAGTACCCTCGGGTGGTCTGTGCACACGTCTCCCTCCACGACGATGTCGGGCTCCTTCCTCTTCTCCGGGGTGGCGCGACGCACACCCGCATAGGCCATTGTTGCGCATGAGAGGACGGCGCGGCACGAAGTGGTGGCGGCATGCACACACGCGAGAGGAGTCGTGCTCCCGCACTCTTTGTGAAGAGAAGCCGAACCAGGCTGAAAATAACCGCATCCTTCGATCTTGCTTGGATGGTGGATATGGCAAGGAAAGTTGCAATGTGGCGGTGGGGGAGCTTGTTTTCGGTTTCAGATAGGAGGTGTCGAGGTGGTTAGGTGTTTTGGGCAAGCTCAAGTGCAGTTAATGGTTCAAGTTTCATCGTTTTAGAGCAACTCCTGCAGGGCCCCTACTTGAGCCCCCATAGCTCCAACTCCAGCAGGGCCCCTATTACGGACCCCAAATTTGTGTGGGCACCCAAAACCTCCCACCAGACCCTATTATCGTTGGCCCAACAACCCGGCCCCCATCCTGTCATTCCTCCCCGCTTGCGTACGGAACGCTTCTCCACCACTGCTCGTGGGCGTCCCCTTCCCCTCCAGTGAGCGCCCCCCTCCGGCCGGCGAGCGCGGCCAACCGCCTCCCCATGCGCTGCTCCCTCCCCAACGGCTAGATCCACGGAGTGCTCAGCCATGGCGCACCTGGTTGTGGGTGCGTTGCTCCACTGCGCCGGAGCAGCCCAGGTGTGCCTCCCTTCTCGTGGCCCTGCTCGTCGCATGGTCCCGGCCTGCTCGCCTGCCGGCGGGGCGCGTCCTCCCCCGTCCACCCCACGCACCGTCGGCGGCGGTCCTCCCCTGCCCGCTACGCGCAACTGCAGGCGGCGCGCCCTCCCTCGCCTGCCCCGCTTGGCCTGCTCCTGCCGTCGTTAGGGAGGCCAGAGTGCCCTTCTTCTCCCAGGCCTGCTCTGCGTTGAGGCAAGGAGGGAGGACCGAGGAGGAAGATGAGATAAGATTTCTTTCAATGACATATGGGTCCCACTTGTAAGTAACTGTTATTACACTTTTTGCGGCTCTGGTTTGGGGGCTTCTGTTGGAGCAAATATAAAATAGGGGCCCAACAAAAAGTAGGGAGAAGCACCCAAATCAGAAATAGGGGCTCTGATTTGGGGGCTCGTGCTGGAGTTGCTCTTAGTAGTAGAAGTAGAGATAATTATATGAGAAATGTGCTTACAAGTAAATGCATCCAATAGAAAAGATACCAAGATAAAATTCTTAAAAGGAACATGTCTTCGATGCCTAAAGTTTTCAAAGAAGTCAACTTTTTTCAATTTTTATTCTACATACATCCTACCCCAGAGGAAGTTACCATGGTGAAGGAGCTTCTGATCTCAGCCACTGAGCCACCAACGGAAGCTCCTGCCCAAAACACTAAGGCCACCCGCAGGGGTGACTTATAAGCTATAACTCAAAGCAAATTATTTCATATTTTAATAAGAAGAGAGGAAAGCTAGCTCTTTATTAAAAGCTAGGCTCATATACACATCTTAAGATCGTGTAAGGGTGTCATGTAGGGCTATCCGTGTTATGAGCTACATGTTAAAAGTTAACATTAGTGGGCCGTGACCTTCGCCAAAAACTACCAGAGCATACGTAATCTAGGAATAACCCCAGACATTCACACGCCGACTACCAGTTTATGGACTCATGGTACATTGGCAATTTGGTATCCATACATGCCAACAAAACTGCCCGTCGTAAACACCAATGCTTCGCCAGGCTGCACACAAGTCACCAAGCCGGCGATCGCCGACGCCGATTTCGCGCTTTCCTTCAAGCACGGCCTATAAAACGTCTGCGCGCTGATCAGTCAGGACCGACGACGCCGGGAGGACCTTGTGTGCCATGCTCCGCGCGCCTCCGTCACTCACACCACTCCTGTGTCCGGTCCCTGCTGAATTGATATGCAGCTGAGACCCGTCGCTCGCCGGGCGGCCGGCCTTGCCCTGAAACCGCTGAAGCCCATCGCACCCGCAGCGAAGGCTACGGTTCCGAACAGGGCGTCGTCCTACGGGCTCCGACCCCTCCTCCCCCGTATCAGCAGCCATTCGTCGACGCCGCTGCCTGTGCCCGGTAGCGTGCGGGGAATAATGGGGCGCTGCTCGTGCCCGGCGCCGAGGACGAAGGAGCGCGACGAAGCGGAGCGTGAGCCCCAGCAGGCGCTGGCGAAGCAAGGCGAGGAGTCCGCGGCGGCAGAACGCAACAAGAAGCCAGGGGAGCGCAGCATGGCGTACCAAATCTTCGCCGGCCTCTACGTGTGCGCTTACGTCTTCTTCTGGAGGACAGGGGAGCTCATCGCTCTGAACGCACAAGATGCTCTCGAGAGGCTTCGTAGATACGTTCGCGACAACTTCTTCAACCAAAAACGCTGATGATGTATGTATATATGTTCAGGTTGTTCAACAGACGAGATTTGTATTTTGTTCGTCTTTCAGTCCAATAAATGTGAGGAGTTCGTTGTACATTGTACAAAAGTACAAAACGTTGACGTATGCAATGTTCCGTTCAAAGCCTGAAGTTTCCCCTACCTCGGCTGCTGTCATACACGCATGTGAACTGTGACGCCGTGTTGATATTTTACGCCTGTGAATTGAACCTCGGATTCACAGGAGCCGATTTGAAGGGCAAGAACCGCACATGAATTTAACATTGTTATGCACACCACTGGCCAGCGATCGCGATCGCCAGTGACCATTGATGCAAAGTCACCACCAACAAACGGTTCGCGCTGATCTTCATAGATGCAGACAACACTACTCTGGTCAGCAATGAAATAACCAAGCAGAGGATGAATTTTAAGGCCAGTCTCGGTGTAAGTTTCATGAGAGTTTTATTTGTATTTAATAGCCTGATATATATGCATTTTTATGACATGACAACATTTTAATGAAGAGAAAGAAGAATTGGGTTTCATGGGATCAGGATGGCAGTGGTTCGGATTCGAATCGGATATCCACGGGTTTCGGGTCTAGCGGTTTCGGTTTTGGGTACCGGTTTTCGCCCACGGATTTCGGGTTCGCATACCCGAAAAGTAACAGTTTTGGTGTGGTTTTTCAATTTTACCCATGGATCACCATTTCAGCCCCGAAACAATTCAACCCACTAGTAGGCCACTAACGACCCCAGGTATATTACCCTCCAATCCTCAATCCCTCACCCTCTCGGCCTCTCCCTCACCCGGTCCAACCCCACCCGACGGTGGCTTTGCTTGGGCAGTCGAGAAGTCTCGCCGCCACGCCTGGCCCTCCCTCTCTCTCTCTCGATCTGTCGGAGTCACCGGTGGAGGTGGTCTTGGCCTCACCTCAGAGTCGCTGCGCTCGAAGTCAGCGGCCTCCTCGGCCCCGCGTCGGTGCGTCCCCATCTGATGCACGAGTCCCGACGGCCGCCTCGGCCCTTGGCGGTCAGCGCCTCGGACGCCGCTCGAGCCCGACGCTTAGCAGCGGCTAGGGGCGGCGCGCCCAGCCCACAGCATGCGTGCGCACCAGGAGCAGCACGCCGACGCACCTAGCCGGCAAAGCGGAGCTGTGGAGTCTATTGTAAATTTTGGGTTTCGGAGGATCCATCGGGTTTCGGGGATCCGTCGGGTTTGGTTTCGGGGATGGATTTCCACCCGAAACAGTGTTCGGGGCGGATTCGGGTTTTAAGTTCGGGTTTTGTTTTAGGTGCACAAAGACTCCACCCGATCCGAATCCGACCCGTTGCCATCCTTACATGGGGATGAAACTCTATTGGCACGATTACTAACTCTCTATGAGTTACAAAATTAAATGTTTATGAAACCATAGAATCAAACTTTGCATTGAGAGTGAGTGTTTTATCTGAGTTTCATTTCATTCTAACAACACAATAAAACTCTCCACATAGACTGGACTAAAACATTGCCACAGCGGTGAATCTAGCCCACAGCAAAACAGACAACATTTCTAATCTCGTGTTCCAACTAGTTTCAGCAAGAGTAAGGCTGTCTTGATCATCTTCCAAGGACTGCAACCAAACTATAACCCATCGAACACCAAAGCTTAATCTACCATGTTGCACAGTTAAACCAAGCTACCGATCGTTGAGCGCCCGAGCCCTCAGTATCTTTTTATTTTATTTTTTTTGAGAAAAATCTTTTTTAATTAATATAATACAAAAAGAGGATGGACCATCCAGTCGTAGCATGTCCTGAAACCAACACATGTTAAACAACTGCACTAAGTCGTAATCTTTGATGGCAGCCATATGTCAATCACACAAACAACCAAAAACTCATCGCTGATACCAAAGCTTCCGCCAGCTGCACTGACCGGCCATCCATTTCGTGCTGATCGATCGATCGATCGAGCACACATCATAGCTGCTTATTATACGGGGTCGCCTTCGTCTATTTCACATAGTACTTCTCTGAGCTCCGCCGCAGCATTTCGAACTTTCTCACCTCTTGTTCCTTGTTGTCTTGGGCTCATCGATCGCACAGGCAAGCAGGGGCGGAACCGCGGAAGCGATGGGGGAACTGCGGGACAAAGCCGAAGACCACCGACGGAGACGACGCACCTCCTCCGCCCGTCGAGCCGCAGACGGCGGCGGGGGCGGCCGCGGAGGGGGAGCGCAAAGACGAGGGGGTCGCGGCGCCTGAAGGGACGAGGCAGCAGTCTCTGGGTCGTATTCGACTTATCAACCATGATTTATCACCAATGAACAATATTTTTCTCTCATATCAAATTAGTTAACGGTATTTTCAGTCACGACTTATAAACCAAAACAAGTCTAAACGAACAGGACGTAGCCCACAAAGTGAGGTGCGCGAAATGATCTCAACTCCTGCACGTCTTCTATCAATGACTCAAACAAAATCTTATCGGTTACTAGCACCCAATTGATTGGAATATGTTGGATTGCTTTATGTATGGCATGGCCAACATCCGTGAAAGTCACGTGCTCTTGATAGCTTGTCCTTCGTTTGCGGCATTCAAATCCGAAGTTTGCGAGGCATTCGGGATCGGGGGTATGAATTTTAAATGGATCAAAATTCACCGCTGGTGTATGAATTTGCCGGTTGTGTCGTCAGTTTCCTGAACTTCTAAAGTGATATTTGTGGATTCCTAAACTTGGCCAACGATATCATCTAGTTTCTGAATTTTTAATGTGATCATCGCAGGTCCCTAAACATGGCATACGGTATCATCCCTGTCCAAATATGGTCTAACATATCTTATAAATTGACATGGCACGCTGACTATACGTTAGACATGGATCCAACATGTGTCAATTAATCAATCATTAGCAAAAAATAAATTAAAGTATTAAAATAATTTACAACAACAAATATATCAGATTTAAACTAAAATAGAAAAATACTAAAATTAATTTAATATTTATGTATCATTAATAGTATTAAAATAATATTAAAATTCCTATAGTATTAAAATTTTTCTCTATTAAAGTTACTTCTAATTTTAGTATTATTTTAAAAGTTTTAATAGTAATATTATACAGTAACTTTTCTCTATTATTAATACTATAATACTATACTACTTTTAATAGTAGTATTATAGTGTTAGAACTTCTAGTAATAGTATTAATTTTTTTAACAATAATGTCATAGTATTAATAAAAAGAGAAAAGTTACTTCTATAATACTACTATTAAAATTTAAAATAATACTAAAATTAGAAGTAACTTTTAATAGAAAAAACTTTTAATACTATAGGTAACTTTTAGTATTATACATTTGGACAGGAATGATACCGCTCACCAAGTTTAGGAACCTGCGGGGATCAAAATTCAGGGACCGGAATGACACCGTCAGCCAAGTTTAGGGACCTGCGGTGATTACCGTAAAAGTTTAGGGACATGTATGATACTGTTTGTCAAATTTAAAGACCCACAAATGTCACTTTAGAAATTCAGAGACTTCACCGCCGGCCAAGTTCAGGACCGACGGTGAATTTTTCTCTTTTAATTGGAACGAACTGAACAAGGATAGGTTTTATTTGGGCCACATGTCTCTGCCTCCTCAACCTGGGCCCCTTGCATTTCGGCCTTTTCTGTAAGAGCTGGCCCATAGTATCTACAATTTTACGGAGGTCATTGTGCTGTGATGGTCCTAGTCCTCATGTAACGATGTACGTGGGCCGTGATTCGTCATTTGTTAATTTGCTTGATGAATTCAAAGAGACATAAAGAGTGTTCGGCTGTCATTATAAGCCGGCTTATAAACCATGGTACAGTATTTTTCTCTCCCAACAAATCGGCCGTACAAATCAGCACAAGCGACTTTACAAGCAACCGAACAGAGCAATAGTCAGTTAGTCACCGGCTTATTCATTTGTTCACCAAATTAAACCTTGCACGTACTGACCACACCAAGTGCAAGTATGACCTTCACTATCTCTCATACATATGATCTTTGTTTCAAAATACTTCTCTTTTGATATTTTTAGATTTTTGTTATTTGATATAAAATTTTTGGTTCAATATAGACAGTTAGATCACTATAAAATCCAATAGTGCATATTATTTTTTAGATTAATCTCGATATTTCTAGGCCATATTCGTGAACCCACAGCTCCTTTTAATGCTACTATATTGATATATATACTCCCTCGATCATGAAATATAAGGGACCTAAGTTTGAGCCAAACTATACTAACTTTGATTTTTTTTATTAAAAAAAGGTACTAATATCTATCACATTAAATATGTAAACTATGAATATATATATATATATATATATATCACATTAAATATGTAAATATTATTTTTTTTATAAATTTGGTAAAACTTAACAACTTAACTTAAGACAAACTCAAATCCTTGTATTTTAGTATTGAGGGAGCAACGCATACGTTCTAATATGAAAGAACCATTTCCTCCATCCGAATACACAGTTACGTTCAGGTTTTCCAAACATAAAGGAGAGTGATAAATGGTCTGATATGACTTATTAAGCTTGGCAAGCCATGCGCGCGTGATCTATTGTATGTATGGTAATGTGCATGCTATTTATTTTTTGGTCCACATATGGATATTTTCATCCATTCACATATTCAATCATGCTTGAAAGTTGAAACCGAATATAATTACATTCCTGGACAAATTTTAAACTCAAAAAATAGTTTTATCGTAGGACCAATAAAGTACGTAACAAATAACATTTCAGAAAAAAAAAATATTGTCATGAAAATATCGGCGAGCCTTGTCTCACACTGCCTCCGTGTGGCAGGAAGCTACGACGACCACGACAGTCGAAGAAAAAGAGCATGCTGAACCAAATGAAAAGGAGGAGGAGGTTGCCAAGGAAGACGCTGATCACGGCAAGGAGAAGGAAACGCCCGCTGAGCTTCCGGCGTCTACTCCGGTGAGCGTCGCCTGACGCACACCCAAATTGCCACGCCAAAACTCCGGCGTTCTACCGAGTTCCATTTTTTGCTTCCTGAAATGTTTTGAGGCATGCATGGCACGACCATGCTGCTGCATATGCTATCTTCCTTTTCCCTCTCGCCATGCATTTCCAGCTCCGTTGTGGTATGCTTCTAGGCTTTCGCTGGTTATGAGATCTGAACTACCACTAGTATATTCGTTTGTTGGTTCGCTGGACATATATGAATACGATGGGAACTCGTCATTTCCGACCCAAACTGATTAATTAAATTAAGGTTGCTCAGATTTAGATTGCAATACCACGTCCACGTCCAGCTGAAACTTCTATTTTTGCGGCCCTTTCTTCAAAGGACACGCACTCCTGCCACCTCGTGCACATCGTTTGTTGGTCGTTTCACTCAACCAACGAACCGACCCTTTGTCATGCATTTGTGGTTGACTCGAACACTACTCTACCACGCAACGCGTTCGCGCTTCCGTATCCATCCGAAGAACTGATACATTCCAGTCCGGCAGCACAAGGAGAGTACTACACGCAAATCGCAGGGATAAATAAAATGGACAACAATGGCACACAGAATCTAAACACGTCGTGATCTAGATAATATACTTGGTGCGGCATGCACTACGTTTTACTAGTAGCACGAGTACGCTTCTTAAACCCACTGCCGACCGACGTGAAATTTTCGTATTTTGGTCTTTTTGAAAACAATTTTTAGAAAAATACCAACGCCAAAATATTTTCTAAAAATAGACCATTTTTAGGCGTCTTAGCACATGACGCCGAGATATGAGGCTCGGCGTCGTGTCACTCGACGCCGAGGTACTGCCACGTCACGGAAGACCGGGGTCGTCGTCGACACGTTGGCGCGTGGGTCCGAGACGTCGGCGTCGTGTCAGCCGTCGCCAAGTACCCAACCTCGGCGCGTTCAGACCGAGCGCCGAGCTCTGGCCCCATCCGGAGCGCGGCCCAGACGGCCCAACGACCCAGCAGCTCGGCGTTGGGTCACTTAACGCCGAGCCTCCAGACCTCGGCGTGACCCGACTCAACGCCGAGGTCTGGACCCGACTGAAAGGGCTACAGGTACTGTTGCAGTCACTGAAAGGGCTACAAGTCTATTTGAAAACTCATTGAAAAGCCTAGATTCGTTTACTGTTGTATCCGTATACGCAATGAATTAATATCAGAGTGATGTACTGCATTTAGATGAAGTGACAAAACACAGGTGTAGCCTTTTCAGATGAAATGACCAGTCATAATTGTAGGCTTTTCAGATGAAGCATCTAGCCTTTGCAGATTCAATAAATGAGTACGCACACATGTTTTTTGTCAAGTAGCATTCATGGTGAACCTGCCTTCATCTCTATATATAGTGCTCCATGTCTTGCTCCATATCCACACAAATTGTTTTCTGGTTTAGTTTTAGCAAATGTCGAGCGGAGGTTCCTCGAGTGGAAAGGGTTTCATGGAGGGAGAGGAAAGGGGTGAGGAAGGGACCTCCGATTGTGTGGGAGGGTTCTCTCGGGTCCTGATTCTTTTCAAGAACCAATAGAGGAATTTTCTTTGGAGAGGAAGAGTGACTTCACCCGTGAGAGACCTCTTAGATCATACTGAGAAGCGCATTGAAGATTGGCCAAAATGCATACGGTTTGGATTACGTTGTGCGGATGTACAACGATTTGTGATGATGGAGGCCGTCGTTTCTTCGAGATGCCCGCGAGGATTTGTATTGCCTTTGAACTCTCTCCTTTTTTAGATTTGCATTTGGTTTATACTAGTACTTATTGGTAGATGGGTTTTGAGATTCAAGTCATCCCGGATAATCGTGGCTTCACTAGATGGGTCGACCCTCCTCCTCCTATCTATCCCCATCAACAATTACATCACATATCTACTGAGGACGCATCTTTGACCTAGAGTATGGCCCCGAAGTGGTAATGAGGGACAAGTCGGACGACGACAACAAAGCAATGATGCAGAGGGAGGCACTATGCAATAATCCGTATTAAGAGTGCCCGTACCATAAGAAGAAGACGGACCTCCTTCTCCACCGCCACCGCCACCACCACCGCCTCCGTCAACTGGAGGATACTATGGGGAAGGCGCAACTCAGTTCAATATGTGGGAGCATTATTAGGACCAACATTTGTTAGTCAATCCGAATGTGGAATGCTTGTATGAGTTGTTCTTTTCAATCTCGTAAGGCATGCTAGGTTTAGTTTGCAACATGCCCTTGTTAGTTTTTATGTGAGTGTGTACCCTTTGCAATGTCTCAGATCACTTGTTTCTTTCAATCCCCTAAGGCATGCTAGGTTTAGTTTGCGACATGCCATTTGTTACTTTTGATGTGACTGTAATCGTTGTGCCTCTGCTATTTCATAAATTGTAGTTTACCTACCTCTAAGTTTCATGTACTATGGTTGATTCCCAAAGCTGAAAAAAAAAAGATTTGAGTCTCTCTAAAAATAGGGATTGAAATCGAACCAACAATCGGTTTTTCTGCAGGAACAAACATACAAACATAAATATAACTTGTCTAGATTCGTTAGTATAACCCGTGTTAGTCGAAGAGGTTGAGAAAGATTTTTCATTTGAATCATGCAAATAGGATCGCAACATATACCAAATGGTTTGGGTTTTGTTGAAATGAGGCTCGACGTTGAGTCGGCCCACGCCGACCCTAAGGTTTAGCTCGGCTCGACCGTGTGTGAGGTGGGAGGGCTCGGCGTTGAGTCGTCCCACGCCGACCCTAGGGTTTGGCTCGGCCGTTTGCGAGTTGGGCTGAGGCTCGGCGTCGAGTCGGCCCACGCCAACCCTAGGGTTTGGCAACGTGGCCCAGTTTGGGCGAACCTCGGCGCTTAGTCGTAACTGCGCCGAGGTTCAAGGCTCGGCGTCAATTTACCCCACGCCGAGCTTGGGCACCTCGGCGCTTCGATGCAAGGGTTTCTAGTATGTACCAGGTGTCGGCGTGAAACGACTAAACGCCGAGGTTGGGCACCTCGGTAACCGGTGAATTGTTTTCAAGATATGTACCGTGGGTCGGCGTCAAATGACTAAACGCCGAGCCCCAGGTTCACCAAAATATACCTCTTCTTTGATTTGCTTCACTATTTCCCACTACTCTAATCACCGACGATGACCTTGTGCCAACAACGGACTGAGCTCGCTAGCTCCCGACTCTCCTAAGCCTTCGTCCCCTTTGCGTGCTTGCCATGTCACCGTGGATCCAACAGAGGTTGATCGTAACATGGAGGATGGGGATGATGACACCCCTTCTTCCTTGTGAGTTGCGACGGAGGCCCTTAATAGCTGGAAACATGAAACATGGCGACGTTCCACACATTCACATAACACATGACCACACCGACAGACACATTCATTCAACATCCGTACATACATAAGGTCCAACACATTAAGCATCCAACATAGTCCAACACATTCAACATCCAACATAGTCCATACATATGCTTCATCAATCAAAAAATATAGTCCAAACATAGTACAAGGTCCAATGCATACATAGTCCATGCACAAAATAAAGCATATGAAGTCTTTGGATCTTTTATCGCTCCTTGTACCTTAACGTGGACGGCGAGCGTAACGCTTTCCCCTCCCAAACGGATAGGTACACAGGTGTACACATCCCATCGGTCTGAAAGTCCTATGTGGGCGTCCATAACCGGAGGGCCTTAAGTTCCTTGGGGTGCATCTCCAAGCCGACATGCCAATCTCATCATACTCATGATCATAGTACTCTCCCTGTCCTTCATCAACTTCATCATCATAATGACCATGTCCTTGACCACCCTCTGCAGTAGTTGCTGCACCATGTGAAGAAGAAGTCCTGCCACCATGTGCACCATGTGAAGATGAAGTCCCTCCAACATGTGCAGTAGAAGGTCCAGCACCAAGCTGTTGTGGGACTGCCACATCCGGGGAACGTCTACATCCAAGGCGTGCAGCTACCTTTCGTAGGCGATGCATGGCACGCATTGCATTTTGAAAGCACTATTAGTAAGTGGGGTTAAATCGCAAAAGTATATAAAGATGTAACATCAATCTAATGAGAGAAGACTACCTGAATGTGTTGTCGTAACATGGAGGCCTCATCAGGATCGCCCACAGGAATCATCAATGCCCTTCCTTGGTCAGCCACTATCCTCATTATCTCCATGCTCTATGCAACAAAAACAATAATTTAAGTCTCTATCACAAAGTAAGACCTCGAGATTGAAATAGTTGTATCACTTACACTCTCGGCTAACGCAGGGCGATCTCAACTTGCCCGCCTTCTCGGGTAGCTTGGTCATATGGGTTGTTGCCCTCATCCTCGCTTTCGCAATGTCGAAGAATGTCTTGCTCCGTCCAAGCGGGCCTCAATTGAAGCCTTGTTCGTTGACCAAACCAAACAAGGTAATCATGGAATGCCTTGTCACGATGGACGGCGTGGATGCCCATGTTGTTCTGCTCCATCAACATCCACTCATCAATGTAGCGCTGGTGCTCAGCTGCCAGTTGGTGATCTTCTTATTTTTTTGTCTGTTGAACCTGCAAATTTTACACCAAATCGGCAATATGAAGGCCTACTCAATGATTCTTTCATGTGAAACGAACAAAATATTGTATGTTACGTACTTGTGGAGCTGCCAACCGGTGGAGAAAATCATCGGGCGGAGAAGGCTGCAGCCTACCAAACTACCGTGCTACACGGTGAGGGAGATGGTACTCCACTGCATAGAAACAAATAAGGGGGGTCCTCATTGTCCAGACGTCCTCGTCTACCATGCACAAGGCGCTCAAGTTGAGATCCGTTACTTGCCTCCGCCGATATGGGCTCCATTGAACCTATACACAACGTCGTCATCAACTAGTCGACGCTCAATTTGTGCACATATCCTCGATTAGGGCAAAAGGGTGGGAAACTTACATGCTGTGGCAAAAGGGTGTCCAGCTCATTGGTGAAGCTGATGTACGCGTGGCGTGACCGTGTGGTATGTTCCGTGGGCTCGCTTTCGTGAGAGGTGTGCCACGGTAGTAGAAGCGATTCAAGCTGCGTCTCCTTGAGGAAACCAAGGTTGTGGGGGATCAAGCTGATGCGGTCTCCCAACTGGAAGCCTCTCCCACATCCAAATCTGCAAAAAAAGAGTGGAAACATGAATGTTAATTACTTTTGTTAAGATAAAACATTGAATTGTAGTGGTAACTTGTACAACTTTGCTTTATTACCCTGCAATGTGATGATGCAACGACATTATAGCGTCGCGCGCCCTCGGATCGGCGGCAAGCCTCGCAAAGCTGACGGTACAGGAAGGCAAGTATAGCCGAGCCCCAACTCCTATTGCCGGCATCCTCCCAGTTCAAAAGGCACGGGATGTACATCCAGGACGCCGTGTCTCCAGTGCCGTCAGGGAAGAGAACCGTACCTAACATGTGGAGGACGTAGGCCCGACAGTAGTATGTCACGGTCTCGGCGTCTACGTTCGGTGGGCACTCCGGCTCGCTTGAAAAGCCACCTCGGGACACCCGTTCTTTGCGCGCTTTCTTGCCAACCTCAATCGCCGCTAGGGGCCGTCCCAAGAAGTGCTCAACCATTGCTGCTGCCATCCTTCGGACTTCGTGTCTCCACATCACTTTAGGAATCCTCGGATTTTGACTCCAAGGATCATGGCAACGTCCTCGAGAGTGACCGTCATCTCCCGCATGGTAGGTGAAAGCAGTGTCTCCGGACGCCACCGATCTATCAACGCCGTCAGCGCCGCTGGGTTGAAAGGTGGCGTGCCTCGACGACAAACACGAGCAACGGTAGCAAGGTTCGCCAGCTTCAGGAGGGGCGTGTACCTCTCGTCGTAGACCATGGTCGTAGAGGCCTCATGTGTCATTGGCCTCAGCACATTCAAAACCTGAAAAAAACAAGCATGAAAAAGTATTAGTTCATGTCACTTTATAAAGAGCATGGACTATAGAGCAAAACATGAACAATGCAATGTTTTCATACGAATTGTTGAATATACCTCTCCGTTTCTCGATCCTCCGAGCCCGGTGGTGCTCATCGAACCTTGGATCAAGAAGGGGAACCGATCCATCCTGCAACATAAGCAATGCCAAACCATTAGTATAAGTTAAAGCATGTGTATGTGGTACGGCAAGTAACATAAAAAAAAAAAACAAAAGTAAACCAATGTACCATTACACAAAGCAATTCTAGTAGATAGCTTGATGGATACTTGTTGTCTAAGCGATTCAGGACATTTTCTCTTATTGTGGCCCGGCTTATGGCAACCGAACAACAACTCTTTTGGGTGTCCTCTATAAAATGTCTCCCAACCTTACTCGTGGTTGATCTACCTTTAAGTGGCTCGGTCCATGTCCATCTGAACCGCTTCCGCCGCCTAGGTCCTCTACTCTTCCAGAGTAAACCAAGATCGACCACATACTTGGGGCCATCATAAGTAGGCCATTGACTCTTGTCAAGAAATGGCTCGAATCGAGGATTCAGTGCTCATTAGGTTCCTCAAAGAGAACTCCGCTGACCATACGGGGAGGGACCTCGAAGTCAACACGTCTAAAATGACAGTTTGTAATCATGTGGGAGCAAGGCCTATGGTATATGATCGGTTTTCCACACGTACACTTGTTCTCATTGATCACTACTTTATGTTTTCGAGCACCCCGGTCTTCACCACCAATGTTAGTTCCGCCATCCTCTAGAATCTCATATCCATGGTTGATCGGATCGAAATATGAACCCGTCATGTCGTTTAGACTTTTTCTTTGAGAAAGCTAGTTCTGAGATGCTAAAAGTGGCCAAGCTTTGCTCACTGTCCATAGAGACCTCGCATGCTTCTTCCTCAAACGAACCAAGAATTCAACTTGTAGAAGGTGAATGAGGCAATAGCGATCCACAGGCGGACCACGACAACCTCTTAGAAGGTCATGTTGAACATCTCTGCCATGTTACTAGTCATGAAGCCCCATCTCCAACCACCCGTGTCATATGCAAGTGACCACTTATCCTTCGACGCCATCAACTCGCTCAAGAATTGCCTGCCATCAACATTTGTGGCTAACTTCAGGGCATCTAACTTGTCTTTGAATAATTGAACCTCTTCTTCACTGCAAACCTCTCCTCAAATAATTTGAAGTTGTCCTTTGTGTGATCACGCCTTATAAGATTCTCGAGCAAGGTGTCTGGTGCACCACCGGTGATGTATTTGGCCGTAACCAGGAATCTCTTGTTCTACGGCATTCAGAATGCCAGCATGCCTATCGGATATCACACAAACATCACGTCCCAGACCAATTACCACTTGTCTTACTAGCCTGACAAACCAACACCAACTATCCGTGTCCTCCTTCCGAACAATCGCAAAGGCCAATGGCACAAGCTGGTCCTCTGCATCTGTCCCAATACAAATAAGCATTGTGCCTTCAAATTTCTCTGTAAGAAAGGTCCCGTCAATTGAGACGACGGGTCTGCAATGCTTGAATGCTTCGATGCTCTGCCCGAACGCCCAAAACGCCCTTCCAAATACCTGGCTACCATTTCTTGTTTCACCCTCCTTAGGTAAATACTCGAAGTGCATCCCAGGATTTACGGCCCTCATTGCGTTCAACATTACAGGAAGGTGCTCATAAGCTTCTTCCCAATTTCCAAATATTATTTCCGATTACACGCTTTGCTTTGCCCTCCATGCTTTCCCATACTTGACATAGTAATTGTACCGTTGGAAGATGATCTCAACCAACGCAGAGACATTTGTAATGGTTGGCATATGCTTCACCACGGGCATAATTGCCTTGCAATGAACCTAGAATTAAAATTGCAGATGGTTCTCTTACACCTTCAGTGATGGCACAAACATGTGGTTGCTTCACCGAGGTAATCTTCCATTTGCACCGCCTTCGTCTTCCCTAGCACATACTCTCCAACCACACCTTTGTTGTTCTTCACAAGCAACAGTGTACCTCTTCTCCTTGAATGAATTGATGACCCTAAAAGGTCGGTTGTGTACAATAGAGTACTCTTGCAACCATGATTTCAACTCATCCATGGTAGCAAACAATATGCCCTTCCGTATGATGAGGCAACCACTAACATCGAACACAGGTTGTATCACTTGGCCCACCATCGACTCTCGCCCTATGACCATGGCTAAGGTCCTCGAAATCACCAACTAGTGGATCTCTCCAAGGCAGACCCTAGACAATATCTCTATTTCCCTTAAATTCAGACGACCACCAGCAGGCGATCGTCATCGAGTCTTCGGCTATCTCCTCTATGAAGGACTCATCATCTCCAGCTATCTCCATGTCAAAACAGTTCATAGCCCTAGCATCACCAAAGTCTTCTTCACTAATAAGATCATCTTCGTCGCTAAGCTCATCCTCAATAGAAAAGTCTCCGCTAGCGTCGTCCAAACCTTCTTCTGCATCAACAATTACATAATCATCATCCTCTTCATCACTATCATGATTGCCCTCACCATCGACAGCAGGATTCTCTTCCTCATCTCCAATGTAGCCTAGTTGTGTGACAAGTATTTCTTCTTCAGTGCAAAGGACCATAACCTATGTGAGCGGGGAAGATGGCCATGCTTCAAGTTGTCATTTCCTAAGCGGACTCCTTACTTACTACTAAATCCAAAGATCGCACTTCCGAGGCCAATACAAGCGCCTTGTAATCATTCCATTCGGACTCGTTTGTAATTTTGAGCAACCGCTTGATCCGAGGACCTTTCGACGACCCAACATCTATGACACCTTCAAACTGAACATGCACGTCTCCTTCATTCCAAATTAAACTTAACCTTCACTCGCTCCACTAATCGGGTCAAAGATGGTGTTTCGGAAAAAAAATCAACAACTCCTCACACATGTCCGTAAATTCTAAACTATCATTTCTTGTCCTAACAATACGGCCTCCATGATGCAACCTCACTAATTTATCCATCTACAGCCATCACACAACAAGTAGTGTAACATATGAATATATTTCAATCCAATAAGTAGAAACTAAAATATATCATTTCATCGTTTTTCAACCCCAACAACATAATCATTTCTAGTCATAACAAATTGAAATGTAATGACCAACAAATAAATAAAATACATAGTAACCCTAATGACCAACAAATAACTAACCCTAATGACACCTACAATAAACAAATAACCCTAATGACTAAAATAATTAGAAACCAAACTAACCTAACATGTTCGTCACATAAAACAGTTAAACAACAATGCACTCAATCATCCTTAGCCATACATTTTGCAAATGCAAACACAAATATACCAAACAACCATGATTCTAAATGATTAGGGACAATGTAAGCACATCTACGTGGATAGAATGGAGGAGGGGAGGGACCATTACCTCGAGGAAGCTTCGGGAGCCGAGATCGTGGCATCGGGGGTCGATTTTGGGGGTTAGGGTTTCTTTCTTTGGGCATGGAGAAGAGAAAGAGATGGAGGCGGTTTCAAAATGAAGGAGGAAGAAGAAGGGTCTCTCAGCGGCGCCTAAAGGGTCCAGACCTCGGCGTTGAGTCGGGTCACGCCGAGTCTGGAGGCTCGGCGTTAAGTGACCCAACGCCGAGCTCTTTGGACCACCAAATGCTTTGTTGGGCCGCTTTGGGCAGCGCTCGGATGGGGCGAGCTTCGGCGCTTCGATGCGAAACAACGCCGAGGTTGGGTACTTGGCGACGGTGACCGACACGCGCCGACGTCTCGGACCCACGCAGCTAACGTGTCGACGGCGACCCGGTCTTCCGTGGCGTGGCGATTCCTCGGCGTCGAGTGACACGACGCCGAAGCCTCATATCTCGGCGTCATGTGCTAAGACGCCTAAAAATGGTCTATTTTTAGAAAATGTTTTAGCGTTGGTATTTTTCTAAAAATTGTTTTTAAAAAAGACCAAAATACGAAAATTTTGACCTGTCCTGGTTTGTTCCAAGCGCGAGAAAAAACGCGGCACGGGCACACTACGGCGCCGCTCCAGCCAGGCAGAAGCAGAACCTGCCCGTCTGCTAGCGGGCCCCGCCCCGGCTCGCCAACGCCAAAAGGACAACAGCCTTCGGCCACCTCGGATGCCGCCCTGTACCGGCCGCGGCTTCTCGACTTCTCGTTGTCACGCTGCGACAGGTCCCCGTGCACCCTCAGGCCTCAGGTACGCCGAGTACTTCACATCCAACTGCTTCGGCGATGCCAGCTTATAGCTACCAAATTTCATGCGGTGGTTCGGTTCGGTTGAGGAAATGAGGAGTTGGATCCGATCCAAGCTTTGTTGCCAGCTCCGCGGCCCGCGCTAATCCGAGTAACAATTAAGTGCAACTTTAATTACGACTTCCGTGCAACACTCTGCTCTCATCTCGCCTTTTAATGGCGGCTGTTATTAATGGAAATAAGGGAAACTTTTGGGTTACGGCGTGCACGGCGTCGGGGCCCGCGCGCGCGTCGTTTCACACCCGCGTCGATGGCCGCTCGTCTGCAGTCTGCACGCCGGGCGCCGGCCGAACTCGTCCGCGCAGCGGGGCGGAGGCAGACTAGTCAGCGCCGTGCATTTAGGTGGTGCTCAGATGCAAGTTTTGGGACGTCACATTACACATTACAGGTTACATGAGCTATCGTACGGTGTTCGGATAGGATACTAATAAAAAAATAACGTCGGTAAACCATGTGATAAATTTATTAAGCCTAATTAATCTGTTATTAGCACATGTGTGTACTGTAGCACTTTATTATCAAATTATAGACTAATTAGACTTAAAAGATTGGTCTCGCAAGGTAGTCGTAATATATGAAATTAGTTTTTTTTCTTATATTTAATATTATATATATATGTCTAAATATTTAATATGATAGGACGTAAAATTTTAAAGAAATATACCAAACCAGGCCCTTGTTTAGTTTCTTTAAACTCCTGAAAAGTGCACTATGAAAAAGAAGATTCCCTGTCACATCAAACTTACGGTACATGCATGGAGTACTAAATGTAGACGAAATCAAAAACTAATTACACAATTTACTTTAATTTTGCGAGACGAATCTTTTAAGCCTAATTAGTCAATGTTTGAACAATAATTCACAGATACAAACAAAATACTACAGTAAAAAACCTTCGCTTTACAAAGTTTGCCCTAACACCCAGGGGGTGTTTAGTTCCTCAAAATTCCAGAATTTGGCACTATGCAAAAAGAAGATTCCCTGTCACATCAAACTTGTGGTACATGTATGGAGTACTAAATATTGACGAAATCAAAAACTAATTGCACAGTTTGGTTGTACTTTGCGAGACCAACGTTTTGAGCCTAATTAGTCATCGTTTGGACAATTATTACCAAATACAAACGAAATGCTACAGTGATTACTGTAGCTACAGTACCTCGGGCGGCGCCGATTTCGCCCGCAACTAAACGAGGCCCCAGCCAAGTTTGCCCTACTAAACACCCAGCAGGCTTATTTTTACGCCGACGGCAGAAAGGGTTGGCGGCGGCATCGATGACGAATCAAAAGCTGCAGCCGAAAGCACCCACACACTGACACGGGAACGGGAGTTTGTAACGTTTTTTTTACTACTACTATAGTAGTACACAACATCAAAGACGTTAAGCGCGTGTTTAGTTTCAGTAAGTTGGAATTTAAAGTTACTGTAGCACTTTCGTTTTTATTTAGCAATTAGTGTTCAATTATGGACTAATTAGGCTCAAAACGTTTGTCTCACAATTTCCCACCAAACTGTGTAATTAGTTTTTTCGTTTTTATTTAATGATTCATACACGGACCGTAAATATTTAATGTGATAGATACTGTAGCACTTTTTAGAAAATTTAGGTGGAACTGAACACACGCTAACCTGCGCTGATCTCTAGCCTCGCACCACGGTGAAACCGTAGTAAAACCTGCGAGGGTTACTTGCGCCGTCAGCACGGTGACAGTAACCTGCGAGGATTGACTCGCGAGGAAATATGACCTGCGCTCTGGCTCTGTCCGGTGTCCCGTGTCCGTCTCCATCTTTTTCCCAGCCCCACAGGCTTTTTCCCAGCGGCAAGCAGTCGAAGCTCAGCCACGTCAAATACTTATCGGCGAAAATGGTATGGATATTTTCCGACCGTATTTGAGACCGAATTTATTTAGAGGGGTTTAAATCTGTCCGTATTCGAGTCCGGATATTCAATATCCGATATCATATCCGTATCCGAATACTCAAATCACATATTTATGATGTCGATATCCAATCATATCCTATCCGGTATGGTTGACACTATCCATTTTCGAATCCAAATCCGGACAGAAATATAAAAACAAATGTAATATCAATGATATCCGTTCGTATCCGATCCGTTTTCATCCGTACAAATTCTTGAGATCCAAAACACCAAATACTAGTACAAAAGAAAACGATCCTTTTTAGTCACGACAAAAACACCAAATACTAGTACGAACCAGAGCTGCTTGTTAGTCATGACAAAAAATTACTTCATCCGTCCGGAGTAAATACACTATTTTAGGCCCGTTCGTTGGTTGATGCTGGTGCTGGTTTGGGCTGGCTGGTGCTGGTTTTTTTTAAAGAAAAACACTATTGGCTGGCTGGTTTGGGCTGGCTGAAACCAACAAGCGAACAAGCTGTTTGTCCTGATTACTTGAGCCTATTTAGCACTACTTTTCAGCTATAAAACATTATTTTCTTTTACAACATTTTAGTATAAACTAAATTTCAACATAAGCGAATATGGTATATTGGTTGAGAAAATTAAGGTTACTAGAGAAACTACTCCTATCGAACCATATATGAGCACCTTCGCCTCTGATACACACTCTATGTCTATAAGCACTTTTGAAAAATTGAGTTCAATCAACGGATCTTAAGATTGAAAAAATCACTAAAGATGTCTCGATATTGACGAGTCGTTGTTTACTGCTGAAAGAAAACACCTTCATATTCTGAAAAAATAGAATAACACAATTGTCGGATATCGTTATTAGGGATATCCAAAGTAAGGAGGTTAGCGTCCACGCTGACTCCCCGGATGGCTCAAGACGTATTAAAAGGTCTCGAGCGACCCCAAGGTCGCGGGCTCCATCTCACCCAAGGTTGTGGGTTCCGTCTCGCCCGACCCCTCGGGTGTGGGCTCCGTCTCGCCCGACTCTAAGGCCGTGGGCTCCGTCTCGCCCCCGACGCCTCGGGTGCGGGCTCCGTCTCGCCCGACCCCAAGGCCGCGGGCTCCGTCTCGCCCGACCCCTTAGGTTCGTGCTCCGTTTCGCTCGACCCCAAGGACGCGGGTTCCGTCTCGTCCGACTAGGACCCATACCACCGCCAACCACTCTAGGCCCAAGCGTATGGGCCTGGGTCAAAACTCTGACACCGGGAAAGAGGCTACACGCCTCGATGTCACCCGTGGCTGAAGGGTCGAGATGACGGACTAGAGGGGGGGTGAATAGTCTTTTCTAAAATTAATCGCGTCGGCTAACCGATATAAATGCGGAATTAAAACAATCGGTCTAGCCAAGACTACACCCCTCTATATATGTTCACTAGCACCTTGCAAAGATACTAATAAAGCAACTAAGGTGCCGGGCTAGCTAGAGCTCTCCTAAACAATTCTAGGAGCAAGGTCACACAAACCTATGCCACTAGTACTTTAAGTAACAAGGGAGCTCCTACACATGCTAGTAAGCAAAAGTACAAAGCTAACTAAGCTCACTAGCAATGCTCAATAACAAGGCAACCAACGTCTAATTAGAGAGCGCAAATACTTAGCTACATAAACTAAGCAATGTGACTAACAAGGTTACTAAAACAAAATTAGCCACGCAAGGGAGCTACTTCTATGCTACATAAGTAAGAAGGTAATTAGCTAGCTACACAAGCTATCTAATTACAAGAGCAACTACACAAGCTTAAGATATATATATATAAGTAATTGCAAGCTTGTGTAATGGGGATGCAAACCAACGGGAAGAACAAGGTTGACACGATGATTTTTCTCCCGAGGTTCACGTGTTTGCCAACACGCTAGTCCCCGTTGTGTCGACCGCTCACTTGGTGGTTCAGCTAACTAATTAGCATCACCCGCTAAGCCCGCACGTCGGGCTTTGCAAGAACCTACCCCTTGAGTGAGGGTAGCTCAATGACACGCTTTACTAAAGTTGCTCTTGATGACTCCATGCGGCGAGCACAAGTACCCCTCACAAGCACTTCTCCGGAGCGCCGCACAAGCTTCTTGCGGGCTTCGACGGAGACCACCACCAAGCCGTCTAGGAGGTGGCAACCTCCAAGAGTAACAAGCACCACTGGCTTGCAACACGACCACCTAGTGCCACTCGATGCAACCTCATGATGCAATCGCACTAGAATCGCTCACTCACACAATCGAATGATCACTATCAAGTATATGTGTGATAGAGGGCTCCCAAGCACTCACAAGCATGGACACTAAGTCCCCTTAGGTGCTCAGCACCAGCCATGCCCGAGGGCCACTTCTATTTATAGCCCCAAGGGCTAAACTAGCCGTTACCCCTCACACTGGGCAGCGGTCGGGCCGACCGGACGCTCTCCGGTCGTGTTGACCGGACGCTGGACCTCAGCGTCCGGTCGCCCGCAAACGGCCACGTGTCCTGATTCCAACGGTCACTTGACTTGACCGGACGCAGCAGCTTTCAACTGACCGGACGCTGAACCCCCAATGTCCGGTCATTTCCAGTAAGGTACCGACCTCGACCGGACGCGTCCGGTCACATAATCGGGATCGGACCAGCGTCCGGTCACCTCCAGCTTTCTGCGTCGCCAGACATCATCGGCTGACGGACGCGGCTGCCCGGCGTCCGGTGCATTCAGATCCAGCGTCCGGTCAGTTGACCGACGCCAGCATCTTCGCGACTAACTCGTTTTCACTTCTAACTTCATCACCCTTGCTCTAATGTGCTAACCACAAGAACTTGCATCCGGTGCAATAGAAAATAGGCATTCTATTTTCCCGAAAGCGCCGAATCCCACCGAGCTTACGACCATCTATCCTAAATCCGGTCATAAACTTCTCTACACACCTATGACCGGTGAAATAAAATGCCCTAGGTTATACCTTTGCCTTGCGCATTCCATTCCATCTCCTTCAATGTCGATGCAACACATGCACCAACACGATCAACAATGATATGATCCACTTCATATCATCACATGATCATATTGGTTTATCGATCTTGACTCTACTTGCTCTTCACCGTTGCTATCGTCCATCGGCGCCAAGTCTTGCTCAAGCTTCACCGCCACGCGGTTCATCACTCCAAAGCCTTTGACTTGCCCTTCACGCTTGCAACCGGTCCATCAAGCCAAGTCTTGTCTTGATCTTCTCCACCTTGATCACATGACTCAATGTCATGTCTCATGTGCAATAAGCTCCTTCATCATCACATGTGTGAGCTTTGCAACATCTCCAAGCCATTTTCACCTCCATGGCATATGTTGCTCATACACATGTACCTGTGGACTAATCACCTGTGTATCTCACATAAACACAATTAGTCCACCTAGGTTGTCACTCAATTACCAAAACCAACAAGGACCTTTCAGTGGCCATGACGGGCCATACCTGACGATTCACATTAAGAACAGTGTCGGGCGTGCTGGTACTATTCTGCCTAATCCTCGTACGAACACTGACATGCGCGTCAGTTCACCACGATGTCCGTCGGGACGGAGTGGAACGCCATGACCGGCAGATGACGCCTGCGCATGGCGCCAGTGATGAACATGGCCATGACGTGGAGCCATCCCTGTTGACATCTACAAGATCGGTGGGACCCACATGAAGGAGAAGAAGGACCCGGCAATCCTAGAAGCCTTCTTCTCTTTCTCTCTTCTCTCTCTCGTTCTTCTCCTTTTCTTAAGCTGTAATCCGCGCTTTCCCTTCGCCTATAAAAGGGGGAAGCAGGGCGCCCCATGAAAGGGGGCCAGACCACGAGATAAAAACACAAGAGCACGACACGAGCACATGGCTGAACGGCAATTGAGCTCTCAGCACCCGTTCACTCCTTCCACCAAAGACTTGGGATCATTTTCCTCTCTCGCCTATTTATAACCCCTACTGCAAACCAAGTGCCGGTAACATGAGCAACAGCTGAACTAGACATAGGGATGTTCCACCCGAGCCAGTATAAACCCTTGTGTCCTCCGAGCACACCATCCGAGCCAGACGGGTAAATACAAATTTACTCGTCGATGGTCCGAAAACACCGATAGTTGGCGCGCCAGGTAAGGGTTTTTGTGTGTCTCGACGTCCACATCATGCCTTAGATGGCTAGTCGCGGTGTCAGTTGAGTCCTGGGCGCGCACATATGCTTCAGGAACCTGTACTTCATCATTACGACGGAGGGAGAGTTAGCGCAGGTTCCCGCCACCGTCCAACCTCTCCACTCCGCCGGCCTCAACGCGATCACCGAGGCACTTGAGGAGCTGCAGCTGCACGCACTGGAGGTCCACGCCCCTAGGAGCGACCAGCTCCTCGGCTTCGATTATGGAAGGCTAGAGTGCTAGCTCGGTGCCTTCCTGGGACCCCGACCGTCCTAGGAGGGCATGGGCCGCCTCACCTTCTCGTTCGCTAATGTTATGACACAGCTTGCTGGAGGAGAGCCGCTCTCCCCAGAATACCTCATTCGGAGCGCCACGACAGCGCTCCCGTTCGGTCTGCACAACGCCGCAGAGACCGTTGGCCACCTTGTGGCGCAACGCACGCCCCCATCCTCTACGAACGATAGGTTCGTGGGGATGGCCGAATACGTCCCAAAATCTTTCCACGACCTTCTCGTAGGAGAATCAGAGTCGCCCTCCGACTCTGACTCCAGCAGGGGGAGCCATCACCCCTCGCGAGAATGTTTCATGGTGGGTACCCCCGAGGGATACATCAAAAGCATACGTGAGGTCGAGGGGGATGCAGGGGCCCCACCTCGCCTACGGCTAGAGCAACTGAGGATGCAGCACCAAGAGCTCAAAGAAGCACAACTCCAGCTCGAGCGTGAGATTGAGCGCCATGGAGACGGTGGGCATGCGCGCACCATGGCCCGTGACATGAACCAGAGGATCATCGAAGATGACGAAGCCCTCCCACACTTCACCTGGGCGAGCTAGAACATCGCTGCCATGGCGGCCTTGCTCCGGGGGCTTCTGGAGCCCGCAACACCAGAGGATCGTCGGGGCCATCATGAGACTTGCATGCTACTCGAGCATACGGTGGCGCAGCAGGCTGAAAGCTCGCTGTCCCGACGACGCGAGCTCGACGCCTGTCGGTGCGCGTCCTCAGAGTGACCTGACAGGGACGTATCAGTCCACTAGGTGTAGCAAGGTGATAGGCCATGCACCACGGTCCTAGTGCATGAGCATCTCAGCCTCTACCATGACGCGCGCAACACCCTGGATGCACGTCGGTGTGCCCGCATTGATGAGAGGGAGGAGGCTAACCACGGCTACCACCCTCGTCGTGACGGACGCTACGACAGCGGCGAGGACCAAAGCTCGAGCCCTGACTTGCTGGGGCCTCAGGCCTTTGGATGACACATCCTCAATGCTGTCTTCCCACCACGGTATAGACCGCCGACCAACATCCCGAAATACTCCAGGGAAACAAACCCTGAACTATGGCTCGAGGATTATTGGCTTGCTTGCCAAGTCGGTGGAGCATATAGTGATAATTTCATTATTCGCAACCTTCCATTGTTCCTGGCCGATTCGGCGCGAGCGTGGTTGGAACACCTTCTGCCCAACTGAATCCAAAGTTGGGCAGACCTAAAAGAGATCTTCGTGGGAAACTTCTAGGGCACATACGTGCATCCTGAGAACCCATGGGATCTCAAAAACTACTGATAGAAGTATAGAGAAACTCTTCGTGGGTACATCTGGCGCTTCTCCCTGCAGTGCAATGAGCTGCCTAACGTCGCCGACACCGACATCATAGGAGCTTTCCTGTCTAGGACCACCTGTGAGTCCCTGGTTCACAAGCTAGGATGTAAGGGCCCACGAACCACCAAGGAGCTCCTCGACATCGCCACCAGCCATGCCTCGGGTGAGGAGGTGGTCGGAGCGATTTTCGTCCTCCTCAAAGGCAAGGCAAAGTAGGACGAGGACACCAGCGAAGGTGCCTCCAACCGTCACAACAAAAAGAAGAACAAGCAGTGGCGCGAGGGCTCGCTCGTGGCCACCGCCGACCGCAACGGGGGTCAGAAGCCCACCGAGGGTACTCCGGACCACTTTGAGAAGCTGCTCGAAGGGCCATGCCCGAACCATGCTTTCACCGTCAAGCACCTATACAAGGACTGCATCCTCATGAAGTGGTTCTTGTCCAGAGGCTCCAGCAAGGGAGATCATAGGAAGGAGCCCAAGCCGGCCACAGATGACGCCGAGGGGAAGGACGGTGGATTTTTGACGTTGAATGGCTATCTCATGATCTTCGGAGGGTCGGTGGCCTACAACTCCAAGCACCGCTAGAAGCTTGCATGCCATGAGGTCTATACGGCCAAGCCGGCCATGCCTACCTTCCTCCGATGGTCGGAGTCTGCCATAACCTTTGATCGAACCGACCACCCGGAAGCATCCCGCAGCTAGGAAGATATCCGCTCGTGGTCGACCCAATCATCGGCACGAAGTGGCTCACCAAGGTGCTGATGGATGGAGGCAGCGGCCTCAACATCATGTACGCTGAAACGCTTGATGCCATGGGCATCGACCGAGCACGCATCTGGCTGACCGGTGTGCCTTTCCATGGCATCATGCCAGGAAAGCAGGCCGTGCCAGTTGGGTAGATCGATCCGCCCATCACCTTCGGGGATCTGACTAATTATAGGATGAAGACCCTTACCTTCGAGGTGGTCGGGTTCCACGAAACCTACCACGCCATCCTAGGAGGTCCATGCTACGCGAAGTTCATGGCCATCCCCAACTTCACCTATCTGAAGTTAAAGATGCCGGGTCCATATGGGGTCATCACTGTAACACCCCTGGTGTTAGTCTTGCCCTGATTTCACTTGCATTTCATGATCATGAGCATCATTCATTCATTCATGCGCATATATCACTTGAAACATGTGAAACATGACCATGAAATAAATGTAACATTTCAATTGTTTTTCGTCGTTTCGGTGCATTCTATGCTTGATTCTTGTGTGACCAATGTGTGGTATGGCTAAATATATTTCCAAACATCTTAGCTATGCTTAGAAAGTCATTAGGAACAATGTTCATATTGGTCATTTTGCCTAATTAAGGTTCCAAGTCATGGTTTGACTTGTTTTGACCCTAGGACTTTTTGGTTTGACTGGTTAAAAAATATAACTTAGAGTCTATGCATGTCTGAGCAACCTAAAGCAAAGTTGTAGCAAATTTTATAAGGATCAAAAGTTGTTTTATGACCAACTCATAAAAATGTGCACAACATGCTCTAATTGGTCCCACAAGTCAGACTTGTGGTGCTGACTCAACACTTAGAATATTTCTAAGTCAAAAGTCAGATTCCAGTTTCATGTACTCAACTTTGGCTCGATATAACTTGTGATCCAGCGAGATTTAGGTCTTGGTCCTGTAACATGATTTGTAGCTGGTACTTAGAGCTATAACTTTCATTTCTGCTATTTTCGCTAAGAACCAACGGATTAGGAGTTAGAGCCTCACCAAATGGCGCTGTCAGTCAGTTCATTGTTCATTTGAATCGTAGCTCTGATGCCCGACCGTTTCAGAACCTCACCGCCGCAGTGGAGGGACACTCGTCGTCACCTTGCCTTACGCTCAGCTGGCCACAGCGCCACGGGCTTCCCGACAGCTGCTGGCCGAGTCTTGAGCACCCAGCTTTGCCAGACCATTTCGCCCGCCCATTTTCATTTCCTTCGCCATGATGCTCTCTCGCAGTGAGCGGCCTTGGGCTCCTCCATCGACACCGAGCAAGCGCCGTCCGCCAACAAGGCTCACCGCCGTGAAATCGCCACCTCCGATTAGTGCTCAGCTCCGCCTTCACCTCCCTAGCTATTCCATCTATCCGTCGAGCCGGAGAACCCAAGGTAGTGGGCCCATTTGAGTTTCGCCGCCACCACAACTCGCCGGAGTTGGAGCTCATGCATAGCTAGCACAGCACAGCTCTCTCTCTTCCTTCCCTAGCTCCCGCCTTGTCTTCTCCGTCACAAGCCTCAAGTTACTCGGGTGATGATGTCACCGTCCCCGTCGGCCCAGTCTGGCCGGAACGCGGCCGCGCACCGCCGTGCGCCATGGCCGAGCCGCCGAGCTCCATGGCTGGGGTGCTTAGGGGTCAGTAGGGAGCGAGGTTAGAGTACCAATAGACGCGGTTCATCACGTAGGGCACGCCGGTGCCGTCGGTTTCGTCGGGAGATCACCGTCGGCGAAAGCTCGTCCATCGCCACAGCCGACGTGTGCCGTCTCTCCATTACAATATCAATGACACGCGGGTCCCGCGTCGATCGCCGGGCCGGGCGGGAGCTGAGCTTGAGCTACTTGTTGTGTAATAAGTGGGCCGTCGGATCCTTCGGCCGGCAAGATTAACGTAAAGGAATTGTTTTCATTTATTCTTTATTACTTGAAATCAAATAGTTTGAAAAATGTTTGGGGTGCTCAAATTTGCTCCAAATTTATTGAAACAAATTTGTCTAGGTTCCTTATCATCAGATCTACTTGGGAAAATTATTGCATGTCATTTTTTGGATACTTTTCTGTAGGATTATATTTAATCATGTATATTGCTGATAACTTGAAAAATATGTAGAAAAATATATAGGCTTCAGAAAAATATGATTCCAAGTTTGTTAATCTTCTTATGTCATGTACTTCCTAGGAAAAATAAGTTTGATGCATGTGCTGTGGGAAAATTTTAAAGTGTAGTTCAAGTGCCTTTAATGGCTAATTTTTGTTATTTTTGTTAGAGAGCAAACTCTGTATAAAACATACATGTGATAAATTTTTTACAGTCATTGCATGCTATGTAGAACATAGGAAAAATTCTAATTATGTTGTTTGACAATTTTCACAGTACAAAGTATTTTCATGTTCATGATCATGCCATAGCTTGTTATTTTTGTGTAGCCTATGTTACTGGTCCAAATGCCATGAAAATTTTATGGTAGTCTACTTAGAGTATTACTATGCTACTGTAATTTTCTTAGATTTTTATAAGCACCAGAAATATAGATTGCTGTTGTAGCCCTAATTAAAAAGGAAATAAAATAATCCTCTTTAATACAAGATTAGTTAATAATAATAGCTTTGGTGTATCTTTGAAGCATTTGATAAGGGTGTTGACTTAACCTATTAGTAGTAGAAGAGAATGCAGTAGATGACATGTGCTTGTGGTATATTTTCTTGGATGGTGTGACTACCTTGCATTCGAACATATCCATTGTTTTCATCTCTTCCGATGCACCGATTGCATAAGCACTTACGCACATTGCATCATACAGGATCGCAAACCGAGAACCCGGTCGTCATACCCGAGGAGCCCGAGGAGCAGCTCGAGGTGCGGCAGCCCGGAAGTGCGTGCCGTGCCGACGAGGAGGACGTTGAGGAACTTCCGGAGTGCCCCGATCACCGCCTGAGCTCCTTCGAGAGAGGCAAGCCCCGGAGCATCTTTCTCCCGGTTTGCGATGATTTCATTAAATGCTTTACTTTAATTGATGCAATACGTTCAGGAGTTGTTTGCAACCGTTACTGCATTATACCTTGTTACCTTTGTTATACTATATCCTTGTTACCATGGTATCCGCAGTCGAGTCAATGCTTAGTCGTGAACCCGGTAGAAGTCGGGTGATTTCCTGTCACTGCGAGCTATAGGTGGTTACTGGATCTGCTTGGATGGCTATGAAGTCATGGTATAACTAAGTGTTAAATGAAGTTGAGACCGGACGACGACTTGCGTAGTTTTGGACCGTGAGTGTTTCCGTCACGTGTCGATTAAGGACCGACCGTTGTTGGGCCTCGAGTCATGTTGAACGCATGCCTTACATTTAGTTTGGTGGATAAAGTACCTTCCGACCGCAAGTTGGAGAGATTTTCGGGCGAGTAGATTGCCATGGCGCCTTTGTGCGAAAGCGGTGTGGTAGGACACGGGCGGGATGATAAGACCAAAGTGCGATCGGTCGGCCCCCGGTACATGTGGTTCTGGCAAACTCGAGATACAGGAAAGTTGACTCGGTGATCAATGTCTCACTTTAGCGGGTGAGTGAGATTTGTGTAAGGAATAAATCACCACCGGTTAGGAATCGATTCGAATCGCCATCGCTCTGGATAGTGAGCACTTGACTTGAGTTACTTCATCGTAGTAAATGTTTATGGAATACTTGGGCGATTATAGTGAATATGACAGTATGGAAGTTGTTTAATGATCAGTGGTTATCATTAATTGCTTAATCACATGTTTACTCTAGTATAGATGCAAATCTAGTCGATAAGTTAATAATAATTAAGTTGGCAATAACGCTTTTAGAAAAGTTATGGAAATGCTAAAAATGCTTCTTTTGCAAATGAGTCAGCTACCCTACTATAAAGCCTTCATAATCCTTGGTGTCATTTATTTTCGGTTATGTCGGGTAAGTCTAGCTGAGTACCTTCTCGTACTCAGGGTTTTGTTCCCACTTGTTGCAGATGGGCAGATGTATTACGGCTATTGTATCAACTGCCTTTATCCTGCGATGGGTGATGCTTAGGACCATGAGCAGGGTCATTCCTTACGTCTCGTCTGATGCTTTTGTTGGAGATGATCATTCGCTGGCACTATATTTAAACTCCGCGTGAGTGTGTGTGTGGTTTGAACAAATGGCTTCCGCTACTTTTCTTCGAACTGGTTTGTAATAACTATGTTTAAACTCTGATGTATTTGAGATTGCGAACTTTTATGTAATATGTGATGGTGACCGCTAAACTTATTACGATCTTGGCTGGAATGGAAGTTGGTTTGAAATCCTTCCACGATTTCACGGACTCTTTGGTTATCTGAGCTTAAGTTTGCTAAATAAATGCGCTTTCTGGCGGATGATTTTCTTACTTAATTTCGTATAATTGGTCGATTTCACATTACAATTGGTATTAGAGCATGGTTTAGCGTGTTCTTGTTCACAAGTGTATTTAAAACAAAAGGCATTTGGAAAATGTGATTTTCAAAATATAAAGTGTGCCGATGATCATATCCCTTATGCCCGATTAAGGACTTTAGGTGGCTTAATTAAAATCTTGACTTGGGGTTCTTGCATCATATTTCTCTTTAAATGCGTTCATACGGTGCTGCTATTGTATGAGTGCCACTTGTTTGAGTGGTAATGAATGGATCATTTGCCTCTCGCGCCTCGGTAAGTGTGAGTTGTGAGAGCATGATCGGATACACCGCCAATCTAGGGTGAATGCTTATATGATCTTTGGAGTAATTACATGTTCTACGCATGTTTTACAAAGGTATCTCATGTATGGGTCTTCCGTCTATGGAGGTGATGCCGTCAATAGGACGATGGTTCGGGTAGTTACTACCGTTGTACACGTATCTAGGGATTCGTGTAGAGCGTGTAGAGAAAACTTTACTGCTTTTATGCATTCATTGGGAATTGGGCTGAAATGAATCTTCTGCAGGTACATAACAACGCTGTCGTGTAGAACGTATTAGCTACGTATTGAGAGATCGTTTGTATGCCACCGAATTCGTCGTTAGAAATTATTTATTTCCTAAGTTTGTGAGAACGTACGACACGTGCATACATCATGTTACTTGTGCATTTCATTCATGTCATGCATTCCTCCTCTTATAAATTGATTATCTCCTTTGATAAAAGTTGTATCACCTAAAATATGTTTCCCCGAAGTAATAAGAGAACTTTTGCTATAGATGGCCCTTGACGAAGCAGGACCTTAAGTAAGTCCACCGGGGAAGAGCACCTCGGCGTCCGTTGGCCTGAGGGGAGCACCGCTTTCGGACACCTTCTTGAGCGAGTTTGGCATGCCAACTTTGCTTTGGAGAGTGCTCCATGATGTGGGGTACCCAGAGGGTCAAGAGCCGGTGTACTCTTGGAATGAGAGCCATTAGCAGAGGATGGACTTGCGGTGGTGGAGATCATGGTTCCTGCTCTCGGTGATGCTCCAGTTGGGATGGTTGGCATTTGGAGTTTGAGGTCGCACTCCAACCGAGGTGCGAGAGGAGCAGCCTTCCGTGTCATCGAGGGACATTATGAGCAGATTTCCCAGTGAGCTTGCGGCAGCTCTAGCGGGTACTTTTCCTAGGGATGATCCTCGTGATGCCATTTGGGTTCAGCCTTAGGGAAGTGCATTGGTCAGAGGTCCAGCTGAAGGACAGGCTAGCGACAACCCGCAATGAGTGCTATGTTCGCCGCCATCGAGGCGTATGAGGGTCTCGAGAGTACCTACTAGACTTTGGTAGCTTGCGCGGTGAGGATAAGCTCAAAGGGAAGAAGCGAGAAGAAGACAGTGACGAGCTATAGCTAGCTTGCGAGGAAGCGATTGGGCGATATGAACTTACAATGAGATCGGTGGTTGAGAGAGGTGATAGAGCTATGCAATGCGAGTGCATCGTTGACTCAAGCCAACAACAATGTAGACCGCATGATTGGACAGTTGGTTTAGGAAAGGAATGAAGCCTGGAACGCAAGAAACCTTCTGCTGCAGAGAGTCGATGAGCTAGAGGAATACAACGGCAACTTGCACGAGGAGTTTCACGCGCTCTACAATGGGGTTGGCCCATATGCTCCACCAAACGCCGCTGGCATGGACATCGACGACAACCAGAACGAGCCTGTAGTTTCACCTGGAGGCGATGGTGACGTCTCCGATCCCGACGATGGCCCCGAGGAGTAGGCTAGTTGCCTTGCGCTAGTATCTAGGTCCTGTCGCGATGAGCTTTCTTTTGTTGGCATGTAATCTATCGTATGTTGTTTCGAACGTATGAGACTTGGTATGTGGTTGGAACTTGATTTTCGAATGCGATATCTGAACGCATGAAAAGTCCAGTGTATGTATGCTGGCAATTTGATTATATGGACACGATGTTGGCCGTTGAAGTAATTTGATTAAGTGCTGTTGTTTTAATTGGGATGCGATTGTTGTGCCTCTGTTTTATTGTATGAATTTATTCTCTCCAGTAAATTCAGTACGGCATAATTTTTCCTTCACTCACAATTATTACAGCTTCACTCAATCATTACTTGTTGCTGAAAAATGCAGATGACAAACACTCGCCGAACCACGTATGAGGCCGCTGAGACCGGTGTTAACGGTGCGGGGACTGGTGGTGGTGGTGGAAACCACAGCAACAACAATGAACCTCCCCATGAACCACATTTGCCACCACCTCCCCCGTTTACCCCCGAGATGTTCCTCGCACAGCTGCTCGGGAGTCAGCGCAATGCGGAACAATCCCAGAAGAACATGGAGGATTTTCTGCGCACCATCGCCAACAACGTTCAACGTGGTAACAATCAAGGTGGTGGCATGGGAGTGAACCAATATAGCAGCTTCAAGGATTTCATGGACACCAGGCCGCCAGTATTCAAGGAAGCAACAGAGCCACTTGATGCTGAGGAATGGATCAACACGATGGAAGATAAATTCCGTGTGTTGAGGATGACTGAGGTTCTAAAAATGGAGTATGCTGCACTTCAATTGCAGGTTCCGGCGGGAATGTGGTGGAAGCACCATCGCACCACCTTCCCTCCAAATGCCCAGATTTCTTGGAGAGAGTTTGCTGAGGCTTTCCGTGGAGTCTATATTCCACCCGGGCTGACCGAAATGAAGTTGGGAGAGTTTCTGGCATTAAACCAGGGCACCAAAACCGTGACGCAATACCTGCATGCCTTCAACAACTTGTGTCGCTATGCTCCCGACATGGTTGACACAGATGCTAAAAGAATAGCCAGTTTCAAGAGAGGACTCAATCCAAAAATGATGAAGCATGTTGGTACCAACAACCGTGTCAGATTCAATGACTTCATCAGCGACTGTCTGAAGCAGGAGAAGAATAACAACGCCAACACTGCAGCCAAGACACGCAAGAGAGCCTTTGAAGGTGGTCCGTCCCAAGCTAGAGCACCTATGGGAGGTCGTCCTCCATATCGCCCATCGGCACCTGGCGCTAGGTTCAGGCCACCTCAGCCAAGAATTCAGAATTTCCGTGGACCTCAAAAGCCGTACAAGATGGCAGTACAGCCCAACAAAGCAGCCGCAACTGCGGTACAAGGCAGTTCCAAGGGAGCTGTGGGATCTGCCGGGACAGTAAGAGGACCCTGCTATAACTGTGATCAACCCGGTCATTTCTCGAGGTTTTGTCCATACCCACCCAAGAAGAAGAAGCAGACTTATAATGCTAGAGTGCGCAGTACAACAGTGGATGAAATTCCAGAGGGAGAGCCCGTCACTGCTGGTAAGTTTCCTGTCAACGAAAACCCTGCAGTTGTTCTATTTGATTCTGGATCATCGCATTCTTTTATGAGTCAAGCATTTGCACAGAAACATGGACAACTATGCACAGAATTGGGGTATGGGTACCGTATAAGTTTAGTAGGGGCTGATGTTTTGACCAACCGGATGGTTCGAGGGGCAACCCTTGAATTAGGTAGCAGGAAGTTCCGAGTGAACTTGATAGTCATGCCTGGGTTAGTCTTGGATGTCATTATAGGGATGAATTGGATGAAGGATTGGGGAGCAGTCATAGATACTGGAAGTCGAGTACTTACCCTTAAGGATCCCCTGGGTGAGGGTACTTTCCAAGTACCATTGCCTCGGAGAACAGACCTTATAAGTGTTACATGTGCTACGGCAGTCATTCCTATTCATCAGATTCCGGTAGTGTGTGAATTTCCGGATGTATTCCCGGATGAGCTACCTGGTCTTCCGCCAGATAGGGAGATTGAGTTTGGAATTGAGCTAGTCCCCGGAACAGCTCCGATTTCAAGGAGACCCTATCGGATGCCTCCAGATGAGTTAGCTGAGCTAAAGAAGCAATTAGAAGATTTGTCAAAAAAGGGGTTTATTCGGCCAAGCAAGTCTGAATGGGGATGTCCCGCTTTGTTTGTGAAGAAGAAGAAAGAGGGCACATTGAGAATGTGCGTAGATTACAGGCCACTCAACGCTGTGACCGTAAAGAATAAGTATCCCTTGCCTCATATTGATGTTCTGTTTGACCAATTATCCAAGGCCAAGGTGTTCTCAAAAATAGATTTGAGATCCGGTTATCATCAGATCAAGATAAGGCCACAGGATATACCAAAAACTGCATTTTCCACCAGATACGGGTTGTATGAGTATCTTGTCATGTCTTTTGGCTTGACAAATGCTCCTACATACTTTATGTTTTTGATGAATACAGTTTTCATGCCAGAATTAGATAAGTTTGTGGTAGTGTTCATCGATGACATTCTGGTGTACTCCGAGAACGAGAAAGATCATGAAGAGCATCTGAGAACTGTCTTGACCAGACTTAGAGATCATCAATTGTATGCTAAGTTTAGCAAATGCGAATTCTGGTTGAAGGAAGTTCCTTTCCTTGGTCACATTCTGTCAGAGAATGGAGTTTCAGTCGATCCAAGTAAGGTGCAAGAAGTTATGAATTGGAAAGCACCGACCACAGTTCCTGAGATTAGAAGTTTCTTAGGACTAGCGGGTTATTACCGTCGCTTTATACCAGATTTCTCAAAAATTGCCAAACCGATGACGAGTCTCCTACAGAAGGATCACAAGTTTGTGTGGACAGAGGAGTGTGAAGCAGCTTTCCACACTTTGCGGAAACTGTTGACCACTGCTCCTGTTCTAGCACAACCCGATATCGAGAAACCATTTGATGTGTTTTGCGACGCATCAAAGACTGGATTGGGCTGTGTTCTTATGCAAGAAAGGAGAGTCATTGCTTATGCATCACGTCAATTGAGGAAGCACGAGGTCAACTATCCAACACATGATCTTGAACTTGCTGCAGTTGTGCACGCCCTAAAAATTTGGAGACATTATCTACTTGGTAATGTGTGCAATATTTTCACGGATCACAAGAGTCTTAAGTATATCTTTACCCAACCAGAGTTAAACATGAGACAACGTAGATGGTTGGAATTGATCAAGGATTACAACTTGAATGTGCAATATCATCCTGGAAAAACCAATGTAGTGGCAGATGCTTTGAGCAGAAAGTCACATTACTTGAATGTGCAGCCATTACTTGAAGATGGGTTCGATCTAATGCATCCTGCTGTGTTACATAGTATTCAGATTAGTTGCTCTTTGGAGAGTAAGATAATAGAAGGCCAGAAAACCGACAAGGGAATATTCCACATCAAAGAGAAAATAAAAGAAAAGCCATCTCAGCACTTTAAAGTGGATGAACCGGACATGCTGTGGTTTGACAACCGTCTTGTGGTACCCAAGGATCGAGAGCTTAGGAATAAACTCATGGATGAAGCTCACCTTTCGAAGCTATCTATCCATCCCGGAAGTAGTAAGATGTATCAAGAATTAAGATCTCGTTATTGGTGGACCAAAATGAAGAAAGAAATTACAGCATATGTTGTCAGATGTGACACATGTTGTCGAGTGAAAGCAATTCACATGAAACCTGCCGATATGTTGCAACCATTATCAGTCCCTAGTTGGAAGTGGGATGATATAAGCATGGATTTTATCACGGGTTTGCCCACTACTCAAAAAGGACATGATTTGATTTGGGTAATTGTGGATCGTCTTACCAAGACCGCTCATTTCTTGCCTGTCAAAATAGAATATCGACCACCTCAATATGCCGATAAGTATATCATAGAAATTGTGAGGTTGCATGGTATACCAAAGACCATAGTATCTGATAGAGGCTCACAGTTCACGGCTCATTTTTTGGAACATTTACACAAAGGCTTAGGAACTAGTTTGATTCGCAGTACCGCTTATCATCCTCAGATAGATGGTCAGACTGAACGAGTGAATGCTGTTTTGGAAGATATGTTAAGAGCCTGTGTATTGTCTTCTAAGGGATCATGGGAGTCATGGTTACCATTAGCTGAGTTTTCTTATAATAATAGTTATCAAGAAAGCATCAAGATGGCCCCATTCGAAGCTTTATATGGCAGAAAATGTAGAACACCATTGAATTGGGTCGAGCCTGGTGATAGAAGATATTATGGCATTGACTTTATAGAAGAAGCCGAGAAGAAAGTTCATATTATTCAGCAGAATATGAAAGCGGCCCAATCACGTCAGAAAAGTTATGCAGACAAAAGAAGGAGACCCCCCTTAGGTTTGAAGTTGGTGACTATGTTTATCCGAAAGTCACGCCAATGAAGAAGAAAAGGTTTGAGTCCAAGAAAGCTTGCCGCGAGATTCGTAGGACCATACAAGATCTTGGAACAAAGAGGTCCGGTAGCCTACAAGTTAGAGTTACCTGAGACAATGAGTACCGTTTTCCCAGTTTTCCATGTATCACATCTCAAGAAATGTTTGCGTGTTCCGGAGGAAAGAATAGAACCTCAAGGTATTCAACTCAAGTCGATTTGGTGTATCGTGAACAACCAAATCCGGTGTTAGACACTAAGGAACGTGCTACTCGGAATAGTGTGGTGAAAACATACAAGATACAATGGGATCATCATGATGAGGAGATGCAACTTGGGAAGCAGGAGAGTATCTACAAAAAGCTTATGAAGATTTTTATAACAAATGGTTCAGAACCCAAATCTCGGACGAGATTTTTATAAGGGGAGGGGTCAGAACACCCTGTGTTAGTCTTGCCTGATTTCACTTGCATTTCATGATCATGAGCATCATTCATTCATTCATGCGCATATATCACTTGAAACATGTGAAACATGACCATGAAATAAATGTAACATTTCAATTGTTTTTCGTCGTTTTGATTGCATTCTATGCTTGATTCTTGTGTGACCAATGTGTGGTATGGCTAAATATATTTCCAAACATCTTAGCTATGCTTAGAAAGTCATTAGGAACAATGTTCATATTGGTCATCATTTGCCTAATTAAGTTTCCAAGTCATGGTTTGACTTGTTTTGACCCTAGGACTTTTGGTTTGACTGGTTAAAAATATAACTTAGAGTCTATGCATGTCTCTGAGCAACCTAAAGCAAAGTTGTAGCAAATTTTATAAGGATCAAAAGTTGTTTTATGACCAACTCATAAAAATGTGCACAACATGCTCTAATTGGTCCCACAAGTCAGACTTGTGGTGTGACTCAACACTTAGAATATTTCTAAGTCAAAAGTCGATTCCAGCCATGTACTCAACTTTGGCTCGATATAACTTGTGATCCAAATGAGATTTAAGTCTTGGTCCTGTAACATGATTTGTAGCTGGTACTTAGAGCTATAACTTTCATTTCGCTATTTTCGCTAAGAACCAACGGATTAGGAGTTAGAGCCTCACCAAATGGCGCCTGTCGATCAGTTCATTGTTCATTTGAATCGTAGCTACAAAGATGCCGACCGTTTGAAACCTCACCGCCACGTGGAGGGACACTCGTCGCCGACCTTCGCTCGAGCCGGCCACAGCGCCCACGGGCTTCCTGACGCTGGCGGCGAGTCTTGAGAGCACCCAGCACACTGCCAGACCACTCGGCCGCCCATTTTCATTTCCTTCGCCGCCATTTTCTCTCTGTAGCAGCAGCGCCACCGGCTCCTCCATCGACGCCGAGTAAGCGCCGCTCGCCAACCACACCACCGTGGTGAATCGCCACCTCCGATTAGCGCTCAGCCCGCCTTCACCTCCCTAGCTATTCCATCTCGCCGTCGAGCCGGAGAACCCAAGGTAGTGGCCCCATTTGAGTTTCCGCCACCACAACTCGCCGGAGTTGGAGCTCGCCGTGGCTAACACAAAGACAGCCTCCTCTCTTCCTTCCCTAGCTCCCGCCTTGTCTTCTCCAAATCACGCCTTTGTTACTCGGGTGATGATGTCACCGTCCCCGTCAGCCGATGGCCGGGCCTGGCGACGCGTGCCACACGTCTTGCCATGCGCCATGGCCGAGCCGCCGAGCTCCGTGGTCAAAAGCTTAGGGGTCGAGGGAGCGAGGTTAGAGTACCAATAGACGCGGTTCATCACGTGAGGGCACCGGTGCCGCTGGGTTTCGTCGGGGAGATCACCGTCGGCGAGCTCGTCCATCGCCACGCCGACGTGTGCCGTCTCCCCTGTTCTGTGTCAATGACACGCGGGTCCCACGCGTCAGTCGCCGAGCCAAAGGCGGGAGCCAGGCTTGGGCTGTGCTGTGTCGTGGGCCGTCGGATCCCTTCAGGCCGCCCAGATGTTAAATAAAAAGGAATTGTTTTCATTTATTCTTTATTACTTGAAATCTGAAATAGTTTGAAAAATGTTTGGGGTGCTCAAATTTGCTCCAAATTTATTGAAACAAATTTTTCTAGGTTCCTTATCATCAGATCTACTTGGGAAAATTATTGCATGTCATTTTTGGGATACTTTTCTGTAGGATTATATTTAATCATGTATATTGCTGATAACTTGAAAAATGTGTAGAAAAATATATAGGCTTCAGAAAAATATGATTCTAAGTTTGTTAATCTTCTTATGTCATGTACTTCCTAGGAAAAATAAGTTTCATGCATGTGCTGTGGGAAAATTTTAAAGTGTAGTTCAAGTGCCTTTAATGGCTAATTTTTGTTATTTTTGTTAGAGAGCAAACTCTGTATAAAACATACATGTGATAAATTTTTTACAGTCATTGCATGCTATGTAGAACATAGGAAAAATTCTAATTCTGTTGTTTGACAATTTTCATAGTACAAAGTATTTTCATGTTCATGATCATGCCATAGCTTGTTATTTTTGTGTAGCCTATGTTACTGGTCCAAATGCCATGAAAATTTTATGGTAGTCTACTTAGAGTATTACTATGCTACTGTAATTTTCTTAGCTTTTATAAGCACCAGAAATATAGATTGCTGTTGTAGCCCTAATTAAAAAGGAAATAAAATAATCCTCTTTAATACAAGATTAGTTAATAATAATAGCTTTGGTGTATCTTTGAAGCATTTGATAAGGGTGTTGACTTAACCTATTAGTAGTAGAAGAGAATGCAGTAGATGACATGTGCTTGTGGTATATTTTCTTGGATGATGTGACTACCTTGCATTCGAACATATCCATTGTTTTCATCTCATCCGATGCACCGATTGCATAAGCACTTACGCACATTGCATCATACAGGATCGCAAATCAAGAACCCGGTCGTCATACCCGAGGAGCCCGAGGAGTAGCTCGAGGTGCAGCAGCAGGAAGTGCCAGAAGCCGACGAGGAGGACGTTGAGGAACTTCCGGAGTGCCCCGATCACCGCCCGAGCTCCTTCGAGAGAGGCAAGCCCCGGAGCATCTTTCTCCCGGTTTGCGATGATTTCATTAAATGCTTTACTTTAATTGATGCATTACGTTCAGGAGTTATTTGCAACCGTTGCTGCATTATACCTTGTTACCTTTGTTATACTATATCCTTGTTACCATGGTATCCGCAGTCGAGTCAATGCTTAGCTGGCGTAGACCGGTAGAAGTCGAGTGATTTCCTATCACCTGCGAGCTATAGGTGGTTACTTGGATCTGCTTGGATGGCTATGAAGTCATGGTATAACTAAGTGTTAAATGAAGTTGAGACCGGACGGAGACTTGCGAGTTTTTGGACCAGTAGTGTTTCCGTCGTAATCGATTAAGGACCGACCGTTGTTGGGCCTCGAGTCATGTTGAACGCATGCCTTACATTTAGTCGGCCGGATAAAGTACCTTCCGACCGCTGGTGGGAGATTTTTTGGGCGAGTAGATTGCCCATGCCATGCCTTGTCAAGCAGTGTGTGGTAGGACACGAAGCGGGATGATAAGACCAAAGTGCGATCGGTCGGCCCCGGTACATGTGGTTCTGGCAAACTCGAGATACTCGGAAAGTTGACTCGGTGATCAATATCTCACTTTAGCGGGTGAGTGAGATTTGTGTAAGGAATAAATCACCACCGGTTAGGAATCGATTCAATCGCCATCGCCTCTGGATAGTGAGCACTTGACTTGAGTTACTTCATCGTAGTAAATGTTTATGGAACACTTGGACAGTTATAGTGAATATGACAGTATGGAAGTTGTTTAATGATCAGTGGTTATCATTAATTGCTTAATCACATGTTTACTCTAGTATAGATGCAAATCTAGTCGATAAGTTAATAATAATTAAGTTGGCAATAACGCTTTTAGAAAAGTTATGGAAATGCTAAAAATGCTTCTTTTGCAAATGAGTCAGCTACCCTACTATAAAGCCTTCATAATCCTTGGTCTCATTTATTTTTGGTTATGTCGGGTAAGTCTAGCTGAGTACCTTCTCGTACTCAGGGTTTTGTTCCCACTTGTTGTAGATGGGCAGATGTATTATGGCTATTGTATCAATTGCCTTTATCCTGCGATGGGTGATGCTTAGGACCATGGGCAGGGTCATTCCTTACGTCTCGTCTGATGCTTTTGTTGGAGATGATCATTCGCTGGCACTATATTTAAACTCCGCGTGAGTGTGTGTGTGGTTTGAACAAATGGCTTCCGCTACTTTTCTTGAACCGGGTTTTGTAATAACTATGTTTAAACTCGATGTATTTGAGATTGCGAACTTTTATGTAATATGTGATGGTGACCGCTAAACTTATTACGATCTTGGCTGGAATGGAAGTTGGTTTGAAATCCTTCGCGATTTCACGGACTACCGGGTTATACGGGCTTAAGTTTGCTAAATCGTCTGCTCTGGCAGATGATTTTCTTACTTAATTTCGTATAATTGGTCGGTTCTGTTACAATCACCATCAGCATGCCTACGAGTGCGAGGTCGAGTGCTGTGAACACGCCGCGACAATTGTCACCTCCAAAGAGCTTGCGACCATCAAGGAGGACGTCGTCGAAGAAGTGCCCGACCCCAAGCGGTCAGCTAGGTCTCTCGAGCCTATAGAGGGCGCCAAGGAGGTCCTCAAAGACCCCAGTGGCTTCAAGGGCAAAGTGGTGTGCATCGGCAACATACTTTCCTCCAAATAGGAAAGCGCGCTCGCCGACTTCCTCCACGCTAATAGAGGCATCTTTGCTTGGAGACCCTCAAACATGCCAGGCATTCCAAGAGAAGTCACCGAGCATGCCTTGAAGGTCAGGCTAGGCTCCAAGCCAGTGAACCAGCGCCTGCGTCGCTTCGACAAGGAGAAACGTAGGGCCATCGATGAGGAGATTACAAAGCTTTTGGTGGCCGGGTTCATCAAGGAAGTATACCACCCTGAGTGGTTAGCCAATCCTATTCTTGTACAAAAAAAGAATAGGAAATGGAGAATGTGTGTTGACTACACGGGTCTCAGCAAAGCGTGTCCAAAGGATCCATTTCCTTTGCCATGCATAAACCAAGTAGTCGACTCGACCTCAAGGTGCGAAACCCTTTGCTTCCTTGATGCTTACTCTGGGTACCATCAAATCGCGATGAAAGAGTCCGACCATCTCGTGACATCTATCATCACCCCATTCAGATCGTTCTACTACGTCACAATGCCGTTCGACCTAAAGAACGCGGGGGCTACGTACCAACATTGCATGCTCAAGTGTTTCAGGGATCTCATCGGGCAGACTATTGATGCCTACGTGGATGACATCGTGGTCAAGTCCAAATGGACTGACCAGGTCGTAGCGACCTAGAGCAGACCTTCGTGAAACTATGAGCAAACGACATCAAACTCAACCTCAAGAAGTGCATTTTCGGGGTCCCAAGGGGGATGCCGCTGGGTTTTATCGTCTCTGAGCGTGGCATCGAAGCTAAACCAGAGAAGATCTCGGCCATCATGAGGATGGGCCCAATTTAGAACATAAAGGGGGTACAACGGGTTACATGGTGCCTCGCCACACTCAGCCGCTTTATCTCATGCCTCGGCGAACAAGGTCTCCCCCTCTATCGGCTTCTGAAGAAGGCCAACCACTTTGAATGGATGCCCGAGGCCCAAGAGGCACTTGACAAGGTTAAGCAGCTCCTGATGAAGGCCCTGATCCTAGTCCCCCAAACGACAGGGAATCGCTTCTGCTCTACATTGCGGCCACCACACAAGTTATCAGCGCCGCCCTGGTGGTAGAGCGAGAAGAAGAGGCACACGCCCTCAAACTATAGTGTACCGTGTACTTCATTAGCGAGGTCTTGTCCGATTCCAAGACCCGCTATCCCCAAATCCAGAAACTCCTATACGCCATCCTTATCGCCAAGAGGAAGTTGCATCACTACTTCGAGTCACATCTGGTCATGGTTGTGACGTCCTTCCCTCTCGGCGAGGCCGTCCAAAACCAGGATACCATGGGAAGAATCACAAAGTGGGCACTCGAGCTGATGGGTCAAGGCATTTCATTTGCCCCTCGGACGGCCATTAAGTCCCAAGTGCTGGCTAATTTTGTTATAGAGTGGACCAAGATCCAAATGCCACCAGCACTCATCGACCAAGAGTACTGGATGATGTACTTTGATGGATCGCTAATGAAGAAAGGCGTCGGTGCGGGGCTGGTCTTCATTTCACCCCTCGGGGTATGCATGAGGTACAAGGTTTGCAACCATTTCCCCTCATCCAACAATGTGGCCATGTATGTGGCACTCATCAACGACCTACGTATCGCCATCGAGTTGGGTATCCGATGGCTTGACGTCCGGGGTGACTCCTAGTTGGTCATCGACCAAGTCATGAAGGAATCAAGCTGCCACAACGCCAAGATGGCTACGTAGTGCCAAGAAGTCTGCTAGATGGAGGACAAGCTCGATGGTCTTGAGCTCAATCACATCTCAAGGCGTCTCAATGAGGCGGCAAACGCGCTGGCGAAAATGATGTCCGGTAGAGAGCCGGTGCTGATGGGCGTCTTCGCCAACAATTAGTACAAGCCCTCGGTCCGCTATGAGGAGCCAAAATAGACCGGTGATGGGCCACCTGCCCTGGGCTCAGGGGCTAACTAGCCGGTAGCTCCATCCGACCCCGAAGTCATGGAGCTTGATGAGGATCCAGCGACAGAGCCTGACCCTCTAGCCGACTAGAGGATGCCTTACCTCAACTACCTCCTCCTTGAGGCGCTGCCGATGGACAAAACAGAGGCAAGGTGGCTCGCACGTCATGCCATGTCCTTTGTCATTATTGAGGGCGAGCTCTACAGGCGAAGCCACACCAGGATTCTACAACACTACATCCCCATCGAACAAGGGAAGCAGTTTCTGAGTGATATCCACGGTGGGGTCTGCGGGCACCATGCTGCGCCTAGGACCCTAGTCGGAAATGCATTCCGACAAGGCTTCTACTGGTCGACCGCAGTAGCTGACACTGAATAGATTGTGCGCACCTATGAAGGGTGTCAATACTATGCTCGGTAGACCCACCTGCTGGCCCAAGTACTCCAAACGATCCCCATCACGTGGTTGTTCATGGTCTGAGGGCTCGATCTGGTCGGACCTCTCAAGAGGGCGCCTGACGGATATACATACTTGCTTGTCACCGTAGACAAGTTTACAAAGTGGATAGAGGCTCGACCGATCTCCGCGATCAAGTTCAAGCAAGCCGTGCTATTGTTCCTTGACATCGTCCATTGCTTTGGGTTCCCAAACTCCATTATCACGGACAACAGCACATAATTTATCGGGAATAAGTTCCTTTGATTCTACAATGAATACCACATCTAGGTCGATTGGGCCGCCGTGGCGCACCCCCGCATGAATGGGCAGGTCAAGCGCGCGAACAACATGGTCCTACAAGGCCTCAAGCCTAGGATCTTCAACCGGTTGAACAAGTTTGGTAGACGATGGGTCATGGAGCTTCCCGCGGTGCTATAAAGCCTAAGGACGACCCCCAGCTGGGCCACCAGCTACATGCCATTCTTCATGATCTATGACCTCAATTATGGAGTGTCGAGGGTCAGTGTGGTAGAACCGCACGAAATAGCATGCATCCGAAGGCGCTCGTCTTACACCAGACACTAAGCACCCCGAAAGCTAGCTACATCAAACGGTTCCATCGAGCACACCCTCAGGGAGAACTCAAATAATCCATGTTTTTTCATCCAAGATCCAATAATGAGTATGAGTTTACAATACTTAGTCCATTTCATACAACAAGAGTTCTCAAAAATACATTATTACAATACCAAGTTCAGAGTGCGGAATTTAAACAATGGAAATGAAATAAATATCTAACGATAAGATACAAGGATCGGTCTATGCCCACCAGAAGAATCCTCCACAGAACAGCCATTCCTCAAGCTACACCTGCAACAGGGGTAAATAAACCCTGAGTACACAATGTACTCGCAAGACTTACCCGACTAGTGGGAAGAATAAAGCCGTAACTCAATAACTCTCCGCTTAAGGTTCAAGACTACCCCATAAACTCGCAACTCAGTTCATGCCCAGAATTACATCTATGCCTTGCCTAGGCAGCACCATGAACTGGAGGCGGTAAGTGTGAGTGGCTAGCACTAATCTGATTGTGTCCGTCCGAGTATTAACGCACAACTATGCATCCAGAGTACTGATTCTATAGGCAATAGGAATAGCCATAAGAGATATATTGTGCCTCTGTGCAAACCCCATGCTCATGAATGAATGTGATGCACTAGAATCAAACAACACATATGCTGGGTGAGAATCATCATCTCCGCATGCGTCATCGAAGGTGGTGGTGGCAGAGGAGGAGGAGCCAGAAGTGGGGCCTTGTGGCTATCCCCATTGGTGTGGCCATTGTCCTCACCACGACCGTTATCACCCTGGTTTGCCCCTACGCTGGTACTCCCGCGACCAGACCTTAGGTTCATCTATAAATAGATAGGAACCAACCATTAGGATCAACCCTTCAGATTATGAACAAGAGACTTAGAGAAATAATAAGACTTTTATTAAAGCATTTGTCGGCGCAAAAACATGTCGATGTGCCTGGCACATAGCAAGCCAGAAAGATCTACATAGGATGGGCCCGGAGATCCGCTTGGCTTCAACGCAGACCAGCCGATCATGCAAATTCCTCCCAAGGCATGCCAGTCAATTTGACCTATAATTGATAAGGAGAGAAAGCTTATCATTAATTTAAGGTGGAACATGCCGTTTTTGCCTAGACAGTTCTAAGTGTGCCGCTTCGAGAGCAGCCAGATGAGAAAAATCGACTAAACGGCCGATACGCAAAGAAATCGGCTGTTACAGACTGTAAAGCTCATGGGTTACGATTGATTTTATGTTGACAAGTACAATGCACATAGATATAAGTAAAATCATCAGCTAGGTGGGTATTACCAGTGTAAAGCATTGAGCCGATGAATCTAACGAGAAAGGATATAACATACGAACAAATTGACTGTCTAGTACAAATGGATCTACAAACGCTCTGAATCTAATCTGTTACCATCAGTAGTGAGGTCCGATCGGATCGATGGCAGCTATGATGATAATAACAAACTAAATCCGAAGAATCTGTAAAACCATCTATACATTGACAGACTTTTTGAAAGACATGCTATATGTGTGAAAGCTCAAGCGAATTGGCTGAAATAGCCGATTCAGGTGGAAAAGGGACTACAACATGTGAACAATCGACTATTTAACATGGAAAATCTATGAACTCATCAGACTTAACCTGTTATCTCTAACAGTAGGGTTCGATCGGATCGATGGCAGCCATGATAAAGACAATAAATCAAACCTTTAAAGTAAACAGATCTATTCACATTTAACAGAATCATGGAGACACACTGTAGGCATTAAAGCATAGGCGATCGGCTATTGAGCTGATGCAGGCATAGCAAACAGTCAAGGTCACGCCTAATCGAAAACAAGTCTACCAACTAGCATCCTCCGATCTAAAGTGCCATCAGTGGGGATCGACCGGATCGTTACATCCATAATAGCGAACTGTAAACCAGATTTAACTAGCCAGCAAACCTCCTCAAGATCAGACATGCCTCAACCGCATACTATGCACGATCAAGATCGAAGTAGAATAGGCGATGAAGCATAACCCGTCGCTTAAAGTAAGAAACATCGTATTGTAACAAGGCAAACGATGGGCTAAAAGGATATGAAGCCGATCTAGATCGATCTCGACCGGGCAGGTTGATGTTGCTGAAACTAATGGCAATAAGAACATCAGCAAGATCAGTAACTTAATGAATCTACCCAAAGGATGTCACTCTTAGGTAGAGCCGATAACTTGACCTTAATCTAATTCGAGCAGTGGAGGTCGAACTTAACCGATGCAGCCGTACTTGAACTAGATAAGAATCGATAACTAGCTTACACTAAAGCTCGCAGTGGAGGTCGAACTTAACTGATGCAGCCTTACAAACATAAGTATAAGCTATGACAGTACTTACAAACAAGACGGAGGTCGGCCAGACCGATGCAGCCTTGCTTGTTGAAGAACTCATCGAGATCTACACTACTCCTACTCCTAAGGGTTGGCATGAAGCCCAAAAAAATAATTTGTATTGATTGATTAGATATCTTTTACAACAGCCGGGGTCCAATATTTATACCCAGAGCCTAAGCATGAATCCTACTCAAGTACGACTCATTACAATCTTTGGTATAAGAGAAAACATCCCTAATTTAAGATAACTTGGACCCTAATCTTTTTCTTTTTGTAGAGTTCGACATGCCTTTCCCGACGCCAGCCTTATCTTATCGTCGTCATCTGCTGACCTCATCTGAAGAAAGCTGATTCCTGTGCTGCATCTGAATTAGCTGATATCAACCCCTATGCAATCGATTCCTTGATGACACAATCTTGAAAGCTTCGAGTTCCCGTGTTCTTTCTTCCCAAATTTTGGTGTAAACACATGCTCCCTAATTTTGGGATAAAAGTAATTTTATTTTCCAAAATTACCACGTGAAAGGTTTACATTAACTAATGATCAACCCACTAAGACTTCTTTGAATTGAAGGGAGTCCGGATCCCCATAAGGTCGAAGGTCATCATAAACCGAGTCATATCAGGCCGCTGATAGAAGTGCATCAGGGGAGAGAAAAGACCGCCTACTAAAAGATACCCATTTCTTGGTGGCTGGAAAATCGTGGGAAAGAAGTCGGTGATTTCCCCGATGAGCATTTGATAAGGCAAACAAGGGAAAGGTGTCCACACATTTTAGCCCTTACAAACACCAGAATAGCTTTGCGATCATGGTGAGAAAACTCAGGTGATATCACAAGAATTCTTCTAACTGCAGTAGCTGATCCTCTTGCTCGACAAGGCGCTGAAATGAGCGACACAATCACCCTATGCACAAGAATTCTTCTAACCACTCAAGACCCTCATAGCAAGGAATTATACCATGGAGGGTCTGGCAAAGCTAAGGGCACTCGAGGAAGCAAGCAGAATAGAAACATAACTGAGTTGTTGAGTTGCTCTCGCCAGAGTCATATGGACATTTATAGACGATCTAGAAAGATGGATCCAAGCACCCGTGAAGCAATGGTGCTCTCATGAAGCTTTGAAGCAAGGGCTCATAAGTAGGCAAGGACGGTGACAGATAGTAGGCCCACAGTATCTTGTAATTATGGGAAGCAATAAGTCTGAATCCGTTGTTTCTTCATGATCCGTCCCTTGAATTTCTAGAGTGTCGATCCATTTCGATAACTAACTTTAATTCCATAACCCCGACGAAGCCTATCTTCTTACCTCCCGGTCTATATATATGGGCCATGCCTGTGGATCGAAAAACAACTTGCTTTGTCCTAAACCTTCCATGTATTTAGTGCGATTTTGCTTTCTCATAGGCTTGAAGGCATGGAGAACGGCAAGAGGTCTGCTGAAGAGGCCTTTGATGGGTCTGTGTCACCATGCCAGCGTCTTCATCATCAGGAGGATGCAACTTGTGATCTTGGGTGGATGGACCTTCATCTAAACGTGCTGTAGGATGCTCCCATCGTCTCGGAGCATAGGGTTGACTCCACTCAACCTCCGAGGTCGTCCTCATCAACAATTTGCCGCCCGCTCCCCTGCTACCCGAGGAAGCAGATCAACAATGATGATCTGATCGCGACCATCGATCATGTTGGCCAGAAGCTCGCCGACTGCCTTTCCATCGTGGAATCGTCTCTAACCACTTTGGTTCAGCGCCGACCACCCTCTGATTTTGATCTATCGGAGGTCGATTAGGAAATTCTAGGGGTTGCAGCTGCCATCTATCAAGATGCCCCATGGGGTAGATCCACCGACCTGGTGGGGGAGAGGTTGGTCGAGGCCGAGGCTAGAATCATGGGTGAGATGCCTACCACAATTTTTTGTTTCTTCTTAGTTTTATCTTCGAGATCTTGATTATCCCTTCCTCGAATCTTTCTAGATCTAACGCCCAGTTGGAAAGCCTTCGATTAGCTATAGAGTATGCAGTAGGATTCATCAATGCCAGTGGTGCTGTGCTGGTGGTTCGCTTGTACGACGTCCCAAACCATGTCAGAGAGGTTGCTCTTCACGGTGTTCATCATAGTGCTGCCATGGCATTGGCTGTTGCGCAAGCTCGCTCTGGCCACGAGCTTCGACTTCTTCCCCATGGTTTTCCAGCCACCGAACACCCTGAGGATCATGAGTGCCTAGTCAAGGATTTTTTCAATGCCGCCAACTCCGTAGCCCTTGCTTCCTAGGCCTAAGATATAGTGAACAAAGTGTTTTCTAGCCTTTAGCTTGTAATAGGAGACGCTAACAAACAATCTCTTCGTTTTAAGTGGTTTCTCTTTTGCCCTGTACTCATGTTCCATGTACCAATCTGTCTGTGTTTGTTTTTGCTCTATAGGAGATACATATCGTACCAGCTTTTACCCCTTCGGTTTTTTTTGAACTAGAGGGCGATACCCTTCTGGTATCAACTATTAGAGCCGATGACTAAACAAATCGGCTATCAAGTATTAATCCAAACGCTAGGATAATATTTCTTTAGATATTTTCCATTGATTGCTCTATCAAACTCTTCTCCTCCTCCTCCTAGCGTTTCCAAAATATAAGTATTGCTAAACGCTCAACGTTTAATCCGATAAGATCCTTCCCAATTAGGTGACCATTTGCCGAACTTGTTGTCCTTTGATCTGATTGACAATTTCGCTTTCCAAACTAACTCTCCTTCAGAAAATTGTTTGCTCTTGACCTTTTTATTGTAATACTTCGCAATCCTCAATTTATTGGCTTCGATATTCTCAAGAGCACGTAGCCGATGGCAACTCAAGTCCTCTAAGTCATCTATCATAAGATTCTTGTAGACTTTGGCTGACAAATCATTTTGCAATGTGACATGTCTTGATCCTATTTGAATCTCCCAAGGAAGGACTGCATTATGACCATACACAAGTTCATAAGGTGTCGCTTTAATCGATCCATGACAGGCCATCCTATAGGCCCATAGTGCCTCATTAAGCGTTGAATACCACTTCCTTGGCTACTCTTCAATTTTTTTCTTGATCAGCTTAATCATAATCTGATTGGATGCCTCTGCCTAGAAATTAGCCTAAGCATAGTAAGGAGAAGAATTTAACAACTTAATTCCCATACTGGCAGCAAAATCTCCGAACTCTTCTGGTGTGAACATTGTCCCCTGATCAGTAGTAATAGTTTGAGGAATCCCAAAATGATACACAATATGTTCCTTGACAAAATCAATCATGTTCTTTGAGGTTACCGTCTTCAAAGGAATTGCCTCAACCCACTTAGTGAAGTAATCTATTGCTACCAATATGAACTTATGTACTTTACTTGAAGGTAGAAAAATCTAGCCAATTAGATCAATTCCCCAACCTTGAAACGGCCCTGGTTTGATTATTGGATTCATAGCCAATACGGGTGATTTCTGAATATTACCAAAACATTGACAATTCTGCCACCCCTTATAATATTCAAAACAATCTCCCAGTATTGTTGGCCAAAAATATCTAGTCATGCGAATAATCCACTTCATCTTATATGCCGATTGATGAGCTCCACATATCCCTTCATGCACTTCACCCATCAACACTTTAGCCTCTTCTTGATTTAAGCATTTAAGCAACACCCCATCGACTGTCTTGTAATATAGCTGATCATCTAGCAAAACATACTTAGTCAATTTATACCTTAGTTTCCTGGTAACCTTCTGTGATGGATTCTTAAGATAATCGACTATTTCAACTCTCCAATCATTATTCGATGTTTCACTACTTAAGTCCACTTGAAACACTCAATAACCTGACGCACTTTGAGCTAAACGATTAGCCTCTTGATTCTGTGCTCTCGAAATATGCTAAAGAGAAACTTGAGGAAATTCCTTGAGTAACCTTTGGCACTTATCATAGTATCCCCTCAGAGTATCTTCTTTATATTCATATAGGCCGATTAACTGATTAATAATTAACTGTGAATCTCCAAATACTTCAATTGCCTCGGCCTTTACTTCATGAAGAAGTTGAAGCCCCTTAAGAATAGCTTCATATTCTGCTTGGTTGTTGGTAATCATTGGTTCAGTTGGAAAAGTAAACTCAAAACTTCCCCCCGAGGTGAAATAATAACAATACCAATGACACCACCTTTCTTGCATGATGATCCATCAAAGAACAACGCCTAAGGTGCCGGCTCTACATAGCCAATACTTGGTTTATGATGCTGGGTGACAAAATCGGCTATTACTTGCCCTTTGACTGCTTTGGCCGATTCATACCTCAAGTCAAATTCCAACAACGCAAGAATCCACTTTCCCATTCTTCCATTTAATATTGGCATTGATAGCATGTGCTTGATCACATCAGCCTTGGAAACAATTATATACTCAGTCGATAACAAGTAATGTCACAACTTAGTGCAAGAGAAATATAAGCACAAGAATAACTTTTTCATGGCAGAATATCTTGTTTCTAGATCCAAAAGCCTTCTACTTAGATAGAAAACAACTTGTTCTTTCCCTTAAAACTCTTGCATCAAGGCCGATCCAATCATTTGGTCATCGGCCGATACATACAACTTAAAAGGCTTGCCTTGCTGAGGAGGGACCAGCACAGGTGGACATTTCATGTATTCTTTTATCTCCTCAAACGCCTTTTGTTGTATGTCACCCCACTTAAATTCTTGATCATTTTTCAACATCAATAAGGGAGAAAACGGCAGAACTCTTTCCGACAAATTTGAAATAAACCTCCTGATAAAATTAATCTTACCAAGCAAAGATTGTAACTCTATTTTAGTAGCCGGGGGCACTGCCTCATCAATTGCTTTCATACTTTGTTGACCAATTTTGATTCCTCTCTCATGGACTATGAAACTCAAAAATTGTCCAGCTGATACTCCAAAGGCATACTTATTGGGATTCATCTTTAGACCATGTTTTTTCGTGCACTCTAGAGTCTCCCACAAATCAGCTAGATGTTCCTTATACCCCTTAGATTTTACCATCACATCATCATTGTAGATTTCAACAATCCTGTGGATCAACTTATGAAAAATGTAATTCATTGCTCTTTGATAAGTTGCATCGGCATTCTTCAAACCAAAGGACATCACAACCCATTCAAATAAACCGATTGCGCCAGGGCATCTAAAAGCTATTTTTGCTATGTCTTCCTCAGCCATAAAAATTTGATTATATCCTACATTGCCGTCCATAAAACTAATAACCTTGTGCCCGGCTGCTGCATCTACCAATATATCGGCTATCGGCATCGGATAACCATCCATGGGTGTAGCCTTGTTCAGATTTTTGACGTCGATGCAAACTCTCAACTTCCCATTTTTCTTATACACAGGAACAATATTTGATATCCATTCTGCATATCGGCACGGTCGAATAAATTTTGCTTCTAGTAATCTTTCAATCTCCTTTTTGATATCATCAAGAATGTTTAGGTTGAATCTCCTCAGAGCTTGTTTAAACGGCCAATATCCAGGTTTGATTGGCAACTGATGTTCAACAATCGATCGGTCTAGACCAGGCGTCTTATAGTATTCCTAAGCAAAACAATCTTTAAATTCCTTTAAAAAATCCACTAACTTTAGCTTATACTCAGGATCCAACTTGGCACTTACATACATCGGCCTAGGCCTATCTCTAGAACCAATATCTATCTCTTCTAATTCATCAGCCGGCGTAAAACCATGTCTAGTTTACCATCTGTACCATCTATTCGATTATCCATTAAAACAAATTCTCAAAGCCGACTGCTTGGATCAGCTGTTGGCTTTCATCATTGACTTTAATGAAGCCTCATTCCCATAGCTTGCCAGAAAAACACTATAAGTCTTCTAGCTCCCAATATACTGGATCAGCTGTTGCGATACTTATAGAATTATCAGCGATGAACTAGCTCAACATCATCTCCATGTCACTGAATCAAGCACTGATGCAAGGTTGATGGTACACAATAGTTTGCATGGATCCATTCGTGACCCAGGAGTAAACTGTAGGAACCTTTTCCATCAATGAAGAAGAATGTGGTGAGCAAAGTCTTACTTCTGATTGTCAATTCGACGTTCATTGCCCCCTGGTCTTGGATGCATTACCCCTAAAATCCTTAAACATCATGTCGGCCTTAATCAAATCTCCTGGTCCCTTATCAAGTTTACGGAAAGTGGTATAAGGCATAAGATTGATAGAAGCACCTCCATCTACCAACATCTTGCTCATCGGCTTCCGATTAACAAAACCTTTTACATATAAAGCCATTAAGTGCCGATGCTTGACTGGCTTATCAAATATAGCCTGCTGTATCACTGTCAACGTGGCAACTATCTCATCATACTCCAATTCATCAAAATCTGAATAGACTTCTTGATCTGCTGGAGCCCTAAATTCTAACGGCAACAGAAAAGCCATTTGAATATTGGTCAATGGTTGACCCCTATTGGCTGTCTGTTTAGAATGCCACACTTGTGGTCTACCAGTCGCCTGAACCTGTTCTAATTCTCTGTTGCTTAGGCGTTGCACCCTTCTTTTTGGCTTCTTGTCAAACCTCCTAGACACCATTAGCCATCCTGCCAAACATACTCTTCCTCATTACTTTCTTCTTCATAATTAGTCCAGTTTTGATCAACAACTCGCTTCCCAAGCCGATCATGAACATTTCTATTTTTTAAGCGCCGATCCATATTATTATGATGATACTCATCTTGAGCATGGATAGACCGACGGTTGGCTTGAGATTGCCTAAACTCCCAATGTTGCACGCTGCACTCTGGGCAATTATTTCTAGTAGGCAATTTCAAACCTTCATTCCAACAATATCTGAAGAAAGGATATTTCCAATGTGATTCAACTTGCTTTCATTCATACCTCTCTTTCTCTTGTTGACGTTGGTATTCTTGCTCTTCTAACCAACACTGATAATCCTTTTCCCTCTGTCGCTGCCATTTATTCAACAAAATTCAAGAGGTAACACGCGACCTTGTCACCCCATCTCTTGACGTCTCTCCCTGCTCATATCGGCTCTTCTGTTGGTCACGATGCCTTTTAATCTCTCTATATTCATCAGCCGATATTTGCATCTTTGGGTCGATGGTTCCAACTTCTTTGGCCCTAGTTGATGTTAGGACTTTAGTCTTCCCTTTGAGCAACCTAGCATCAACCATGTTCTGATCTCTTGGGAAAGGATTATCATCAACTTTCATCTTTTGAGGTGTATCAAATTTGAGCCTCCCTTGTTGAATAGCCCTCTGTATATGTTGCCGGAAAACTCTGCACTCATTAGTAAAATGAGAAGTAGCATTATGAAATTTGTAGAACCTCTTATTCTTCAACTGACCGGGAGGCAACATAACATGATTGTTGGGCAACATGATCTGTCCCTTCTCAAGCAAGAAATCAAAGAGCTTGTCTGATTTTGTGACGTCGAAATCATAGCTCTCTTCGACTCCTCTCCCCTAAGGATTTGGCACCATTACTATCTTCTTACCCCAATTCCATTCAGCCACGGCAACCTCTTCTTCATTGTCTTCATAGCCATCATCAACTGAATCACGGATTATAGGTTTCGGCAATTGCGGCACTCTTTTGAAATCGGGTATCTCTGCGCATATTCTAGAATTGGCTATTGAGCGCTGCCACTCGTTGAGCCAACTGACCTAAATTGTCAAACTCTTGCCCCAGCAGCTTCTCTCTCTAAATTGGCAACATTCCTTGAACGGCCAAAGCAGCTGTCGATGCGGGACCCACGTGATACCCCGCAAGGAAGGGAGAAGATCTAGTCTAACTAGGATTCTTTCCATGTAATCTTAGTAGTAGTATTATTCTATAATCCTACTAGGAACTCTCATTGTAAACCGACTAGGACTCTGGCCTCCTGACTATATAAAGGAGGGTAGGGTTCCTAGAGACAACACTAGACAATCAATCCAATGCAAAGGCTAACGCCGACTGGACGTAGGGCTATTACTCGATCACGGTCGAGGTTCCGAACCAGGATAAATCGACTGTCTCTTGCGTTTATCGTCGAGTTCTGCATACGCTGAAGCCCGAACAAACTTCCCCGGGTACCCCCATGGCAGGCTATCGGTGGTGAAACATCGACAGCTGGCGCGCCAGGTAGGGGCTTTCGGTGAATTTGCATCCGAGAGCTCGATGGACCTCGACAACATGATCTTCTCGATGGGATCAACCTTCATCTTCGGCTCATGGATCTACGAGGTGGACGACAATGGCAAGCTCCAAAGCCGTCTCCTCGAAGATTTGGATCACCATGAAGACCTTTCTATTTCGGCAACTATGACAGATCAACTCGCTGGAAGATTCGCACAGCTCATGATGTTCGATCTAACTCAGATTTCATGGCTTTGCGCATCCGACTCAAACTCAGGCTCCGCATCTGAGATGGAGTCTTATCTGAGTTCTTTCAAGAAACCAAGTTCTTTTCCGATGGGGCTCCAGAACGCGACCTCGGCCTATCAAGGATTCAACTCAGAAAACATTTGGAGTTCTCTTGAGAGTAGTCCGAGTTCTTTTCCGGTGGGACTCCAGAACGTGGTCTCGGCCTATCAAGAATACAACTCAGAGTACACTCAGAGTCCTTTCAAGAAGTCAGGTCCTTTTCCGTTCGGACTCCACAACATGGCAAAATCTTATCAGGCACGACCCGAAGGATCCCTTGATATGGTGCTTAGAATGCCACTGAAAGGAGCTCAGAAAGGTCTCGTACTAACTATAACATCTCAAGATTGCATCGTCCAATGGCCAGGTTCTATTCCCGAGGATAGCGGTACCCGACTAGTCGGCACGACGAGAACAACAATTCTACCCTACTAAGAAGGAGACTCGATCTACGACCTTGAATCCTCTACTAAAGTTATCGACAACTCCGACAGTATGGAAACCAACGCTGATAACAGAACAATTCATGCACGAGAAGTATTCATGGTTCGCCGTCCTCGATCACCGTTGGTCCCCCCAGAAGCACCCGACATCAGGTCATCGGATGAATCTAAGTCCAACATATCACCCTTTATCCTGGGGCACGATGGTGAGACTGAGAATCAGAAGCAAGCCAGAGAAAGAAGAAACAAATTGAAACAAGGACGCCAACGCTGTGCTAGGCAGCGCAAGGAAGCTTGGATCAAATATGAGTCAGATCTGGCCGAGTACAATAGAAGAAAATAAGAACAAGAAGTCAAACAAAGACGCACGGTGAATACACCATACAATAGGATCCAGGAAGCACTAGAAGAACTCGGAGCGACATCGCATCCCAGCGAAAAACAGGAACAGCTCCGGGACCTTCTCCGGATAGCAGCCCTAAGGACGCACGATGGAAGGACCCGCTCAAGACTACCTGCCAGGTCAACATCTCATAGGAAGGAAGATCAAAATCAAAGGAAGTCCGCTTTCAAGAGACTTGGACCAAGTGGAAGTCACAACAGAGAAAGTAGAAGGGACCAAAGTCAAAACTACCGAGTCGAACAACCAAAGATTAGAAGCGAAGCACCCATTCAGACAGCCCCATAGAACTACTCTCACCAAAACAACAGTTGGCTGGAAGGAGGTGCTGAATCAGAATACAAAGAAGCCAGAACGCATGATAGATTCCCCTGTTTTGTAAACAGACTTGCTTCAATACGACTACCTCACAAGTTCAAGCCGTCCAACCACTCTAAATATGATGGCAAGACCGAACCAAGGCAGTGGCTCAGGATTTACTCGCAATCGATTGAACTAGCTAGAGGAGACGATGATGTCAAGACCTTGTTCTTTCCCATGGCCCTAGAAACCATGCCCCTCCAATGGTTCAACAAATTAAATCCAGGGTCAATCAGAAATTGGGAGGACTTGTAAAGAGTTTTCTGTGAAAATTTTGCGGGTATCATTACGCACCCCATCACCGACGCAGAATTAAAAGGACTTAAGCAGAAAGGGGTGAAAGTCTTAGAAATTACTATCGACGATTTGGTGAACTACGTGCTCAAGTACATGACATCACCGAACGAGAAGTAATCAAAGCTTTCTCTCACGGAATCATGTCTAGGTGGCAATTTCAAGACTTCTACAAAGAAAACCCGAGAAATAATGAAGAATTCAGACGCACAGTAGAAAAGATGATTACTACAGAGGATAAGACATGAGAAAGGTTCCCGGATAAAAACAATCAAGACAACCCGGATAAGCAAAATCATCGAAACATCAGACATCAGGAAAGGAAACGTGGACCAGACAACACCGTAGCGGTGGCTGACAAATCAAAGAAGTTTTCCAAACCCAAAAGGCATGACGACATTGAAAACATGCATTGCATCTGGCACCCTAAAGGAAATCACACCATCAGAAATTGCTACACCTTCAATGATCGATACATGAGAAAAGATAGTATGGGAAACACTAAAGAAGGCAATCAGAAAAAAAGATGAAGACAACCACGAAGACAAAGGATTCCAAAAATCCGGGGGGTAGTAGTAGTGATCTTCGCCGGGACCCCAAATTCCAGAAGCAAACATCAAGAAAAACTAGCTCTACGAACCATCATGGCAGCAAAACCGGCTACTCCAAGATATCTCAATTGGTCACAATATCCAATCCAGTTTTCAAGAGAAGACCAATGGACTAGCGTAGGAAACGCAAGCCATTACCCACTGGTTCTAGATCCAACTATCGCCGATATGACTGTCACAAAAGTACTAATCGATGGTGGAGCCGGACTCAACATCATTTTTTTAGAAACGCTAAGGAAGATGGGACTACAACTTGTCGGGATGATTACACCAACGAGCACCCTTTTTATGGGATAGTACCCGGCAAGGCAGTCATGCCACTTGGATAAGTCACTATACCGGTTACTTTTGGAACTCCCTCAAACTACCATACAGAGTTCATTAAGTTTGAAGTTGTAGACTTTGATTCATCATATCATGCAATCCTCGGGCGCCAACACTAGCAAAGTTCATGGCGATACCGCATTACTCGTACCTATTGCTTAAGATGCCATGGCCTAACGGTGTCCTTTCCCTTTGAAGTGATTTGAAGCGTGCTTTTAACTGCGATGTTCAGACAATCCAAATTGCAGCCAAAGCACAAGCCACCAATGGTAGAAAAGAAATAGCTACTATTGCCGCAGAAATGAGCCTAGAAGAACTAGAGATACCGGCTAAAAAGCCCAGCATCCTCGCACCACCAAAAGAAGCCGATGTCAAGCAAATCGACCTAGGCACCGATGATCCCTCCAAAACAACAACCATCAGCGCCCACCTCTCGGCAAAATAGGAACTCGCGCTCACCAACTTTCTTCGGGACAACAAAGATATCTTCGCTTGGAAGCCGGCCGACATGCCAGGTGTCCCAAGAGAGTTGGCTGAGCATAGAATCGATATCAATGAAGGCTCCAAGCCTGTGAAGCAACGACTACGACGATTCTCACCCAACAAGAAGGCAGCAATTAAAAAAGAAATCACAAAGCTAATGGCAGCCAGATTCATCAGAGAAATCCTTCATCTAGATTGGCTAGCAAACCTAGTTCTAGTACAAAAAAAGAATATGGATGAGTGGCGCATGTGCGTCGACTACATAGATCTTAACAGACACTGCCCGAAAGATCCATTCGGACTACCATGCATTGATCAGATAGTTGATTCAACAACAGGATCTGCCCTATTATCCTTTCTTGATTGCTATTCAGGATATCACAAGATCGCATTAAAGGAACAAGACCAGAGCAAGACATATTTCATTACTCTATTCGGTGCCTATTGCTACAAGACCATATCGTTTGGACTCAAGAATGCTGGTGCCACTTACCAAAGAGCTATCCAAACGTGCCTTGGTGAACAGATCGGCGAAAACATAGAGGCATACGTAGATGATGTAGTAGTAAAAACAAAGAACCCGGACACACTAATTGAAGACTTAAAGCAAACCTTCGAAAACCTGAAAAGGTGGAGATGGAAATTGAACCCAAACAAGTGTGTATTCGGAGTTCCTCCAGGACAACTACTCAGATTCTTGGTCAGTCATCGTGGAATCAAAGCCAGCGCCAAGCAAATTCGAGCCATAACAGAGATGTGCCCTCCTCAAAGTGTCAAAGATGTGCAGAAACTAACAGGCTGCATGGTGGCCCTCAATCGTTTTATATCAAGACTCGGCGAAAAAGGATTACCTTTCTTTAAACTACTAAAGAAGACATACAAGTTCGAGTGGACAGAAGAAGCCAACGAAGCTTTCAAATGACTTAAGGCATACCTCACCTCCTCGTCCGTTCTCACACCTCCAAAGAAATATGAAGACATGATGCTGTACATTGCGGCAACTTCTACTGTGATCAGCACAGCGATAGTTGTAGAAAGAGAAGAAGAAGGGTGCGTATATAAAGTACAATGCCCCGTATACTACATCAACGAAGTACTGTCAGAATAAAAAATCCGGTGCCCGCATGTGCAAAAACTACTATACGCCCTCCTGATCACATCATGCAAGCTTCACCACTATTTTGAAAGCCACAAGATTACCGTGGTGGCAGATTTTCCCACTCGGAGACATCCTACACAATAGAGACGCAATAGGGCGCATATCTAAGTGGGCAGTTGAACTTGGTGCTCTCAATATCGATTTCACTCCACGGAAGGCAATTAAATCTCAAGCCCTTGCCGATTTTGTTGCCGAGTGGACAGAAATTCAACAACCTATGTGAAATACCATCCTTGACCATTGGAAGATGTACTTTGATGGATCGCTAAAGCTAAGCGGAGCCGGTGTAGGCGTTCTCTTCATTTCTCCAGACGGAAAACAACTCAAGTATGTCCTTCAGATATTATGGCAAGCTACAAACAATAAAGCAGAATACGAAGCCCTCATCCACGGGCTCCGAGTGGCAATTACCATCGGAATCAAGCGATTACTCGTATACGGTGATTCGACAGTAGTCATCAACCAAGTCAACAAAGATTGGGACTGCACCAAAGAAAACATGGGCGCTTACTGTGCTGAAATACGAAAACTCGAAAAACATTTTTAAGGATTGGAAATTCTACATGTCCTACACGATTCTAATATTGCAGCAGACGTCCTCGCCAAGCTCGGATCAGACAGGGTGAAGGTCCCACCGAGCGTATTCATAGAGGAGTTATCAGCTCCCTCTATCAAACAACCCGGTGAGATAACCCCTGAACTCCCAGCTAAAGGCACCCAGATTTTGGTAATCACTGCTTCATGGACCTAGGTTTTTATTGATTATATCAAAGAGAATAAGTTGCCAGCAGATAAAGAGGAGGCTACCTGAGTTGTTCATAGAAGCAAGAACTACGTCCTAGTAGGGGACAAGCTCTACAGAAGAGCCTCATCATCAGGAGTACTCCTAAAATGTGTCTCATTTGAAAAAGGCAAAGAGATCTTAGAAGAAATACACTCAGGTTGCTGTGCAAATCATGCCGCTTCAAGAACACTAGTCGGCAAAGCATTCCGCACCGGATTCTACTGGCCAACTGCTTTGAAAGACGCAGAAGAACTCGTTAGAAAATGCAAAGGTTGTCAAATGTTCGCAAGACAAGCTCATGTGCCAGCTCACAATCTCATCTACATCCCACCCACTTGGCCTTTCTCCAGCTGGGGCTGGATCAAGTAGGACCTCTCAAGAAAGCAAAGGACGGTTTCGAATACATCTTTGTAGCAATTGACAAGTTCACCAAGTGGATTGAATACAAACCACTCGCAAAATACAGCGCAACCAAAGCAGTTGAGTTCATCCAAGACATTATGCACCGCTTCGGCATGCCCAATCGAATCATCACAGATTTGGGTTCTCCCTTCACAGCTACAGAATTCCAAAGTTGGGCACAGGATTGCAGCTTCGGCATAGATTACGCATCAGTCGCACATCCAGAAGCCAACGGACAGGTAGAAAGGGCTAATGGACTCATACTAGCCAGATTAAAACCAAGATTGTATGAAGAACTAGTGGACTATGGATCCAAATGGATTGAAGAATTACCTAAAGTAGTATGGGGGCTATGAACTCAAATAAGCAGAGCCACCGGATACTCACCTTTCTTCCTAGTTTATGGATCAAAAGCCGTACTACCTACCGACTTGATCTAGATGTCACCAAGGATAGAACAATATGACGAAGGAGAAGCAGAACACACCCGAAGGTTAGAACTCGACAGTACAGAAGAAGTTAGAGTAAACGCTACCCTTCAATCAGCCAGATACCTACATGGTTTAAGACGCCACTACAACAAGAATACCTAGCCTCGATCACTCCAAATCGGAGACCTAGTGCTAAGAAGAATACAAAAAACTGACGGACGCCATAAACTACTCAGTCCAAGGGAAGGACCTTTTATTGTCACAAAAGTCACCGGACCAGGCATGTACAAGTTGATAACTGAAGATGGAAAAGAAGTCAACAATACATGGCACATCAGCCAACTATGAAGATTCTACGCATGAAAACAACTCAAGGAAGAATATATATACAAGCCACAAGAGATCAACGTTCATGATCAATAAAGATGGTGTTCCTCGACAACATATGTCTTATTATAGCTTTCCCCGCAGTTGTTTTCACTAGGCCTATCAATGTGGCAGAACCTCCTAAGAAATCGGGCCCACGTGCACCTATTGATGTCTCAACAGACCTCAGATAGAGTACACAAGTTCCCAACAACTTAACAGATCTGTCGGGTGTCCTCGGAAAACCCGAATCATCCATGAATCTTTTCAAAATAGGATCCCAATCACAGTCATTGCAGATTACAACAGTTTTCAATATACATACTAGAGATTATAAAGCGGAAGACTTAAGTTTTGATATTACAAACCAGTGGTTTCAAACTTACAAAACCATAAGTGTCATACAACCATAGTAGCGGGATAATATTACATTAACATTATTTATTTCACACAAACTAGTGCCTTGTCCAAACGCCATTCATCATTCCTCATCGTCATCGACTTCAAACACTGACATGCAGCAGGGACCAAAACAAGCCTGCGCATGCGACTCACCTGCAATAAGGGTTAACAAACCCTGAGTACAAAAGTACTCAACAAGACTGACCCGACCAAAAAGGGTGAAGGTCTTAGGGATGCAGGTGTTGGGTCAAGGTGAGGATGTAGAAAGATTCAAATGTTCTTTGCCAAAAGCTTACTATTCTTGATCCTAATTGCAAGTTTTACCCCTAAGTACTTTAGTTCAATATCTCAAACTAAGTGTTCATATCCCATGTTCTAATCCTTCTCATTCCATTCCTTTTCTCAAGTTTTAGTAATTCACCAGTCCTACATTGCTTCTATAATGAATTGAGTCTCCATATCCGCGGAGCACCAGCAATTCGAATTGATTCAAGTCCCAGCTAGGGATTCCTTATCACACGACATATGTAGAACTTAATCTTACATATATCAACCTCGCTATCGGATCCTCCCATACTTAAGCCATCTTCAAGGCACCCGAGAGCACATCACGCCTCAAATCCGGCCACATTCAAGCCACGAGGGTACACGCTACTCCCGCCATCTCACCACTCCCAGTGCATGGGCATTCATCTTAGTATCGGATTAGCGGAAGTAGGCTTACCGGAGTATGTGACCAATACTACAAAGTGTCTCGTTTAGAAGATCCACAATGAGTGGCCTTTAAGCGACATAGTCGGCAACATTACCCAACATTCAAGATAAGCCACCCGACTAGTCTCTAGTTCATTCTATCTTCTTTCTTTCTTTCTTTGGCCAGTATGCCATCTTTGATTGTATCGAAACTTTTACTTTGAAAGCCTACCATAAAGCATACTAAGCATTCTATGCCTTTGTAAAATGAAATCATCTTCAAGGATGGTAAACAATTAACAAGGTAGCCAATGCATCAAGTAGGTAACATTTGAATTAATCAACTTAATGCAATAGGTAACATAGTTGATAACTTTTCAAAGTAAACAAGGTAATGGTTTAATGCATAAACCGGGGCTTGCCTTCGTTGACGATCTCAGGTTCCGGATCAGCACCACTATTATCGAATCCCATGACAACCGGGGATGCTTCCAGAACTTGCCCAACTAGAATCGGTTCACTCTCGGATTCTATACAAAATAACAGCATATGCTTCAACATGATGATAATGTAAACATGATGCTTTCATGGTGCATGAAATATAACAACACCTTGAATACAACTTTCCTTCATGGTACAGTTATAAGCCAAACTAACCAAACCATATTCGTAACGGATGTGACCATGTCAGCACCGACCACTTCGGCGAGCTCTCCGACCACTTCGGCGAACTCTCCGACCACTACGGTGAACTCTCTTACCACTACGGTGAATTCTCCGACCACTACGGTGAACTCTCCGACCACTACGACGAATTCTCCTACCACTATGGTGAATTCTCCGACCACTACTCTTGAAACCCTACTGGTCACAAAACATGATCAAAACAAGATCAAACACTTAGGGTTTGCTTTTATTTATTTTTGAATCAATGTGGAAATAAGCCCAAAAATAAACTTGTCCCAAATGACCTCAAAATTTTATGTAAGCTTCCTCATGACAAATTAGTGTACCAAAACAAATTTCCAAAGATTCAGCACTATTCAAAATCAGAAGATATAAAATTTCATTGTTCTTCTTCTTCCTTCTCACCGACAAATGACCCCCCCACCCGTCAAGGACCCATACATGTCACTGCGGAGCTGCCATCATCGGCCGCCCCCCCAAAATGTGCCCGACGATGACGCTCCGGCGAGGTAGACCTCACCCAAATAATCTACACACCCCTACGAACCCATCCCCGTCCTTGGAATAGCAGAAGGTGCACCGGAGAAGACTCTACGCCGGCCATGGCGGCTCGAGTACGTCGGCTCACGGCGTAACCCCAGCAAGAATGCGGTAGAGTCAAAAGCGAAGTGCACATCACGTTCAGTAGCTCACCACGGTCACGCCGGTGGGCTTGGTGAAGGCGGAGACGGTCTGGAATGGCCTGGCCACGTTGAGGCGATGGTGGCGGAGCTTCGGTCGGGCTCGGGGAAGAAGCTGTTGCGTCGGGTGACTCCGGCCAACTCAAGCGGCGTGAGCAAGTCTTAGAGAAACGCAAGACTGAGGCAATCGCTTTGGCATAACTGGGCACGACAGAGGCTGCTCGATGGTGGCAAATTTTGCGAGCACAGTGAGGTCGTCGTCGACGAGCAAAGGCAGGAAAAGAGGAGAGGGACGACAACGGTACGGCTATTTATAGCCGGGAGGAGCTCGTCTGGCTTCGATAGCACACGACGAAGATGCCACGGCGATGATGACGTGCCAGGACGCGAGGAAGCGGCGCAAAACACTCGGCGGTGGTAGCGGCGTGGCGCCGGCGATAAGCGGTGATGTAAATCTTGATTTTTGAATTATTTACAGAACTGCCACTGAGTCTATTTTTCAAATTACTCCCAAATTTTCTAAAGAAGTTGAGAATCTTCAAAAATGAAAGTTGCTCAACTTTTTAAACTCTACAACTTTGCTTCAAGGAACATTTTCACATTCTGCCTCCATTTTGAAATTTGAATTTGGGGTGCATTTGAGTATTTGAATCATTTCAAAATTACTCCAAATTTTATATGTAAACTTGAAAAACTTTGAATACCAAAGTTGATCCACATAAAATAATCTTCAACTTTGCTTTTTGCCTCAACCCCAAATTCCACATGGATTTTGAATTAGTCAAAAGGGGCAAAAAGGACTTTTGTGATTTGAATTTGAATTCAAATTTGATTTGTCTTCCTTTTACTTAAATTTTGATTTTTGACCAGTAACATGGCCCATTTGGGTTATTTGAGTCAAATGACATATGACCTCACATGATCACATGAATTTTGACCCTTGTAGTCATGATCTTTATTTAGGATTTTGAAACATCACATGAAATAACAACATTATGAAATAAACCTTATTTAGTGAATGCATTCAAAATTTTCTACTCTATGAATGCTTTGCAATGCATATGATGACATGTCAAATTTTAGTGCTAGGTCGAAACACCAAAGGTGTTACAATCAACGTTCATGATCAATAAAGATGGTGTTCCTCGACAACATATGTCTTATTTTGGCTTTCCCAAAGTTGTTTTCAGTAAGCATACCGGCCGAGAGCAAAAGAGCTAAAAAGATGCTTGAGCCCGCCAATGAGGGTAGCTAATAAGCTAACACCCGAACCAAAAAGTAAAATAGCTGAAATTATGTCTGGGCATACCGGCCGAGAGCAAAAGAGCTAAAAAGATGCTTGAGCCCGCTGATGAGGGTAGCTAATAAGCTAACACCCAAACCAAAAAGCAAAATGGCTGAAATTATGCCTGAGCATACCGGCTGAGAGCAAAAGAGCTGAAAAGATGCTTGAGCCTGCCGATGAGGGTAGCTAATAAGCTAACACCCGAACCAAAAAGCAAAATGGCTAAAATTATGCCTGAGCATACCGGTCGAGAGCAAAAGAACTAAAAAAATGCTTGAGCCCGCCGATGAGGGTAACTAATAAGCTAACACCCGAACTAAAAAGCAAAATGGCTGAAACTAAGCCTGAGCATACCGGCCGTGAATAAAAAAGCTGAAAAGATGCTTGAGCCTGCCGATGAAGGTAGTTGATAAGTCAACACTCAAACCAATCCTAAGATATTTTTACAACCAGGGAAAGGGCTAGATGCTGGCCACATCTCGAGTTAAGCAAAAAAGCTAAAAAGAAGCAACTAAAGATACTTGAGATCGCTGGTCCTAAGTCTTTTCAGTACTAACAAGAACAAAAATGTTGTCAAGACAAAGATCTACTTTCCCTGAGTTGTTTACACGGCACAGACGAAAGCCATACAAACACTCGACAAAACAAGAAAGTTTGTCAACACAACGATTCACATATACCGAGTTGTTTACACAGCGTAGACGAAAACCAGACAAGCACTCGGCAAATCAAGAAAGTTTGTCAACACAACGATCTACATATACCGAGTTGATTACACCAGGCAAAGAAGACATCACCAAAAATAAAGAATCTTCATTCAAAAAGAAGTATAATATCCTATTACAGAGGCTGGAGTACAAAGGTCAATTACATCAAGCATCGTCATCAGGAGAAGAAATATCAATAATAAGATTATTTGCAATCCTCCTGGCTAAATCTTCGACCTCAGGCTCCACCTTTTCAATGGCATCTAGATATTCTTGACTCTCGGCTTCCTCTACAATTTTGGACAAAGGGACCTTCGGAGCAAGAACCCGGACCTGGGCAAGAACGTTTCTAGTACATAGTTAGGCGCACCTCTTCACGAACTTCTGGAAACGGGTCAGAACTTTGGGAATAAACTGAGCCCAAGATTGACCATCATCCGTTGGAGTCCGGAGAAGGTCGGCTACTGACCGAAATGATTTTCACAAAGCATTCCAGTTCTCAGTAGCCGTCGTCGACTTACCAGTCAAGACTTCAATAGTTTTTTGGGCCTGCACAAGATCCCTGTCAGCTGCACGCCTAATCAACTTAGCAAGCACGAGTTCTTCTTTAGCACGAGAAATTACCTCCTCAGCCCTGTTGTGATTATTGCGAACAAGTATCTTCATTTCCTCAATACCCTCCGAGAGCTTCTGCTTTTCAACTCGGAGAGCTAGACCAGGCACCAAAAAATAAGTCGGCAGAAAGGGAAATTTGAATACAAAAGGAAACAAAAAAGAACCCGCAATACCATTGCACTCTTTCTTCATGGCCTCCACATTCTTCAAGGCCTCCTGGACAGCAGCAACCCTCCGCTCTTCTGCCTCAACCACCCGGGCACGGAGAGCCTGTTCCTCCCTCTGGTGCGTTTGACGCTCGGTCTCCATCTCGGCCCGACAGAGGTCAAGCTCTATTTTTAGGGCACTAACCTCATAAGACAACTTTTTCTCGGTTTCAGACGAGAAAAAGAAGCCGGTATGATCCTGAGAAAAAGACTGAACAAAGAGAGAGAGAGAGAGAGAAACAAGACATAAGAATAGAAGAAAGACGAACATCCAAAGAAAGAACTTCAGAAAAACTGACCTGGAGTTTTTCCCCAAAAGAAGTCGTAAAGGTCGCAAAGGTTCCCCAGGCAGCGGTCAGCTCTGACAACCGATGAGTGGCATCAAATTGTTGCAACACATCATCATCCAAACACTGACCACTAGTACCAAGAGGAGCAGAGGGAGAAGTCGGCTGATGCAAAGAAGGCAAGACCAGGGCCGTATCCTGAGAAGCCCCGGCTACCTCCTTAGATGGATCCACCGCCACGGCCACGGTCACCCCCGGAGTCAGCAAATCCGCAGTAGCGTGATCACCAGGGAACCCTATCTCCCTCATAGCCACCTCGCCGACCATACATTCTGAGTCCTTTGACTCAGTACACAGGGGCGCACCAGAGGACTGACAAGAGGTCGACTAAGGATTAAGAGAAGGTGAGGGTCTGCAAGATGATAAGGAAACTCGACGATAAGAATATGAATCAGAAAAAAGGAAAATAGAAGCAAAGAAACATAACCAGGATTCACTCACTTAGCTATCTTCTTCTTCATAAAATCCCCAAGACGAACATAAGATCTTAGAGGGGGAACTATAGCAGCAAAAATATCACCACCACTCTGCGACAGGAGTGGCGTGATCGGTACCGGAGCCCCAGAAGAACTCAAGCTCGATGACCGCTTGCTACAAGAGAATAAGGCCAAAAGTTAGAACAAAAAGAGGTGTTCAACAACAGAAAAACAGGAAAACGACTCACCAACGCATAACAAGGGCCGCATCATCATCCTCATCTTCCTCATTTTCAAACATGGCAACCACATCACCATCTGAAAAAGGAGGAAAGTACTCAGTTAAAGGCACAAACAAACAACAAGAAGACAAAGCGTATTAATATGCTCACCTAGGAGCATGCTACCTAAAACTTGAGTACCTAGACGAGTACTCGACTGACGAGGCTTCTTGATAGCAGACAAACCAGAAGAACAATCCACTCGCCCCCTTTTTCTGACACTACGAGGAGCTCGAGGAACTGGACGAGGAACATACTCTACATATACGTCAAGAACTGCAGAAGAAACACCAGGAAGCATCATGGTGGTTTGAAACTTACTGGTTAAAGATGCCCCAGCAAGACTATTCCCAGTCTCCACAATGGCAGGGCAGTCATCAAGGGGGATCGGATCAATGAAGTTATGCCCCAATTCCTATAAAAGAGTAAAACAACCAGACAAGAAAGATTAAGCAAAAAGTGGAGACAGCAAAGAAAATACAAAAAGTACCCACATAAGAAAAAACAACTCACAGCAGGAGGCGGGTTGTTAGCACAATACTCAAGGATAGCATGCAGAACAACGCTTACTCCTTTCAACATCTTCTGAAGGCGCTCGAGCACCTCCTCATCAGTCAACTCAAGGGCAGGGACCATACGAGAAGGATCCTCCGCCCTAGAGTACTCAAAACCATAATTCTCTCGCTCCTTCAGAGGCTGAACATAGTGGTGAAGAAAACTGGAAACGATACCGAAGCCAGTCAATCCCTGCTGTTTCAAAGTACATATCCTCTCAAGAAACAGCTTGATCGCCTGGAGCTCATCCATCGTCAGGGGATTCTTTTCCCATCGGTCATTAACCACGGGACCAGAACCAGAATTCACAGCAAGAGGAGGAATCAAATTTGCGGCATAAAACCAGTCGGCACGCCAATCCCTCATAGAATCAACCAAGTCATAATCAAAGAATTTACTCTTAAGACCCTGACGAAACTGAATCCCGCATACACCAAGAACATGGGTGTCATCGCGGCGAGGTTGTGGCTTCAGACGGAAGAAGTAACGAAAGAGAGAAAGAGAAGGAGGAATTCCAAGAAAAGTTTCACAAAGATGAACAAAAACAGAAAGGTGAAGGACAGCATTAGGAGCAAGATGGTTCAAGCTAATCCCAAAATAACTGAGAAATCGATGAAGAAAAGCAGAAGCAGGAAGGCAGAGTCCAGCACGGATAAAGGAGACAAAAAGAACAATATCATCAGGACCTGGAGTTGGGACCCGATGCTGGCCTGGAGCTTTTCAATCAGCAAACTCCTTGCCCTGGATCAGACCATCACTGACAAGCTCGCGCAACTGATCCTCAGTCGTAGTCAGAGCCGATGAGATCTTTTGAGCAGCCCTCATGGCCATAAATTCTTGATTTTCAATCACAGAAAGCAATGCCTCCTCGTCTACAAAGGTTGCCTAGGACTTGCTCGCTGATTTCTTCCTACCCATATACTAGCGAAAGCAATAAAGCACTAAGAAACGATGAGGCTCAGACAGCGGCACTCAGATGACGGCGACAATGGTGGCGGCGAAGTTTTGAAGACTAGGGTTTTCAAGGCAAAAGCAGGGCAGCAAAGAAAAAGAAGAAGAAAAGCCTTTAAATAGATTTTACAGCAATAGAAACGCGGCCCACCAGGCCCGTTTAAACACAGCATGAGAATGCAATGATCCATTTCTCACCATAACTGACACAGCTGAAATGACGGACGGCACACTTCTACACAAAGGTACAGTTCAACGGGCAGATTTCAGACTTATCCATCCAGCACCACGGTAGAGTTATCATATTGCTACAAAAAGAACTCATCAACCACGAAGCAATAAAGGGTTACCTCACAAGGAACATAAGAACCCAGTTCTTATAGAAAGAACTCGAGAATCTCATAAACTACCAGGACATTAGTAGAAAAAAGAATGACAACTCAGAAGATAAGATTCTTTCCATTACAAATGGCTTCAAAAAAATACAAGATTACACATCTTACAAGACCCAACAAACTTGGTACTACGACAAGCAAGGTAGCAAAAAGCAACACGGACACAGCTAGGCTCTAGAATGACTACGTGTTCCAAATTACTACTCGGCAGAACAAACCGCACTCGGATACATTGTTTTCTTCAAAGGACGAACAGAGTACATCTAAGGCGGAAATCAGCAGCACGGCAGGACAACATGGACCAAAGGAGGCCTATAGGCATCTATCTACCCAAGCCCAATGTGATGCAGGATCAGGTGTTGATCTGCACCGGACAGTCGCAAGGCAGATGAGGAAGATCAACCCAGAACTGCTGGATGAAGGAACGTATCCTACATCATAAGACTTCCTCCAACTACCACCACGTACCTCCTGGTACAATACCGCTGCGAGATTAGTCTACCTCTAATCCCTATCACAAGACTCCCTCCAGCTACGACAAGATACACAAGAACTACAAAATACGTCCGGGGGCTGCTCTACTTCACAAACTATCATATTCATGACTACGGAGATTTCAGACCACGCAACAAAATGCTCGATGAATCAAAACAACACATCAGGAGGGTATTTATAGATCAAAGAAGCGGTGCACATGGACCGGGAGCACAAACAGAACAAACATAACAAAGGACACAGTGAAAAGACAAAATTCAATGAAAGAGGACTCAGGCGTGAAGGAACAGTACTCAAGAATGAGCATATTCGAAAGAATATACCAACACTGTACAACTCATGAACAAACATCATTTACTCTCAACCACCACCATATAACTACATCTGACAACAACAGACTACTAGAGAACATGCCAAGATTCTGTATCCGAGTTGTTTTTGAATAAAAAAACCCAGGTATATGCTCGGGGGCTGCAACAGGAGAGGTTTTTAGTTCTTTGAACAACTCAGATTCAAGGCCCTCCAACTCTTTGTTCCAAATAGCAAGAGGCTCGAGGGCTACACTCAGTGAGTGCACTTTTTCTTCAAAAAACGCACATCACTTAGAAGACTTCTTCAAGACAGCAGTTTTCAAACAACATAAGATTCAAGACCCTCCAACTTTTTGTTCCAAATAGCAAGAGGCTCGGGGGCTTTACTCAGTGAGTGCACTTTTTTCTTCGAAAAAGCGCACGTCACCAAGAAGACTTCTTCAAGACAGACCACTTCAAGACCTCACGACAAAAAGAACCCGGACCGAGCTATATCTGAGTTCTTTTTGATAAAGAACCCGGATATATGCTTGGGAGTTCTTCGATGAAGAATCAGAGCAATTTCAAGACAAGACCCTCTAGCTCCTTGTTCCAAATAGCAAGAGGCTCGGGGGCTACACCCAGATGGGTATACTTTTTCTTCAAAAAAGCACAAACCACTTGAAGATCCCAAGAAGCGCTACACGGTTTTACTCAAGAAAACACTCGGACGACACTTGTTCCTACTCAGCAAGACCTGAAGGAACAAGACGAGGCTTCCAGAGCTCAACCATGAAGTGTTGGGGGGTTTGTCGACGCGGGACCCACAGGATACCCCGCAAGGAAGGGAGAAGATCTAGTCTAACTAGGATTCTTCCCATATAATCTTAGTAGTAGTAGTATTCTGTAATCCAACTAGGAACTCTCATTGTAAACCGACTAGGACTCTGGCCTCCTGACTATATAAAGGAGGGCAGGGTTCCTAGAGACAACACTAGACAATCAATCCAACGCAAAGGCTAACACCGACTGGACGTAGGGCTATTACTCGATCACGGTCGAGGGCCCGAACCAGGATAAATCAACTATCTCTTGCGTTTACCATCGAGTTCTACATACGCTGAAGCCCAAACAAACTACCCTAGGTACCGCCGTGGCAGGCTATCGGTGGTGAAACATCGACAGTAGCTAGCTGATCATCAGTTAAGTTCAATGAGAAGCACAAATTTTTGGTCTCTCAGAACCTCTAAAGAAACTCGATGCCCGATTCATTAGTTCTCTGCCTTATAGTCGTCAAATTGGTAATTTTGTTTTCTCCTGTCCCAATGTAAAAATATGTATGAAACTTCTTCTCTAGGTCAGCCCAATTAGCAATGGAGTTAACTGGCAGCGATGAAAATCAAGTGAAGGCTGGTCCTGATAAGGACAAGGAGAAGAAACGAACTCGATGGGCCTCTTTAATGGATGCTTCGCCCAGCTGAGTAAGATACCGACTGACATGTTCTATTATGCTTGTGCTATCTTGGTCAATGAACTTAACAAACTCTGGGAGCCTGTAATTTCTAGGAAGAGTGACCAAATTATACCACTCTGGATATGGGCGTTTATATGAGAAGGTATGCCCTTTTGGTTTCAAACCGAACTGATTCTTCATCATCTCGGTCACTCTAAGGAACAACTCATCAGCATTTGAATTTGGATTTCTCTACAATTGCTAACCCATCTGTGGATTAAAATTTCGGGTACCTTGATACCTCGGATTTGGATCATGTGAAGGGTATTGTAATCTGTGCTATAATGATATCCTTGTGGAATCTCTATCTGCTGGATCTTTTACTGGTTTGCTGCTTGAAGTCTCTGGTTATAGATGTTGGGATCTTTATCTCTACAAATCCTTTGGACAAATGGCGCTATTTTTTGAGCCGACGATGGTATTTGGCCTGATGTGCCAAAATTGACCGTTTGATTCTGAATTTGCCCCGTCGGCTGTTGCACATGCTGCACTGATGATCTAGGATTATACTGCATTGGATTAGTAGTAGCACCCTAAACTTCCTCAAATGAGCTCTAAACTGCCTGGACATCATCATTACCAGCTGATGTTGCTTTTTGATGGCTAGTACTGGCTTGATTAGTCCCCTGAGTCGACGGATGTGGAATATTGTAGTAAACTGGTCCAACCTTATCAACTGGATATCCATGAAACACCTCTTTCTAGGTGTTGTGGAATGTGTTCAAGAAAACTATATTATGGTTCAATATGGCATCATGAACAGATTTGTTTACAGCCTCTATGAAAAAACACCTATCTTGGTAGTGGATAGCTTCGTCTGTATCTGATTGCCATGCAACAGAACTCTTGGTAGTGGATATTTCAAAACAACTTTATTGTCATGTGTCTTGGTGTAGGACAACAAACATTTGTTCTAAAATTCTTCTATAGCTTTACTGATGACATCTTTATCTTCATCAGGTAAGTCTTCATAAGGCACCATAAGGATGTCACTGTTGTTGTAAGCTGCCATGATGATTGTGGTGTCCCACCGGGCGTGCCAGAACGTGTGTCGGCACAAAAACGTGTCGATGCGCCTGGCACACAACAAGCCAGAAAGATCTGCTTAGGATAAGCCCGGAGATCCGCTTGGCTTCAATAATGGACCAGCCGATCCTATGAATTCCTCCCAAGGCGTGCCAGTCAATTTGACCTGCAATTGATAAGGAGAGAAAGTTTATCAACAATTTAAGGTAGAACATGCTGGTTTTTGTCCATACAGTTCCAAGTGTGCCGCTTCGGGAGCAACCTGACGGAAAAAATCGACTAAATGGTCGATACACAAATAAATTGGCTATTATGGATTGTAAAGCTCATGGGTTGTGATTGATTTTATGTTGACAAGTACAATGCACGCAGATATAAGTAAAATTATCAGCTAGGTGGGTATTACCAGTGTAAAGCATTGAGCCGATGAACCTAACGAGAAAGGATATAACTTACGAACAAATTAACTTTCTAGTACAAATGGATCTACAAACGCTCTGAATCTAATATGTTATGATCAATAGTGAGGTTCGACCGGATCGATGGCAGATATGATGATAATAACAAATTAAAACTGAAGAATCCATAAAACCATCTATACATTGATAGGCTTTCCGAAAGACATGCTATATGTGTGAAAGCTCAAGTGACTCGGCTGAAATAGCCAATTCAGGTGGAAAAGGGACTACATCATGTGAACAATCGACTATTTAACATGGGCAAATCTATGAACTCATCAGACTTAACCTATTATCTCTAATAGTGGGGTTCAACCGGATCGATGGCAGCTGTGATAAAAACAACAAATCAAACCTTTAAAGTAAACAGATCTATTCACATTTAACAGAATCATGGAGACACACTATAGGCGTTAAAGCATAGGTGATCGGCTATTGAGCCAATGCAGGTATAGCAAACAGTCAAGGTCACGCCTGATCGAAAACAAGTCTACCAAACAGCATCCTCTGATCTAAAGTGCCATCAGTGGGGATTGACCGAATCGTTACAGCCATAATAGCGAACTATAAACCAGATTTAACTAGCCAGTAAACCTACTCAAGATCAGACATGCCTCAACCACGTGCTATGCACGATCAAAATTGAAGTAGAACAGCCGATGAAGCATAACCCGTCGCTTAAAGTAAGAAACTTCGTATTGTAAGAAGGCAAACGACGGGCTAAAAGGATATGAAGCCGATCTAGATCGATCTCGACCGGGCAGGTTGATGTTGCTGAAACTAATGGCAATAAGAATATCAGCAAGATCGTTAACTTAATGAATCTACCCAAAGGATGCCACTCTTAGGTAGAGCCGATAACTTGACCTTAATCTAATTCAAGCAGTGGAGGTCAAACTTAATCGATGCAGCCGTACTTAAACTAGATAAGAATCGATAACTAGCTTATACTAAAGCTCATAGTGGAGGTCGAACTTAACCAATGCAGCCTTATAAATAGAAGTATAAGCCATGATGGTACATACAGACAAGCCGGAGGTCGACCGGACCAATGCAGCCCTACTTGTTGAAGAACTCGCCGAGATCTTCACTACTCCTACTCCTAAGGGTTGGCGTGAAGCCAAAAAAAGTAATTTATATTGATTGATTGGATGTCTTTTACAATAGTTGAGGTCCAATATTTATACCCGAGCCTAAGCATGAATCCTACTCAAGTACGCCTCATTACAATCTTTGGTGTAAGAGAAAACATCCCTAATTTCAGATAACTTGGACCATAATCTTTCCTTTTTTGTAGAGTCCATCATGTCTTTCCTGACGCCAGTCATATCTTATCGTCATCATCTGCTGACCTCATGTAAAGAAAGCCGATTCTAGTGCCGCATCTGAATCAGTTGATATCGACCCCTATGCAATCGATTCTTTGATGACATAATCTTGGAAGCTTCGAGTTCCCGTGTTCTTTCTTCCCAAATTTTGGTGTAAACAGTATTCTTTTAGGTTATCCTATAAATTCACTAATACAAATTATACATGTGGGAGAGTTTAGTTTAAGCAAGATTCTCTTTTCATGATGCATGCATCGGCCTACCCGTTCACTCAAGCCATAATATAGCCGCATTAGCAAAAAAATTTGACACATCACACACTCACTTCCCAAATGTTAAATGATTCTTACGCAGCGTAAGTTAGTGTACCTGTAGAAGATTGATTAGATAAAACCAGTGCCGCTATCCTAGATAGGCCATATTCCTAAGGCTTATACTTATTTACATAATTTTATCACATCCCACTTTTCGCAAAACTTTTGTTGGTCAAATTTTAGGTTTCGAAAAGAGTTATGAAACTCGTAACTCATTATTGGCTCTAATACCACCTGTGGCAGCACCACCCGAAATAGCATGCTTCCGGAGGTACTCATCTTCCACCAGACACTAAGCACCCCAAAAGCTAGCTACATCAAACGGTTTCGTAGAGCACACCCCAAGGGAGAACTCGAACAATCTATGTTTTTCATCCAGGATCCAATAATGAGTATGAGTTTACAATACTTAGTCCTTTCATATAACAAGAGTTCACAAAAATACATTATTACAATACCAAGTTCAGAGTGCGGAATTTAAACAGCCGAATTGAAATAAACATCTAACGATAAGATACATGGATCTATTTGTGCCCACCAAAAGAATCCTCCACACAACAATCATTCCTCTAGCTGCACCTGCAACATGGGTAAATAAACCCTGAGTACATAATGTACTCGCAAGACTTACCGAACTAGTAGGAATAATTTCCTAACTCCAAAGGATATGATAAGCATTATGGTTTGCTGGGTTTTCTTTTTGTGAAAAGCATTACTAGTAGTGAATCCTTATGTATGTTGAATCCTTATGTATGTTTCTTATTAGCAGTCATGATTAGTTCATTATCTAACCATTCTATGTAAGCACCTATTCTACTTTCAAGCAAGAGTTGAGCAATCAGATCCATTTCACCATCTTTCATATTCTAGTTCTTACTATGGTGCTAGATCCTAGACAAGTCATACCGTATCACATGGTGATTTGTGAACCAATGTATCTCAGCTGGATACCCCAAAACGCACGCCCCACTTGTACCCTAGGCAGAAGCAAGACCAACCCATCACTCTCCTGTCAAGGGGTCTAGGTCCCTATCTAAACATGGACTCCAAGCCCCCACTCCTGAGTCCTAGACTCAGTGTGGTGCTTAGGCCTCCACCATCCCTACCTCCAATCAGTCAGTCCGGAAAGAGCCGGAACCCATGACAAGAGAGCAACGAGCCTTCCCGCTTCTATAAGCAAGTATGTGCTCAGGATAATAAGTCTATGACCTGACTAGAATCCACACCAATGGATGGTCCTTAACCAACACGGATAGGGAAAATAGTGTAACCAAGTTATGCCCTATTGGCCGTGGGACACAACCCATTACACCCACCAATACCCGTACCATATCCCTGCCCGGTGTCCATTTCCTTTCACCATTTTATCATAAGAGTAATAATAATCACCTATTATGAGTAACGGCAGGTTACTCACGCTACCGATAGCCTAAGCATAGCAGCTACTCGACCTATGCTAGTAGGACTCATAGGTAGGTTTATCTATGCATGTAGTTTCAATATAAATCCTATAACGTAAATGCACATCACACACATATATATCCAGTGATCATTCAAAATAAGGGTTATGCATCGGGGGCTTGTCTTGGGCAGGCGCGGTGTTAGCTGAGTTAGTCAGTGGCTGTGGGACTTCCTCCTGTATGAGGACCTCCTCCTCATACTCCTCGATCACCTCCTTGTACTCCTGCTCTTCGGCGGGTACGAACTCCACCAACTCGTTCTCTACATGCATGCAATGATGATGCAACACTTAGTATTTTGGCAACAACAACTCTTAAAATAAGAATACACATGCTAAGCTACTAAGCTAGCTCTAATGACTAAGATACTAAGCTAATCATTACCTCTACCAAATAGATTCCAAGCTCACCCTACAAGTGCTTATTTTTTATAAACCAATATCATGCCATTATTCATTTAGCTTTAATGGGTATTTAGCTACCATATTAACTAGTCTATTTTAGGGCTACAAAAATTATAGCAAGCACCTAATAATGCCATGAAGCTACTACAGAAATTTTAGAGTTAAAGCTGTCACCAATCTACCACAAAAATTCTTATAATATTTAACTTAATAATATTGAGCACTCTCAAATGATTTAATAGCTCTTGGTATCAACAGGCACATATGTGAACTAAATACACTAACAGATAGAGCATAATTTTAGGAACCTAACAAAATTTGTTTTACAATTTTTGGATATCTACATTATTTTATATTAATTACCAAAGTTTAGCTCAGAATTAAAATGAAAAGCTATTTCTATTTTCCATGAAAAAGGTAAACAGATTTTGGCCCAACGCGGCCCACACGTAGAGGCAGCCCGTGGCAGGAAGCCAGTGTGCACTAGCATTCTTGCAAAAATGCCCTCTCGTTATCAGACAATAGCGTGAACACTACACATACTATTTCTATAGATAGCGACTTTGCAACGGAGCCCTCGTATCTTTTCACCTTCCCACCAAAGAGGTCCCCGAGACGCCCCGTGTTCACCGGCGCGGCGGGCGGTGGCACTAGGCCGTACGCCAGCCACCTGGGACCCTTGAAGACCTAGCTAGGAGATCGATGCTCATCTATTGGCCAACGTGCGACGATGGGCGGTGGTTGCACGAACAGGGGTGAAGCAGAGCGGGCTCTCCCCGGCGACGGTGGCCTGCAGCGGTGGCAACCGCATTCCAGAGAGCCACAATCTACAACAGATAATAGAGGTGAAGAGTAAGCATCAATGATGCACAATGATCCTACCCGTGGCGCTGGCCTGGCCGAAGATGCCCCGAGCAAGTCTGGCCATGTGCGCGCGGCGAGCTCGATGATGAACCACATCGACATGGTTGTGCCGACAGCGTGGAGGCGGCTATAGGGCTATGACTTGGGTGCGCATGACGAAGAGGGGTTCTAAGCAAGGCTAGTGGTGCGGCCAATTCGGCATGAGATGGTGAGGTTGGAGCTGGCCACGGCGAGGCGGGCTGGGCCTTAATGGCGCGGCAGCGGGAGCAAAGCTCCAAAAATTGGAGCTTGGCTGAGCCGCAATCAAGGTGGGGTGGGGGCAGTCGGTAAGAGGATGTAAAGGCTGAGACATGGGCATGAGGAATTGATGAGAGGTGCTCGCTCTCTGGCTCACATCACCGTGACTCGATGGCGGTGGAAAATAGAGGGAGAAAGAGAGAAAGAGAGTGAGACGGTGCGTGACAATGGGCTCGACGAGGCAAGCCTTGGCGGGACATGGTTGACGCGACCGAGGGACCTACATCCAAGCATGAGGGGACGAGCATGAGCGTCCATGATCGGCCATGGCCCGCACGCCGCAATGCCAATAATGGCGTGACAACGACGTGCACGGCCACGTGCGGACGGCACCCAATAGGGCCAGGGAGGGGGCAACACGATGTAGCAAGCAGACTCGAGTACGGGAGTGACACGATGGCAGCGACAGTGACTGCGACCACAATTGTGTCATGATGCATGACATGGTGGGCAGCAGCAGCAGAAGCGGCAGCCGTGGTGGCAGTGGTGGTCGGACGCAGAGAGGGCCGGCGGGGCACGGGGGCCTACGGCTGGCTGCAAGCGGTGCGGCCAGACCAAGGGCAACCTCGACCGGCCGGTGTGCGGCCACGCATGCGCATGGATGGCAAAGCCATGCAGCGACGCAGAATGGCCACACGTGGTGACCATGCGCCCAAACCCAACGGTCCAAGACTGATTACGCGCACGAATTTTAAAGCGCCGATCACGACCAAACCGTTGCTCCTAAACGTAAACCAGCTTCACTACTCTCAAGATGGCACATGAGACTACCAAATCGAGCTATAACACTACATCACTCGTTAACCCAATCTCTCACAATAAATTGCTAAACATAGCAATGTCTAGCTGTTGACAGACTTGGAAATTTCTAAGTTTTTAAGCGGGATTTGCTTTCCAAGTTCCGTTTCAAGACTGTTAGAAATACTAGTTAGTAACATTATTTTTCTATAGCAAGTATTTCATTGTCATCTACAAAGTTTGTACTTCAAACTTTATTTAAGTATCACATACATGTTCTATAGCATTTTTTCTTAATAAAAATTGGTTTTAAACCTTACTCTATATGCATGAACTATTGAATCAACTTTCGTTTCGCATTTTAGTTGATCGTTTGGAGTTACAGGAATTGATCTACACACTTTATCACATGCATTAACACATAAACATGATGCTCATGACATACTGTGTAACACCGAGGGTGTTACAATTCTACCCCCCTTAAACAAAATGTCGTCCCGAGATTTCATGTGCCTAGTGTGTGAAAAGAGATAAGAAATAAATTCTGATTTAAACAATTACCTCGGTGAACTAGAAAGAAGGTGGGGATAATGCTTCAAGATATAACTTTCTTGCTCCCACATTGCGTCATCCTTCGAGTGATTTTGCCACTGAACTTTATAAAACTTCACCATATTGTTCCTAGTCACTCTTTCTTTTTCATCTAAGATCTTGACAGGATGCTTAATATAAGACAAGTCGGGTTGGAGGAGAAGTCCTTCAATTTCCATAGCTTCATCGGGGACCCGCAAACTTTTATTTAACTGGGAAACATGGAAGACATTATGTACTACTGACAAAATATCTGGGAGCTAGATACGGTAGGCAACAGAACCACACCGAACCAAAATCTTGTAAGGTCCAACATAGTGGGGGGCTAGCTTTCCCCAGACACCAAAGCGATGCACCCCTCTCATGGGTGACACTTTGAGATACACCTGATCACCAACTTCAAATTGCAAGGGCCTTCTTCGCTTGTCCACATAAGTTTTCTAACGACTTTGAGAAGTCTTCAAATGACTTTGAATAACACTGACTTGCTCTATTGCTTCTTTGATAAAATCAATTCCGAAATAACCATGATCTTCCACCTCAACCCAATTAAGTGGTGTTCTACATTTCTTGCCATATAAAGCCTCAAATGGTGTCATTCGAATGCTTTATTGATAGCTATTGTTATAAGAAAACTCAGCTATAATCAAGCATTCATCCCACTTTTCTAGAAAGGAGATGACACAAGCCCTGAACATATCCTCAAGTACCTGATTGACTCTTTCTGTCTGACCGTCAGTTTACGGATGATAAGATGAATTTCTGAGGAGACTAGTACTAAGACATTTTTGAAGTTGCTCCTAGAAACAAGAGACAAAGACTGACCCTCTATCAGAGACGATAGTAAGGGAAACTCCATGCAGGGTCACAATCCAGTCAAAATGCAACTTGGCATACTTCTTGGCTGAATATCTGGTATCCACCAGGAGGAAATGAGTGGACTTGGTAAGGCAATCCACAATGACCCAAATGGAGTCATACCCCTTCGCTGTGTGGGGCAAACCCACAACAAAGTCCATGGAAATATCCTCCCATTTCCAAATAGGGATAGACAAAGGCTGTAGAAATCCAGGCATACGCATATGGTCCGCCTTAACCCTTCCACAAATATCACATTCTGAGATGTATTTGGTAATGTCCTGTTTCATATTTGGCCACCAATACAAGTGACGCAAATCATGACACATCTTGTTACTTCCCGGATGAATGGAAAATTTAGAGTTGTGAGCTTCGTCCAAAATTTCTCCCCTAAGCTCATCACTTGAGGGAACAACCAATCTGTTCTTGAACTTCACTACACCTTGGTCATCAACAATGAAATGAGGACCACGCCCTTCGGCAATTAACTCCTTAATATGTGAAATTTCTGAAACATCTTGACTTTGCTCTATAATAATTTGCTCAAGTAAATCCAAGACTAGAGCAATTTGAGCTAACACCTCAAAATGGTTGAAAGACAAAGATTCTTCTTCAACTTGAGGTGACTTCTGACTTAAGGCATCGGCTACCACATTAGCTTTTCCAGGATGGTAATGAACCTCTAAATTAGAATCCTTGATTAGCTCCAGCCATCTTCGTTGCCTCATGTTCAGCTCAAACTGAGTGAAAATATATTTGAGGTTCTTATGATCCATATAAATATGCACTTTATTTCCCAACAAATAATGTCTCCAAATTTTTAGAACGTGCACCACAGCAGCTAGCTCTCCATCATGGGTGGGATAATTCACCTCGTGCTTTTTCAGCTGTCATGAAGCATAAGGTATCACATGCCCATCCTGCATAAGCACACATCCCAGTCCAGTCCTAGAGGCATCACAATACACATCAAACGGCCTATCAATATCTGGATGGGCAAGAATAGGAGCAGAGGTAGGAAACTTCTTCAGGGCTTGGAAAGCTTCTTCACAAGTCGGACTCCAAACAAACTTGACATCTTTTTGGAGCAACTTGGTCATTGGTTGGGCTATTTTGGAGAAGTCAGGAATGAAGCACTGATAATAACCAGTAAGACCAAGGAACTGACGGATCTGATGCACTGACTTTGGAGACTTCTAATTTAACACATCTTGCACCTTGCTTGGGTACACAGAGATACCCTCAGGTGTCAACCAAAAACTGCACTCGATCTAACTAGAACTCAGACTTGCTAAATTTGGCATACAACTTGTGTTCCCTTGATCGAGTCAGTACTATCCGAAGATGTTGTGCATGCTCTTCTTTATTCTCGGAGTATATCAAAATGTCATCAATGAACACCACTACAAACTTATCCAACTCCAGCATGAAGACTGAATTCATGAGATACATGAAGAATGCAAGAGCATTGGTGAGACCAAAAGACATGACTAGGTATTCATACAACCCATACCTAGTAGAGAAAGCTGTCTTTGGTATATCTTATGGTCGGATCTTAATTTGATGATACCCAGAATAAAGATCAATCTTTGAAAACACTTTTACACTGGCCAACTGATCAAACAAAGTATCAATACGAGGTAAATGATACTTGTTCTTAATGGTTACCACATTGAGAGGGCGGTAATCCACACCCATCTGTAGAGTACAGTCCTTCTTCTTCATAAAAATAGCTGGGCAACCCCATGGTGAAGAACTAGGATGGATAAAGCCCTTCTCCAATAATTCCTTTAACTGCTTCTTCATTTCTGCTAGTTCTTTAGGAGCCATGCGGTAAGGACGCTGTGAAATAGGAGCAGTGCTAGGTTCTAACTCAATAGTAAACTCTATGTCCCTATCCGGTGGAAACCCAGGTAGATCTTCAGGAAAGACATCTGAAAACTCACATACCATAGGAATAGAAGTAAGAGCAAGAGAAGCTTCAACATGAGCAACAACTGGTAAGGCTGGATCTGAGGGCATAAGAAGAGACATCCTATCCTCAGAAGAATGAAGCCATAACTCAACAACTCTCTGCTTAAGGTTAAAGACTACCCCATAAACTCACAACCAGTTCATGCCTAGAATTGCATTTATGCCTTACCCAGGCAGCACCATGAACTAGAGGTGGTAAGTGTGAGTGGCTAGCACTAATCTGACTGTGTCTGTCTGAGTATTAACGCACAACTATGCACCTAGAGTACTGATTCTATAGGCAATAGGAATAGCCATAAGAGATATATTGTGCCTCTGTGCAAACCCCATGCTCATGAATGAATGTGTGCACCAGAATCAAACAACACATATGTTGGGTGAGAATCAGTGGTAAACATACCAGCCATCATAGGTTTATTCTGTAGAATCTCCTCAGCCTCAGTGAAGTTGACTTGTCTAGAGCAGCTTACGGGCACCTTTTTCTTGATAATCATCCTCTTGACCAGACAGGAGTTGGCTGAAGGCTGGGAAGACTACGCAAGCTAGTTCTGTGGACACTCCCGAGCATAGTGGCCCTCCTTGCCACACTTGAAACAAGCACCAAACTTGTTCCCCTATCCCTAATGAGGCAGAACTTGCTGTCCCTAAGGCTACTGTTGCACTTGCTGAGTAGGTGCATGGTATTGAGTGGGAGGTGCCTAGTGAGTCTGCTAAGTCTGATGAGATGACTATCCACTCAGGGAGTGATAGGACACCCTCCTCAAAACCTACACCTTCTGAGGCTATGGGTCACTAGAAGATCCGGCGATCACCCGCTTGCGCTTCCAATCCACCTGAGAATCATGTTAAAGTCCCTCTATAGCAATGGCTGCATTCATCAAGGCACTAAAAGTCTGATATCCCCTAGTGTACAGCTCCTTTTGCAAGATGCAAGAGAGGCCACGTTAGAAACGGTCCCTCTTCTTCTCATCAGCGTCTACATGGGTCCCAACATACTGTGCAAGATGGTTGAACTTGTTCACATAATCCATCACAGTCATACTCCCTTATTTTAGATTTAGGAACTCAGTCAACTTCCGGTTCAGCAAACCAGCGGGAATATAGTACTCATAGAAAGCAGTGGTAAACCCCTACCAAGTCACACGGTGGTCCACAAGTTGCATGGCATTGAAAGTATCCCACCACGCACCTATGGTAGAAGATTGATTAGATAAAACCAGTGTTGCTATCCTAGATAGACCATATTACTAGGGCCTATACTTATCTACATAATTTTATCGCATCCCACTTTTTGCAAAACTTTTGTTGGTCAAATTTAAGGTTTTGAAAAGAGTTATGAAACTCGTAACTCATTATTGGCTCTGATACCACCTATGGCAGAACCACCCAAAATAGCACGCTTCTAGAGGTGCTTATCTTCCACCAGACACTAAGCACCCCAAAAGCTAGCTACATCAAATGGTTCCATCGAGCACACCCTAAGGGAGAACTCAAACAATCCACATTTTTCATCCAGGATCCAATAATGAGTACGAGTTTATAATACTTAGTCCATTTCATATAACAAGAGTTCTCAAAAATACATTATTACAATACCAAGTTTAGAGTGCGGAATTTAAACAGCGGAATTGAAATAACACATCTAACGATAAGATACAAGGATCCATCTATGCCCACCAGAAGAATCCTCCACACAACAGACAAGTCGTACCATATCATACAGAAATTCATGAACCAATGTATCCCAGCTGGGTACCCCGAAACACACGCCCCGCTTGTACCCTAGGCACAAGCAAGACCAACCCATCACTCTCCTGTCAAGGGGTCTAGGTCCCCATCCAAACTTGGACTCCAAGCCCCCACTCTTGAGTTTCAGACTCAGTGTGGTGCTTAGACCTCCACCATCCCTACCTCCAATCAGTCGGTACAGAAAGAGCCGGAAACCACAACAAGAGAGCAACGAGCCTTCCTGCTCCCATAAGCAAGTATGTGCTCAGGATAATAAGTTTGTGACCTGACTAGAATCCACAGTAATGGATGGTCCTTAACTGTCACAGACAGGGAAAACGGTGTAACCAAACTATGCCCCGTTGGCCATGGGACACAACCTATTACACCCACCAATACCCGTACCATATCCCTGCCCGGTCTCCATTTCCTTTCACCATTTTATCATGAGAGTAAAAATAATCACCTATTGTGAGTAACGGCAGGTTACTCACACTATCGATAGCATAAGCATAGTAGCTACTCGACCTATACTAGTAGGACTCATAGGCAAGTTTATCTATGCATATAGTTTCAATATAAATCTTGTAACGTAAATGCACATCACACACATATATATACCCAGTGATCATTCAAAATAAGGATTATACACCGGGGCTTGCCTTACGCAGGCGCAGTATCAGCTGAGTCAATCAGTAGCTGTGGGACTTCCTCCTGTATGAGGACCTCCTCCTCATACTCCTCGATCACCTCCTCATACTCTTGGTCTTCAGCGGGTACGAACTCCACCAACTCGTTCTCTACTTGCATGCAATGATGATGCAACACTTAGTATTTTAGCAACAACAACTCTTAAAATAAGATTACACATGCTAAGCTACTAAGCTAGCTCTAATAACTAAGATACTAAGCAAATCATTATCTCTACCAAATAGATTCCAAGCTCACCCTATAAGTGCTTATTTTTTATAAACCAATATCATGCCATTATTCATTTAGCCTTAATGGGTATTTACCTACCATATTAACTAGTCTATTTTAGGGCTACAAAAATTACATCAAGCACCTAATAATGCCATGAAGCTACTATAGAAATTTCAGACTTAAACCTATCACCAATCCACCACAAAAATTCTTACAATAATTAACTTAATAATATTGAGCACTCTCAAATGATTTAATAGCTCCTAGTATCAATAAGCACATATATGAACTGAATACACTAACAGATAGAGCATAATTTTAGGAACCTAACAAAATTTGTTTCACAACTTTTTGATATCTACATTATTTTATATTAATTACCAAAGTTTAGCTCAGAATTAAAATAAAAAGCTATTTCTATTTTCCACGAAAAAGGGAAACCGATTTCGGCCCAACGTGGCCCACGCGAGGCGCGGTGCACGCACGGAGGCGGCCCGTGGCGGGGAGGCCCCGCGCACGCTGGCATTCTTGCAAAAACGCCCTCGTGTTATCAGACAATAGCGCGAACACTACACGTACTATTTCTATAGACAACGACTTTGCAACGGAGCTCTCATATCTTTTCACCTTCGCACCAGAGAGGTCCTGGAGACGCCCTGCGCCCGCCGGCGCGGCGGGTGGTGGAAGTAGGCGGTACGCTGGCCACCCAGGACCCTTGCAGACCTAGCTAGGAGACCGACGCTCACCTATGGGCCGATGCGCGACAATGGGCGGTGGTTGCATGAACGGGGGTGAAGCAGAGCGGGCTCTCCCCAGCGGCAGCGGACTACAGTGGTGGCAACCGTGTTTCGGTGAGCCATAGCGTACATCAGATAATAGAGGTGATGGGTAAGCATCAGTGACACACTATGATCCTACCCATGGCCGTGGCCTGGCCGGAGACGTCCCGAGTAAGTCTGGCCGCGTGCACGCGACGAGCTCAATGGCCAACTGCAGCGACACGGCCATGCCGGTGGCGTGGAGGCGGCTATAGGGCTACGACTTGGCTGCGCATGACAAAGAGGGGTTCTAGGCAAGGCTAGTGGTGCGGTCAATTCGACGTGGGATGGTGAGGTTGGAGCTGGCCACGGCGAGGCAGGCTGGGCCTTAATGGCGCGGCAGCGGGAGCAAAGCTCCAAAAATTGGAGCTCGGCTGAGCCGCAATCAAGGCAGGGTGGGGGCGGTCGGCAAGAGGATGTAAAGGCTAAGATGTGGGCACGAGGAATTGATGAGAGGTGCTCGCTCTCTAGCTCACCGTGACCGCGACTCGACGGCGGCGGAAAACAGAGGGAGAAATAGAGAGAGAGAGAGACGGGGCACGACAGTGGGCTTCGCGAGGCAAGCCTTGGTGGGATGTGGTTGACGCGATCGAGGGGCCTACGTCCAAGCATGAGGGGATGAGCGTGAGCATCCATGACCAGCCATGGCCCGCACACCGCAATGCCATTAATGGCATGATGATGGCGTGCACGGCCACGTGCGGACAGCACCCAACCGGGCCAGGGAGGGGGCAGCACGATGCAGCGAACAGACGCGAGTGTGGCAGTGACACAACGGCAGTGGCAGGGACTATGACCATGATTACATCGTGACGCATGACATGGAGGGCAGCAGCAGCATCCGCGACAGCCGCGGTGGCAGTGTCGGTCAGGCGCAGAGAGGGTCGGCGGGGCATGGTGGCCTACGGCTAGCTACAAGCGGTGCGGCCAGACCAAGGGCAGCCTCAACCGGCTGATGTGCGGCCATGCACACGTGCGCATGGCACAGCCATGCAGCGACGCAGAACGTCCATGCGTGGTGACCACACGCCGTTGCTCCTAAATCTAAACCGGCTTCACTACACTCAAGATGACACATGAGACTACCAAATCGAGCAATAACACTACACCACACCTTAACCCAATCTCTCATAATAAATTACTAAACATAGCAATGTCTAGCTATTGACAGACTTGGAAATTTCTAAATTTTTGAGCTGGATTTTCTTTCCAAATTTCGTTTCAAGACTATTAGAAATACTAGCTAGTAACATTATTTTTCTACAGCAAGTATTTAATTGTCATCTACAAAGTTTGTACTTCAAACTTTATTTAAGTATCACATCATGTTCTATAGCATTATTGCTTAATAAAAATTGGTTTTAAACCCTACTTGATATGCATGAACTATTGAATCAACTTTCGTTTCGCATTTTGGTTGATCGTTTTAGGTCACAGGAATTGATCTACACACTTTATCATATGCATTAACACATAAATATGATGCTCATGACATGTTTTAGTAGATAATTTATTCAGGATGTTACAGTCAGGGCATATGATGAATAGGGAGACGAGACGTCCCTCGAGGATGCCATGGACCAGCTAGATCAAGAGCGCGACGTTGCCCTCCTCCGCTCGGCCAAGTACCAGCAAGCGTTGCGCCGGTACCACAACTATCGAGTGCGGGGTTGAGCCTTCAACGTCGGAGACCTGGTGCTTCTCCTCGTCATCGTGGGAGGGACTGTACATCATCACAGAGGTGCTCCAACCAGGCACCTATAAGCTCAGGACCATTGACAACGAAGTCTTCATCAACACCTGGAATATTGAACAGCTACGTCGCTTTTACCCTTAATTTACGCACGCTTTCTCTTATCGGTTTCGCTATCGACTTCTCGATCTTTAGTGACACCCAACCCCAGCAACGGCAAGGGGCTTAGGATTATCGATGGTGAAGTCTCCATCAACACCTAGAACATCGAACAGCTACGTTGCTTTTACTCTTAATTTATGCACGCTTTCTCTTATCGGTTTTTTGTTATCAACTCCTCGATCTTTAGTGACACCTGACCCCAGCAATGGCAAGGGGTTGGGCCTCACTCGGGGGCTGATAAGAGTATATCTATCTGGTAGACATTCTCTATGCCCGACCCTTTCTCACGATTAAGATCTAGAAGCAAGGGTTGTGGAAACAAACGCTGAGTAAAACTGGTCGGACCGCAAGAAACCTACGCCCCAGCAGCTATGGCATTTTTGCTCACCAGCGTGATTAGAGTTTTTTCCTGCACCCCGAGCTTTTTAGCCTTAACTACGAAAAGAGTCAGAACGCATTTAAGAGTATATCCACCTGACAAACATTCTCTGTGCCCGTCCCTCTCTCACATTAAGATCTAGAAGCAAGGGTTGCAGAAACGAACACTGAGTAAAACTAGTCGGACTACAAGAAACCTACGCCCCAGTGGCTACGGCATTTTTGCTCACCAGCGTGATCAGAGTTTTTTCACCCGCAGCCCGAGCTTTATAGCCTTAACAACGGAAAGGGTCGGAATGCTTTAACCTTTTTATACAAAAAGAGGGGAAGAGCTAAAATCTGTTTGGCCATAATGAAATTTAAGAGCTTGTCCACTTATTATAAGTTCGCCGCCTGGCTTATTTACCTAACTAATTTCTTGGGGGCATGATCTCATCCTCTATCTTCGTAGGTAAGTCCTGTGCTAGAGGGGCCACCTCCTTCTCAACACCGTCCAGCTCGGTGCGAGAACCATCATAGGAAAATGCTCCTACGGCCCATTCGGGCCCAGGAGTTCAAAGGCTAACCCTCCGACGGGTTCACGGCCGCTACGAGGCGCCCTTAGAGAGAGGGGTGGAAAGGGATGGGCCCACTAGCAGCCAATACCCAGGCGCATGTGCACCACAGGCATCCCGGCCCACGTTCGAGTCTTGGTTGGTTCCCAGTCCATGGTTTTTCCTCGAAGAAAGGCAATGAGCCCTTGGGACCGGTCGAACGGACCGAGAACTATATGATTGGCCACTAAGAATCTAGAGTCAGTCACCAGCTGACCCATGTTGGACCCCCACAAACAGGAAGCCTGGGCCCCACTCAGACTAGACCATTAATAGCTCACCGAGCACCATGTTTCGTCCATCGAGGAAAAATATGGCACGGCTCAGCCCCTCTGTTTTTATCAAAAAAAACGCTTGAGGGATGACGATCACAAAGATGAGCTGACCCCTCGATCGGACCCCTGCAATGTGCGGGGGCTCGAGGGAAGTTGGACTTGCAAGGTGACTGAATGCACGGTCGTAGGATGATGGCTCAGATCCTAGGGAGGGGTACGTACGAAAACTAAGAATAACGTTTCTGAAACAAAAAAATGCTTTCTCTTACTAGTTTCGCTATCGTCTCCTCGATCGTTAGTGAAACCCGACCCTAGCAACGGCAAGGGGTCAGGTCTCACTCGAGGGCTGATAAGGGTATATATACCCTTTCTGAAATAGTCACCGTGCCCGACCCTTTCTCACGTTAAAAACCTAAAGGCAAGGTTTGTAGAAATGAACGCTGAGTAAAACTAGTCGGACTGCAAGAAACCTACGCCCTAGCGGCTACGGCACTCTTGCTTACCAGCATGACTAGAGTTTCTCACCCACACCTCGAGCTCCATAGTCTTAAACAATAGGAAGGGTCCGAATGCATTAACCCCTTTTACTCATAAAAAGGGAGAAAGAACAAATTTGTTCAACCGAAACAAAAGAACAAGCTTGTTTAAACAAAACAGGAGGGTTGGAACTTGTTCGCTTATTACAAATACACTGTCTGACCTATGTGACTAAACTAACCCCTCGAGGGGATGATTTGATCTTCTATCTTGGCAGAAAGGTCATGCGCCATGGCGACCACCTCCTTCTCGATGTCGTCCAGCTCGGCGTTGGTATAGATGGGCACGAAGCCTTGGCTCATCGTCGCTAGATCAATGTTCTTGTAATGAGAATGGGCGATCATGAATGATCAGAGAATGCCAAAGCGAAGTGCGCCCCTTGCCATATCACATGCCCGGTCTGTGATCTGGGTGGTGTGAACCGCGAGCGAGCTTGTCTCCTGCTCTGGGGCCAGATCGAGCTTGTCGTAGACCAACTAGACAGTGACGCACAGGTTGTCATGTTCATCGCTCTCTTTCTAGAGGGTGTCCTTCACCTCGTTGAGCTCTTCTCCAGACCATGGCTCTTCACCACCTCTATCCCGAGCTTGTCGTCGAGACCAGCCCAAGTCACGTACCGACTATGTCAAAAGGCTTACCACGGATTTTAGGGAGAAAGACAACAAGGGAAACCAGAGACTTACCATCCACGTCCGCCCGAAGCTTGCGCACCTCATCGCGCTACCAAGTCACCTCGGCCTCCAGGTACCGAACCTCTTCTTGGTGCTGACCGACTTCCATGGCGAACCCGGCGGACACGCCCTCGGCCGTAATCTTCAGGTACCTCTCCCACTAAAGCTCATCCTCGAGGTGGTCGATCCACTGCTGAGCATTAGCGCGCTCCTGGCGAGCCAGGTCAATCCCTGTGCGGACCTCCTCTATGGCCCGGAGCAAATTGTCCTGCTCCTTCCATATCCGCTCGTCCTCCTCGGCGTCTGTGCGTGCCCTCCCAATTAGGGCTGCGAGCCTCTCCTTGGCCTCACGGGCGTCATCACGAGCGTCCTTCTCCCTAACTCAGAGGTCAGCCACCTCCTAGGCAGTAGGGGTAAGCTCAGCCACCTCCTGACGGGCGGCAACGAGCTGTGCGGCCAGCCCCTCACTCTGTCGCGTCTCCTCAGCAAGGAATTGGGACTTCTTCTAGCCGTGGGCCATAAGGATCTGCGAAGAAGACAAGACTTAGAGGTGTGGAAAGAGAACATGAGGGTCAGAAGCACGGTCATATCATATCTGGCCAACCGGGGCGGCAATGTCGCGGATCGAGCTCAGTATGGTGGTTAGGGCGTGAACCGCGTCCCCAACCTTCGTGTGGACGCTCCCCCATTCCCTCTCCTCTGTTGCATCATTGAGGGCATCCACCCGGACCAAAGACCGGGACGTCCCTGCGCTGACCTCAAGCGGTGCTGACCTCTCTTGCAGCGGCAGCTCCTCTAGAGCGGCTCCTCTAGCGATAGAGGGAGCGGGTGACGCGGACACAGAGGCCTGCCCTATCGCCACATCCGCGAAGGATGCCTTAGGTGCGCCCCCATCCATCCACCCCACCGCGGACATGGCCACCTGCACGGATGATGGCTCCAGCCATGCCGCCTCTGCCTGCGACGTCGAGGACATGACCGGCCACATCTCACCCGCCACGGGCACCCCGGACACGCCCTCCTTCGCCTGCTCTCTCGTGGACGCAGCCAACGGCTGTGCCTCCCCAATTGACACCGCGGCTGCCCCAACGCCACTCATGCTCACCACCGGTGTGGCGCCAATCGGCTCCAAGCGTGTTTGCCAGAGGAGGATCTTTTTTGAAGCGAGTTGCAGGAGAGTCCCACGTCCTCTAACACTGCAAGGGACATGGCGGTCAGTTCATGGCAAAAATCTGTCAAGACAAACAGACAAAAAAAGTCTTGACTCACCCTAACGCCATCATGCGAGGACATTTTAGGGCCAGCTTGCCCGACCCCGGCTGCTCCTCGTCGGCACGTAGTCGCTTTGAGCCCTCCCTCGGCTCGGAGGGCTTGGACGAGTCAGAACGGCTGCCTCCCACCGACTCTGGAGGCACCGTCAAGGGCTTGGACGGGGCGGGGTGACCTGTTTCCGCCAGCTCCAGGGCCGCTAGCGAAGGCCTAGACGAGGCGAGGCGGCCTTATTCCACCGGATCTGAGGCCGCCGTCGAAGGTCCAAACGGGGCGGGGCGTTTTGATTCCACTGGCTCTAGGGGCACGTCCACCCCCTCCTGCCCCGTGGCATGCCGCAGGAAGGACCCCACCTATGGCGAGGGTGGGTCCTTGTCCCTGGCGACCAGATCATCCCATGGGATGGGCGACATGGAGCCATAATCCTCCTCCTCCTCCTCTTCTTCTTCCTCCTCTTCTTCCGATGAACCTTGACGTCGCTTCCCTCGCTGTAGCTTCGCTCGTTGCTTCAACCGTCATTTCTTCTCCTCATTGTCCTTCTTCTTCTTCTTCCTTTGTTCATCCATGGCATGGTTCACCACCCTCACGGCCACGTGCTCTAGCAGCGGCGCGACAGAGTCCCGGAAGACTAACCCCGCCGATAGCTCAATGAAGCCCGCGTCCGGCCGTATCACAGGATGCCCCAGGATCGGGAACACGGTGTCGGCCTCCCCCATGGCCTCCTTGATGCACTGCGCGACCTCGCTGTCATGGAGTAGCCCCTAGGTAAGCATCGTCCTAATGAGCTGCATACCGGGCGTCATCCCATACAGCGGGAGGACACGCACCATCAGGGGCGCCACCCTCCTCGCGTGATACCCCCCGATGACGCTAGCCCCGCGAAGGCTGTGGGTCTTCAGGAACATGATGGTATCAAGGAGGTCATGCATCCTCTTCTTCTCCTTGACGAGTGGCCCCCACGGCCATGACGGTGGAACCTCTTCGATCCGACGCCCGAAGAAGATAGGTAAGGGAGCGGCAAGGTCGTCCTTTTGATAGAACAAATGCGAGTGCCACCCCTTGTTGGATCTGGAGAGCTGGCAGGGCATGTACCCGGTCGCCCGCTACCCCCGGAGGTGGATGCCCACGCATCCCATCGACATCGGGGTCTCCCGCCCTCTCTCCTTCTTCTTGATCAAGGAGATAGAGAAGAAATATCTGCACAGCTTGAAGTGGGGCTCGATTCCTAGGTACCCCTCCCACATCGTGATGAAGGCCGCGATGTGCTGGATCCCGTTGGGGTTCCAGTGCTGCAGCTCAATCTAATAGTGGTGCAGCAGATCCCAGAAGAACGGGTGGGGAGGAACCGTGAGTCCACGCCCGTGGAAGGGCGCGAAGGAGACGACATAGCCATCGAACGGCGTCGGTGCATCCTCACGGTCGGGCACGGGCCACTCCGCCGCATCGGTCCTCCTGTGGAGAAGACCACGCTTGACGAGTCCCTCCATGCGTGTATGGGTAACATCGAAGCGGTACCATGAATCCATGGAGGATGGAGGCGGTTGCGGAAAAGCAAAGGCGACGGCAGAGAAGCGGAAGCCACAGATCTAGGGCTCTAGCGGTGGATTAGCAAGCATGGCAGATCCAAATGGCGGCGGTGGAGAAACATAGAAGGTAAGACTGTGGTTTTGGTGTGCAGAAACATGAAGAGGGAGGTCGCTATTTATAGGACGGAGCGGGGCAAGAAGGCGAACAGTCCGCCTAGATTCACGTGCTCGTTGCGTCGCATCACATCACCTCCCTTCGAAGATCGTGTGCACGCTATCTCTGGCCGTGCCCTCAAAGAACACGCCGGATGACGGTTCGCCCAATCAATGGGCCAAGAACTGTCATAGGTAAGGTGGGATAAAGAGCTGAAAATTCTCCTACGGTCCATTCAGGCCCAGGAGTTCAAAGGTTGGCCCTCTGACGGGTTCACAGCCGCTCTGGGGCTCCCTTAGAGTGAGGGGTGGAAACGTATGGGCCTACTAGTAGCCAGTACCCGGGCGCACGAGCGCCACGAACATCCCGGCCCACGTTCGAGTCTTGGTCGGTTCCTAGTCCATGGCTCAGCCCCTCCGTTTTATCGAAAAAAATGCTCGAGGGATGACGATCACAAAGACGAGCTGACCCTCGACCGGACCCTTGCCACGTGTGGGGGCTTGAGGGAAGTTGGACTCGCAAGGAGACCGAATGCGCGGTCGCAGTATGACGGCGGACCGATTGGATCCTAGGGGGCTGGAATCAAGAACAACATTTCCGACCTCCTGAATCCTACGGTTACATGCCCCCAAGAAGACCAATCGTGACATAAGAGAATCACCGTTCTACCAGGACACACCCCGGGCTAAAAAAAGAAGGCCAAGGCCCTCAGAGTCCTCCTATCCGAAAAAGCCTCTAAAGGAGTATTCTACTCATCCACAGGCTCGGGGGCTACTGTCGGGTATCGTTATTAGGGATACCCAAAGCAAGGAGGTTAGCGCCCACGCTGACTCCTCCGGATGGCTCGAGACATATTAAAAGGTCTCGAGCGACCCCAAGGCCGCGGGCTCTGTCTCACCCAAGTCGCGGGTTCCGTCTAGCCCAACCCCTCGGGTGCGGGCTCCGTCTCACTCGACCCTAAGGCCGTGGGCTTCGTCTCGCCCGACCCCTTGGGGGAGGGCTCCGTCTCACCCGACCCAAGGACACGGGCTCCATCTCGTCCAAGGTCGTAGGTTTTGTCTCGCCCGACCTCTCGGATGCGGGCTCCGTCTCGCCCGACCCTAAGGACGCGGGTTCCGTCTCATCCGACGGGGACCCATACCGACGTCAACCACTCCAGGTCCAAGCGTATGGGCCTGGGTCAAAACTCTGACACCAGAAAAGAGGCTGGCATGCCTCGATGTAACCTATGACCATGACGGGCTATACCTGGCGATTCACATCAAGAACACTGTCGAGCAAGCCGATACTGTTCTGCCTAATCCTCGTACGGACGCTGACAGGTGCGTCAGTTCACCACGACGTCCGCCGGGACGGAGTGGAACGCCATGACCGGCAGATGATGCATGCGCATGGCGCCAGTGACGAACAGGGCCGCGACGTGGAGCTGTCCCTGTTGACATCTACAGAATCGGCGGGACCCACATGAAGGAGAAGAAGGACTCGACAATCTTGGAAGCCTTCTTCTCTCTCTCATTCTTCTCTTTTTCCTCCGCTGTAACCCGCGCTTTCCCTTCGCCTATAAAAGGGGAAGTAGGACGCCCCATGAAAGGGGGCCGGACCACGAGATAAAAACACAAGAGCACGACACGAGCACACGGCTGAACGGCAATCGAGCTCTCAGCACTCGTTCACTCCTTCCACCATAGACTTGGGATCCTTTTCCTCTCTCGTCTGTTTGTAACCCCTACTGCAAACCAATGCCGGTAACACGAGCAACAGCGAACTGGATGTAGTGACGTTACGCCCGAACCAGTATAAACCCTTGTGTCTTCCGAGCACACCATCCGAGTCAGACGCGAAAATACAAATTTACTTGTCGGTGGTCCGAAAACACCGACAACAAGTATATTCGTCAAATAAAAAACTTGAATTTAAATGAATAAGTTTTACCCTAAGAACACACAAACTGTTTGCCTATAATATACCACTGGTGACACCTCACTCACAGACTAACAAGTCAACAACGTATTGTACTCGACTCACATAACTAGTAATGTACAAACGTTAATCGTAACCCTGGTTAGGCCTTGACGTGCACGTCAGCAACGTAAGCGTGCAGCCGCTGTCACCCGTGCTCCCTCTTCCATGTGACCCTGTTCTCTCCCTGCCACGGCGGGAACGAACCAAAGGACGACCCGCTTTCTGTGGCTCGGGCACCGGGCCGCCCGAACCGAAAAGGAAAGGGGGCCCCGGGCCTGGCGCACAGTCAGAAGGGCTCAGGGCCTCAGGCCGCACACTTGACGCCGTTATGCTGGTCGGCCTCCTACCGGCCCGCCTGCTTCTGTACTGGCAGAATCTCCCAAACGTAACGGAACTGAACGGGATGACCGGAGCGGAGCAGTAGTCCGTAATAAACAACACACGCCTCGTGCGCTTCCTTCCCCTCCCTCCCTCCCTCTCCCTCTGTCTCTCGGCTTCCTCGCTTGCCTGTCTCCCTCCCCTCCTCGCTCGCTGGTTCGCTCCGGGCCTCCGTCTCCCTCACCAGTCACCCCACCCACTTCCACCCTCCCGTCGTTCCTTTCCTCTGTCGGCCGGCTCCTCGTCGCGTGGTCTGAAGGGAAGCTGGCCCAGAGGTGGAAAGAGCTAACCCCGGTGAAGGAATCTGAGCCACCTGCGCTCCGATCTGTCTTCCGAAGGACGCGGAGGGAGGAAGGCTCCGGATCGGGGATTTGCGTCCTTCCGCCACGCCCTGATGTGAGTTCTCTCTCTCACCCGAGCGCGGTGGTCCGATTTGTGGGCTTACCGTCTTGATTTCCCTGATGCGTCCATTTCCCGCGGTAGGGATGTGATGTGAGAAGAGGCGTCGTTTTTTTTTTCTGCGCGTTTCTCGTCGGGATGTTCGCAAAAATGTTCCGGGGGTCCTCTGTCTCATATTCAAATTCCGCTTATTAGCAGTGCCGGTGAAGAGACCGTTCTGTACTCGTGTTGTCGAGAGCTTGCTAGCTGATGTCGCTGCTTCCGTTGCAGACCTGTTAGTGTTAGATCTTGTGTCCATCTCTTTCGATTTTTTGTAGCCCGTCGATTTGTTACTCGATTTATTCCTTAAAAGGTCTCTCCTTTTTTACCCACTCCCACCTTTGATGAATCAGGGGAAAAGGGTTCCTTTTGATCTTTTGACCACGGGGCGCCTAATTTCTAGCCTAGGACTGGGTTTGGCCGTACGGGGGCCGAAGTTTCTTTCTCGAAATGTTGCAACATGCCACCAAGAATGGTTGGTGACATGGTGTGTGATGCACTGATGCGACTTCTCCGGAATTAAAATGTTCTTGCCCTTCTCTGTTCTCCCGCAGCTGCACTCCACAAATTCTGTTGTGATATATGTATCAGTTTTTTTTTTTTTACTCTCGGAGACCCTGTCTCCCGTGTGTTCAATCGTGATGAGCTGTACTTGGAATTGATCTATTAATAATCATAACATATGTCGCTAGCTCTACGCTATGCTATTATTCACACGCTTTCACATCTAAGATTCTTTTCTTCGCGCAGGTCCAAATCGGCGATTGCTTCCGTGTAGGCACACTCAAAAGCAGTATTTCCCTGTGGGGTGGCGTGATCTCCACTGTTCTATCAGTGGAGCAGCCACGAAGGCTGTCGGAACCTTCCCTGTTACATATTCGCAGGCTAAGCCCCAAGTTTCTTGTAGGCTTTACTGCGCTGTTCTAGTTGGCGAAGATGTCGTTCCGCAGCATCGTTCGTGATGTTCGGGACAGTTTTGGTAGCCTGTCACGGCGCAGCTTTGAGGTGACTATCGCTGGCCTTTCTGGGCTCACCGTGCATCACAGGGGGAAATCTCAGAGCACGGTGCATGAACTCCGTGATACGGATCTCATAATTCAGGAGAGCCGTTGGGCTAATCTCCCTCCTGAGCTCCTCCGTGATGTGATCCGGAGGCTGGAGGCTAGTGAGAGCACCTGGCCAAATCGCAAGCATGTTGTGTCCTGCGCTGCTGTTTGTCGGGCATGGAGGGAGATGTGCCGGGAGATTGTGCTGAGCCCGGAATTCAGTGGGAAGCTTACGTTCCCAGTCTCTCTAAAGCAGGTATGCTTAAATCCTTGACCTGATTACCTGAATGCTTTTGTGAATGATATTATGTACCTAATGATAGCACTTCCCAATACTTATTCTTATGTCTTTCATATTATTACTAACATTTGATAATGTTTGTCTTCACAGCCTGGGCCTCGCGATGGAATGATTCAGTGTTTCATAAAGCGAGATAAATCAAAGTCCACATATCATCTCTACTTGTGCCTGAGCACTGGTATGTTGTGCCTTTCTTTTGCTTGTATGAGTAGATCGTTTATTGTTTTTTGAATTCCTACGATGATTGATATTTTGGCAAATATCTGCTAGCATCAAGTCGACATTCTGGTCCTCTGTTCTGCCTGTGTCTTTCTGTCATTTCTGCCCAACATTTCTTCGATTCGGAATGTAATTGTTGATTCGCCTTACTTTTCTGCATCAGCTGTACTTATGGAGAATGGCAAGTTCCTCTTATCAGCTAAAAGGAACCGCAAAACAACCTGCACGGAGTATATTATCTCGATGGATGCTGACAACATATCAAGATCTTGCAGCACATATATTGGAAAGCTGAGGTAATAGAATTGAAATGCAAGTGAATGGGTAGCCTTTCTTGTTTTTGCCTGGTTTATTTGATTGTGTCAGCTAATTGATGTATTTCTTGTCATTTCCAGGTCAAACTTCCTCGGCACAAAATTTATGATCTCTGACACACAGCCCCCTTATAGTGGGGCTGTAGTCCCTCATGCTGGCCGGACAAGCCGAAGATTCAACTCCAAGAAGGTCTCCCCTAAGGTGCCAACTGGTAGCTACAACATAGCTCAGGTGACATACGAGCTAAATGTTCTTGGCACGAGAGGCCCTAGGCGGATGCACTGCGTCATGCACTCCATACCTGCCTTCGCAGTTGAGCCCGGTGGCATAGTCCCTGGACAGCCTGAGCAGATTCTGCCCCGGGCATTAGAGGAGTCCTTTCGCAGCACCACCTCCTTCTCCAAGTCATCCATCATGGACCGGTCCATGGACTTCAGCAGCGCCCGCTTTTCTGACATTGCCGGAGGCGCCATAGCTGGCGACGAAGAGGGACAGAACAAGGAGAGGCCGCTCGTGCTCCGCAACAAGGCCCCGAGATGGCACGAACAGCTGCAGTGCTGGTGCCTCAACTTCCGTGGCCGTGTAACCATCGCCTCGGTGAAGAATTTCCAGCTGATCGCCGCGCCAAGCCAGGCCCCTACCCCTGCTGCCGCTGGGGCTCCAACCCCATCACAGCCTGCTCCGCAAGACCAAAATAAGATCATTCTCCAGTTCGGTAAGGTGGCGAAGGATATGTTCACGATGGACTACCGCTACCCGCTCTCGGCCTTCCAGGCTTTCGCCATCTGTTTGAGTAGCTTCGACACCAAATTGGCCTGCGAGTAAATTAGACGCCGTAGAAGCAATGGAACAGTCCGGAGCTGGAAATGCACAAGAGGAGAGAGATGCATTTGGCCGTAGGATTTTAGTTTGATGCTTTTGCTTTCTGTTGTTTTCTCTCGTGGTTGTTTTCTGCTTCCTGTTAACCTGGAACAACCTGACTTCTTCGCATGTATGTTTCACCTGCTGGCACCACGGTAGGTGCCATTCGTGTAATGTGCAAAAGATTCCGCCCTTACGTGAATGAATTGTTTTCGAGCTTTTCGAGCTAGTGCATGTGCATGGCAGCATGGGTACTTGCGCTGTTATACAAGAGCAAGTATAATAGCATGGCTGGAAACCGGCTGTGAGGTGAAGGAGAGAGAAGAGAAGTGGAGGAGAGATGAGAGGAGACAGAAGAGAAGAGAAACGGACTGTAAGCTTAGCTGGTTTAAACACAAGAACCGAAAAATTTTGTAAGAAAGACAACTGGATCATGTATTAATAGTAAAGAGTTAATTACTATATGAGTGAGCTGAGAGAATGACTACATGCTCTCGGTGAAAATGAAGCTCTCGGTGAAAATGAAGCTTGACTTCGCATGATGGAGCCTTGCTAGCTCTGGTTTTATTACAGTTCCAATATGGTTTGGTCACCGGTCATCATGGGTCATGGCATATGATCTGCAAACGCGCCGCCCATGTTTGCCGCGTTGAAGTACGGTGGTTATGTCTGATGGGAGAATCATTGTACATGTGTGTGCCCCTTTTTATGTCAGCAACAAAGCTGTTCTGTTGAGCTTCTTTAGGTTGAGCTTTTTTCGCCCCACTTCTTTTTTTTATATATATAAATAAGGTCGAACACTTTCTGCGTGGATGAAGAGTGCACATTTCTGTAGCCACAAGGAGGAGCAGTACAGCTAGGACATGTGATGAAGAAGAAAGGGCCGGCGCATCAAATACGAACCCATGATGAGTGTGACTGGGTGAAGGAATGATCTCCTCTGTATGCAGCTGCAGGTGAGTATGTGACTTGAGTACAGGTCCCGTTCGTTCGCTGAAAAGTACCGCTGAAGTAGTGCCGCGGAACAGGGCTATACTCAGTTTCCAATAAATAAAGAGTGTGTCAAAGCTGAGTGCATAGAACTGGACCATGGGTGAATAATGGATCCACACACTTTTTCTTCCAGGACAGGAAACAAAGCGCATTTGTGGCTTGCTTGGACGGCATGAGCGCGAGAAATGATGGGATGCATTGTGACCCGGCAATCATTCCCGGTGCCACACGAGGGGCTCTCGCCTCCCAGAACGGTGGCAGGCAGGACGAGCCCTGAAGTCCAGTGGCCTCATCACTAGATCGGCAGTGGCTACCAGGCTTGGTGCTCAATATGATTCACGAGGACCGCTTCTCCTCGACGAGGTTTCTGGTGTGGTGTCGGTGTGTGATCGCGTCTGGGTATTCAGATCCAGTAGGAGATCGAACCGAATATCTCGGTTTTAACTTTTAACTGGGTGGAGGTGCGGACGCGTTCGTGCGATGCAACTCGGCGAGCATCACTCCCCTGTAGGCTAGCTCACTCAGGTGGGGGAATTTCTGATCTTGTCTGCTCGCTTTTCTAGCCGATTCTCTCTCGTGGGCAGCGTGCTGGTGCCTGGTGGGGCGACGCGGTGGAATCCCACTGCCACTAACCATGGTGGCGAGTCGACTGGCAAGTGCGATGCGATGGGAAGAAGGATTCTCCTTCGCCGTCGTAGCGAATGATGCCCGATGCCCGATGGTATAATACGGTGTTCTGGCTGCTCTGGTCGCCAGATTCTCTCCGTTGCTGCCCGGGGTCTCGAACTGCATGATTGAACCGCCTTTATATCTTGTGGCGGGGGGCCTTGGCTGCTTTTCCCAAGTGGAACATCCATGGATTTTCAGTTTCCGAATAGGGGCGGGCTCCAGGTTTGGTATAATCGACTTGCTTTGAATAAAATTTTGGTGGGTCGCCAGGCTCAATCGCACTTGTGAGAGTGTCAAGTGTACAACCACGCAAAACATCGTTGAAACATAAATCCTCGATTTGCTCTTGCTTGCATGATGTCAAATAGGGCCTAAAATTGTGGTCATGACACTATATTGTTATCAAAGTCACTTATACCTTTTCATATGCATTCTTGCTCGAGTTGGATGATGAAAAATTCTCCGGGTCATTGATGTAGAATAACTATAATAGATAAGAGAGCATCTACTACAAAGTAAAAAGCAAAATAAGTCTATATAAGATTCAAATAGTTTTAACTTAGACACCATAAGATAAGATATGATATGCTTTGAATAAAATTTTGGTGGGTCGCCAGGCTCAATCGCACTTTGTGAGAGTGTCAAGTGTACAACCACGCAAAACATCGTTGAAACATAAATCCTCGATTTGCTCTTGCTTGCATGATGTCAAATAGGGCCTAAAATTGTGGTCATGACACTATATTGTTATCAAAGTCACTTATACCTTTTCATATGCATTCTTGCTCGAGTTGGATGATGGAAAATTCTCCGGGTCATTGATGTAGAATAACGTGTTTCCAGGCTGTTCTTGCGTTTGTGAGACGTGACCTCGTGGGCCTTAGTTTTTTTTTTGGTCAGCGAATGCCGTGGCCTGTGGCCCATAAAATTGGAAAGCCAGCAGCGACGAGGCCGGTCTCGTAACAACCATGGCCCATCGCTAATGAACGGGTTCACTCACGGGCTATTATTCGGCCCATAACCGTCAGCCCTACAATGCCTCCGCCCGCAGCCGCTTGTAAGAAGATGCGGCCCGTTTACGCGGCGTGGCCTTCTGATTCCTCGGGAGCAGCGCCGACCCTCCAACGCCTAAGGCCCCGTTTAGATCCAAAATGTTTTGGATTTTGAGTTACTGTAGCATTTTCGTTTGTATTTGATAATTAATGTCTAATTATAGACTAATTAGATTCAAAAGTTTCGTCTCGCGATTTCTCATTCAACTATGTAATTAGTTTTTTTTTCATCTATATTTAATACTCCATATACCGTAAGATTCGATATGACAGATACTGCGTAAAATTTGTTGAAATCTAAACATACCCTAAAAAGCAGGCCCCGAAGTACTTGCTGGCACTGGCAGGGCAGCAGCGGCATAGTTCCTTCAAATTGAATTTGGCACTATACAAAAATAAGATTCCTCGTCACATCAAATTTATGATACCTGCATAAAATACTAAATATTGACGAAATTAAAAATTAATTATACAATTTAATTGTACTTTACGAGACGAACATTTTAAGTCTAATTAGTCAGTGATCAGACAATTATTAAAAAAAATAAAAACAAGTAGCTACTGTGATTTCGTCGGCGCCGATTCGGGCGAATGGCCGAAGAGGGTTTTCCGCCGCGCGGTTTCGGGGTGAGGGTGAGGCGGAAACCCTCGTCTCCTCCACGCCGTCCGTGAGGAGGGTTCCGTCGCTCCGGTGTGCCGGCGGCATCGACCCCCCGCCCCTTCGCTCGGGAGGTTCTCCGATCTCGCTTCCTACGTTTGATTTGTTTTTTTTGAGAGATCACGGTTGATTTGTCTCTCTCCCTCTGCGTCTGGCCTGTTTCAGTTTTGCCATGGTTTTGAAACATCAATCGAGATCGCGGCGTGGATGAGTCTTTTTTCCTGCTTTCCTGTTACTGACTTTTGCGGCGATATTTGGATTTTTGCATTTTCCCGATGATGATGGCGATGGCCCTCTCCGACCTGTTGAATGGATGGATGGATAGATAGATCGGATCGGATTTGAACTCCACGGGGTCACTCCTTTGCGTTTGCAAGGTCGGAGTTCCTTGAATGGCTAATGCAGGGTCGGCTCCTCCGTCTTGTGGGTGTCGAAGCCTGCTCAGGTACCGGATGCTCACTCACTCTACTGACAAGTGGGACTGCCCTTGTGGCAGGCTTATCGCCTCCTCCTCTTCCTAAATCCTAAACCCTAAACCCTACACTGCATTAGCTTCTGATGGAAATCAAACGAGCTTGTCAATCTGAGGGCTATTTTGCAAAGAAAACATTTCTGCGTGTCCATTGGATCTGACTTGAGGATCTCTTGCAAAGCAAACATTTCTGTGTGTCAATTGGGATTGACTTGCGGACCTCTTTTTGAGAGACAAATTTCAGCGTGCTGAGGTTTACTACCTTGTTGTAAGAAATGATTTTGCTGGATGAAGTATTTATCTTTGAATGAACACATCACTCATCCCTGTGCCTCATGTATATTATCGCTACTAGTTGCATAGTTCAAATTCTAATTCTACTATTATAGTTGCTCGTCTTGCTTATCCACTGTTTTTGTTGAGCGTTAATGAATTAATAACCATAAAAACTGTACTACACATATTGATACTGTTACGGTTGTATCAATTTATTTTAGGCCATTTTCAAGTTTCACTATCTTGTTGCTTGATTTGCTTTTGCTCCGATGTTGATGAGACTTGTGGATTGATGAATAAATGAGCTGAAATGGCTTGTGCTGTTTTGCCATCTCCACAGTCCACATTCTCGGTGCTTAGGCATGCTGAAGTATTTGATGAGATCAAGTAGCCAAACTGACGACTGGCCCATTGTTTTCTTTTCTTCCTCGTCCTCCTAACCTCTAGTTGTCAGTTGTCACTGCTGGCATAATCGCAGTCATGTTCTTCTACCGATCATCCCCGGGGCATGCTCCACTTCCAATGTTGGAGCCTGCTGCATTAGCCTTTGATGAAACATGGCATATCATGCCTATCGCATGGTCTGAGGCCATTTGGCAGTGTAGACCATTGGTTAGTTTGATTTTCTTTCCCTTTTTGTGATGAACTTATCTGTCCGAGGCCTCAATGCCCACCTTCATTCGGTTCTATCATGGAGAGCTAGGTGTCATTCTCAAGTGGAACTTGGTCTTCTGTTGTAAGATGGGAATTGCAGGCATTTTGTGATCCTTTTTTTTTTTAAAAATATGTTTGTGGTTTCACCTCTCCTGTCACCTTTCTTTTTTATTCGTTTTCTTAAACTTAATGTAATCATATTCACTCCATTTTCGCACCCCCATTTGTGAAGTTGTGGCTGCACCAAGTTCCTAGTTTGAAGATATAGTGACTGCCCATCTTTTAGACAATGAATGGCAGCATTACCTTTTATATTTTCTAAAAAAAATGTTCTGCCCAATGATGAAAACCGAATATGCAAAGATGGCATATGATTTCCTCCCATCCTCCTCCTCCTCCTCCTCCAACTCCTCTTCCTCCTCGCTCTCTCTCTCTCTCTCTCTCTCTCTGCCTGTCTGTCTCTCTGTGTGTTCAGAGGGAGTGTTCGTTTCGCTGAAATTTGGCTGTCGGGAGGCGTCTTGTGCCATCAATGAATGTTGTTTCTTTTTGACCTGAGGGCAAGCTTTTCACTTATCTTACTCATATGTATCCATTTCGGATTTCTTCTTTATATAAACATATTTGACCGTACATGTAGAAAAGATGTTGACTGAACAGTGCAAAATTGAAGGAAAACTTATCTTTATGCGTAGAAATGCCGTAGTTGATCCATATTCCAAGTATTGGGGAGTATGTCGCCATCAATTTCAGCCAATCTGTAAGCCCCTGGGCAAGCTATCTCGACTACGATGTACGATCCCTGCCAAGGAGAAGATAGTTTGGTTTTGTCCTTTGTACGTTGGTCCTTTTTTAGTACTAAATCCCCGATGCTTAAAGCCAGACAGCGCACACGGCGGTTGTGATATTTCTGAAGGGATTGCTGATATTGCTGTACTCGGTAAGCGGTTCTATCAGGTTCTTCCTTGAGTAGCATTAGGTCAAGATCACGACGCTCAGGCTCTTCTTCTTCAGAAAACATCAATACTCGTGGCGACTTAAGTCGTATATCTGGTGGGAGTACTGCTTCGGCACCGTACACAAGGAAGAATGGGGGGTTTCACCCGTAGCGCGGCAAGATGTCGTGTGCATTGACCACAATACTGTCGGGACTTCTCGTGCCCACTTTTTGTCATAGGCCTTAAGCCTGTCAAAAATTCGGATCTCCAATGCAATATGATGCCATTTGCTCGTTCGACATTTCCGTTGGTCATCGGGTGGTTTACTGAAGACCGAGG